>CM076580.1:1809554463-1810194667 GCA_034641835.2 Pinus albicaulis | reverse complement strand
TTGTACCCGGATCTCAAATCAATCTTTGAGAAGAAGCGTGCTCCCCTCAACTCGTCCATCAACTCATCGATCCTGGGAATGGGGTACCTGTTCTTCAGGGTCTTCTTGTTTAGAGCCCTGTAATCAATGCACATCCGCAATGTGTCGTCCTTCTTCACCAACACCACAGAAGAAGCAAAAGGACTCGTGCTCGGCCGAATGTGCCCAAGGGCCAGCAACTCATGAATAGCTCGCTCAATCTCATCCCGATAGGCCTTGGGATGCCTATAAGGTGTGGTGATCACTTCCTGTATACCCTGCTCCAGCTCAATGGTATGTTCAAACCCCCGATCCAGTGGCTGTCTTGGCGGAATATCCCCAAATACTATGGCATACCTGTCAAGGATGGTCTGTACCTCTGGGTGCACTGCCTTTCCTGTAGTCACTGCCTCCGATGCCCGCAGCTCTACTGCCCACTCTATGTCTCCCTTACGGAAGGTCGCCTCCATCCGATGTGCCGACACAGTCTGAGGCGGGTATGTGTGCTGCCCCCGTATCTTCTCATGCCTCCCTGTCTTGGGATCATCCCACTCCATCTCTAGGGCCTTCCAATCTGTCGTGACCTTCCCTAGAGTAATAAGCCACTGAACACCCAGTATCATGTTGGTGTCCGAAATATCGACCACAAAGAAATGATCTGTCAACGTATAGGTGCCCATCGTCACTGATAACTCGGGAACATATCGAGCACACACCATGGTCTGATCTCCTGGGACCAAAACTGAAAATCCATCAAAACTCTCAGTCTGTATACCTCTCCGCTCAACCATCTGCGCATCGATGAAGTTGTGGGTTGCCCCACTGTCGACCAAGACTGAGACTCGCTGGCCACGCACTGTCCCTCGTACGCGCAACGTCAAGTACTTGGGAACTCCCCGCAATGCTGCTAGAGCTCCTCCAGTAGGTGCAAATGACGCACCACCTGCTGGTGGTGGTGGAGGTGGTAAGGTACCCTGTACTGCACAACTATCTCCTGCCTCCACATCATCATCCTCATCCTCTTCCCCGCTGCTCTCGGAGAAGACCTCAATGAAATGTGCTTTCCCTGCAGCACATCTATGTCCTGGTGCCCATGGCTCCTGGCACGTGAAGCACAACCGCTTCTTCTTCAGCTCCCTCCTGGCCTCATCATCAACCTGCACCCGTCCAGGATTCCCCTTGGGAGGCGGAATCCTCGTGTCCTTCCCCTTAGGCTGGAAAGCCTGTCTCTGGGGGTAAGGTGTCCGAGTCCTGGGCAAGACATCCTGTAAATCTCGGGTCCTGCTGATGGCATCCTGAAGTGTAGCCGGTCTAGTCGACCTGACTAGGCCACGAAGTGGCTTTGCTAATCCCTCCACAAATATGTAGATCATCCGAGCTGCGGATAGATCTGGCACCATCACTGAAACCCTCAAGAAATCTGAAATGTAAGTCTCTGGGCTCCCAGTCTGCTTGAGCTTTGTCAGCTCAACGAAGTGCTGCTCCGGATCCCTCCTGTCAAAACGCTCTATCACCCTCCGGGTAAACTCGGCATATGTCCCCACTGTAGAATGCCCGAGTGTCGTCATCCCATGAAACCACCAGTCATGGGCCTCACCATCCAGATGTAATGTTGCCACCTTAATGGCCTCTGACTGCGACATCGGATTAAGCTGGAAATAGATGTCCAACTTTTCTACCCAAGACTTTGCCGAACTGTTTGATGAGCCATCAAACGTGGGTAAATGAAATCTGCTAGCTGTGCGGTGGTCATCATGATGATGCCGGTGCCCTCTGTGATGATCACGGGGTCTACCATCACGCTGGAGTTGAACATAATCTCTGAATGAGATAAGATCTCTGATCTCCGGCCCGTATGCTCGGTACTCTGCAATGTAGGCGTCCATCTGGCCAGGCTCAGGCTCTGGCTCCCGTTGGGCTCCTGCCCCTGTGTCCTCCGCTAGGAATGTGGGCACAGTGGATCGCGTGGGTGTATGCGATGCCATGATGGGGAAAGCCTCACGCTCCCGCATGTGGTGGGATGTGCTCGATCCCTCGCCAGTCTGGAAACCTCTTGGGGTTTCCCGTTGCCTAACCTCTAGCGCAGTGAGTCTCTGTCCCACCGTCTCCATCTGCCTCGACATATCCTGCATGTGTTGGAGGAGCGTATCTCTAAGTCTCCTCGCATCCTCCTCGTTTGCCATAGGACCCTGCTGCTCTGCGTCCACCACAGGCTGCTCCTGCTCTGTATCTGTCACAGGTTGCTCCTGATCTGTATCTGTCACAGGCTGCTCCTGATCTGTGTCCACCACTCGAACACAGTCCCCCTCTCCGTAGGTGTTCTCCAACCTACGCTCAATGTCTCTGTATCTCTTACCTCTGTAACAGATGTGGGGTCTATCCCTCGGCCTCATAGACTGCTAGCTCCACACGCTGAGCCAGATCTATGCTCTGATACCACTGTAATATCCCGAAAGGGAAATAGACAACAATACAAGCATACAACAATATAGAAAATGCCAGAAATGGAACATAAAGCAAATACTCATAAAAATGCCGGAAATGCTAAGCCATTTTATTAATCTGAGAATATAATGAAATACAATGGATAATCAGAATGATAGCACCTATTCTTGCTCAAGGCAAGTGAAGAACTCTCTCAGAAGAATAGGAAATGGCTGCTACAAGAAACTGCGTCCCCGCTGCTGGGAAACTGCCGTAAAACTGCTGCTGCTGCAATGCACTGAAGCTAGGGGCTGATCCCCTTGCCGGAATGAGCTGAAAATCTGCAGACCACCTGAACTCACCACCCCGGACAAAACCGAGAAATTATATCGAAGATGGTCAGCCTCCGAAAATCACCACAGAAACCCTCCTCAAGGAATTACGCTGCCCAGGAAGGCTCAGCGCAGATGCCAAAAGATAAAAGTTGAAACGGAGCCAAAAACCCCTCAAGAAACCTCTTGCCGGCAATACTGATCCTCTCCTCTGAATACCAACTGAAACTCTTGCAGTAAATCCCTGCAACAGAACACCTCCAATTAGAACTGCGTCCTCTCTCCCAGGGACTGCGCAGTCACCAAAAGAAGCCCAGCTCCTCCACAAAACAACAATCAAATCTCCCGCAAAAGACTGAAGAAACAACCTTACCCGAGCAGGCACTCGAAGTCCCCCGGGGCTAAGGGCGAGATCTCTGACCGGAGACACTCAACGCACTAAACAGTGCTGCAGACAAGCTAAACAGCCAGCGTGCTCAAGAAGACAAAAGTCTAGCTCAAATATCATCAACAACAAGAATCCCAAATGAGGTGGCTCTCCCACCTTTTATAACGCTGGCCCTCCTCAAAACCCTAGCGTGGTCCCTTCCTCTCCCACGTGCTCCTCATAAGACTGCGCAGAAGCTCCTAGAGGCTACGTGAGCCTCCTCTCATACGTGGTGTGGACCCCCAAGGCTTCCCCTTAAGTTATAATGTTGCATCTACTAGGGAAACACTTTATTTTATTTAAGTGAGTTAGACCCCTTTTCTCACTTTTATTTATTAATAAGCTAAAGTCGGCAAAACTATACAAAAATCAAATATTCCAATTAGCAGTGCTAATTAGGAATATTACAATTTTAGACACTGGGATCAGATTATCCCCTTGGCCTAAATTCCCCTCTTTGCAGTTGAAACACTTCTGAGAATTCTTAGCAAACCAGCCATAGAATCTCAGCTGAGCTTCAGTGCTCTGCCTCTGTGTGTCTTTACAAATGACCCCAAGCCTTTCCTTTATACTTTTCTCGTTGGGAAACCAACGACCATGATCAGATCTTGAATCAATGGCTAAGATTAAAAGAAAGCTTGATCCGTGTGACTTAAGACAATTTCATCACATGTTTAATTAAATTCACTTTAATTATTTAAGTTTCCTAAGTTTTAACTTAGGAAATACATTAAAATAATTAATTAATTTAATATCTCCTAAACTAGATGAAATTTCCCAAATCAATTTCTGGGTCTTGTAGATCAAGTGTACTCTAGTCCCTCCACAAAATTTGGGAGCTAGAGCACAACTGGTGCTACCCCAAATACACAAAATCTCAACACTCCCTCTTAGCATCAAGGGTGTACTCTAGCAATACATCACACTATGCATTACAAGTTTTTGAGTACTAGTTTTGTGTTCCTGAAGCTTGGCCTGCTACCACTCAACTCCGAACTGCTGCTGCCATTTTGTACTGCTGCCCATGACTCTACCACTGCCACTTTGTACTATTGCCATTTTGTACTGCAGCTCCCTCTTAATATGCTGCATCTGTGCTGCTCATAACGCTGCCACTGCTGATCTGCTGCACTGCAACTCCAAATGTTGAGAGAAACAACTGAATCTCCTGCCCAATCTTTGACAGACAAGTGAGATGGGCTGCATCCTCATCATTGAAGCTCCATAGGCTACAGATCTGTGCTGGCATCTGAAGGATGATGCACAACTACAACTCTGCATTGCGTAAGCAGACTCCCTCTGCACTACTAAAGTCACATCAACCCCTTGTGCTGAAATCTCTCACGCTGCTGCTGCACTGCATTGTCCCTCTGAAGCCTTCTGTGTTGCTGCAGCTCTGCACTGTGTAAGCAGCTCTGCTCTGCATTGCTGAAGTCACAGCAGCCTCTGCGCTGCTGCTGCTTCTACGATGCTGCTGCTTTGCTCCTCCCAGTCTTCAGATCTGGCTCTACCTCATCTGTGATCTATGCACCCACTGCTCCACTTATCCCGCTATTGTCTTAAGGTTGCCGTAGCTCGCATGTGATCCAAGAGATGAGCTGCTCAAGGATCTTGCCTTAGAATATGTAGCTCCTCTACATATCCATGTCACCCCACCTCCGTGGTTCATGAGCGCTCATGGCTGCATCATCTTCCGACCCATCTTCTGCCATAGTTGCTTTGGAAGAAGAGGCTTCCTTGTCCTTTTTCTTCTGAGGACAATTGCTAGCAAAATGTCCCATTTCACCACATTGGAAGCACTTGATCTTTGAAAGATCCTTCTTCTTCTTTGCCTGCTGCCTCTTTGATGCCAAGGCTGCATCTTCTTCATCTTCCTTATTCACTTTGCTTGATCCCAAGCTATACTGCTTCTCGGTGAATCTGCAGAGTTCTTCTTCCTTATTCACTTTGCTTGATCCCAAGCTATACTGCTTCCGTGGTTCATGAGCGCTCATGGCTGCATCATCTTCCGACCCATCTTCTGCCATAGTTGCTTTGGAAGAAGAGGCTTCCTTGTCCTTTTTCTTCCGAGGACAATTCCTAGCAAAATGTCCCATTTCACCACATTGGAAGCACTTGATCTTTGAAAGATCCTTCTTCTTCTTTGCCTGCTGCCTCTTTGATGCCAAGGCTGCATCTTCTTCATCTTCCTTATTCACTTTGCTTGATCCCAAGCTATACTGCTTCTCGGTGAATCTGCAGAGTTCTTCTTGACGCAAATTGACCTGTCCCAACTGAGGTTGGCTCGTCCAAGATACTTTGACAAAGGTTTCACTCATCCGTGACCGCATTGAGGGCATTCCTGATTGAGGGCATTCCTAACCATCACATCGCTCAGTTCACCCATCCCAGCTTGCAAGAAATTGATCTCTCGATCGATCGCACTCAAGAGGAAATGTTCCATGTCTTCCCTTGGCCATCATGAATGACCTCATCCTCGTGTCTCCAACAACATCTTCCTTGGACAAATTTTCCTCATATAGGGAGATCAAGGCCTCCACATCTCATTAGCTGTCTTCTTCTCAGCTAAGTGTGGTACAATATGGTCCTTCATTCCATCCATAATCAGTCGCTTGCCATGCCCAATAGCTTCCTTATGCTTCCGAAGGAGATCCGGATCTGTCGGTGTGGCCAGTGTTTGATCTGCATGGTCTCTAAGATTGTATGCCTCAACGACTATGTTATCACTCCACCAAATTCCCAAGGTTGAGGAAGGAATCCCAACAGAGGTAATCACAAACCAAGCTTATGACTTGACAGGTAGACCTATCTAGCCGGAGAGGGCTCTCTCCAAAAGGGTTACAGCTAGGAGGGCTGGAGCAATTTGGGTTTTAGGCTAGATAATGAGTACAAGGGGTTGTTTTGATTTTTGGTTTCGTTGGGTAAATCAGTAGATAATGAAATTAGATCAAGAAAAGGCTAGGTCAGAGCAAGAGATAAAAACGGTTGCAGGGATGAATGGGGCAAGGTAGGTACAATGCCAATCACTTGAGGCAAATGGTTATGGGATGGTTCAGAAAATGTAAGAAGGCCGAGGGAAGCATAGAAGATGAATTTCTCTCAGACAAAAGACATGAAACAAATTATGACCAATTATCCAAAACAGAGCATGACTAGAATAAATTATGAATCTCACACTTATAAAAGATCATATCATAGAAATGTAAAGGAAATGAACAATACATTCACACACATGTAACTAAAGAGGAAACAATGAAGGACATTTAATACCAGAGGTATCCCATAAATTGTGAAATTTTCAAGAGGAAAATAATTCTGCAATACTTGGTCTATTTCTCCTACTTATGAGATAAGTTATTTACAAATGCTTCAGTAAATTCTGAAATAAACACATTTTCAAATCTTCACTATCGTTAAGAGCATAAGAACAAAAAGATAATTTACACCAATAGCACAATAGAAATAACCATATGAACACAGAGGATTTTGGACAATTGTCCCAAAAAAAAAAACCAATGTGGGAAAATCGGTGCAGCAGATGAGGGTTTTATATTTATCTTCAGAAATGGAAAGTACATTTACAGCGGTCTGATGAACAGAAAAAAAAATTAGCAAACATCGGGCTGAATTTTCCGGACCTCCCAGACAATTTTCGGACCCTCGGGGTGACCTCCTTCACCCTCTGCGTCATCCAGCGTGGATGCTCTGCACAGTCCCTCTCTGGATTGCGTGATTCTGCATGGAGGGGTTATTGTTGTTGATCAGCTCACCCTTCTCTTCACCCTCCTGAGATCTGCTTCCCGATAACTGACTTCTCCCTCCTCCTTCTGCTTTTGCAACCCAGCCTCTACGAACTCACTCGCCGAAATCGAATTCCGTTGCTTCAGAATCGATTTCCTTCGGGTACTGAGAGTGTCTCTGGCTTGATTTCCAAATGGCCCTCAAGTCTCTTCTTATAGTCTTCTCGTTGATGAATCAACGGTGAAGATTATATCTTTAATCAATGGCTTAGATTAAAAGATGACTTGATCTTCATCTTCTAGAAGATTCACACTCTGTTTTATTAATACCCTTTAATTTTTTAATTTCCCTAAGTTTATACTTAGGGTCTGCATTAAAATAATTAATTATTTTAATAAAATCATATCCGAGTGGAATTTCCACAGACGATTTCTGGGTTCTCTGGATCACTGATGTTTAAGCCTCTCTACCAAAAATGAGACTTAGAACACTTTCTGATGCTATAGAAATCAACACTCCCTCTTAGCGAGGAAAGTGTTTACGCAAGATACCATTGTACTGGTCTGACTCTACATCATTTGCTACGTTGATGGTGTCCTGGCTGCTGCCCCTCATCTCTGCGTTGCTACCCTGTCACAACAACATCCGTACTGCAGCTCCCTCTTTTTTTGAAGACCACCCTTTCCTCTAGTGGAAAGGGTTCTCAACCATCCCCATCTTCTCTCTGAAGTAAGTGAACTTGATCTTACTTAGAGCCTTTGTGAGGATATATGCCACTTGTTCACCTGTAGGAGTGTAGCGCAACTGTACTGCTCCCTTTTGGATATAGTCCCTGATAAAGTGACACTGAATGTCACTGTGCTTCAACTGGTCATGAAACACAAGATTTTCAGAGTGCTTGATGCAACTCTAATTATCACACATAATCCTGGTCGGTTCTATCTGCTTCTTGAGTAAGTTCAAGAGCAATTTGCAAAGCCATATGGCCTCGCACGAAGCTGTGTTTGCTGCCATGTATTCTGCCTCGGCTGAGTTCGGGCCACGCACCTCTCGTTTCCGCCGCACGTGGAGGTCATTCCCGATTCGAGACTCGAAATGTTGATATTTTGTATTTAGGTAGCATCAAGCCATGCTCTAGGTCCCAAATTTTGAGGAAGGACTAGAGTTCACCCGAACTACAAGACCCAGAAATGGATTTGGGAAATTTCATTTGGTTTAGGAGATATTAAATTAATTAATTATTTAATGTATTTCCCAAGTTAAAACTTCTTAGGAAATTAAAATAATTAAAGTAAGTTTGATTAAACATGTGATGAAATTGTCTACGTCACACCTGATCAAGCTTTTTAATCTTAGCCATTGATTCAAGATTTGATCATGGCCGTTGATTTGTCAACGAGAAAAGTATAAAGGAAAGGCTTGGAGTCATTTGTAAAAATACACAGAGGCAGGGCACTGAAGCTAAGCTGAGATTCTAGGGCAGGGTTTGCTAAGAATACTTAGAAGTGCTTCAGCTGCAGAGAGAGGAATTTAGATCAAGGGGATGATCTGATCCTAGGGTCTAGAATACACAAGAGGCAGAGAAGAGATCAACTCAGGGACAACGCAGAAGAAGACAATAGCAGTAGCAGCAACAAGGACAGCGTAATTCTCAGGAGACCCTTCAAGGGTTACGCAGAGACCCTTAGGGGCAACGCAGCCTTCTAGGAGCAACGCGAGGTTTGGAGGCCATCCAAGGCTGACGTAGAAGCTTTCAGGGGCTTCAGAGGCTAACACAGAGCCTTTCAGGGGCAACGCTGGGGTTTCTAGGCCTAGATCTACCTAAGTTCCATAAATCCCGTTTGAGGGTGTGGATCAGTTAGTATTTTTGGTCCTAGATCAGCCAGGATCTGTAGATCTAGAGTTTTCTCTGTAGGGTTTTCCAGATTTGGAACCCAGAGTTGTGTATTCAGAAATATTCTTAATAATAGAACCCTCCAACAGCCAGAGACCGGTTTTCCCACATTGGGTTTTTCCGGGAACTATTTGTCCAGAAATAACTTTGTCATTTTGTCAATGTGTGCATGTGCTTATTCTAGATCTGAATTGGTAGAGATCTGTTATGTGTTTTGCTTCGATGCTAACTTGAATTTATCCAGTTGATAACTTATATAAGTAGGAGGAGCTTAACCGGATTAACAGTAATAATTTCTGCATAAGATATAAGATTCATAAATTTCTACATGGTATTAGAGCAATTGCAGATCTGAAGGGACAACGCAGTTGACAGGAAGGGAAGATCTGACATGAACCAAGGGAAGGGTTCACGCATTCCAAAGGACACACACAGTCCTCTAGAGCACGCAGAAATGCTGAGGGAACATGACATGAAGGTGCTGGCATCCAGACTAGAAGAGGATCTTGCCTGTGTGTCAAGCACAACTCCTCCAGATATTTGGTATATTGACAGTGGAGCATCTGCTCACATGACGGGGGTTCGAGAATGTTTTTCAAGCTATCAAGAAGAGCAGATAAATTTCCAAATAACTATGGGAAATAAAGCAAAATGTACCCCCATCGGGAGAGGTACAATAACTTTTCAGATGGAGGATGGCCACAAGATTCGAGCCACAAATGTTTTGCATGTACCAGGGTTGGGGATGAACGTACTCTCGGTGTCTCAACTTGAGAACAAGGGCTATGATGTATACTTTATTCAAGATAAAGTATATGTCAAACATCCTAACTGGAGCAAAAAGGCACAAATCGGTGTAATGAGTCACAAGCTGTATAAGCTTGAACAGAGAAAATTAGAAAACACCTGGCACAATTTTCTGGACCTCCCAGACAATTTTCGAACCCTCGGGGTGACCTCCTTCATCCTCTGCGTCATCCAGCGTGGATGCTCTGCGCAATCTGTCTCTGGATTGCGTGATTCTGCGTGGAGGGGTTCGTGGTGCTGATCAGCTCACCCTTCCCTTCACCCTCCTGAGATTTGCTTCCCGATGACTGACTTCTCCCTCCTCCTTCTGCTTCTGCAACCCAGCCTCTACAAACTCACCCACTAAAATCGATTTCCTTGCTTCAGAATCGATTTCCTTCGTGTCCTGAGAGTGTCCCTGGCTTGATTTCCAAATGGCCCTCAAATCTCTTCTTATAGTCTTCTCGCTGATGAATCAACGGCCAGGATTATACCCTTAATCAATGGCTCAGATTAAAAGATGACTTGATCTTGGTCTTCTAGAAGATTCACACTCTGCTTTATTAATACCCTTTAATTATTTAATTTCCCTAAGTTTATACTTATGGTTTGCATTAAAATAAATAATTATTTTAATAAAGTCATATCCGAGTGGAATTTCCACAAACGATTTCTGGGTTCTCTGGATCATTGATGTCTAAGCCTCTCTACCAAAAATGAGACTTAGAACACTTTCTGATGCTATAGAAATCAACATAAATATAGCTGCAACTCCTCTTGTATTAATGGCCAAAACTGAATACAAAGTCTTCTTGATCCACAAAGCAAAATGAAACTAAGTCCAACCTTTGACTCCTGTGAAGATCTGAGCTAAATAGACCTCAAAACCACCTCCACTCATCCATAGGGGTCGAATTCATGAGATGAGGGAGATATTACATAAAAAGTTGAACTGATAGCTAGAGTGTAGGATGAGAAAAGTGACTCATTCCTATCTCTAATGAACTGATTCATTACACCTCAAATGGTTAACTTACCTAATGTATTTACCCTAGGTAAAAGTAAAAACATGATATTTACATTCATATTGACCATTTACATAAGTAAATTCCTCATTTCCTAAAGTAAAAGTCAAACGGGAGTGAAACTTCAAAAATTTCTGAAGACTGTGTAAAATACATTTTTCTTGTGAAACGCGCAGCGTCCAGGTAGAAAAATTAACCTATGTTCAAGGCTGATCTTGAGTGCCTTCCCGGTGTCCAAATCAGCTCCATGATAGCTCATTGGAAAGCCCTTTGAGTCTATTTTCCAAAACTACCTCCAGTTTTCAAAATGGTGCTCACTTTTCCTGTCAAAAACCTGTTCTCCCAAGACTCGTAAACGAGCAGCGACCAGGCATATTTAGAGGCAGAAACATGAAATTTTGATGGTTTTTTGAGCTTTTGATGGACCAGCTCTCCTCCAAAAAATTTGAAACTTTCTAGGGTTGATGTCCTCATCAATACAAACCTGTTGGTAGTGGCCATTTTTCATTTGGAGGTCCCAAAAAAGAGCGTAGCGTCCAGGTCGCTACGTGTTTAGGAAAATTTATGTGTGCAAAAATACTCAAAAACACAAAAAATTCATAGAATGAAAAACTTTGCTAAAACTTGTCAAAATTGTGAGGGTGCTTGATCATTTAATGTTTGAATCATGAAGTGGCACCTCTACAAGTATTTCCAACTTCTCTTTCTTCTCTTGTTGGGTCAAAGCTTGAATTTTTGCATGGGCTCGTTTGAGCTTGGCCCTTGCAATTTTTTTCCTCATGGCATAATGTTTTTCCATCTTTATTTGAATGCCATTGTCCTTTTGAGCCTTGGCCAAGAGCTGCTCCAAGTGTTGTTTGGCCCTCTCAAGCTATGCTTCTTTGTTTTCATTGATATCTAGGGCAAGATTTTCATTTAAGGTAAGATGGTCTGCTAGCTCAGCTTCCCTTTGTCTCTCTAGGGCTAGAGCTCTTTTCAATCCTCTAGTCCTTGGTCTCTGTCTTGGGGGCTGATCCTCCTCCTCATCAAGTTCACCAAACCTTTCCAATGTTTCCTCAAGCAAGGCTTTAGCCTTTTCTGCCTCTCTTTGTGCTTTGATGCATGTTACCTCATTGATGGCATGCTTGGTCTTCAGCTGCTGATTTTCTTGCTCAAGGAAGTCAGTCACATATTTGGCCCTCTCAAGGTTAGTTTGGAACTCATTAATCTCAGCTTCTTTACCTTTAATTGGTTCATTGGTGATTTTGCCTTCATCTTCCTCACTATAACTTTTTTTCTCCTCTTCAGCCATGGTTGGTGTCAAAACCCTAGGGTGATGGAATGAAATGGAGGAATGTGAAGTGAAGGGGAGTGCTGGGAAATGAAGGGAATGAGAATTTGAAGGGAGACTAGGTTAGTGAAAACCCTAGGACTTGGGGGAAATAGGGATGAAATTTTTTAGGGAATGGGGATAGGGAAAATGGATGTGAGGGAGAATGTGTGAAAGTTAGGGATTAGGTTTAGGGAATGAATTAGATTTTAATAAGAACTAGGGTTTTTTACTTTTAGAAATAGGTTTTGAATTGACTATGAATCACCACAATACATCAAGGAGATGATGGCTTGGTTACTTACTGGTAAATGAAGCTTGAAGAACCCTTTTTCAAAGATTGAGCATCAATTTGGTGGAATGATAGGCTAATAGAGGCTTTTGGCACTTCCTGGGTGAATGCACAACGTCCCTCCTGAACGCGCAGCGCCCCTGCATCACCTTTTTGTAGACCACATTTGGAGGCCTTCCCGGTGTCCAAAATGGGCCCAGGATAGCTCGTTGGAAAGCTTATCCTGTATAATTTCCAAATGTACCTTTGAGTTTCTGATTGGAGTTTATTTTCCTTGCCAAAAGTTAATTTTCCCAAGACTGGGAAAAAAGTGCAAAATGAGGGTGCAAAAATGCAAAGTGTTGTTTCAGGTAACTTTGGGAGGCCTTCCTAAACTCCAAATTGAGCTCATGATAGCTCATTGGAAAGTTTTCTTTGTCTAGGTATCATTTGAATTATCAAGCAAGTGATTTGGACACTCCAGCTATGAGAAAATGTGATTTTCCCAAGGTCACTCCAGAAGTGCAGCAACTCTCTTGTGGCACCTGTATTTTTGACATTTCTCTAAAACCGTGAGACAGGTGTAAAACATTAAGGAGGTTTTTCTTCCTTGACCTATTATGGACAAAAACCTCTCTCACTTTTGTCAAATTAATCTTTGTTTGGTCAGAAACACAGTTTGAAGAAAAATAGACCCTATGAGTGGCAAATGACTTGACTCCTTGGAATGACTTCTCAAAAAATGATGGAGACATGATATTTATGAGCTGAAATGACTTCATATTTACTGATATGACCTACCTTATGCCTCCTCTGCTCAAATGTCTCGTTTCCATAGCAAACCATAGCTTAGTGGGAGAGGAAATTAGGGTTTAATGCTTGTGAACAATGATGGCTTGGGCACCAGGCTTGGGAAAAAAGGTGAAAATGGTTTAAAAACGAAGCGAGGTCAATGATAATGACGGAGATGAGGTGAAAGTAGAGTAAAATAAAGGCGGGATGGGTGGGATGCAAATACCAGTTCTAACAAACTATCAGGATCCTAGCCTTCCAAATTGAAAAGTTGGAAAGGCGATCCAACCTGTCCTGATCACGCAGTCCATGAGGAGCCATTTGCTTAGAATGTGTCGGAACTTTCTTTTCTCTTTTCTAGAGAAATGGATCTAAGGCCCTTGGGGAAACAGGCACCTTCTGCTCCCTCTGACAACTGATTTCCCTCCTTGGAAATCTGCCAAATCAACTATGATTAAACTCTCTTTGATCCTCTGATCAATCTACAAGTTTCTTTGGCTAGAAACTTTCTGAGAAGCTGACCTCCTCCCACTCTTTGTCACTTCTGCTTAGGCTAAGAATCTGAAAAATTCAAAATTTAACACCACCAGCGCCTTTTGAATTTTTGCAACTAATCTTCAGTCTTTTCTGGATCTGACAGATTTAGATCTGCATCACACTGGTTGGCTTCAAACCAATCCAGCATTGTTTCTGAGCTGCCTCTGCGCAATAATTGCGTAGGCTTGCTAGGAGACAACGCTAGACTGTGTCACCCTACCCTCTGCATGATTCTATCTCTGAAAACTGAGTTGTCCCTTCAGATCTGCCTTTCTGCAGCTAGAACCTTCAGTCTTTTGCTGGTGACCCTCCTAGATCTGCAATTGCTCTGATACCATGTGAAAATTTCTGAATCTTATACTTATGCAGAAAACTTACTGTTAAATCTGGTTATGCTCCTCCTACTTAGTTATTAACTAAAGAAATTCAGATCCATATTGAAGCAAAACACAACAGACTTTCACCAATCCAGATCTAGAAAAAGAACATGCACACATAGACAAAGTGACGCAGTGATTTTCAGGACAAATAGTCCCCAGAAAAACCCAATGCGGGAAAACCGGTTTTTTGGCTGCCGGAGGGTTTTATTATTAAGAATTTTCTCAATACAGCAAATCTGACTTCCAGATATGGAAAGCTCGATAGAGAAATAATAGATCTACAGCTCATTGCCTATTCTAAAGCCAAAATAATGATTGATCCATACCCTCAAATGGGATTTACAGAACTTAGCCAAAATTAGGGATTAGAAATCCCAGCGCTGTCCTTGAAGCCTCTGTGTTAGCCTATGAAGCCTCTGCATCCCTCAGTGCTGCTTCAGAAAGGGCTGCTTCACCCCAGACTGGGTGACGCAGTCCCTACGCTGCCCCTTAGGGTCTCTGCGTAACCCCTAAGGGTTTCTTGCAGCAATTACGCTGTCCTTGAGGGACTGCGCAGCACCTGCGTTGTACAAGTTGCTGCCCTCCTGCTTCTTTGTGCTGCCTCTCTGAGCTGATTTCTGCCTCTTGCTGATTCTATACCTTGGGATCAGATCATCCCCTTGGCCTAAATTCTCCTCTCTGCAGCTGAAACACTTCTGAGAATTCTTAGCAAACCTGTCCTAGAATCTCAGCTTAGCTTCAGTGCTCTGCCTCTGTGTGTCTTTACAAATGACCCCAAGCCTTTCCTTTATACTTTTCTCGTTGACAAATCAATGGCCATGATCAAATCTTGAATCAATGGCTAAGATTAAAAGAAAGCTTGATCCGTGTGACTTAAGACAATTTCATCACATGTTTAATTAAATTCACTTTAATTATTTAAGTTCCCTAAGTTTTAACTTAGGAAATACATTAAAATAATTAATTAATTTAATAACTCCTAAACCACATGAAATTTTCCAAATCAATTTTTGGGTCTTGTAGATCAAGTGTACTCTAGCCCCTCGACAAAATTTGGGATCTAGAGCACAAGTGATGCTACCCCAAATACACAAAATCTCAACATGATCCACGTCACTTAGAAAGTTCTCATCACATGTGTAAATTAATTCACTTTAATTTTTTAATTTCCTAAGTTAGACTTAGGGTCCCCATTAAAGATTTAATTATTTGAAAAACTTTTACACAAGATGAAATTTCTCCAAACGCTTTCTGGGCCTTGGAGATCTCATGTGTTCCAACCCCTCCACAAAGTTTCGGAGCTAGAGCACATCCCATGCTACCCAAAAATCTCAAAAATTTAGGGTCTGCGTCACACCCTCTCGCTGCCTCCCCTGCGTCTCTGTTTCCCTTGCTCTGTGTTGTACCCTTGGTCCTCCTGACCAATCATTGCATCCACCCCTCACTGCTTCTCTGAATCACTCAGTTGTGATCTTCGTCCGAGCACTGCTCCGTCAGAAGAATTCGATCTCTTGATCCACTGTGTGTGTTCTCCAACTGACCCCAAGCCCTTCCTTTATACTTTTCTGGTTGAGGCATCAACGACCGTGATCTAATCTCTAATCAACGACAAAGATTAGAAGTAGCTTGATCCACGTCACTTAGAAAGTTCTGAAAGTTCTCATCACGTGTGTAAATTAATTCACTTTAATTTTTTAATTTCCCTATGTTAGACTTAGGGTCCCCATTAAAGATTTAATTATTTGAATAACTTTTACACAAGATGGAATTTATGCAAACGCTTTCTGGGTCTTGGAGATTTCATGTGTTCCAACCCCTCCACAAAGTTTCAGAGCTAGAGCACATCTAATGCTACCCAAAAATCTCAAAACTTTAGGGGTCATCTGATTGCTACATGGGGAGATCATTCAAATCTTCCATTGGGCTTTTGTAATGCTCTGATGGCATGCGGGACTTCATCAGCATGGCAGATTGGTAACCAGGAAGATATCAAGGGAAGCTCATGCCGGAAAGACTTCCTCCCCACAGGGGTTGGGTTGTATCTTCAGGAGTTTACTCTTTGAGAGCATGAGGTGGACTACTCGGTAGGGAAATTTCATGGGGAGTTGGACAAAGTCCTGGATTATCATGATGCTCTAATTATTGATAGTATGCAGAGGGTTTCTGATACCTATACTTGGCTAGATAGTGAGTTGAGCAAGGGGTGCTCCACATTGATCAAGGTGGCTTGGGTTCCTGGTATCGAGGGATTCCTTTGTGACAGGGTAGTGCATGGGATAGGGACGACTCAGTGACACATTTGGGACCTCGATGTTGTTTGTAGTGACTGTTTGGGCCATCAGATAGTGGGAACACTTGTTCAGGCATTGCTTGAGGACAAGTAATTTTTGGCGGGGAGGACTGTAAATCCCCAAAATTTATAAACCACTTAGGAAATATTACCGTTTTTGACAATTTTGAAATTAGCAATAACTTTAAGTATTTTAACTTGGGAGAAGGAGAAAATCGAAATTTTAGTGGAAGGTGGGGAGCACCAACAAAGAGAGGGTCAACAATTATAAATAGAGCTTGGAGGCCTCCATTTGGTATCTTTGATTATTTGACACTTTAACATTAGTTGTCTTGAGCTGCTTAGCCAAGACAACCATGCTGTTTAGCACAAGGAATTTCCAAGCGGGAATTCCACCCTCATTTAGGAGAACTATAGTCTTTGAGTGTGACGCTAGTAAGGCAATTTGGGGAGCTCAACTTAGAGTTTCCAATGGGCATAATTGCAGGTTACTTCAGCTGGTACGTATTCCTTCCAGGGCCTAGAGGTGGCTCGAATTAATTGTGGGGAGATCAGTTACAAAGGAGCAAAACATAGGAGGATTTGCGGTGATTTTCCCTTGTTTTAGCTGAGGATTTCTATGGTGATTAGTAGGGCTGAGTTTGAGGGAATTCTCGGGGTTGAAATTCTGCATTTCTAGAAGTGCACAGGGGCTGGAGGAATAGAGGTTGAGGAGAGAGAAGGCTTGGAGATTGGAGGTATTCATCCAGGGAGAATTTAGCCAGAGTTGGGAGAGAATTCTAGTTGTGGATTTGGGCTTAATTCAGCAGTATCAGTATTGTGGGGCGTTTTCTGTCCAAATTGGGCAATTTGCACTTGTTGGGGGTCATGGGGGTTCGGTGGATTCAACCCAAACCCTTTCTGGGTTTGTGTGGGTTTATTGGGAGGAGTCTCTGGCTAATTTTATAGAATTTTTTCAGTGATATTCAGGCCTAAAATCCTCATTCTTATAGCAGGGCGAATTGCTAATTAGTTGGGGAATTTGCATCGTTTTGTGGGTTCGATTTTGGCTAGGAGATGGGGCAAACCTCTTCTGGGTATTTTCGGGTTTGAGGAGAGGAGCTCACGGCTGCAATTTCAGAGCATTTCGAACATTATTTTGAGCGGAACGTCCAATTCCATTTGGCAGTCCATAGGAGATTTTCTGGGCAGAGCATATTATCAGTTTGGAGCCATTACGACAGTTGGGTCAGCGAGATTTCACTTGGGGATTGCATAGCTTGCTTGGCAAGCCCAGGTTCCATTGTTCTCTCATTTTGTACTCAGATTTCCCCATATTTATAAAATGGCTCATATATTCTGCTCATATCTACTGGTGTTCTAATTTGGGTGCTTGATTTTATATTTTGCTGCTTGTTCCTAGTTCATAGCTCTATATTTACTATTAATTCCCAATTAGGAATATTACACTAATCCTTTGAGTTAATTTTAGTATTTGAATGTTGCGGCAGAATTTGTTAGAGATGTTTTTGCATGAAATTTTGGTGTCATGCAGTGGATACTTCAGAGCTTTTGTTGAGGAAGATTGAGATAGTTGGGTTAAATTTTGCATTCTGACCTTTGTTATTTTAGTATTTTTGGTTTACAATTATGCCTAGTGTATTTTTCTCAGTAAATGTATCAAGCACTTCCTCATGGATGTACCTTATATTAAATGTCGCATTTCAGTCTCATTGACTAGTTTCTGATAACTAGTAGATATTGTCATTATTTCAGTTTTGAAAAGGCTGTCAACGTATTTTTTATTTCTTTTACTTCTATATTTGCTACAATCTTGCAGATATACTCCATGAACATTCCAGTGCTATCTTCTGAACATGGCGGTGGACAAAATATCTTTATCTTGCAAATTATTTTTCTAATCAGAAAAATGCTGTAGCCTTGTAGTCAAATGGTGGTTAATAATTCTTCCTAAGAGAAGGCTCGTCTTATCAGCTTAAATAGTGGCCCATAATTCTTCCTAAGAGATGGCTTGTTTTATCAACTTTCTGCAGTTCTTTTGTGTAAGTAACTCTGTTTAAGATTTTTAACTTTTGTACAGGTTCTTGTGGAACTGTGTACCATGGTCTTTGGAATGGTTCGGTATGTTTCTCACTAATCTTGGTGATTCACAAGTCATTATAGATTGGTTTTTGGTTTTATATTGCTTAGTATTGCTGAGAAAAACGGCATATGCTATTTGTAATCTATTACAATGAATTCCAGTGCAGGATGTAGCTATTAAGGTGTTTACGGAGCAGGAATATTCGAAGGAGCTTCTACAATCATTTCAGGAGGAGGTGTGTCTATCTGTTTTTAAATCCGGCATTTGTTTGAATGGAACAATGTTGAGGGGCAATATCTCAAGTGGTTGGGAGGTACGTTTTCTACTTTCCCCACCTGAGTGTCCCCAGTGAGACACTTTGCCTGTTGTGATGTGTTAGAATGGTAAGCATCCCCTTGGTGTGGGACCCCCATGAGTGTGTCTCCGGATGTCTCGGCCCTTGCTAAGTCATAAGTTACCTGGCTAGTGCTGGCTTGTGGGTTGTTGGTGCTAGCAGGAGTTTATTGTGGGAGCTGCTCAAGTCACTCCCAGTATTAACCCTTTTTAATTGTTAAAAAAATATTTTTATGGAACAATGCTTCTTGAGAAATAACTTGTCATATTTAAATGATGATGTTATTATTTTTATTATATTATATGTGGGACTCCTTTTGAAGTACATTAGCTCCAAATAATTTGAGCACTGTCCGTTTTCCTGTGAAGGTGGCAATCATGAGGAAACTGAGGCATCCAAACATACTTCTTTTTATGGGAGCAGTTGCCTCTTCAGGGCGGCTATGCATAGTATCAGAGTTTCTTCCACGGTTTGTTCTCAATATTTCTGTCTCCCCTTTGTTCAACTTCAGTTTTGATATTCATATGTTTTGCAGTCTCTACATCTGATCCAGAGTATACAAATCTCTTTAGTTTTGGTTCCTAAATTTGTTACCATAGTGGAGGAAAATCCATTGCATTAACTATATGTATAGAGTGACTGCCCTCAATGGTTTTGTGGAGTGTGTTTTAGGTTTGGTAGGGAGAGTTATCCTTAATCGTTGCTTACAGAGGGAAGGGTTTGTGAAATATTATGTGAAAGTTTAGATTAAATGAAATTGATTGCCAGAATTCAGCTAGTCCTTACGAGTGTTGCAAAATCTCCAATATATATCAATTTTTATGGCTTTTTCAGAGATTTTAGGTCACTGATTTGTCCATTTTTCAGATCCATGTTCATGCTTACTGATATTTTCCAATATTTTCGAATTTTTCCCACTATATTTAATAATTTTGTTGCCGGACCTTCGACAATATCTTCAAAATTATATTTTCAACATTGATCCTTACAGATGATTTACGAACAAATGCATTAATTTGTTTCTTGGAAGAACAGCCTCTGGAAGTAATAAACCAAGGCTGGAAAATCATGAGGAAATTTATACAGAATGCTAAATATTCAGGGTAATGCAAAAAAGCAATGTGACAATTTTTACTGATTAAAGTTGATCATAAAGGCTTATGCCAACTATGTTCAATTTTCCAGACTTCATAGTTGTCTTGCTGTTAAACATAATAACAGGAAGTGATGAATTGATGTTATTTCTTTGAAAGTACTTATCATGCAAAATTTTTAATAGCAAGAAAAGGATTTATGTCACATCCATAATTATGATATAAAATTTCATTGTACCTGTAGGTTCTTTTGAAATCAAAATCGTAGTATAACTTTTATCTCTCCATATACATTTGTTATATATAATTGCTCTGTTTTTACTAAGATAGGAAGTGCACTTCTTTTAATCTTAGATTCCTGTGTTTTGGCATGATCGAGCCTGTATCACATCATAACAAGGAGAAATAAGAAAGAAAACTTGGCATGCCATAGATTATTTGTATTACCATACAAAGGGCATACAAGTATAGGGATATATACTTGTAGTCATACAATTATATATCCCTATAGGGATAGGCATACAAGTATAGGGATATGCTCCTCAACATGACCTTCTTCCCATCTGGCCCTATGAACTCCATTTCCATGGCCCTATAGTTTGTGGTCTAGCGCCCTATTGAATACAACCAATGAACGCCCAACACCACATTGGTGTCCGGCACATCCACCATGAAGAAGTCGTCGTGATTGTGTAGTTCCCCATAATGAACTTCAGCTTGGGGATCATCTTGGTACACTCCATAGTCTGGTTCCCGGGTATCAGAACTAAGAAGCCCTCAAAAGGCTGCATCTCCAAACCCCCCTTGTCTACCAGCTATGCATCAATGAAGTTGTGGCTGACCCCACGATCGACCAAAACAATCACTCTTTGACCCTGAATGGTGCCCCTGATACTCAACGTATGATATCTCAAAACCCCTATAAGTGAAGCAATGATGCCCCCCTTGGCACCCTGATAATGCGACTCCTCCCCTGCATCCTGATGGTCTTCCTCTCTTCCTGTCTGCTCTTGCTAGCCCCCCTCCTCTGGCTTGCTGTTAGAAAATACCTCAATATAGTGGGCCTTGCCCTTGGAACACTTGTGTCCAGGTGCCCAAGGCTCCTAACACATAAGACACAGCTTCCTCCTTCGGAGGTCCCTCTTGGTCTCATCATCAATCTGCCCACGTCCTATCCACTCCTTTTGAGGAGGTTTGGTGTCCTTAACCTTCTGAGGAAAGGTAGGACTGGGAGGTACTCTGGTCTTATGGACTGTGGAAATTTCTAAATCTTTACACTTTATGCAGAAATCTTTATTGTTAATCTGGTTACGCTCCTCCTACCTAGATAAGTTATTAATTGAATAATATTCAAGTTAAAATCGAAGCAAAACACAGAACAAATCTCCACCAATTCAGATCTAGAACAAATTCATGCACACATAGACAAAGTGACACAGTTATTTCTGGACAAATAGTCCCCGGAAAAACACAATGCGGGAAAACCGGTCTTTTAGCTGTTGGAGGGTTTTATTATTAAGAATTTTCTGCAACAAGCCTATGTTCCAGATCTAGAAAACCCGACAGAGAAATAATAGATCTACAGCACACTGGCTGGTCTAGGGCCAAAATAATGACTAATCCACACCCTCAAACGGGATTTACAGAACTCAGCCAAAATTAGGGCCTAGAAATCCCAACACTGCCCCTGAAGCCTTTGCGTCAGCCTCTGAAGCCTCTGCGTCCGTCAGCGCTGCTCCAAAAAGGGCTGCGTTACCCAGACTGGGTGACGCAGTCCTTACGCTGCCCCTTAGGGTCTCTGCGTAACCCCTGAGGGTTTCCTACATAAAATCACACTGTCCTTGAGGGACTGCGCAACACCTGCATAGCACAGTCGCTGCCCTTCCTGTTACTGCTCTCCTTCTTTCCTGCGCTGCATCTCTGAGCTGATCTCTGCCTCTTGACGTTCCTAGACCCTTGGATCAGATCATCCCCTTGGCCTAAATTCCCCTTTGTGCAGGTGAAACACTTCTGAGAATTCTTAGAAAACCCGCCCTAGAATCTCAGCTTAGCTTCAATGCTCTGCCTCTGTGTGTCTTTACAAATGACTCCAAGCCCTTCCTTTATACTTTTCTCGTTGGGAAACCAACGACCATGATCAAATCTTGAATCAATGGCTAAGATTAGAAGAAAGCTTGATCTGTGTGACTTAAGACAATTTCATCACATGTTTTATTAAATTCACTCTAATTATTTAAGTTCCCTAAGTTTTAACTTAGGAAATACATTAAAATAATTAATTAATTTAATATCTCCAAAACTAGATGAAATTTCCCAAATCAATTTCTGGGTCTTGTAGATCAAGTGTACTCTAGTCCCTCCACAAAATTTGGGAGCTAAAGCACAATTGATGCTACCCAAAATACACAAAATCTCAGCACTCCCTCTTAGCATCAAGGGTGTGCTCTAGCAATACATCACACTATGCATTACAAGACTTTGGGTACTGGTTCTGTGCTGCTGATGCTTAGCCTGCTGCCACTCAAGTCTGCACTGTTGCTGCTCTTCTGTACTGTTGCCCATGACTCTGCCACTGCCACTGTAACATTTGTACTGGAGCTCTCTCTCAATTTGCTGCATTTGTGATGCTCATAGCACTGCCACTGCTGATCTGCTGCACTGCAACTTTAGTTGTTGAGAGAAACAACTGAATCTCCTGCCCAATCTTTGACAGACAAGTCAGATGGGCTTCATCCTCATCACTGAAGCTCCATAGGCTACAGATCTGAGCTTGCAACTGAAGAATGATGCACAACTACAACTCTGCACTGCGTAAGTAGACTCCCTCTGCACTACTGAAGTCACATCAACCCCTTGTGTTGAAAGCTCTCACGCTGCTGCTGCGCTGCTCTGCCCCTCTGAAGCCTTCTGCGTTGTTGCAGGTTTGCACTGCGTAAGCAGTTCTGCTATGCGCTGCTGAAGTCACATCAGCCTTTGCGCTGTTGCTGCTCTGTTCTGCTCCTCCCAGTCTTCAAATCTGCCTCTGCTTCATCTGTGATCTATGCTTCTACTGCTCCTCTTGTCTCGCTACTGTCTGTGATCTATGCTTCCACGACTATTGTCTGTGATCTATGCTTCCACTACTCCTCTTGTTTAACTAGAAATAAGTGTCCATCTTTTGCACCCATGCTCTAACATAACTCCTGGTCGATCCATGAGAGTTGGGAGTGGTTATTTTTCCCGCTGTCCTCTGTATGTGCTAGTTTTGCTAACCTCCCCTATACAATGACCCAACTCTGGTTCTATGCTTCTCCTTGAAGTGGAAAAACTCTCCAATTGCCATGGCCATCTTAATCCTTGGGTCCAAGCATCATACTCATCGATCCCCTCCAAGAATGACCTCAACAAAGTTGCAAATGAATTTGGCTCTCCAAGGGCCTGCCGACAAATTGGGGCATGGCGGGACGACTAAATGATCGGTTATAGGCGGGCCATCCTGGTGGTTTGTGCGTGTATGTGCTTGGTTCCCTTTACAAGTTTGGGATCCACCTTCCCCACTATTATCTTGCTTCCCTTGATTTTGTAAATGAACACTAGCCAACTACGCTAGCATATCCATCATGAGCTTGTAGAAATTTTTGAATCCTACACTTTATGCAAAAATTATTACTGTTAATCCGGTTATGCTCCTCCTACTTAGACAAGTTATTAACTGAATAAATTCAAGTTAAAATCAAAGCAAAACACATAACAAATCTCTACCAATCTAGATCTAGAATAAGCACATGCACACATTGACAAAGTGACACAGTTATTTGTGGACAAATAGTGCCCAGAAAAACCCAATGCGGGAAAACCGGTCTTTGGCTGCGGGAGGGTTCTATTATATAAGAATATATCTAAATACACAAATCTGGGTTCCAGATTTGGAAAACCCGACAGAGAAAACACTAGATCTACAACTCACTGGCTAATCTAGGGCCAAAATAATGACTGATCCACACCCTCAAACGGGATTTATAGAACTCAGCCAAGATTAGGGCCTAGAAACCCCAGCGCTACCCTGAAAGCCCCTGCGTCAGCGTCTGAAGTCCTCCAAACCCTCAACGCTTCTCCGGAAGGGACTGCGTTACCCCAGACTAGGTGACGAGGTCACTACGCTGCCCCTGAAGGGTCTCTGCGTAACCTCAGAGGGTCTCCTGCTGAAAATCACATTGTCCTTGGAGGGACTACGTTGTCCTTGCTGCTGCTGCTGCTGCCTTCTTCTGTGTTGTTCTTGAGCTGATCTCTGCCTCTTGTGTACTCTAGACCCTAATATCAGATCATCCCCTTGGCCTAAATTTCCCTCTCTGCAACTGAAACACTTCTGAGTATTCTTAGCAAATCCTGCCCTAGAATCTCAGCTTAGCTTCAGTGCTCTGCGTCTGTGTGTCTTTACAAATGACCCCAAGCCTTTCCTTTATACTTTTCTCGTTGACAAATCAACGACCATGATCAAATCTTGAATCAATGGCTAAGATTAAAAGAAAGTTTGATCTGTGTGACTGAAGACAATTTCATCACATGTTTAATTAAATTCACTTTAATTATTTAAGTTCCCTAAGTTTTAACCAAGGAAATACACTTAAAATAATTAATTAATTTAATATCTCCTAAACGAGATGAAATTTCCCAAATCCATTTCTGGGTCTTGTAGATCAAGTGTACTCTAGTCCCTCCACACAATTTGGGAGCTAGAGCACAACTGATTCTACCCCAAATACACAAAATCTCAACACTCCCTCCTAGCATCAAGGGTGTGCTCTAGCAATACATCACACTTATGCATTATATGACTTTGAGTACTGGTTCTGTGCTGCTAAAGCTTGGCCTTCTGCCACTCAACTCTGCACAGCTGTTGCCATTCTGTACTATTGCCCATGACTCTGCCATTGCCATTGCAACATCTATGCTGCAACTCCCTCTCAATTTGCAGCATCTATGCTGCTCATAGCGCTGCCATTGATGATCTACTCCTGCCCAATATTTGACAGATAAGTCTGATGGGTTGCATCCACATCACTGAAGCTCCATAGGCTACAAATCTGTGCTGGCATCTAAAGAACGATGCACAACTACAGCTCTGCCTGCGTAATTAGACTCCCTCTGCACTACTGAAGTCACATCAGCCCCTTGCGCTGAAATCTATCACGCTGCTGCTGCACTCCGCTGTCCCTCTGAAGCTTTCTGCGCTGCTGTAGCTCTGCATTGCGTAATTAGCACTGCTCTACGCTGCTGAAGTCACATCAGCCTCTGTGCTACTACTGCTTCTACAATGCTGTTGCTGCTTCTAGTCTTCAGATCTGCCTCTGCCTGCTTCATCTGTGATCTATGCACCCACTGCTCCACTTTTTCCGCTACTATCTTAAGGTTGCCATAGCTCGCTTGTGATCCAAGAGATGAGTTGTTCAAGGATCCTGCCCCTCCATGTAGCTCCTCTACATTTCCATGTCACCCCACCTCCGTGGTTCATGAGCACTCATGGCTGCATCATCTTCTGACCCATCATCTGCCACAACTGTTTTGGAAGAAGATGCTTCCTTGTCCTTTTTCTTCTGAGGACAATGGCTGGCAAAATGTTCCATTTCACCACACTGGAAGCACTTGATCTTTGAAAGATACTTCTTCTTCTTTGGCTGCTTCTTTGATGCCAAGGCTGCATCTTCCTCATCTTCCTTCTTCACTTTGCTCAATCCCGGGTTGTGCTGCCTCTTGGTGAACCTGCAAAGTTCTTCTTGATGCAGAATTGACCACAAGTTGTCCCATTCTGGGAGGTCCACGCTGCCCAATATACTTTGGACAAAGGTTTTCCACTCATCCGTGACTATATTGAGGGCAGTCCTGACTATCACAGCATCATCCACTGTTGCACCCATTGCAGTCAGCTGATCTCTGATTGACTACAATTTGAAGAGAAAATGTTTCATGTCTTCTCCCTTGGTCATCATGAATGACCTCATCTGGGTCTCCAACAACATTTTTCTTTAGACAGACTTTCCCGCATACAGGGAAGTGAAGGCCTTCCACATCTCGTTAACTGTCTTCTTCTCAGCTACAGCTGGTACAATATGGTCATTGATACCATCCATAATCAGTCGCTTGGCATGCCCAACAGCTTCCTTATGCTTCCGAAGGAGATCCACATCTGTCTGTGTGGCCAGAGTTTGCTCTGCATGGTCTCTTAGATTATATGCCTCAAGGACAATCAGTTCCCTTGCCTTCCAAACTGAAAAGTTTGAGAGGCCATCCAGCCTATCCTGATCACGTAGTCCATGAGGAGCCATCTGCTCAGAATGTGTCGGAACTTCCTTTTCTCTTTGCTAGAGAAATGGAACTAAGGTCCTTCGTGAAACAGGCACCTTCTGCTTCCTCTGACAACTGATTTCCCTCCTTGGAAATCTACCAAATCAACTATGATTCAGCTTCTTCTTTGATCCTCTGATCAATTGAAAGTTTCCTTTGGCAAGAAAATCTCTGAGAAGCTGATCTCCTCTCGCTCTTTGTCACTTGTGCTAAGGCTAAAAATCTGAACACTTCAGAATTTTAACCCCACCAGCACTTCTGAATTTCTGCAGCTTTTTTGTAGTCTTTTTTGGATCTGACAGATTAAGATCAGAATTACACTGGCTGGCTTCAGACCAAACCAGCGCTGTTTCTGAGCTACCTCTACGTAGTAATTGCGTAGGCTTGTTAGGACACAACGTTGGACAACGTCACCCTTCCCTCTGCGTGAATCTTCTCCTGAAAGCTGTGTTGTCCCTTCAGATCTGCGTTTTTTGCTGCTTTTCCAGCTGCTTTCTGTAGCTAGATCCTTCAGACTTTCCTGCTGGTGACCCTCCTAGATTCTACAATTCCTCTGATACCATGTAGAAATTTCTGAATCTTACACTTTATGCAGAAATTATTACTGTTAATTCGGTTATGCTCCTCCTACTTAAACATGTTATTAACTGAATAAATTTCAAGTTAAAATCAAAGCAAAACACATAAGAGATCTCTACCAATCCAGATCTAGAATAAGCACATGCACACATTGACAAAGTGACAGTTATTTCTGGACAAATAGTCCCCGGAAAAACCCAATGCGGGAAAACCGGACTCTGGCTGCTGGAGGGTTCTATTATTAAGAATATTTCTAAATACACAAATCTGGGTTCCAGATCTGGAAAACCCGACAGAGAAAACACTAGATCTACAGCTCACTGGCTGATCTAGGACCAAAATAATGACTGATCCACACCCTCAAACGGGATTTACAGAACTCAGCCAAGATTAGGGCCTAGAAACCCCAGCGCTGCCCCTGAAAGCCTCTGCGTTCGCCTCTGAAGTTCTCCAAACCCTCAGCGCTGTTCCGGAAGGGACTGCGTTACCGCAGACTGGGTGACGCAGTCACTACGTTGCCCCTGAAGGGTGTTTGCGTAACCTCGGAGTGTCTCCTGCTGAAAATCACGCTGTCCTTGGAGGGACTGCGACGTCCTTGTTGCTGCTGCTGCTGCCTTCTTCTACGCTGTCCTTGAGCTAATCTCTGCCTCTTGTGTATTCTAGACCCCGAGATGAGATCATGCCCTTGGCCTAAATTCCCCTCTCTGTAGTTGAAACACTTCTGAGTATTCTTAGTAAACCCTACCCTAGAATCTCAACTTAGCTTCAGTGCTCTGCCTCTGTGTGTCTTTACAAATGACCTCAAGCCTTTCCTTTATACTTTTTTCGTTGACAAATCAATGGCCATGATTAAATCTTGAATCAATGGCTAAGATTAAAAGAAAGCTTGATCCGTGTGACTGAAGACATTTTCATCACATGTTTAATTAAATTCACTTTAATTATTTAAGTTCCCTAAGTTTTTACTTAGGAAATACATTTTAATTAATTAATTAATTTAATATGTCCTAATCTAGATGAAATTTCCCAAATCCATTTCTGGGTCTTGTAGATCAAGTATACTCCAGTCCCTCCACAAAATTTGGGAGCTAGAGCACTTGATGCTACCCCAAATACACAAAATCTCAAAAGAGCTTTTGTTGCCTTGCCAGCTCTGCCAATGTTAGCTCCTTTTCTCCTTGTTCAGGCTCTCCTTTGTTCTTCATGGGTTCTTCGTCCCAGTTATCATACCCTCTTGCATGTTGTACCTCAGCATCGGAAAAAGGGTCAAGGTTCCAACCTCTACCTCAACCTCTACCCTTGTGAAATCAGCACGACCAAATTGGGGTGGCATTACCAGTTCTTGCTCCCACAACCGAACAGGAACATGCTCTGATATCACTGTAATATTCCTAGAGGAAAAATTAACAGTTCATAAGAAAATAGAACTTGGAACAACAAAATAAATAAAAACCATAGCCACAAATCAATACACAATTGACACCAACAAAACACACTGAGCCATTTTATTGATAAACTGGCACTGAATACATAGAGTGGGATGGAATGATAGAACTTGGGCTTGCCAACCAAGCTGAGCAAAACCAAGAAAGATGTCTTTGACCCATGTGAGAAATGGCCCAGAAGAGAGAGAAATGTGCACATAGTGAAACCTGCTCCCGACTGCCAACTGAGATGGAGGTTTCTGTTCTGAATACTACTCGGATCAACCTGAAACTCCACTCCTAGACACCTGTCCCAAAACCCAGAAAAACTTGGAAAGGGTTTGGCTCCATTGCATACAGCGAGGAAGCCCTCCAACATGTGTGTATGCCCTGTTAGCCACCACTTCGTGGGTGATATCCCTAGGAGAATTTTTTTTTCCATGATGGACCTCACCCAACAACGAACAACCCCTTTCAACCTGCAACTAGATTGTTGTGCCATTTCTTAGCCACCTGAGCCAGCGATGTGGTTCCTCACCCATCTGTATTGATTGTATGTTTGAAGGTGGGCCTCCCGAATCTAAAGGTATGTCTTGTCATTTGGTAGTCAAGTACCGGGTTTAATTATCATGGACACTTATGGGCATGGATTGATGGGGGGATTTGGCAGAAAGAGTGGGCATAGTTTGTGCTCCTATCCCCTTAATCTCTTTTGGGTGTTATGCTTGGATCTTAGTCTCGTGGGATTTCCTTTATTGACCATTTGGTTCTAGGGTGGTACTACTTGGGAAACCTCGACTTTGGTTGCGTGGTCATGCTCCCTTATCCGCATATATTACTCCCCTTCCACCCACTATACCCCCGTTCATCATTTCTCCCACGTGGGTCCACATTGCCTCTTTGGGTCCACATAGGGTTGGTCTCCCTATCCCTTTTCCCCCACCTTGGGTCAGGCCTGGAACAATGCCCCAGAGGTTGAAGCAACTAATACAGAAAAGTAAAAGCATAAATGGCCACATTCAATAGGAAATTGTACCACAAAATGCAAAAGATGGTTGGGACAAAATAATTATCACGTGGGAAAAATGCCGATACATGAGCTCTAGCACATACCCATGGTCATCACCCTGGTTCATAAGCCCTAGATGAGCCTCCTTTGTCATTTAGGAACCCAGGATTGTCCCAGCCCTTGGAGGGCAATGAGCCGCCCTACCTAAAAAGGGGGCAATCACTGGTATATCTTACACATCATGCTCTTGTCCTTTGAGCCTCGAGCAGTTAATCAAACAAAAATCATTAAAGGAAAAAGACATATAAAGAAGGGTGGAAAAATCAAGGCCGGGGCACTTCATGTACCACGATTTCTCCCTTCTACAAATTATACACCCAGGGGTGGACTTCCCTTTCTCTATGCCACCCTTGTGCCCCGATATGTGGCCTAGGATTCCCCTCCCCCTCCTCGCCCCCCCCTCTTCCCCCCCTTATTCCCTATTCCATTTCACCTCTTTTTCACATGCCACCATCATTTGAGGGATGTGCCTTGGACATACTATCCCCTTTAAAGGTAGAAACCGTCTAATAAGCTACTTGGCTAACCCCCTTTGGAGCTTGGAGATATTAGCACATGCAAAAGCCCACTATGGAAGGGCATGCCATTATGAAGTGTGCACTTGTTGTCCATGGTTTTTAAGCTCTTTTACACGATTATTTTAATGACTTGTTGTACTGGAAGACTAGGGGACGCATTGGATCTTATACAGGATTGCAGATGGTGTCCATTTGGGTTCGATCTCCCTATACAGGGTCCTAACCTCCTAGAGGGCTACATTGGCACATATAGGGTGTGTGTAGAGAGCCATGGGCCTCCACAGCAGCAGACAACACTCCATAGATCCCCACAAATGTTCAAAGATTTCTAGAGATCCACCTTTGGGATGAGGAAGATGCTCTTGGTAAACTATGCCCAACTGGACCCACACGAGCACCACATACTTGGTAGGTGTCCCAGGACTTGTACGATGACATTGAAACATTCATTCCATCATATGAGCCCTTATAGATTATCTACAGGCATCTTTGACTCATATGGGGACCCATGGGGTCATTGGTGTGCCCCACAACCACTAGGAGCATCATAGGTCTACTGTTTGGAGAACAACGGGCCACCCCCTTGTCCATCACCTTTTGAGAATTTTATTCATCATCATGGCACATATGGACCTCATCAGGCCTCTTGGAGGGCCCCATGACATGCATGGATTATCATTTAACCTCTTGAGAAGCTTATTATTTCATTTATGAGCGAGTTTGGTGGGCTTGTCACCTAAAGTTTTATTTGCACATTATTTTATTTTTAGGGGCTAAGTAGGCCCATTAGCTAAATCAAATTCCTAATCGGTGTATAAATAGGAGTTAGTTGGATTCATTTGTATCATCACTTGACTTGGGAACTCTTTATCTTTAGAGAACTTAGCAATTTTCCTTGGAGGACATTTTTTGGATGATGGATGAATTTTGATGTATGGATTGGGTTCTTTCTATCTTGGAGCTTCTTAATTGCAAATGTGACGCTGGTTGGATATACTCTCTATCATTGTAAGTGCAAATTTAATGCTATTTTTCTTGTTGTTGTAGACATTGGAACTTCGCTATAATTAGGGCTAATTGCTGCATATATTTAACGTGGAATTATATGTGTATTTAACTTATTCCATGTATGGGCCATTGTTGGATGAATGAAATGTCCTAGAGATCATGTTATCTTGATAAGCTTGCACCATTTGTATGAAGTATAAATGCTTAAAAGTCACTTTTCTTTTCTTTCCTCTAATGTTGTAAGAAGTTGACTTTTGGAGCCTCCTTGAACAAGAAACTAAATCTATCTTCCTCATTCTGCTTGACTCCATATCCCCAAGCGACTCAGGCATTGGTCCTTTAAAAAGGGTGATCATTTTAACCCTCTTTTTCACTTTTCCCCTTTTTTCCTAGGTCTAGCTTCATTAGGTCACTTGGGGCATCAGTTTCCCGGGAAACTGATCACAGGAAGATTTCGATCTCCTAGGTACAACGGCGCTGCTGGGTCCCCTTGCTCTCCTCTGAATTTGAAGCAAATCCGATGGTGGATTCTCCGAATACCGCGAGCGCTAGCTCGAGGATCAAATTTTGCTTAAGTGTTCTTGTTGATTTTTGTAGCATCGGAAAGTGATCTAAATCTCAAATTTGGTGAGGAGGCTTAAACACCGATATTCCAAAGAACCCATATACCGTTTGTTGAAATTTCACTCGGTTCATGTTTTATTAAAATAATTAATTATTTTAATGGAGACCCTAAGTGTAAACTTAGGGAAATTAAATAATTAACATGTCTTAATAAAAAAAAAGTGTGAATCTTCTAGAGAACGAAGATCAAGTCAAGTTTTAATCCTAGCCATTGGTTAGACTTCTAATTTGGGCCGTTGATTCTTCAATGAGAATATTATAAAAGAAGGCTTGAGGGTCATTTGGAAAGCAAGCCGTGCAAGCGTTCAGTAACCCGAGGGAAGTCGATTTTGAAGGAATAGAATTTGATTTCAGAGGGAGATTTGCAAGGGCGGAGGAAGCAGAGGGCATCAACAGTGTCATGGCACGAGGGAAGGAGGAAGTAGGGAAGCAGAGAGGCATCATTCAAGGGCAGCGCAGAGGCCTCACGCAATAGTGACGTAGGCTTACGTTGGCTTTGCGCAGAGAGCTATGCAGGAGACACACAAAGTGACGCAGGGAGGGCCATGGAACCCCTCAGGTTTCATAAATTCTTCGAAGGACAGAAGAAGAAATATCTCAGGTGTAGCTCGAGAAATTTCTCAGTTATTTCTGCCAGACTTTCCTTGAAAATATTTCACTTCTGAAGATTAATATATAAACCCTCATGTGCTGCACCGGTTTTCCCACATTGGGTTTTTTCGGGGATAATTGTCCAAAAATAACTGTCTATGTGATTGATTTTTATGCTTGTATTCTTTACTGTTTTGTTCTCTGCATTTACTTGGGTGATTACTGCAGTAGTGTTTATTTCAAAATTTACTGGAAAAATTCCGTAAATAACTTATTGGAAGAATAAGTAGGAGAAATAAATCTATCACTGTTGTAGTATTTCAGGATTGAAATTTTCACATGGTATTAGAGCCTGAGATGAGTAAAGGAACAAAGACCAGACGTTGCTACTGCAACAACTCGGAAGGGTTTACCCAACTCTCCAAAGAGATGGGAAAGCATGAAAGAACAAATAGATCACGACATCTCTATATTGGCATCTAGGCTGGAAGAAGAATTTGCTTGTATGTCAAGCTCTGCTTCTCTAGAGATCTGGTATATTGACAGTGAAGCTTCTGCACGCATGAAATGGGTACGAGAATATTTATCCAACTATCGAGAAGAGCAGATAAACTTTCAAATCGCCATGGGCAATAAGGAAAAATGCACTCCTGTGGGAAGAGGAACCATAGTGTTTCAAATTGAAGTGGTAATAAGCTTCGAACCACTAATGTGTTGCATGTGTCTGGTTTGGGGATGAATTTACTCTCCGTGTTTCAGCTTCAAAACAAAGGCTATGACGCTTACTTCATTGGTAAAAGTGTTTACGTCAAACACCCGAGTTGGAAGAAGAAGGCATAGATCGGAGTCAGGAGCAATAAACTCTATAACTTGCAGCTCGAATCTCCAATGGCACTGATAGGCAACAATGATGAGAAGGATTTGAATGAACTATCTCATAGGCGAATGGGTCACTTACACCATGGGGCTTTGAGAATTCTCAGGAAAATCGTCACAGGAGTTCCAGAACTAAGCACCAAGCGAGATAACCTCTGCGGAGGGTGCGTATTGGGGAAATATGCCAAGGCAGCGTACTCCAGAAGCAACAATAGGGATAAGAGTGTGTTGGGATTAATACACTCGAACATCTGTGGACCAATATCCACTAGAGCTCTCAGTGGTGTCGAATATTTCGTCACCTTTATTGATGACCACTCTATGAAGACTTGGATCTACTTTCTAAAGACCAAGGATGAAGTCTTTGATCGATTCAAGGAGTTTAAGGCTCTGGTTGAGAATCAGACGGGAAAGCGGATAAATACACTGCAGAGTTCAAGATACAAAAATAAAGACTTCATAGAGTTCTGCGCAAGGGAAGGCATCAGAAGAGAGTGGACTCCTCCATATAATCTAGAGCAAAATGGAATCGCAGAAAGGAAGAATAAAACTATTGTCGAGGCTGCAAGGGCTATGTTGTATGATCAAGACATGCCTAAATTCCTATGGGTTGAAGCTTGTAATACAACTGTATATGTTTAGAACAGGGTTCCTCATAATGCATGGGTGAGATCACTCCAGAAAGTGTCTTTATTGGTAGGAAGCCAGATGTAAGCCACTTAAGGATCTTTGGTAGTGTGGCATACGACGATGTACCCGAAGAAAAGAGGAAGAAGTTAGATAGGACTGTTGAAAAGGGGTATCTGGTGGGATACAGTGAAAATTCTAAGGCTTACAAAATCTACATTCATGGGAGTAGGAAGGTTGTCATGTGGCGGGATATAAAGTTCATGGAGGAAAGAGCTTTCAGAAAATCCCGAGAGATGCCTTCAGCAACGTAGTCTGAAGATGACTCACTGGTCCAACCTCTACGGCCAACTGAGGTTAGCCCGAGTGCTTCTCCAAGGTAGCAAGATCCAAGGGATTCATCTCCAGAAGACTTGCAGGAGGGGGAGTAGGTAGAGCCACCCACTACCAGTGGTAGGACTAGCAGGGAATTATTACATATTCTAAAGGATGCAAAGGAGTTTGTCGGGGTCCCCAGAAATGAGAAGAGCGAGCGTAAGCAACTAGACAGGTACCAAGCCTTGGTAGCCCAGGTTGGGGAACCCTTTAGTTTTCAGAAGGCAACTCAACATCAGGTATGGGTCGATGCAATGGTGGAAGAGTACAGTTCCATCATGACAAATGATGTCTGGGAGGTGGTTCATAGGCCTCAGAACAAATTAGTTGTGGGTTCGAGATGGATCTACAAGGTCAAATATGCTGTAGATCGCAGTGTAGAGAAATTTAAAGCCAGGTTTGTGGCAAAGGGGTATGCTCAGAAGGATGGGATAGATTATGAAGAGAACTTCGCCCCAGTCGCCAAATATACTTCTATTAGATTCGTGAAATCCATTGCTGCGCATATGGGATGGGAGATTCACCAGATGTACGTCAAGACTGCGTTCTTGAATGGGGTGATAGAAGAAGAAGTATATATCGAACAACTAGAGGGCTTTGAGACACATGAGCAGAAGACTCATGTGTGTAGGCTTAAGAAAGTCTTGGATGGACTTAAGCAAGCCCCAGAGCTTGGTATGGTCGAATTGATAGCTACTTGCAGAAGATGGGATTCATCAAGAGTGACGTAGATCCCTATCTCTACTATCTGAGAGTAGGGGATGAGCCTTTGATACTGGTGCTGTATGTAGATGATCTATTCGTGATAGGATCATCTAGGCTCATCAAGTACTGCAAGGAGAATTTAGCTACAGAATTCGACATGAAGGATCTAGGGTTGATGCATTATTTTCTAGGGTTGGAAGTTTGGCAGCGAAAGGGCTAGATCTTCCTTGGTCAAGGAAGATATGCTACAAAAATCTTGAAGAGGTTCAAGATGGAGGACTGTAGACCCATGGCTACACCAATGATCACTAATTGGAAGAAAATTGATACTTCTGAAGATGATGAGGCTGATCCTACCTTGTATAGGTAGCTCATAGGGTCCTTGATGTATCTGGTAAACACTAGGCCAAGCCAGACATCTGTTATGCTGTCAAAACCCTTAGTCAGTTCATGGTGGAACCAAGGATGGCACATTGGGCAACAGCCAAGCATGTTTTCAGATATTTGCAGGGAAAAGTCAAGCTTGGAGTGAGATACACCCGAGGCATTGACATGAGATTGGGTGGGTTCACTGACGCAGATTAGGCTGGGAGCCTAGTAAATCGGAAAAGTACCAGTGGGTACTGTTTTAATGTTGGATCAAGAATGACCTCCTGCTGCAGGATGAAACAGAAGTTCGTGGCTCTGAGCTCAACTGAGGCAGAATATATGGCTGCAAGCACTGCTTCGTGCAAGGCCATATGGCTTAGGACGTTGCTTGTAAATCTACTCAAGGAAAAGATGTAAGCGACCAACATTTTATGTGATGATCAAAGTTGCATCAAGCTCTCTGAAAATCCTTTGTTTCATGATTGGTCGAAGCACTTTGACATTAGGTGTCATTTCATCTGAGACCGTGTCCAACGGGGATCTGTACAATTACAGTACACTTTGACTGGAGAACATGTGGCTGACATCCTCACTAAGGCTCTGGGAAAGACAAAGTTTGTCTGCTTCAGAGAGAAGATGGGGATGTTTAGGAATCCATTTCAATAGCAAAAATGGACTAATGCAGAATTGAGAGGGAGCTGCACTAGATGAGGCAGTGGAAGTGTCATGGGCAGTAGTACAAAAGGCAACAGCGTAGTAGATGAGGGGCAACAACATCCAAGCATCAACAACGCAGAGGATGCTTCAGGGTCAGAGCAGTATGCAGCAGACATATTGGTAGAACACTTTCCTTAGTAAGAGGGAGTGCTGATTTTTGTAGCATTGGAAAGTGATCCAAGTCTCAAATTTGGTGAGGAGGCTTAGATGCCAGTATTCCAAAGAACCTATAAATCGTTTGAGGAAATTTCACTCGATTCATGTTTTATTAAAATAATTAATTATTTTAATGGAGAACCTAAGTCTAAACTTAGGGAAATTAAATAATTAACAGGTATTAATAAAACAAAGTGTGAATCTTCTAGAGAACGAAGATCAAGTCAAGTTTTAATCCTAGCCATTGATTAGACTTCTAATTTGGGCCGTTGATTCCTCAATGAAAAGGTTACAAAAGAAGGCTTGAGGGTCATTTGGAAAGCAAGCCAGGCAAGCGTCCAGTAACCAGAGGGAAGTCGATTATGAAGGAATAAAATTCGATTTCAGAGTGAGATTTGCAAGGGCGGAGGAAGTAGAGGGCATCAACAGTGTCATGGCACGAGGGAAGGAGGACGCAGGGAAGCAAAGAGGCAAAATTCAGGAGCAACGTAGAGGCCTCATGTAATAGTGATGCAGGCTTAGGCTGGCTCTGTGCAGAGAGCTACGCAGAAGGCATGCAGAGTGACGCAAGGAGGGCTAGGGAACCCCTCAGGTGTCAGAAATTCTTCGGAGGACAGAAGAAGAATTATCTCAGGCGTATCTCGAGAAATTTCTCAGTTATCTATGCCAAACTTTCCTTGTAAAGATTTCGCTGCTAAAGATTAATATATAAACCTTCATTCGTTGCACCGCTTTTCCAACATTGGGATTTTCTGGGGACAATTGTCCAAAATAACTGTGTCTATGTGATTGATTCTTATGTGTGTATTCTTTATTGTTTTATTCTTTGCATTTACTTGGGTGATTACTGCAATAGTGTTTATTTCAAAATTTACTGGAAGAATTCTGTAAATAACTTATTGGAAGAATAAGTAGGAAAAATAAATCTATCACTGCAATAGTATTTCAGGATTGAAATTTTCACAGTTCCCAAAGCTAGTACCTAGTACTTTGTTTGATCCTTCCCCCCCCACCTTGGCCAGGTTAAGAACATCATTGGTTGCCAAAATTCATCCCCTAAACTGGGCTGGGTCCACTTGGCCTCGTGTGGTCCCATTCTTCACCAAAGCCTATTTTTCAAGGACCACTCGAGAATGCAAGTTTCCAAGGGATTTTAGGGATTGAGAACCTCCCTTATGTGAAAATTTCAAGCTGAAATATTAGTGCAGTGATGGAATAATTTCACCTACTTATTTATGATAAGTTATTTACAAATATTGTTAAAATTTGGGTACGAGAGGATAAGTGGTTCCCTAAGGCTTTGATCTTTGGCCTAGGGAAAAGTGTCCAAATGTATTTATCTTTTTCTCCTAAAGAGACTTTATAAGTGGTAAAGTCAAATCTAATTTAAAAGTGACTTTATAAGTGATAAAGTTACAAAGTCTAATTTTAAAGTGACTTTGTTAAAGTCAATGTGAAATTAGAAAGTGAAAAGTGATTATGGAAATAAAAGGCTAAGTGGGTTCTTATTTAAGTGGGGTGAATTAAAAAATAGAAAGTGAGAATTAAATGCACATTTAATCTCAGCCCTAGATCTAAAGCTATCTTAGCCATTGGATTTAGGGATTCCCCAAAAGTCACTTAGAGTTATGTCAAAGGAGGAAAAGAAGAGAAAAGGTCATTCATTCTTTTCATGAGCAGATTGAGAGAGAAGAGAAGGAGAGCAAGGAGATTTTTTGAGTGGTGAGTTGAAGGAGAGCAAAACCTTGACACACATACCGAGGCAGCATTTAGAAAATCTGTACAGCAAGTCGACACACAGTTCAAGGTAGATTTTGGACACATTTTTCAAGGCAGAACCATACAACAACTTTGGCATGCATTCCTAAGAAGCTGTACAACATTTTGACACATATTTTGAGGTGAAGTTTTTGCTATTTTTGTGGCATAGTTTTCGAGGCAGACCATACAGTTTGCTGCTATCCATGTGCACGGAAATCAAGGCAGAAATCGTACAACAGTTATTGCTGTCCCTTTACAAACAAATCGAGGAGGCCGTACAACATCATTTATTGCTGTGTTTCTGGGCACAATAATCAAGGAGAGGTTCACCAAGACCTATAGGGCCATCAGAGAGAGGTTCTCTTGGAAGGGCCTCAAGGAGGACATACTCCAACATATCAGGGAGTGCGAAGTTTGCCATCGTAACGAGGGGGAGATGAACCACCCGGCAGGGTTATTGCAGCCTCTTCCCATACTTGAGGGGAAATGGGAGAGTATTTCGATGGATTTCATTATGGGGTTGCCCACTGTACAGGGCAAGGATTGCATATTTGTAGTCGTTGATCGGCTGACTAAATATGCTCACTTCTTCTCCATATCAGCACGTTACACTGCAACACAGGTAGCAGAGTTATTCTTTAGGGATGTCTTCAGATTGCATGGTCTCCCAAAGACCATTGTCAGTGACAGGGATAGTCGCTTCATGGGCGGGTTTTGGCAGGAGCTTTTCCGTTTGGTGGTCACTGAGTTGACACCGAGTACTAGTTACCACCCCCAGACGGATGGGCAGACAGAGATAGTGAACAAGTGGCTGGAGGGCTACTTGCGTAACTATGTCAGCGGACAACAGAAGGCATGGTTGCGATGGTTGCACTTGGGGGAGTACTGCTACAACAACACTCATCATATGTCCATCGGTATGTCTCCATTTTATGCATTATATGGTTATCATGCTTTATCTTTTGCTGACGTGATGTTTGGTGCTAGCAAGGCCCCTAGGGGCAAGGACTGGATCCAAGAGAGTCAGGATATACTCCGAGCTCTCAAGGATAACATGGCTACAACACAGAATCAGCAGAAGCTGTATGCCGATAGAGGACGTGTTGAGAGGCAGTTCGAGGTAGGGGATTTGGTCTACCTACGGTTGCAACCATATCGGCAGTCCACGCTGAAGCAGAAGGGGGCTGAAAAGCTCAAGCCTCGCTTTTATGGACCATATAGGGTGACACGCAGAGTTGGGGAGGTTGCTTATGAGTTGGAGCTGCCCCTTGGTAGCAGGATTCATAACATTTTTCATGTGTCATGCCTGAAGAAGGCACTAGGACAGCAGGTGACTGCATCAGAGGAGCTTCCGCCCACCGATGATGAAGGGCATCTAGTGCTACAGCCGGAAGCCATTATTGACACTAGAGAGAGGTAGCTGCAGAGCAGGACAGTCAGAGAGTACCTGGTGAGATGGAGGAATCTACTGGATGAGGATGCCACCTGGGAGAGTGAGATAATAAGATAAGATAAGATAATTGTATTAATGTCCATCGAATGACCACAAAAAGGTCAATGGGACTGCTGGTTACAATGATTTCATCACACTAGCTGGTGGACCAAACAGTCCCCTTTTCTTCATAAAAGCAGAAAATACAAGCTAGGAAGAGTACAAAAGTAAAGCCTGGATGGCTGAATGTCTGATATGCCGTGATAATGAGCTGCAATGTGGAAGTACTGCAGGAGAAGGATGAGCCTCCTGAATGGAGAGAGAGACTCCTTCTCCTAACAATCGATGCCGATAGAAGAGGACTGAAGGAGACTCGTCAATGTTTGCTACTTTGGGGAGGAGTCGAATCTGGACTGGAGTTGCTGCTGCCTGAAGGATTTGGTGCGCCCCCTGGATGGGGGGTGCCTGACTCTGGACTTCCGGAGGGGGTCTGGTGGGATGAGAGACCCGGAGCCGTACTGACCTGGGCTCGTGATCTATGGATCGATCAGAGGTTCTTTTGGTGCCCTGCGGTGCTGAGAGTACTTTGAAGAAGTCTGTGATCCTCTGGGTGGTGGCCGAAGTAGATGGTGGCTGGAGAAGAGTCGAGCGGTATCTGAAAGTCTCCTGGAGGTAAAGGGCCAGACATCTCTGATTCGGATATCTAAGGAAGTTGGCCAGGTTCTGGGGGCCTCTGAAAAGGCAGTAAAAGCGCCCGCGGATCTCATAGTAGACTGGACATCTGAAGATGAAGTGTGACTCAGTTTCGACCTCTTGAAGGTGGCAAAGCTTACAAATCCTCTCCGTCCTGTCAATATGGTGGTTTGTTTCAACCCGAAGCTTGTGCGACCCAACTCTGAGTTGCCCCAGAGGGATCCTAAGGGCATGCATCCAATGCTGAAGGGTGTAAGAGGGTCGAGTGATGAGCCCATCTCTGATCTCCAAAAAGTGTTCAGCGTAAAAGGCCATTTTTGGGCGCAGACCGCTTGGAGGGTTAACCCATGTGGTTTGGATATACCGCCTGTAGATGTCCTCCCTGATAATTTTGTTAAGATCCTACTGGTTTGGGAGAAGGTGCCGAGGAGACTGTAATATTCCCAATTAGCAATAGCTAATTGGAAATATTAATTTTAACTATTTTACTTTAATAAAGTTAAGTTATAAATAAAGTGGGTGAAGAGGGACACTTAACTCACACTTAGGATAAGAAGTATTTCCTAAAGTCACTTGAGAGACGTGACTAATTGGCAACGTGGGGCCTAGTGGTCAAGTGGCAACGTGGGAAAAGGGACAGTGTAGGCAGCGTCAGACCAAGCCAACGTAGAGAGAGCTGGACAACGTGGCTCAAGGAGACAACGTAGTTGATGGTGGGGCCTAGGTGAGAGCAAGGCTGTCGAAGCATAAAAAGGGAGAGGGTCTCCTCATTTTGATTCATTCTGATTATGCATCTATGTTATTTGTCTTTTGACATTGAGAACGCTTGCTGTTTAGCAAAGTCTGCACGTACTGTTTAGTACACCGGGTGTCTCCGAGCAGAGATCCCAACCTCAGCCCCGGGGGACTTCGAGTGCCTACTCGGGTGAGGAGTTCCATCTTTGTTTTGCCAGAGAGAGTTGCAACAACCACAGTCGGGAGCATCCACTCAGACAGACAACGCAGTCAGTGAGAGGGAGGGCGCAACCTTGGGAGGAGGTGATTCCGGATTGAGGGTTTATCAGGGGATTCAACCCAAGAGAGTTGGAAAGGGATCAACCCTTCTCTATTCCAGCATGTTGGTGGAGTCAGAAGCCATTATTTGCAGCAGATCATTCAGGGCCAGCATTCCTCATTGGGGGATAGCATAGTGCCTCAAGGGGGTCATTTTCGGAGGTCAGCCATTTCTGAAAAACTTTCTGGGCTTTTCTGGGTATTGGGTGGAGAGGCCATTCCCAGAGTTTCACAATTTTCCGAGGTGGGGAGCATCTCCAATTTGTCAGTTCATTCTGGCAGCAGTAGCAACATAGTAGCAGTACCAACAGCAATGGAGATTACGCAGTCTTTGAGGGAGCAGCCCATTCCGGGTCATCTTCTGAGAGTATTTCTATGCTTGCCTAGTGCAAGCCAAGGTGCCATCATTTTGATCACCTTTTGTATTCATTCCATCTTTCTGTATTAATAAAATGGCTCAACGTTCTCCATATTGTCTGTTTTTCTTATGATCTATCTCTAGTTGCTGTATGTCTTTGTTTATGTGCTTTATATTGCTGTTTATTTCCATTCGGGATATTACAATCAACTTATTGTTTTCTTTTTTGTATGAGGGGATTGTGGTCTCCTTTCGAGTTGTAGCATGATAAATTTTCAGTTGGAGCTGGTTGACGTAGGTGCCTCTTGTGGGTTGAAGCCTGCAGAAAACATACGGGAGTAGGAGTTTCCTTGCATGTTGTAGCGTGCATAAAATTGAGGTAGCGGCCTCTTGTAGGTTGGAGCCTACATAAAATCATATGTAATAAGGAGTAGGAGCTTGCCTTTGCATCGCAACAATAATAAAATCGTGGTTTTCTCCCTTATGGGTTTCCACTTATATCTGGTGACCATATGCGTTGTTATTATGTGCTGATGTGATGTATGTTTCTGCTTATTACTTGCTGTTCACATATTCAATTTGTTAGTCATTATTTGTTAAGCTGCTCATGTATTGTTTCAGTTAATGAATTTAAAGAAAATATTTTTAATGTCCAAGCATGGACTAAACTGATTCATGCCCCCTCTCAATTTAGTCAAGGTTTCATCAATAGTGTGTGGTGGCAACAATTGCAACGCTATAACACTTTCCTCGCTAAGTGGGAGTGTTAGTGGTTGTGGCATCGGATGTGTTCTAGCCACAAAATTTTGTGGAGAGGCTAGAATACATGTATTCTCCAATACCCATAAATAATTTCTAGAAATTCCACATAGAGATGTCTTAATTAGATATATTAATCAGTTTTTAATATTTCCTAAGTCTAGACTTAGGAAATATGATTAATTAATCAGAATTAATTAAGTCATGGTGTGAATGTTCTAGAAACTCACACGGAAATAATCTGGGCCATCGATTATGTTTTGATCTTGGCCATTGGTGTTCCAACAGAAGACTAGAAGAAGAATTTGATGGGTAGATGGAGAACACACCAGTGCAGTTACTCAGTTGACCAGGCATAACGATTTTCTCAGTGGATGAAGTTCAGCAGAGGAGATAGAGCCAGAGGGTGAGTAGCAGGTGAGAGAGAGAGGGCGTCAGCAGGAGTCAGGGAAGAACAAATCGAATTCAAGAGGAGGTAGCGTGACAAAAGGCACAGTCCACTAGATCTCTGCGTAGTCACTGCACAGAGAGTGATGCAGATGCACCAACGTATGGGCAGCGGGCCCATTCCGGGGTTAGGGAGTTGCTGTGGAGAGAGAAATTTATCATAAAATTTCTCTCAGTATTTTTCCTCTGTTTCGTTTGTCAGAATTCTTGTACTTTAGATTGTTGCTGAAGATTAATAACCCTCATTTGCTGCACTTGTTTTCCCGCATTGGATTTTTCCGGGGACAATTGTCCAAAAATAACTGTCAATATTTTTATGTGTGCTATAGAATTTCTCTATTTCCATCATTTTATTTTCTGCAGTAATTTAGTGTGAAAATTGCAACAGTAAATTTATTCTATATTTTCCGTAGCAAATAAACTGCAAAATTAACTTGCCATTTAGAAGAATATTTTTCAGTTATTGCAATAGATGAAATTATCGCACACTATACTCTGTCCATTAGATGTCTATTTATCAAAGTAACAAAAATCGCGATCGGGAAAAAATCGGAGGGGAAAAAATCGGAAAAAATCGTAAAAATCGGGAAAAAATCGTAAAAATCGGGAAAAAATCGGCACATACAAAAATATTCATTTTTTTTCAATTTTTTTAATATCTAAAGCATCTACAGCATAAAATAAATGCATTGACACATAAATATGAAAAAAAAAACTAATATATAAGATGTGTAATATCATGTCTAGTGCTACATCACACATAAAACTGAATCCTGTCCTGAATACTAAGTCCCGAGTCTCAACTCAACCTCAAAATATCAACAAAAAATATAATAATGTATCTCATATCATGAGTCATAATGTTATATACAAAGGAATGCACCAAATAACCTATACTATTGATTTCCTCTGCCCCTCTTGCGAGAAAATGTAACAGCTTTCCCTCTAGACGAAGAAGTTGGCGGGGTTGGCAATGGACTCTGTTGTGCTCCAGATCCTGAAGCACTAGGAGCCAAAGGAGGTAGACCACGTCCTCTACCGATAGCAGGGGTAGGTGGTGTCACCTCCTCCTCCTATTGTTGCTCCTCCTCCTCCTATTGTTGCTCCTTCTCCTCCTCCTCATGAAACTCATCATTGATTCATCGCTACTAGAAATGGGATCATCAACAAGAGATACATAAACATCATCTAGCTCAAAGTCTTCAGACTTGGATTGCTCAACCTTAAAATGCGGTAGAAAAAGATTAACATGCCTAACTAGTTGTTTTCCTTCGAGTGAAGGGTACATTCTTGTTAAGGCCACAGTAGGGGAGTTCAACAATCAATACCACCAACATCAACAAAGTTCAACAATCAATGCCACCAACATCAAGGTTCTTAAAGGACTTCATACTCTTGATCAAATGCCAATCACATACCCTTACACATAATAGAATCAAATGGAAACAATGCAAATCCCCAAACCATGAAACCCTGAAAACCATTAAGTCTGCTGAATTTTGAGTGAAATCTAAAATTCTAGTTTCTCCATATGAAATCCAATGAGGTCGAAACCACTTTTAAACATCCCGAGTCATTTCATGGTAATGTTAAAAATTTAAGTAAAAGGATGAAAATGAAAAATAAAGGAAATATCACTTTTACTTTAAGAATTTAACATTACCATGAACTGCCAACAGGATGTGTTAGGAAAATGAGAGGGCTGCAAAAATGACAAAAAAAAAATCGATTTTTGAACTTATAGGGTTTCTATTTGATGGGCCCACGATTTTTACCAAAATAATCGCGATTTTTTCGTAAAAATCGCGATTTTTTCGCGATAACGATTTTTTCAAAAAATCGTTCAAAAAATCGCCGATTAAATCGGCCGCTTGAAAAACTCGCGATTTTTTCAAAAAATCGCGATAAAATCGCGATTTTTGTTACTTTGCTATTTATATAATATGTTACCTGCTCAAGAAACTATCCTACTGTCAACCCTTGAATAACAAAAACGTGTGACCCTGTGCCAAATCCAAAAGGCAGTCACGAACCATCAAGATGCCACATCCATGGACCAACCAACCAATCTGTCCCATAATGTAACCATGAACAATACCAAATAAGAAATCAATTTGGACTTTGAAGAAATCAAAATCTGATTGCTATGAAAAGCTTACTATGACCTTTATGTCTTACATGATAATTCATGTATTCATGATTGGAGGTAATCCTATTAACATATCATGCTTGGTTTTCACTGGGTTAGTAACAATGTTAGAAGCCAAATCTATAAAATAGTTTGTATATTGATTTTTTCTTTAGATTCCTCAGTGCTGTCAACAAATAATTCATGTATTCATGATTGGAGGTAATCCTATTAACATATTATGCTTGGTTTTCACTGGGTTAGTAACAATGTTAGAAGCCAAATCTATAAAATAGTTTGTATATTGATTTTTTCTATAGATTCTTCAGTGCTGTCAACAAATTTATTGAGAGGATACAGACGATTTATCATTGGTGCTTCTCCTGACCTGCTTTTAATTAACAGAATTTGAAGCGATAATTAATTTTGCTTACAACGATCATATTTTTTCTTTTCTTCTATTAGGTAAACACTAAGTGCATATTAGAATTTGTTTTCTTAGACAGGACCTCCTCTATATTTTTCTTATTCAAATTCTCTGATATGCGTTCTGCTTTGCATGTGCCATTTATTTTCCATTTCATGTTAAATAGCAGTTTCAATCTTAACATATTAAATAGCACACTTTTACCTTTTGTAGTATCTGGTCTCTTCAATCGAAGTGCATATTAGAATTTGTTTTCTTAGACAGGACCTCCTCTATATTTTTCTTATTCAAATTCTCTGATATGCGTTCTGCTTTGCATGTGCCATTTATTTTCCATTTCATGTTAAATAGCAGTTTCAATCTTAACATATTAAATAGCACACTTTTACCTTTTGTAGTATCTGGTCTCTTCAATCGTTATTTAAAATCTATTTTAGGTAAGAGTTATAATTACAGCACTTTAAATTTCATAAATTATTTGTCTTATAATATATCTTTTACATTGTAGAGGGAGTTTGTTCCGACTGCTCCAAAGAAAAACTCCGGGGATGGATTGGAGGAGAAGAGCACGCATGGCATTGGACATAGTTAGTGATTTCTTTCTACTCAGCATCTTCTATATGTCCACATGGCAATCTGGTGTTTTGATATTCAAATGTATGGTCACTGGTGCATGAACTATATTATTAATAATTTAAAAATTTGCGGTGTACTTCATACAGGTACGTGGAATGAACTACCTTCACCACTGCCACCCACCCATTATCCATCGGGACTTGAAAACCTCAAATCTTTTGGTCGACAAAAACTGGACTGTAAAGGTTTGTGGTTTTTTTATCTCTCTTTTGTGTTCCACTTGCACTCTTGTCAAAACATGCTATTTCTTTTGTGGTTGGATATTTATAAAATTATCTTATCTAATGTTATTCCGTTATATCTTGATGTGGTTGTTGGGCTCAAAAACTTCAGGTTGCGGACTTTGGTCTATCACGTTTAAAAACTAATACTTTTCTAACTATCAAGTCAGGAAAGGGCACGGTAATATTGCATTGCTGTAATTGATACTAATCTGCTTCTTATCTATATATATATATATATATATATATATATATATATATATATATATATTCCTATGATAAACATGGAGTGTTGTCTATTTTGCAGCCACAATGGATGGCTCCTGAAGTACTGAGAAATGAATATTCCAATGAAAAGTTAGTATTGCTTCCCATATGATTTGTTGGTATTTCTTTAGAGTAGAATTTAGTGACTGCATATTCATTTTGCTGGTAGCAAATTTTGTAGGACAGTAAAATTGATGGTTTTACATAAAATTTCAATGCAATGCAAATCCTGATTATTTCACTTGTCTTGTTTTTTTTTAATTTGTTATATATCTTGTCATATTGTGTGTCATTATCTTACCTCTACCTTAGAGTACATATGGATTGTATGATCACATCAATATGCTGGTTTTGTTCAATTGAACAGGTCAGATGTTTACAGTTTTGGAGTTATTTTATGGGAACTTGCCACTGAGCAGATTCCATGGATTGGTCTCAATTCTATGCAAGTATGGCACCCTTATAAGCTCATGGTCTTTCAACTTTTGCACAATTAGGGGCTCGGAATTGTTCTTTTATAATATTTTTGATGAATTGATCAAGTCATTTTCTGCACTGTTGGTAAAGATTTTAATGAATTATTATTATGAAGATGAATATAGAATAATACAAAAAATAAATAATAATAATTAATAATTATGAAAGGGCGTGTCTCAAAAAGACATGACTTGTTACAAAAAGGGCACTCCCGCGTAATATTTATATGGGACTTGTTATCGCTCCCTTGCTGCCTACACCTATTTACAAGTCAGTGGAAAAAACATTCAACCCCACAAGGTGTGGTTGGTGGCAAGGATCTCAGAGAAGGAGTTGTCACACTTTTCCCGACTCTCTCCGTTTTAGCTCTCTCCTAGGTTAGCTAAGGGGGCTGGTCCCTAAAAGCAAACTAAGTCAAAGATGTGAGGTTTCTAGCAGAATTGATTAGAAGGAATTACTTATCAAAGATGACTCAATTCCAAGATGTAAACAAGCATACAAGTATATGAGCAATATTCAATGATGTGTTCAAAATATAGACCAGTGCTTTAAAGTAAATGACAAATGCTTGCTCAAAAATGAAATTCAAGATACGATGACAATAATCCCGCAAAGGAAGTGTAAGATCAAGATATACATATAAGCATCACTTACAATAAATGGAAAAGTACTTGTAAGAGAGTGTTCAAGTAAACAAAGGATAATGACATTAAATATTCATGAGCTAAATAACCACCAAAGTAACAAGTACATGAGATAGCAAAATTGCGAGTAAAGTTGTGATGTGAAGGTGCTTTTGGTTTATTTTTATTAATAGAATTCTAAAACAATTTTCAATTTAACTCCTGTCCGCAGGCCTCACCCTCGCTCGAAATCTGGATCTCACAGTGAGGAGTCAATAGGGGGTGGAGGGTCCCTAATGTCTATACAGCCAACTTAAGTTGGAGGTTAATTTTTAGAGATGCAAGTTTAATTTAGTATGCAAAGTGAAATGCCTAAATGTGGGTGAATTGCTTCCAATGAGATACATTAATGACAATGTGCTTCCAATAGAGATATAACAATGATATTTGTGATCAAGACTTGCACTTAGCCCAATATGACATAAACTAGCAATGAAGCTCCATAAAACATGTATCAACAACTCAAATGGAAATACTAAAATGGAAACTAGACAAATGAAAGTTAACCATTCAAGAAGATTTTCTCCCTCTAAATGAGGAGGTGGGATACCATGGGAAATTCCCAAGCTCCCTAAAAAAAATCAGATTTTTACTATTGAAAGTGAGGCCCTCTTATAGAAATGAGGGGCTTGGGAAGAGCTTACAATATGCACTTTAAACTTACTCTTTCCCAAAGTTACAAGTGTAATATTTTAAAGATTTACTTGTGAGATGTTACAAAGTAAAGGCCTAAAGCCTTGAGATGAATTGTGGTTACAATTCCTCAAAAGAATGAGCCTTTAGAAGAAGAGGTGAAGTGATAAGGAGGAAATTGGACATGAGGTTTCAAATGGAAAAGTGCTCCTTAGCTTATGCTTTAGTTCCCTTCCTTAAAACTTGGATTGCATCCACGAACACCTATAGGCAAGCAAGCAAGGAAATCACATGCTTGAGAAGGAAAAAGCAGGAACTCAATGCAAGTATAAAATACACTTCATATTACAAATTCCCTCACTAAGATCAGCTTGAAAGAGTTGATTTAGTGAGTGAGAGTTTGGCTTTAAATCCAACAACTTAGCCTCAAATGCTAGATAAAATCATTATGTGCACAAATGAGAGAAGAAAATATATGACTTTTTTTAGAGATGGAAAAGAAGCAAAGGGCTCATGAAACCCCCTTTTAAATAAATCTCTTGATGTTTGATGAGATTGTTGGCTTGAACAGCTTGTGGGATCTTTGATATTCTTGGAGCTGACTTATTCCAACCAAAGAAGTCTTCACACTCCAATAGACTTGGCAACCTGTCCTTTGAACACACAAATCTTTGCAAACCAATTGTTAGTGCCAAAGAAACTTGGCATATAAAGGCCACGTTGAGCTTGTCATTCAACCGAAAATAACAAGCTACAACAAAAACACAAAATATACCAAGTCCAAAGGAGATCTGAGATAGCTACAAATCTCCCCTCCCTAGACAATAGTGCCCTCAGGCAAATGCACAAAAAAAAAAAATCCAACTAGATTGCAATGTAAAATAAATGAATAACAATATCAAATGAAACAAGTATACCTCATCAACCAAAGAATGCACCACAAGAGAAGCTAGTAACTCCAAAGACTTTCCTTTATTTAGCTCGATAACAATTTCGGCATAGTAACAATAAGCACAAGCTTGAAAACCATGATTACAATGAGAGCCCAAGGCTCAATTTATTCAAAAAATGGAGAAGATCTCAATGAGGAACCTCATGACAAGTGGAGAGGTGAAGATAATCCCAATGCAAAAACAAATTTTCAAGTGGCTGTAGACTGTTGTAAAACACTTGTAGGTGGCAGCCTTATCTCCTTGATTGTCCATCGAATGTCTTCAAATCTGATATGCGTATTCCTAACTGCTGGTCAAGTGTAGACCTAACTGTTCTTTAATCAACGCTGTCCCATGTACAAATCTCTAACTAAAACTTGTGATTTGACACCTCTACAACCAAAGACGGCCGCTGCCAATCAAATCTGTGTATAGCTGCCAGTGTAGAGGTTGATCTGTTGTGCATGGATGATGAATTAGATGGGCATCGTAACATGTGTAAAATGTGGAGACAAACTCCACAATATTCACAATCAAATCTGAATTGATTCCTTCATTACATACGTTGATTTCTTTGATACCTATGTTGAACTTTTATTGGCTGCGTGGAGCTGTGACAACTGCTTTGAAACTAGGCCTGTAATAACCATTGGCTGATATGTGTGCCAACGTGTGGGTTAAGTGGGGACAAGAGCAACTTGGTGGGGGACAAGGCCTGTCCTATGTGGTAGATTTGTCCCCACTAACTCCCTTTGAAATTTTACCATAGCTTAATCAAATCTGTAACTAATTTTGAACTGCTTTTTTTTATAATTCGTGGCCCTCTTTGTTGACCGCTGACTTGGCATTAGTTTGACCTCCAAATGGTTGTCAAATCATTCCTTTTGTCCCCCTCTAAACTTTTAATGTGAACCACATTATTTGTAGAAATTTCCTGTTTTCCCACCCCGGTTTTCAGTTTCACCTTATTTCTCCAAATAGTTAAATGCCCTTTCCCATATCCTTACATTCAACAAACTGGAAAATAAATTTTTGCTGAAAACACAAATTCTGGAAAATTTATAGAATGCTGGAAAATGCAGAAATAAAAATCAGCAAGCTTAAAACAGTGATTCACACATTTTGACACAGATATTTTTGGTCAAGGGGACCCTGGAAAAACCCCCTACAACTCTTGGGGAAAACCAGTTCGAAAGCTTTTCTTTTATTTTCTGCTTTTTACAGTGAAACAAGAAAAACTCAGAAAAAATTTCAGCAACCAATTTACAGACTTATCTTGATTTTCGTGCTTGCACACCGCCTCAGAAATTGTGCCAAATCAGCAACAACAGAAAACAGAAAATTTACAGCACCTTAGGACAGCATTAAATGCTGTACGGCCACCTTGGGAAGCGTGCCAGAACAGCCGTACTTTGCTGTACAGACTGTACAGATTTTGTACAGCAACCTCTCTCGAAATCCGTGCCAAAAATCTGGGCTGTGTTGCTGTCCTCTTCCTCGGTTTTTGTGCCAAAAATGACAGCCACCCTCTTCCTTGGAAAACGTGCCTGATTTATGTGCCTTGAAGTGTGTGCTTGCTGCTGTATCCTCTTCCTCGATTTCTGTGCCTCCTCACTTGGAAACACTACCTCTCCCTTGCTGTACGGATTTTTTGCCTCGGTATGTGTGCCAATAAACGTTGCTGTACCTTTGTTGAAATCTCTTCACTGCTGCCCTCCTTCTCACTGCTCAGAAAAATCTCCAGCTCTCTTTCTCTCCTTTTCCCAATCTGCTCATGAAAGAATGAATGACCTTTTCCTCCTTTCCCTCCTTTAACCTAACCCTAAGTGACTTTTGGGGAATCCCTAAATCCAATGGCTGAAATAGATTGAGATCTAGGGCTCAGATTAAATGCTCATTTAAATCTCACTTTCTATTTTTTAATTCACCCCACTTTAATAAAGACCCATTTAGTCATTTATTTCCAAAGTCACTTTTCCTTTCTAATTTTACATTGACTTTATTAAAGTCACTTTAAAATTAGACTTTAGTAACTTTAGCACTTAAAGTCACTTTTAAATTAGACTTTAGTAACTTTATCACTTAAAGTCACTTTTAAATTAGATTTGACTTTATAAAAATTATAAAGTCACTTTAGGAAAAAAATTAAATTCTTTTGGACACTTTTCCCTAGGCCAAAGATCAAAGCCTTAGGGAACCACCTGTCCTCCGGTACCAAATTTCAACACTCCCTCTTACTGAGGAAGGTGTTCCTCACCACACCCATCTTGTCTCTGAAGTAGACATGCTTGCCCCGTGGTAAGGCTTTGGTAAGAATATCTACAACCTGCTCATCAATGGGAATATACTCAAGCTTCACAGCTCCTTTCTGAACATAGTCTCTGATGAAATGATATTTGATCCCGATATGCTTTGACCTGTCATGAAATACTGGATTCTCCGTGAGTTTAATGCAACTCTGATTATCACAGTAAATCACTGAAGGTCTCAACGGCTGACCAAATAAGCCAAACAACATCTTGCGAAGCCGGATGGCCTCACAACTAGCTAGACTGGCCGCCATATACTCTGCTTCCGCTGAACTCAATGCTACTGACTGCTGCTTTCGGCTGAACCATGACACCACTGCCAAACCCAACCCAAAGCAGCACCCTGAAGTGCTCTTCCTATCAGAAGCACAACCTGCCCAATCAGAATCAGTGTAACCTGCCAATCTCACTCCATCCCCCTGCCTGTAGTCCAGACCATAATCCACTGTCCCCTGCAAGTACCGCAAAATGTGTTTTGCAGCCACCCAATGAACCTTCCTAGGCTCACACATAAGCTGAATCATCGTGTTGACTGCAAAACAAATATCTGGTCTAGTGTTGACCAAATACATCAAGGAACCAATCAGCTGTCTGTACAATGTGGGATCCACCAACTCGGAATCCGAAGCATGAAGCTTCTTCCAGTTGGTGATCATCGGTGTTGACATGGGTTTACAATCCTCCATGTGGAATCTGCCAAGGATATCCACAATATACTTCCCCTGCCCCAGGAAGAAATGCCCCTCCTCCTGCCACACCTCCAAACCCAAAAAGTAATGCATCAAGCCGATGTCCTTCATCTCAAACTCCGCCGCAAGATCTCTCTTGCGGTGCTCTATGAGTCTCTCTGCACCTGTAATGACCAAGTCATCCACATACAGCACCAGAATGAGAGGCTCCTCACCTATCACAATATAGTAAAGGTTCGGATCTGCCTCACTCTTTGTGAAACCCATCTTCTGCAAGTATGTATCTATCCTGGATTTCCAAGCTCTGGGAGCTTGCTTCAGGCCATAAAGGGCCTTCTTCAATCTGCACACATGGGACTCCTTCCCATGCACCTCAAAGCCCTGTGGCTGCTCAATGTACACCTCCTCCTGTATGAAGCCATTGAGAAATGCGGTCTTCACATCCATCTGGTGGATCTTCCAACCCATCTTTGCTGCTATCGATATAATGGAGCGGACGAAGTATATCGAGCCACGGGAGCGAAGGTCTCCTCATAATCTACTCCCTCTACCTGGGAGAACCCTTTAGCCACAAACTTTGCTTTGAATTTCTCAATGCTGCCATCTGCAGCATGCTTTACCTTGTAAAGCCATCTGGAAATAACCACGGATTTGCCCTAAGTCCTAGGCACCACGTCCCAAACATCATTCTTCATGATAGAAGAATACTCCTCCTGCATGGCCTCTCTCCAGACCTGCTGGCTAGCTGCCTCCTCATAGCTAGAAGGCTCAGAGTCAAGGATGCTGGTAGCCATTGCCATATAGCTACAAAACCTCTCAGGTGGTCTGCTCTCTCTGACCGGCCTCTTAGGCGCAACAACAGATGTGGCCTCTCTTAAGGTGTCCTGAAGCCACTTGGGCTTCCTCTTCCCTGAGCATACTTCTCCCATTGGAGAATGAAACTCCTCCTCATCATCATCAAGAGCCTGAACTCCTGACTGTCTGTCTGCTGTCCTCCTGCCTGCACCTGAACCTGTAGAAGCTGAGGTACCGTGTGAACTGTCCATCAGTGGACTCCCTAGTGAACTGCTCTGTGGACTGCTCTGCATGCTGCCCGAAGCACCACCCCTCTGACTCTGTGAGCCATTGCTCACTGACGGACCTGACATCGTCATAGATGTACCTCTGGATCCTCCTGATCCCTGCCCAATGGATCCCTGTGACTGACTCAGCTGCTGCTGAGGGTCTAGCTGATCCAAATACTCTAACTCCCGTGACCTCCTAAAGGCCCTATCCTCCTCGAACTTCACATCCCGCCTGACAACAACTTTCCTCTGTGCAGGAATGTAAATCCGAAAAGCCTTTGAGGTCTCACTGTAGCCCACAAAGATACCCTTCTCTGCGGTGGGCTCTAGTTTGGTCCTCTTCTCCTTGGGTATGTAGGAGTATGTGATGCACCCAAAGATACGAAGATGACCAATATCAGGCTTCTTCCTAGAAAAAGCCTCCTCCGGAGTCATGTGCCCCAAGGCACGATGCGGACTCCTGTTCTGCAAATAAACAGCAGTGTTGCAGGCCTCTGCCCACAAAAACAATGGCAACCCCTGATCATGTAACATGGCTTTGGCAGCCCCTCCGATGGATCTGTTCTTCCTCTCCGCAACCCCGTTCTGTTGGGGCTTGTAAGGAACAGTGAACTCCCTCCTAATGCCTACCTCCACACAATAGTCAACAAACTCTCCAAGGGTGTACTCACCTCCATTGTCCGACCTCAGGGACTTGATTTTCCGACCTGTCTGAGTCTCCACAAGAGCTCTGAACTCCTGAAACCGCTTGAAGACCTCACTCTTGGTCTTCAAGAAATAAATCCAGGTCCTCCTGGAGTGATCATCAATGAATAAAACATAGTACTCATATCCACTCAAGGAAACATGAGACATCCGACCGCTCACATCGTAATGAATCAAATCAAGTATCCCAGTCGCTCTGCTGTCACTGCTGGGAAAAGGGGATTTGGCAAACTTGCCCATCGCACATCCTCTGCAAGTATCAAAGTGATCGGTACTGAAATCTGGCACACCTGTAGTGATCTCCCGCAAAGTCCTCAAGGCTCCATGATACATGTGCCCCATCCTGCGGTGCCAAATCTCACACTGCTCAGAACTGCTAGCTCTGCTGTCGGTACTGTTGCTCAATGCCAAAAGGGACTGAAATGCAAACTTGTACACCTTTGCATGGCGTACACCTATCACTCTAGCTGAATCAGCTGGAGTGCCCCTGGGATACATCAACACCTGTCCTCCCCTGAATAGTATCTCATATCCTCTGTCCTCCAAAGCTGAGACGGATATGAGGTTCTTCCTCATCCCTGGCACATAAAGAACATCCGACACCTTCAAGGGAGGTTTGGACTCCCTCTGAAATGTCAGTGTCCCCACACCGACTGCTCTAACAACTCTGTCATCACCGAGTACTACCTCTATATCAGTGCCACTCTCTGAAAGCTCTGAGAAGTACTCACGGACTCTTGTCATATGACGTGAAGCCCCACTGTCCACATACCAGATACCCGAAGATGCTCCGCTAGTCGAGGGAAATGCATGCTCCCTCTGAACCTCTATGGCAGGTGATCCTGCACTAGAGGACTCACACGCAATGAACCCAAACTCTTGGTCAAAGCGATCTGCAAAGTCCTCAACCTCTGCTGATGCTGCCATGCTCTGGTTCTTCCCCTTCTTCTTCTTCTTCTTCGGACACACAACTGCATAGTGTCCCATCTTCTGACAATTCCAACACTTCACCTTGGAATAGTCCTTTTGTGTGTTACCTTGTTTACCTTTACCTTTACCTTTACCTTTGCCCCCACCATTGCTTGTGGAAGCCTGCTTCTTACCTTTGCCTTTCTTGCCTCCTGCCAACAGTGCTACATCCTCATCCTGCTCAACTGTCTTGGCTGCCCCAAGCTGACCTTTCCTGATCTCTGTCTGAATGCAATCATCCCAAAACCTCTCCCATGTGGGAAGGGTCTCACGTGCACAAACTCCATCAACAAAGCTCATCCATGAACTGGGGAAGCCCTTCACTGCTATCCGCACCAACTCAGTGGGTGGAATGACCTCTCCAATTGCTGCCAACTCATCTCTCACATTAGTAATCTTTGTGAGATATCCAGCTGCACTATCAGTCTTACCCATCTCAATGGTTTTCAGCTTCTCCTTCAGGACCATTTTCCGGTTCTCATTGGTACTTTGGTAGAGATTGGACAATGCTGTCCACATCTCATGAGCATTTCTATTTCCTCTCACATGAGGAATGCAATGGTCTTTGATTCCGTCTAGAATCAGTCTCTTACCCTTGTTGTTCTTCCTATTATATGCTGCCAACTGAGTAGCATCAGTAGGCACATTAACAGGCTGCTGTGTGGTATGAACCATGATATCCTAGACTTCTGCCTCCTCAAAGATACTCTGCATTCTCTCCTTCCAAACGCTGTAATTGGTATGCCCATCCAACCTATCCTCCACCCTCAATCCCAATGACATCCTGTTGTCCTAAAACTGAAAAATAACACCGCTGTAGTAAAGATAAAAACTCTTTTTGTGAAAAATCAGCTTGCTGGAATTTTTTGAGTGAAAAATCAGCAGGCTGTATTTTTCTCCTTGCTGTCCCAAACTGCACTTTCAGCACTCAAGCTCTGATACCATGTAGAAATTTCCTGTTTTCCCACCTCGGTTTTCAGTTTCACCTTATTTCTCCAAATAGTTAAATGCCCTTTCCCATATCCTTACATTCAACAAACTGGAAAATAAATTTTTGCTGAAAACACAAATTCTGGAAAATTTATAGAATGCTGCAAAATGCAGAAATAAAAATCAGCAAGCTCAAAACAGCCATTCAACACATTTAAACACTGAGATTTTTGGTCAACTTGACCCTAGAAAAACCCCCTACAACTCTTGGGGAAAACCAGTTCGAAAGCTTCTATTTTATTTTCTGAATATTTCTTTTTACAATGAAACAGGAAAACTCAGAAAAAAATTCCAGCAACCAATTTACAGACTTATCTCGATTTCAGTGCTTGCACACCGCCTCGGAAATTATGCCAAATCAGCAACAACAGAAAATAGAAAATTTACAGCACCTTAGGACAACATTAAATGTTGTACGACCACCTCAGGAAGCATGTCGGAACAACCGTACTTTGCTGTACGGACTGTACAGATTTTGTACAACAACCTCTCTCGAAATTCGTGCCAAAAATCTAGGCTATGCTACTGTCCCCTTCCTCGATTTTTGTGCTAAAAATGACAGCCACCCTCTTCCTTGGAAAACGTGCCTGATTTTTGTGCCTTGAAGTGTGTGCTTGTTTCTGTACCCTCTTCCTCGATTTCTATGCCTCCTCACTTGGAAACACTACCTCTCCCTTGCTGTACAGATTTTCTGCCTCGGTATGTGTGACAATAAATGCTGTTGTACCTTTGCTGAAATCTCTTCACTGCTGCCCTCCTTCTTCTCACTGCTCAGAAAAATCTCCAGCTCTCTTTCTCTCCTTCTCCCAATCTGCTCATGAAAGAATGAATGACCTTTTCCTCCTTTCCCTCCTTTAATCTAACCCTAAGTGACTTTTGGGGAATCCCTAAATCCAATGGTTGAAATAGATTGAGATCTAGGGCTGAGATTAAATGCTCATTTAAATCTCACTTTCTATTTTTTAATTCACCCCACTTTAATAAAGACCCACTTAGTCATTTATTTTCAAAGTCACTTTTCCTTTCTAATTTTACATTGACTTTATTAAAGTCACTTTAAAATTAGACTTTAGTAACTTTATCACTTAAAGTCACTTTTAAATTAGACTTTAATAACTTTATCACTTAAAGTCACTTTTAAATTAGATTTGACTTTATAAAAATTATAAAGTCACTTTAGGAGAAAAATTAAATTCTTTTGGACACTTTTCCCTAGGCCAAAGATCAAAGCCTTAGGGAACCACCTGTCCTCCGGTAGCAAATTTCAACACTCCCTCTTACTGAGGAAGGTGTTCCTCACCACACCCATCTTGTCTCTGAAGTAGACATGCTTGCCCCGTGGTAAGGCTCTGATGCATCACACTCCAGAATGAATGGCTGTGTGAAATCTGGGAATGCAAGCACTGGATAGCTGCTCATCACCTCCTTGAGCCTGTCAAAGGCCCGCTGCGCTATATCTGTCCAACTGAATGCCCCCTTCTTTGTCAAATCTGTAAGGGGTGCAGCAAGCTAAGAGAAATTCTTGACGAACTTTTTCTAGTAGGTGCAGATACCCACAAACCCCCGAAGTTCCGTCACGTTTCTCGGCTCTGGCCAATCCCTGATGGCCCTGATCTTTTCCTCATGGACCCTCACTCCGTCCACACCTATAATGTGTCCCAAGTATAGCATCTCTGTCAACCCAAACTCGCACTTGGAGAGCTTAGCATAAAATTGCTGCTCCTCCAAAATACGCAACACTGCCTCTATGTGCAGGAGATGCTCCTCCCATGTCCTGCTATATATCAATATATCATCAAAGAAGACCAACACAAACTTCCTCAGATGACTGCAGAAGATGTGGTTTATGCACGACTGGAAGGTGGCTGGTGCGTTGGTTAGCCCAAAGGGCATCACCAAGAACTCAAAATGGCCGTAATGGCACCTGAAAGCTGTCTTGGGAATGTCATGTTCCCTCACGTGAATCTGGTGGTACCGGGATCTCAAATCAATCTTTGAGAAGAACTGTGCCCCTCTCAACTCAACCATTAGCTCGTCAATCCGTGGTATAGGGTACCTGTTCTTCATGGTTTTCTTGTTCAGGGCCCTGTAATCAATGCACATCCGCAAGGTGCCGTCCTTCTTCTTCACCAACACTATTGAAGAAGCGAAAGGACTGGTGCTAGGCCGAATGTGTCCAAGGGCTAACAACTCACGGATAGCTCGCTCAATCTCGTCTCGATAGGCCTTGGGGTGCATATAGGGTGTGGTAATGACGGCCTGAATGCCCTGGTCTAGCTCAATAGTATGCTCAAATCCCCGATCCGGTGGCTGACCTGGTGGTATCTCCCCAAACACTATGGCATACCTGTCAAGGATGGTCTGTATCTCTGGATGAACTGTCTGCCCGGTAATCCCTGCCTCTGATGCACGCAGCTCTACTGCCCACTCTATGTCTCCCTTCCAGAAGTCTGCCTCCATCCGGTGCGCTGAAACAGTCTGGGGTGGGTAGGTGTGCATTCCCCGTATCTTCTCATGCTTCCCGGTCTTCTTATCATCCCACTCCATCTCCAAGGCCTCCCAATCTGTGGTGACCTTCCCTAGAGTGATCAGCCATACCACATTGGTATCCGATATGTTAACCACGAAAAAGTGGTCAGTCACTGTGTAGGTGCCCATCGTCACTGCCAACTCTGGAACATATCTGGCACACTGCATCGTCTGATCTCCTGGGACCAACACTGAAAACCCATCGAAGCTCTTTGTCTGTATACCTCTCCACTCTACCATCTGTGCATCGATGAAGTTGTGGGTTGCCCTACTGTCCACCAGTACTGATACTCGCTGCCCTCGTACTTTCCCTCGGACACGCAGCGTCAGATACTTGGGTACTCCCCGCAATGCTGCAAGGTTCCCCCTGTAGGTGCAAAGGCTGCACCTCCTGCTCCTGGTGGTGGAGGTGGCAAATGGTCCTGCGCTGCATGGCTGCCCCCTGCCTCCACGTCATCATACTCATCCTCTTCCCCGGTGCTCTCGGAGAAGACCTCATTAAAGTGTGCTTTGCCAGCAGCACATCTGTGTCCTGGTGCCCGCGGCTCCTGACATGTGAAACACAGCCTCTTCTTCTTCAACTCCCTCTTGGCATCATCATCCAACTATCCCCTACCCGGATTCCCCTTTGGAGGCGGAATCCTCACATCCTTTCCCTTAGGCTAGAAAGCCCGTCTCTGGGGGTAAGGCGTCCTGGTCCTGGGTAAGGCATCCTGCAAATCTCGGGTCCTGCCAACTGCGTCATGGAGTGTGGTTGGTCTACTGGATCTGACCAATCCCCGAAGCGGCTCTGCTAACCCCTCAATGAACATGTAAATCATCCGTGTCGCAGATAGATCTGGCACCATCACTGAAAGTCTCAGGAAATCTGAGATATAAGTATCCGGAGTCCCGATCTGTTTAAGCCTCGGCAACTCAACAAAGTGCTGCTCTGGATCCCTTCGATCAAATCTCTCTATCAACCTCCGGGTGAACTCGGCATATGTGGTCACTGTCGAATGCTTGAGTGTAATCATCCCGTGGAACCACCAATCCTGGGCCTCTCCATCCAAATGCAACGCTGCCACCTTGATGGCCTTCGTCTCTGCCATCTGGTTGAGCTGGAAGTATATGTCCAACTTCTCCACCCAAGCCTTTGCCGAACTATTTGATGAACCATCAAACATAGGCAAGTGGAACCTGCTCACCGTACGCTGAGTGTCTCCGTCATGATAATGCCGGTGTCCCCTATGATGGTCATGGGGTCTGCTGTCCTGCTGGAGCTGAACAAAATCTCGAAATGAAAGGGCATCCCTGAACTCCTGCCCGTATGCCTGATACTCAGCAAAGTAATCACCCATGTGGCCAGGCTTCGGCTCCTGCTATGCTCTTGCCCCTGTGTCTGCAGCCAGGAAAGTGGGCATAGTGGAGCGTGTGGGTGCATGTGATGCCATGTGCTGAGTGGCATCGTGCTCCTGCAAATGATGTGATGTGCCCGATCCCTCACCAATCTGGAAACCCCTTGGGGTTTCACGCTGTCTAGCCTCCACAGCCGTGAATCTCTGTCCCATCACCTCAATCTGCCTCGACAGATCCTGTATTGACTTGAGGAGCATTTCCCCAAACTTCTTCGCATCACTATCATCTGCCGTTGGTTCCTCCTGTTCTGCGTCCACCACTGGAACGTAGTCACCCTCTTCGTAGGTGATTTGCAACCTACGCTCTCTGTCACGGTACTTTCTACCTCTGTAGCAAATATACGGCTTCTCTCTCTGTGTCATAGACAACTCGCCCCACAGGCTGAGCCAGGTCTATGAGCTTTGATACCACTGTAATATTCGGAAAGGGAAATAGACAGCAATACAAAGCATACAACAAGATACAAAATGCTAAAGACTGAACATGAAGCAAATACACATGAAATAGAGAGAATACTGAGCCATTTTATTATACTGAGAAATAGAAACGAGTACAAGAGGTGATCAAAGTGATGGCACCTCGACTTGCACTAGGCAAGTGTAGGAATACTCTCAGAATATCAATGGAATGTCTGCTCTCTTCTCTGCGTCCAAGTTGCTGGAAAACTGCCGTGCTACTGCTACTGCGGGAACAAGATGAATATTTGGGGCTACTCCCCTACTCAGAAAAAGCTGAAACTCTGGAATCGGCCTCTACTCACAATACCCAGAAAAGCCCAGAGAGCGTTTCTGAAATGGTTGATCCCGAAAATGCCTCCCTTGAGGATCTACGCTATCCTCCCAAGGGCCACGTTGTGCTGAATGAAATCCTCCAAAATATGGCCTCCCGCTCTGCTAAATGCCTCCAATAGGCAAGGGCTGGCCCCTTGCTCAATCCTCCGGCCAAAATCCTCCAAAATAGTGCCACTCCGGAGCTCCCTCAAGATGGACTGCGTCCTACCTCTCAAGACTGCGCAGTCTCTAATGGCTTTGCTCCTCCCACGAATGCAAACACCGATCCTCCTGCAAAATGATGAAGAAACTCCCTGACCCGAGCAAGCACTCGAAGTCTCCTGGGGCTGAGGGTGGGATTTTCGAACGGAGACACCCAATGCACTGAAAAGTGCTGCAGACAAGCTAAACAACCAGCGTGCTCCAAGTCGAAATGACTAGCTCAATATGCATAAACATGAATGACCAAATGAGGGGGCTCTCCTCCCTTTTATAACGCTGGGCCTCTCTCTCTCTAGGCCCCACCACCTCCACGTGCTCCTTGGCCCATGCTGTCTCCCTCATCTGCGTGAAGTAGGCCCCACGTTGCCCACGTGGTCTGCGTCCCTCTCCTGCGCTGTCCACTTGGCCACTAGGCCCTACACTCTTTAATTTCGATGTGGACTTTAGGAAAGTGTTTTATCCTAAGTGAGTTAATTAATATTTTACTGACTTTATTCACGCTCCGAATATAATAAAGCAAAATTGGTCAAAATTAATATTTCCAATTAGCTATCGCTTATTGGGAATATTAAAGTTGATGATCAAAATCCGAAGTCGGTTTGACTGCATGTGAATGCCGTTTTGTAGATCTACTATTTCTGAACGTTTTTGGGCTTGGAGAACTGCTGGGTTGTGTCCGGAGCGTCTGTTACAGTGAGGAACGCTTTTCATTTCATGCGAAAAGGTTTCCGGCTGCCCAAGTTATGTCAGTTTAGATCCGGAGGTATAAAGCATCTATTTTGCAGTTATATTTGTTAATAGTTCTGCTTTTTATTTTTATTTTTATTTTTTCTGTATATTTTTGGTATTAAGGTTTTATTTATTTGTTGGATCTATACCCTCTCCTCTATGTATGCTCTTTGCTGTGCGCTCCGTGTGATCTCTGCAAATTAGAAACATGAAAAGGGATTTTTTTTGCTACGTATGCTCTTTCCCCGCGTCTTTGTGCGATCTTGGGAAATCAGAAATAGTGAAAAAAGTGATAGTTGCCGGTAAGGGTACCCGAAAATCTAACATTCTGCCGTAAGGCTTCGTATTTCGTTTTTTTTTTTTGCTCGGTTTTTGTGTATTTTTGTGCAGGAAAAGGCACGCACACTGAAGAGTAAAAAAAATCCCCTTCCTCTTTTCATACAATAACGTGATCCTTTTACTATCTCATTTAGTGAGGGGTTAGTTTATTAGAATAGAGGTCTTGGGTTCAAGTCTTCTTCTCAAGCTTTTTTTGTAAAAAGTTATTGTTCAAAGGCGCGGAATTTTTGTTTGATTTTTTAAAATTTTTATTTTTATAATAAAAAGCCGCACTTCATCTTGTTCCCGTAACTATTCGGCATCTACAACTCAGATTTTTCAAAAGGCATAACTTCTTCATCCGGAAGCCGTTTTTCGAGCCGTTTTTTTTGAAACGGCCTAATTTTTCGAGATCTTTCCATTGGAGCAGTTAGTTTCAGCTTTTCTCAGCTTCAATTTTAAAAAAAAAAAAACATGGAAAGTGCATGCCCTGTTATTCTTAACAACACCAATTATTTCCAATGGCTACCTCACATGGTATATATACTTAGAAGTAAAGGGCTTTATAGAATAGTCACAGGACAAGAAACTAAACCTCTGATGATGATAAAGTTTCTAAATGGGAAAATAGACAAGATCAAGCACGAGGGTTGATAGGAATGTCCATTGCTCAAGATCTTCGATTTCACATCCTTGACATTGACACTCCTGATAAAGCCCACTTCCTGTTGTTTCTTTCTCTGGTTGCAAGTACTTCTTAACTTTCATTGATGATTTTTCCAGACGCACTTGGGTTTATTTCTTAAAACTCAATAGTGAAGTTTTTAACATGTTCTTGGCCTTTAAGGCCTTTGTTGAGAAACAGTCTGGACATCAAATTCTTAAGTTAAGATCAGACAATGGCGGAGAATATGTTAACAACAAATTTATCAACTTCTGCACTGAGCATGGCATCCAATTGCAACATACTGTTCCATATACTCCACAACAAAATGGTGTAACTGAAAGGAAGAATCGCACCTTAAAAGAAATGGCTAATTATATGTTTCAATCTAAAGGACTTGGTCTCAATTTTTGGGCAGTAAGCCATTAACTGTGCAAATTACATAGTAAATCGCACTCCTACTAAGGTTTTAAAGAATATAACTCCAGAAGAAGCTTGGAGCTCAATCAAACCAGATGTAAGTCACTTACATGTTTTTGGAAGTGATGCTTGGGCCCATATTCCAGATGCGAAACATAAAGCCTTAGAACCTAAGAGTGAAAAATGTATTTTTGTTGGATATTCTGAAGATGTCAAAGGATATAGACTTCTTCAACCAAAATCCGAAAATATTATCATTAGAAGAGATGTAAAGTTTGATGAAAATATATCGGCCCGCGAGCTTAGTTCGACGGGTGTGCCACCTTTGGCCCGCGAGCCTGATTTGGCATATGTGCCACCTCTCTCTCTCTCTCTTCTATTTTTAATAGCATTCCTTCTAGTTCAGATGATGACAGTGAGGATGAAAATCCTCCTCCAACTCGTGAAATTGTTCCTTATACTCCACTGCTTCCAAGATGGGTCTGCTCTACTTAGGATGTAGCAGGTTCTCTTGCAGGTGACCCTGTCGATCGACGACGTACACGTTCTCAGTTCAAAAGAGCTTCTTCCTTATTGGCTCAAGTTCCAGAAAAACTTGATCCAGAAACCTTTGAAGAAGCCTCCGGTCATCCAGATTGGGATGAAGCTATGAATGAAGAGTATCGTTCCTTATTGGCAAACAATACTTGGGATCTTGTTCCTCTTCCAAAAGGAAGAAAACTTGTCAGATGCAGATGGGTTTACAAAACAAAGTTTGGACCAGATGGAAAAGTGGATAGACATAGAGCTCGTCTTGTTGCTAAAGGTTTTTCACAAGTTGAAGGCATTGACTATACTGAAACCTTCTCCCCTGTTGCCAAAATGAATTTTATCTGCCTTGTTCTTTCCCTTGCTGCCTCCTTTAAATGGGAAGTCCATCCTATGGATGTTAAATCTGCCTTCTTACATGGAGATTTTCATGAAGAAATCTACATGGAACAACCCCTTGGCTTTATCCAAAAAGACTCCAGCCTTGTTTGTCACCTTAGGAAGTCTCTCTATGGTCTCAAACAAGCTCCTCGGGCTTGGTATGCCAAAATGGATAGATTTCTCTTAGATAATGGCTTTTCTAGGTGTCATTTTGACAACATTGTCTACACCAAGAAAGTGGGTAATTCCTTCACCATCCTTGTTCTTTATGTTGATTATCTTATCCTTACTGGTAGTGATCCAAACCATATAAACCATGTGAAGTCTAGCCTCAAAAAGAAGTTTGAAATGACAAACTTAGGACACTTGCATTATTTCCTTGGTCTTCAAGTCTTGCAATCCAAGGAAGGCATTACCCTCTCTCAGTCCAAGTATGCCTGTGATCTTCTACACCACTTTCACATGGACGACTGTAAGCATGCCCCTTCTCCCTTTCAGTCTGGAGTCAAGCTTTCAGTCAACTGTACTACCCCTGAAGTTGATGCTACCTTATACCGTCAACTTGTTGGTAAACTTTTGTATCTAACCCATACTCATCCTGACTTTTCCTTTGTCGTTGGTCTTGTCGCTCAGTTTATGCACCAACCTCATGAAAGTCACTGGAAAGCAGCTAAAAGAATACTTCGATATATTCGAGGTACAGTTCAATTCGGGATTCATTACAGTGCAGGAGCATCTCCCTTGTTGATTGGTTTCACTGATTCTAATTGGGCTGGTGACCCTGATGATCGGAAGTCCACTGCAGGATATGTATTCACTCTTGGTTCAGGACCTATTACTTGGTCTTGTAAGAAACAAAGTGCCATCTCCCTTTCTTTAGTAGAGAGTATCGTGGTGCAGTTGAAGCTAGTAAGGAAGCCATGTGGCTTCGTCAGATCCTGTCTGAATTTGGTCTTCATCAGCAGCATCCAACTACACTTTGGTGTGATAATCAGAGTGCCATTCAACTATGTAAAGATCCAGTTCAGCATCAACGTATGAAACACATTGAACTCCACATACACTTCATCAGAAAGCTCATTCATGATCGTGTTCTTGAAGTGCAGTACTGTCCAACCAATGATCAAGTAGTCGATATCTTTACAAAGGCTCTCACAGAAGCGAAGTTTACCAAACTTCGATCCATGCTTGGAGTTCAGGAAAGTTGTCATTAAGGGGGGATAGGCTCTAATGCCTCCTTCCTTCTCCTATTTTGTCACTTTTGTAAATCCTTAAATCCTATCCCAATTTTTTCTTAAGGGGGGATGTTAGGATATTTCGACACATAGGAAATAGGCTCCTTTTGTGTCACCTTTGTAAATCCTTCAATCCTATCCCAAGTTGTTCTTAAGGGGGGATGTTAGGATATTCCGACACATAGGAAATAGTTAAGAATAACTTAGTCTAGTGTAGAGTTAGGTGAAGTGTGTTTCTTTACCATGTACATTTGTAACTTATAATCCGACGATCACGATTTGTAGTGATCCGACGGTTCACTCTCTCCTCGGCATTAACGACACTTGATCTGTGGCTTAACACCCGATTGGTCCATGATCTCTATTTAAAGAGCATGGAGGGTCATTTGTCCGGTAACCGTTTATGAGAGAAACATATGTAACTTTTATTTTTATATTAATAAATTCCCTAAAGTGGCCGCGTTGGCTCAGTGCGTGGACTGTTTCTCTCTTTGAGGGTTTTAACCACGTGATTATATTGGTGTACTGATTTGTGATCTGTTTGTGAGCGGTGACCTTAGGTTCTTGATCTATGAAACTTACCTTGTAGATTCCTACACGTTACGTGATATTTTTTTATGAGCTCAACGTGGGACCAATTTGACTTCGTCATTTGGCACTTGACTTTGATTTCAGTTGTACGTTATGTGGTGGGCCCCACATAGTTGCCACATCATCCTTTGACCTACCCTCAATCTGCCATGTCAAAATTTGACTTATTTTGACTTTGGAAAAATTTATAAAATTTTCCAATTATTCAATTTTTTTGAATTTTTCCTCATTTTTAGCCACTGACATTAGAAAATCGGTTTTTTGAGGGACTATAAGTCATTTTTTGACCCTCAAAGTGGGTCCTAGGATAACACTGGGTCTCTAAGGATAATTTTCGAGTAGCCACACGCCCTAGACATTTCCTAAGGACACCTATTTACATCATTACATAAAATTAATTAAAAAACCTCGTTTTTGTGGGAAATTTTTAATTATTAATGAATCCTACTTAGACCTAGTCAAATTCCGTGAAATTTCAGAGATGACCTAGCATGGTAATATACATTGACTCTAGACACTAAGGTGCGTTAGGGGTTCAACCTTCAAGCCGTCATCCTGACTTTGGGGTATAATGCAATGAGTGAAAAAACTTAGAAAATTATTTGCCGCTAAAAAGAAGGAATAATTAACCAAGTAAAAAAAACAATCCAAGGTGTACTCGCTTGTTTATCGAGTTCCAACATCCTAGGCCTGTTACATGGCTTTATTCATCATGCTAGTGACATTTATACAATATCCCCGTAGGGCTGCAGAATTTGAGGACTGAAGAACAAAATTATAAGAAGTAGAGTTTAAAAACTCTAATGAATTGATGCTATCTGATGATTTTTGATGGCACAAGTGTTCTCTGGTTCATCCTTGGGCATGGAGTCTTCACATAATCATCAGGTGCCACTCGAGTGGTTAACAGGACCTGTTGAATTTTTATAGCTTTGGTCGGTCTTCATAATCAAGGTGTAGCCCTTCAAATATATGTAATACTAAGTATAAGACATGTTTTCCATGTCTGTTTCAAAAGAGATTTTTTTTGAATTTTTGGCCCAAGATGTTCAAGTCAACCCTCCATCAAGTCAAGTTGGCTCAAAAGTAAGAGGCACCCATTGCAGCTCTTCAGATACATATATATTGACCACAAATCCTCTTCGTCAAGACCAAAAATTTGGATCACCATCATCTATTGGCTCTGTTCACATGTGGCAGATTAAAAGGGACGAAATATGAGGTAGAAGAAAGTCAAAGTTTGAGGAAGTAGAGGGACAAAATTTGAGGCAGACATATTTCTTTGAGGAAGGCTGAATTTTTGAGGCACAAGAAGACCGAATTTCTGAGGCTACTGAGTTCTATTTGACCAGGTTTGACGCTGGGATTGATCATTGGTCAGTTTGATTCGATTTGACTGAAAAATACAGATTGTATTCCTTTTGAACGGACAGATTTGTCTAAGAAAAGGTTACTGGGTTTTTCCCTTGGTTTGGGGTTTTTCGAGGCTAATCTTGTGTCTCCTGTGTTTGGCTGTCTCTTCTTGTTATTACTGGCATTATTGTTCTACTGTTGATAATTTTTATGGGTAATTGCTTAAGGATGCTGTGACACAAGTGCAATTAAAATCATTTGAAGTAATTATTAGTTAAGAAAATTTGGAAAAATCAACAAGGCCCATCACTCTATTCAAGCATATCACTGTTACTCAGGCATTTTTTATAAAAATATTATGTATTTATCCTATGATGAATATTATGTATTTGTATGATGTATTTATCCTTTATCCTATGATGAACCTTTGCAAGACCAGCCTCACAAACCCCGACGTTCTCCCATGTCAGAAGAAAAGAAAGACGAGGGAGTAGGAGATCCTTTCAAAATATTGCTTGAAGAAGCTCTCGAGCGACAGAGGAACGCGATGATGGACAACTTTGCCCAGATCCTTTGGCGAAAACCCATAGGCGACACATCTTCTTCCAACAGCCACTCTGGAAGTGCCACTCCCTTTAAGGTACATGTTAACTTTGACATCCCCATATTTGAAGGTCAAATAGATGCGAATGTGTAAATTTTCGTAGATGTTCTATGCTTGATGCAACTTTTATTTTATACCCGATATCAAATAGCAATCACATAAACATGAAAGTAAAATGCTGATAGAACATACCAATAGATCAACGGAAGACAAGCCAAAAATACACTTAACTTGATTAGCAAAATATATGTGTTGAGGTGCGTTATGGCAGTCAACAGGATGCTTCAACCAACAAAGTCTCTTCACGGTCAGCCAACCAGAATGTGTCACACAACCCTCTCGGACAACTTCTACCACAGTCAACCCAAAGTCAACAAAATTCAACGCTGTCCAGTCAATGGTCAACGCAAAACAACGCAACAGAAAGTAAACGCAGCCAAGTCAAAGTCAATGTTGGTCAATTCTGCGCTGGAAACCCTAAAACAGTCCGAAACCCTAGCTGCTGCTTTTTCCCACGTGTAAGTGAAGAGAAGCCTCGAAGATGATGATCGAACCAATTAGATGTAGAGAGAGAATGTGTGATGAGTGATGGTGAAAATGACCTCCAATGTTGACCTATATATATCTATCAGTGAGGGTGTGTGACACAGCTGTTGGGGCTCCAAGCCTACATTACAATTCTGGCCGACCTTGCACATAAGTGGAATTAAATCAAAATAAATGTTCTGCTCATCGGATCAAGATGATCTTTAGATTGATCTTGCACCTCTCCCAAAGAGGAATCCAATAAAAATATTGGCATCGTCATTTGAGCATCATAACATGGAGTTTGGACCTAGTTGCCCAAAATTAACACTCCCTCTCAACTAGGGAGAACTCCATCCACTTGTGCCATCGAAACATCGTGCGTCATCCCGCCGTAACTTGCTTTACTGGCTTCTTTATTTCAGAACAAAAAGGTGAGTCACAAAGACATCACTCTCGGCTGACAAAATTAGCTCAGAGGTCCGAAACCTCTATAGGACTCAAAGGAGTCACATACCAACCCGAAGTTAGTTGGAGGTCCAAAACCTCACTAGACTTGATCCCATATCAAGTGGTTGGACACGTGCCATCCTAGACATAGAGAGTACGACAATCTCCGATGCGTCCATCGGTCTTGCTACTGGTCTCTAGCTTTTCCCACTTCATTGGCCAAGATGAGAGGTACTTCCCATTAGTTCGAGACTCCATGGGTAGGATGCATACGAGGCACAGATCAAAGAGAGGTGAACCAACTCAATATCATAACGGTGGGGTAGAAGCACACCAACAAGGTTCGGTAAGCCTAGCCTTGTGGTTGCTTATAGCTCCAAGAAGCTATCCCCAAAACCCCCTGGAGCCTCCAGAGGTCATCGTCCAACAAGACCCTTAACATAGGGTCGTTTCACGATTCCAAGATTCTCACGGGAGATTAAGAACTTGACCTTCCCCAAGGGCTTTGTGAGAATATCTGTGACTTGCTCATCAGTTCCTATATGATCGAGCCTTATGGCGCCTCGCTGTACCATATCCCGGATAAAGTGGTACCTGATATCAATATGCTTGGATCGATCGTGGAACACGGGATTCTCTGACAAACGAATCCGACTCTTATTATCACAAAGGATAACGGTGGTATCTAACACATGCCCGAACAGCTCACTGAAGAGCTTTCGAAACCAAACTGCTTCACAACAGGCCATACTCGCTGCAATGTATTCAGCCTCAGCGGTGCTCAAAGCCACCGACTTCTGCTTCCTACTCATCCAAGATATCGAAGTAGAACCAAGTGTGAAGCAACATCCCGATGTGCTCTTGCGATCACCACACTGCCAGCCCAATCGACATCAGTATATCCATGGAGTCTCAAACTCTCGGTAGGGTGTCTCAGCCCATGGTTATCGTGCCCCGAAGATATCTCAACAGATTCTTGGCACCAACCCAATGAATGTGATGAGTATCAACCATGTGTTGACTCAAAGCATTCACTGCAAAACATATGTCTAGACGGGTGTTCACAAAGAACATCAGGGCCCCTACGAGTTGACAATACTCGGTAGGATTTGCTATCACGGGCCCAACAACGCTTCCACTCAACTTCTTAAAGTTGAGCTCCGTCGGTGTCGACACGGATTTACAGTCCACCATTCTAAATATTTCCAGCAGCTTCACAATATATTTCCTTGAGAGAGGAAAATTTCGCCAGGTCTCTGCCAGACCTCCAGGCCTAGGAAGTAATGCATTAGTCTTAGGTCCTTCATCTCGAACTCAGAAGCGAGCTCCCTCTTACACTGATGAATGAGAGGGTCAACACTTGTCAGGAAGAGATTTTCCACATAGAGAACCAGAATGAGAGGCTTTTCTCTATCAACCTTGAAGAAAAGGTTCGGATCAACATTACTATGAGTGAAGCCCAGCTTCATCAAGTAGCTATCTATCCTCTCGTACCAAGCCCTAAGGGCTTGCTTCATCCCATAGAGGGCTTTCTTCAACCTGCATACGTGGGTGTCTCTATCTTGGACTTCGAACCCCAGAGGTTGCTCCACATACACCTCTTCCTTTATCGAGCCATGCAGAAAGGCCTCTTCCTTTATCGAGCCATGTAGAAAGGGAGTATTCACATCCATCTGATGAAGATTCCATCCTTGCGTAGCAGCAAGGGCCATGATAGATCGGATGGTGGTATATCGGGCCACAGGTGCAAATATATCATCATAGTCTACGCCTTCCTTTTGAGAGAAGCCATGGGCAACGAATCTTGCCTTGAACTTTTCAGCACTAGCATCAGATCCATGCTTGATCTTATAGAGCCATTTCGAGGTGACAACAGCTTTGTCCTCCAGTCTCGGAATCACATCCCAAACATCATTCTACATGATGGACTCGTACTCTTCGTTCATAGCTTCCTTCCAGACTTGATGCTTTACGACTTCTTTAAAAGATCCAGGCTCAGATTGTATGATTGTATTCCTGGTTGCTAGATACCCTTGGTATCTATTCGACTTCTTGCTTTCACGGAATGTCCCCCTTGGGGCCATATGTCTCTTGGCATCTCCGAGAGTATCCTGGAGCCATGAGGGTCTTCTCTTCATTGAAGGAGGTGGATCAATATGGTCCATCAGTCCTTCAACATCGGGCATCATCTCATCCTTCTGTTCTTCCTGATTCCAAGATCTTACATCATGATCTTCCTCAGAGCTCGGAAGATTTATCACTTTCCTGAGGGAAGCATCTTCATCAAAGGTAACATCGTGGTAAATCTCCACTTCTCTTTGACTAGGCACATAGACTCTATAAGCCTTCGAAGTTTCACTGTAGCCCACAAACATTCCCTTTTTCTTAGAAGCATCCTGCTTGCTCCTCTTCTCTTTCAGCACATGAAAATAAACGGGACAACCAAAAGGTCTAAAATGAGAGACGTCAGGTTTCTTACTAGAGAAAACCTCTTCGGGAGTTTTGGAGTCCAGAGCAGAATGCGGGCATTGATCTTGTATGTACACAGCAGTGTTCGCAGCTTCTCCCCACAGAAACTTCGTAAGACGTTGGTCACATAGCATGGGACAGGCAACTTCCACAATGGTCCTGTTCTTTCTTTCAGCAACGCCGTTTTGCTCAAGAGTATATATGGTTTTGGTCTCCCTCTTGATGCCAGCTTCTCTACAAAAGTTTTTGAACTCGTCTGTCTCATATTCAGTGCCATTATCGGTCCTCAAAATCTTGATCTTCTTCCCTGTTTGATTTGCCACCAAGGCTTTGAAAGTACGAAACCACATGAAAGCCTCATCCTTCTTCTTCAAGAAGTATATCCAGGTCTTGCGAGAGAAGTCATCTATAAATGTCTTATAATAAGAACATCCTCCCAAGGATGTCACGGGCAACATACCAGACAAATCAGAATGTATTGATTGCAAGACATCAGATGTCTTTGTGACACTTGAGGGGAAAGGTCCCCTTGTATGCTTACCTTCAACACAACCCTGACATACACCTTCATGATCATTTTTGAATTCGGGCATCCCTGTCACCATCTTCCTTGCTTCGGGAAGGGCTTTGTAATGAAGGTGTCCAAACCTCCGGTGCCATAGGTCGGTTTGATGAATAGTATAACATGTCATAGCCCCTAGTCAACTTCCTCCAACCTGGTAGAGTGTATCAACTCTAAACCCAATCGTGAGAGCTTCCTTGAAACTCTTCTTCCAAATGCGTACCTTCCCATTGACGAATGCCACCTTGAAACCTTTGTCTTCCATGGCTAAAATAGACACAAGGTTCTTCTTCAAATCAGGTACATATAGTACATCTTGCAAATGGAGGAATTGACCTTGAGATAAGTGGAGGGTCACAGTCCCAATCCCTTTCACGGGATAGGTGGCATTATCTCCAAGGTTAATTTTAGATTAGTATCCTTCTCAACCAAATCAGAAAGTGCTTCCTTAAACCTAGTGAGGTGCCTTGAAGCACCACTATTAATCAACCAGACATCCATAGTGTCGGGTGGAGATGCAGGAGAGAGGGCAGATACAAAAGTGAATTCATTTTTCTTATCATCAACAACATTAGATTCCTCATACCTGGAATTTTTTGACCTTTTGAAAGGTTGCCCATTTTCATTGCGACCATAGGGAGCCTTCGTCTTTCCTTTGGACCTGTTGTTCCTTTGATTTCCATTCTTGTTGTTGTTGTTGTTATCATCATCCCTGGGAGAATCCCTTCTATTAGGGCATTCTCTAGCATAGTGGTTGGTCTTGTTACATGTGTAACATCTTCCTTTCTTTTCTTGGGCCCTTGCTCTTCCATAGTTCCTCGGACCGCCATTGTTCTTCTTCTTAGCACGAGCTGTGAAGGCAACATTACCTTCATTTTCATATTCCATCATTCTTGCTTCCTCTTGAGTGCATCTTGACAATAATTCGTCAAAATTAGGAATCACATTGTTATTGAGAATGGTAGTAATGAATACATGCCATTCAGAGGAGAGACCTCCAAGAGCGGTGAGAACCATTTCTCGATCTGCTATTGTCTCCCCAATGGCAAGAAGATTATTCCCGATCTCAGTCAACTTCAGAAAATAGGATTGAATGGATTCATACTTGCCTTTCTTAAGATTCTTCATTTGGTTCTTAAAGAAAAGGACTTGATTTGCATTGTTGGCCTGAACATATTGACCAACTTATCATACATCTCCTTAGATGTGCCCAACTTAGAGATGTAGGCAACCAGATTGTTATGAATGGAATCTCGGATGATCAACTTTGCTTTGATTTCTCCTTTCTTATATTTTGACTTGGTGGCAGCAGGTGTAGATGATGGAGGCTCTCTGATTTTACCCTCCACATAGTCCATGACATCTTGGTCTTCCAACATTAAATCAAAGGACATCTTCCAGGCATGAAAGTGGGCCTTGCCAGTCAACTTGTCATAAGCTTTGAAGCCATTATAATTTGAGGTACCCATGGGTCCTTGACAAATGCTACTTCTTCGATGATTGCTCTCAATACGAACTTGGGCTTTGCCTTCACCTTAGCTCTGCTACCATGTAAATTTTCGTAGATGTGCTATGCTTGATGCAACTTTTACTTTATACCCGATATCAAATAGCAATCACATAAACATGAAAGTAAAATGTTGATAAAACATACCAATAGATCAATGGAAGACAAGCCAAAAATACACTTAACTTGATCAGGAAAATATGTGTTGTGGTGCGTTACGACGGTCAACAGGATGCTTCAACCAGCAATGTCTCTTCACGGTCAGCCAACCAGAATGTGTCACACAACCCTCTCGGACAACTTCTACAACAGTCAACCCAAAGTCAACAAAAGTCAACGTTGTCTAGTCAACAGTCAACGCAAAACAATAGCAATAGAAAGTCAACGCAGCCAAGTGAAAGTCAACGTCCAGCCTTGGTTTTTGTGCCAAAAATGCGGATTGAGGAGATCGAAGTTTTGGGTTAATTTGACTAAGCGTTGACCAAAGTCAACGCTGGTTAATTCTGCGCTGGAAACCTTAGAACAACCCGAAACCCTAGCTGCTGCTTTTTCCCACGTGTGAGTGAAGAGAAACCCCCAAGATGATGATCGAACCAATCAAATGCAGAGAGAGAATGTGTGATGAGTGATGGTGAAAATGACCTCCAACGTTGACCTCTATATATGCATCAGTGAGGTGTGTGACACATCTGTTGGGGCTCCAAGCCTACATTACAATTCTGGCTGACCTTGCACATAAGTGGAATTAATTCAAAATAAATGTTCTCCTCATCGGATCAAGATGATCTTTAGATTGATCTTGCACCTCTTCGAAAGAGGAATCCAATAAAAATATTTCCATCGACTATCGTCCTCTGAGCATCACAACGTGGAGTTTGGACCTAGTTGACCAAAATTAACAGAATGCCGTAGATAAATGGTTAAATCTGAGAAAGGATTTTTTTTGGTTCATGATTTTTCCAATTGGGAAAAGATTACTTTTGCACTCAAAGCCGCCTCCCATGTTAAGGACTAGCGGGAAACCTACTCCGAGAAGAGGGACGAGAGTGAACCCTCACGATTTTCAGCGACACCCACTTGGAATTCGTTCTGGGACACCATCAATGAACAATATTACCCTGTCAAGAGCTATGAGGATAAATACATAAAGCGGACCACGCTGCAACAGGAAAGGGACCAAGACGTGGTAGAGTTCACAAATATTTTTCATACCCTTCACTTGAGGTTGGGTATCAAAGATTTTGAGCGACATTTGGAACTCAAGTACCACGACTGTTTACACAAGTACATCGAGGACGAGATAGAGTTCTTGGACATCTCCTTGCTCGATGTTGCCTATTGATACATTGCCAAGGCTGAGCAGAAATTTAAATAGAAGAAGTGAGACTTTGGATTTGTGAATCCGAAGCAAGGGAAGGGCGTCCCAAAATCGCAGAACAAACGACAAAGCCAAGGCGAGGCGACCCGGAATAAATTTCCGAAGCCACAAGCAAAGAACAATACCACGAAGACAAAGGATACGGGAAAATGGTGTGAATTCCATAAGAGCCCTACTGACAACACAAGTGAGTTTTGGGCTAGGCAGACACTGGTGGACGAGCTGAAGGTTTCTGAATCAGAGGCATGTTCCGACTCCGAGTCAGAATGGACAAGGGGAATGACAAAGGGAAGCAGATTTTTGACGCGGAGCCCAGTGCCACCGTTTCCACCACCAAGATCCAGAAGAATGAGCTTGAAGATCCAGAGCAGGGGGAGCTCGTCTTCCACTCACAAATGTGGGTAAAGGGTTCTTCGCTGCAATTCATTATCGACAGCGGGAACCAAAAGAACCTCACTGCAGCAGAAGTCGTGAAGTCGCTGGGCCTACTAACCACAACACACCCACATTCGTACACCATCGCGTGGCTTCACCAAGGACTAGATCTCCGCGTGGAAGCGGCATGCTGTGTATTATTCTAGGCCTCACACTGTTATTATTACTTTGGGAAATAAGTTATACAGGATACCGAAGGTAGCAACACTTACCACCATGTCTTTGATCACTGCAAAGCAATGCAGTAAGATCATTTCCCGACTGAGAAATCTGTTTTCCTTATGATTTTCCCTCTGGGCAAGAAGAAGATTATGGGCACGATCTCCAGAAAGGGGTCCTTCGCATGGCAGCAATAGATGGACAAGGTCGTGGAGTACAGGGACATCTTCACCTCGTGGAGGAGTACTGGGACATCTTCACCTGACCCACAAGGGTACCTCTACACTTTTAGGTCAAACACTCCATCGATCTGAGCCTGGGCGCGACGCTACCCAATGGACCGATGTATCGATGCTTTGTTCTAGAGAACGATGAAATCAAGAGGCAGATTCATGAGAGGCTATAGAAAGGGCACATTAGGCCAAGTTCATCACCCTGTGGGAGCGTGATCATGTTGGTACAGAAGAACGACGAGACCTGGAGAGTCTGTATTGACTATTGGGCGTTGAACAAGATCACTGTCCAGAATAGGTATCCAATCCGACGGATTGATGACCATCTAGACCAGCTCAAGGGGCCCAAATATTTCAGAAAGATTGACTGGAAGTTCGATTATCACCAATTACCAATTGAAGCCTCCGATGTCTGGAAGATTGCCTTTTCGAATGGTTGGTGATGCCTTTTGTGTTGACAAATGCCCCCACAACCCTCATGAGGCTGATGGATGACATCTTGCGACCTATCACCAACTCATTCGTGGTGGTGTATTTGGACGACATCTTGATTTTGAGCCAAAGTTGAGAAGAGCACCTCCACCAGATTCAATAGGTCCTCCAAACCCTGCGGCAACACAAGTTGTGTGCCAATTTGGAAAAATGCACTTGTGGTATGACTCAGGTTCAATATCTGGGGTACATCATTGATTAGCGGGGTGTGCATGTGGACCATCCCAAGATACAAGTCATTTGGGATTGGCCAGCCCCAACCACTCTAACAAAGCTCCACAACTTTCTGTGGAAATTTCTGAATCTTTACACTCTGTGCAGAGATGTTTGTTGTTAATCTGGTTATGCTCCTCCTACCTAGATAAGTTATTAACTGAATAATATTCAAGTTAAAATCGAAGCAAAACACATAACACATCTCCATCAATTCAGATCTAGAACAAATTCATGCACACATAGACAAAGTGACACAGTTATTTCTGGACAAATAGTCCTCGGAAAAACCAAATGCGGGAAAACCGGTCTTCTGGTTGCTGGAGGGTTTTATTATTAAGAATTTTCTGAATACAACAAGCCTGGTTTCCAGATCTGGAAAACCCGACAGAGAAATAATAGATCTACAACTCACTGGCTAATCTAGGGCCAAAATAATGACTGATCCACACCCTCAAACAAGATTTACAAAACTCAGCCAAAATTAGGGCCTAGAAACCCCAACACTGCCCCTTAAGCCTCTGCGTCAGCCTTTGAAGCCTCTACATCCCTCAGCCCTCCTCCGAAAAGGGCTGTGTTACCCCAGGCTGGGTGACGCGGTCCTTACGCTGCCCCTTAAGGTCTCTGTGTAACCCCTGAGAGTTTCCTGCATAAAATCACACTGTCCTTGAGGGACTGCGCAACACCTGCGTAGCACAGTTGCTGCCCTTCACCCAGCTGCTTTACCTTTGCCTCTGCAGTGATCTACTGCCTCTTCTTGATTCTAGACCCCGGGATCAGATCATCCCCTTGGTCTAAATTCCCCTCTCTGCAGCTGAAACACTTCTGAGAATTCTTAGCAAACCCGCCCTAGAGTCTCAGCTTAGCTTCAGTGCTCTGCCACTGTGTGTCTTTACAAATGACACCAAGCCTTTCCTTTATACTTTTCTTGTTGACAAATCAACGGCCATGAGAAGATCTTGAATCAATGGCTAAGATTAAAAGAAAGCTTGATCCGTGTGACTTAAGACAATTTCATCACATGTTTAATTAAATTCACTTTAATTATTTAAGTTCCCTAAGTTTTAACTTAGGAATACATTAAAATAATTAATTAATTTAATATCTCCTAAACTAGAAGAAATTTCCCAAATCAATTTCTGGGTCTTGTAGATCAAGTGTACTCTAGTCCCTCCACAAAATTTGGGAGCTAGAGCACAATTGATGCTACACCAAATACACAAAATCTCAACACTCCCTCTTAGCATCAAGGGTGTGCTCTAGCAATACATCACACTATGCCTTACAAGACTATGGGTACTGGTTCTGTGCTTCTGATGCTTGGCCTGCTGCCACTCAACACTACACTGCTGTTGCTCTTCTGTACTGCTACCCATGACTCTGCGACTACCACTGCAACATTTGTACTACAACTCCCTCTCAATTTGCTGCATCTGTGCTGCTCATAGTGCTGCCATTGCTGATCTGCTGCACTGCAACTGCAGTTGTTGAGAGAAACCACTGAATCACCTGCCCAATCTTTGACAGACAAGTGAGATGGGCTGCATCCTCATCACTGAAACTCCATAGGCTACAGATCTGTGCTGGCATCTGAAGAGATGATGCACATCTACAGCTCTGCACTGCGTAAGCAGACTCCCTCTGCACTACTGAAGTCACATCAGCCCCTTGTGCTGAAATCTCTCACGCTGCTACTGCACTGCATTGTCCCTTTGAAGCCTTCTGCGCTGCTGTAGCTTGCATTGCGTAAGCAACTCTGCTCTGCGCTACTGAAGTCACATCGGCCTGTGCGCTGTTGCTGCTGCTCTGCTCTACGCTGCTCCTCCCAGTCTTCAGATCTGCCTCTTTTCTCTGTGATCTATACACCCACTGCTCCACTTGTCTCGCCACTGTCTGAAGGATGCCGTAGCTTGCATGTGATCCAAGATATGAGTTGCTCAAGGATCCCGCCTTACTTCTATGTAGCTCCTTTGCATATGCATGTCGCCCCACTTTTGTGGTTCATGAGTGGTCATGGCTGCATCATCTGCCACAACAGCCTTGGAAGAAGAAGCTTCCTTGTCCTTCTTCTGAGGACAATTGCTGGCAAAATGTCCCATTTCACCACACTGGAAGCACTTGATCTTTGACAGATCCTTCTTCTTCTTTCCCTATTGCCTCTTTGATGCCAAGGCTGCATCTTCCTCATCTTCCTTCTTCACTTTGCTCGATCCAAAGCTATACTGCTTCTTGATGAATCTGCGGAGTTATTCTTGATGCAGAATTGACCACAAGCTTTCCCAATCTGGGAGGTTTGTTCTACCGAAGATAATTTGGACAAAGGTTTCCCACTCATCTGTGACTGCATTAAGGGCAGTCCTGACCATGACATCGTCTTCCACGTTAGCACCAATTGAGTCAACTAATCTCTGATCAACTGCAGTCTGAAGAGGAAATGTTCCATGTCTTCTCCCTTGGTCATCATGAATGACCTCATCTGTGTCTCCAACAACATCTTCCTTTGGACAGATTTTCCCTCATATATGGAGATTAAGGCCTTCCACATCTCATTAGTTGTCTTCTTCTCAGCTGTGTGGTACAATATTGTCCTTAATTCCATCCATAATGAGCTGATCGGTCGGTGTGGCTAGAGTTTGCTCTGCATGGTCTCTAAGATTGTATGCCTCAAGGACTATCAGAATCCTTGCCTTCCAAACTGAAAAGTTGGAAATTCTATCCAACCTGTCCTGATCACGTAGTCCATGAGGAGCCATCTGCTCAGAATGTGTCGGAACTTCCTTTTCTCTTCGCTAGAGAAATGGATCCAAGGCCCTTGGAAAAACAGGCACCTTCTGCTCTCTCTGACAACTGATTTCCCTTCTTGGAAATCTGCTAAATCAACTATGATTCAGCTCTCTTTGATCCTCTGATCAATCTGCAAGTTTCTTTGGCTAGAAACTTCTGAGAAGCTGATCTCTTCCTGCTCTTTGTCACTTGTGCTTAGGCTTAAAATTTGAACACTTAAGAAATTTAACCCCACCAACACCTTCTGAATTTTTGCAGCTTTTCTTTAGTCTTTCCTAGATTTGACAGATTCAGATCTGCATCACACTGGCAGGCTACAGACTAATCCAGCATTGTTTATGAGCTGCCTCTACGCAGTAATTGCGTGGGCTTGCTAGGAGACAAAGTTAGACCGCGTCACCCTTCCCTTTGTGTGAAAATGCGTTTGAAAACTGCGCTGTCCCTTCAGATCTGCGTTTCTGCTGCTTTTCCAGCTGCTTCCTGCAGCTAGAACGTTCAATCTCTTGCTGGTGACCCTCCTAGATCTACAATTGCTTCGATACCATGTGGAAATTTGCATAAATCTTTACTGTTAATTTGGTTATGCTCCTCCTACCTAGATAAGTTATTAACTGAATAATATTCAAGTTAAAATCAAAGCAAAGCACATAACAGATCTCCACCTATTCAAATCTAGAACAAATTCATGCACACATAGACAAAGTGACACAGTTATTTATGGACAAATAGTCCCCGAAAAACCCCAATGTGGGAAAACCGGTCTTCTGGCTGCTGGAGGGTTTCATTATTAAGAATTTTCTGAAAGCAACAAGCCTGGGTTCCAAATCTAGAAAACTCGACAGAGAAATAATAGATCTACAGCTCACTGGCTGATCTAGGGCCAAAATAATGACTGATCCACACCCTCAAACGATATTTACAGAACTCAGCCAAAATTAGGGCCTAGAAACCCCATCGATGCCTCTGAAGCCTATGCATCCCTCAATGCTGCTTCGAAAGGGCTGTGTTACCCCAGGCTAGGTGACGTAGTCCTTACGCTGCCCTTTAGGGTCTCTACGTAACCCCTGAGGGTTTCCTGCAGAAAATCACACTGTCCTTGAGGGACTGTGCAACACCTGCGTAGCACAGTAGCTGGCCTTCCTGCTACTGCTCTCCTGCTTCTCTGCGCTGTCTCTCTGAGTTGATCTCTGCCTCTTGCTGTTTCTAGACCCTGGGATCAGATTATACCCTTGGCCTAAATTCCCCTCGCTGCCGCTGAAACACTTCTGAGAATTCTTAGGAAACCCACCCTAGAATCTCAACTTAGCTTTAGTGCTCTGCCTCTGTGTGTCTTTACAAATGACCCCAAGCCTTTCCTTTATACTTTTCTCGTTGGGAAACCAACGACCATGATCAGATCTTGAATGAATGGCTAAGATTAAAAGAAAGCTTGATCCGTGTGACTTAAGACAATTTCATGTTTAGAACAGGATCCCTCACGTTGCATTGGGAAAAATCACGCTGGAAAGTGTCTTCACTGGCAGCAAGCCTGAGGTGAGTCACTTTAGGATCTTCGACAATACAGCTTACTGTCATGTGCCTAGTGAGAAGAGGAAGAAGTTGGCCATCACTGCGGAAAAGGGGTATCTGGTAGGAAATAGTGAGAATGGAAAGGCATATTGCATCTATATTCTTGAGAGCAGGGAAGTTGTAGTGCGGAAGGATGTGAGATTCATGGAGGAGAGGGCCTTTAGAATATCACGCGAGTTGCCTTCTGCTACGTAGTTTAAGGAGGATCTGCTGGTTCAACCTCAACAACCGATGACAGATAATATAGCTGCCTCTCCAAGGCATGGGGATCCAAGGGACATTACGCCTGAGGACTTGGAGGATGGAGAGCAGGTAAATCCGCCCACTACTAGTGGGAGAACGAGCAGGGAACTACGACAAAAATTGAGGGTTGCAAAAGACTTTGTCGGATTTCCCCAAAATGAGAAGAGATAGCGTAAGCAGCCTGAGAGGTATCAAGCCTTGGTTGCACAGGTTGGGGAACCTTCTAGTTTCCGAGAAGCAGCTCAACACCAGGTATGGGTAGATGCAATGGTGGAAGAGTATAGTTCCATCATGACAAATGATGTCTGGGAGGTGGTCCCCATACCTTAGAAGAGATCAGTTGTAGGTTCAAGATGGAAGATGGATCTACAAGGTCAAGTATGCTGCAGATGGCAGCATTGAGAAATTTAAAGCCAAGTTTGTGGCTAAGGGGTATGCTCAGAAGGAAGGGATAGGTTATGAAGAAACATTCGCCTTAGTAGCCAGATATACCTCTATTAGGTCCGTGATATCTCTTGCTGCACAGATAGGTTGGGAGATTCACCAGATGGACATCAAGACTGCGTTCTTGAATGGAGTGATAGAAAAAGAGGTGTATATTGAACAACCAGAAGGCTTCAAGATGCATGATCGGAAGACTCTTGTGTGTAGGCTTAAGAAAGCCTTATATGGACTAAAGTAAGCTCCTAGAGCCTGGTATGGTCGAATTGACAACTACTTGCAGAGGATGGCATTCGTCAAGAGTTACGCAAATTCCAATCTCTACTATCTAAGGGTAGGTAGTGAGCCCCTGATACTGGTTTTATATGTAGATGATCTATTTTTGACAGGATCATCGAGGCTCATCAAAGACTGCAAGGAGAATTTAGCTACGAAATTCGACATGAAGTATCTAGGGCTAATGCACTATTTTCTGGGGTTAGAAGTTTGGCAGCAGAAGGGGGAGATCTTTCTTGGTCAAGGAAGATATACTACAGAGATTTTGAAGAGATTTCAAATGGATAATTGTAGACCCATGATGACTCCAATGATCACCAACTGGAAGAAAATTGACATGTCTGAAGATGATGAGGTTGATCGTACTATGTATAGGCCACTCATAGGATCCTTGATGTATCTGGTAAACACAAGGCCAAACATCTGTTATCCTGTAAATACCCTCAGTGAGTTCATGGTGGAACCTAAGAGGGCTCATTGGGTAGTAGCGAAGCATGTTCTCAGGTACCTTCAAGGAACAATCGAGCTTGGATTGAAGTACACCCGTAGCAGTGATGTCATGTTGAGTGGATTCATCGACACAGATTGCGCTGGGAGTCCAGTTGATCGGAAGAGTACCAGTGGGTACCGTTTCAGTCTAGGATCAAGGATGACTTCGTGGTGCAGCAGGAAACAGAAATGCTTGGCACTGAGCTCAGTGAAGGCTGAATATATGGCAGCTAGCACAGCTTCGTGTGAGGCCATATGGCTTCGGAAACTGCTTGTGAACCTACTAAAGGAGAAAATGGAAGCAACCAGTATTCAGAGTTGCATCAAGCTCTCTTGAAAATCCCGTGTTTCATGATCAGTCGAAGCACATTGAAATAGGAATATTCACTTGTGGTTTCACTCTGTGTAGGCTATGCGTGGGTTCACTTTCAGTTGAATCTGCGTCGGCTCTAGAATATTCCTTGTAAAAATTCATTCGTTGAAGAGTAATAATAAAACCCTCATTTGCTGCACTGGTTTTTCCGCATTGGGTTTTACTGGGGACAATTGTCCAAAAATAACTGTGTACATGTGATTGGTTCTTATGCTTGTGTTCTTTACTATTCACTTCTCTGCATATATAATTGTGAAAGTTGCAGTAGTATTTATTTCAAAGTGTACTGATAGATTTCTGTAAATAACTTATTGGAGTAATAAGTAGGAGAAATAAATCTATCACGACAACTATAGATTTTCAGATCGAAAATTTCACACTTGTCTTCACTGGAAGAAAGAATGGAGGATTTGGCGACCATCTAGCATCCGATACTCTTTGAGAATGTGGCGGGGCATTCAAGATAAGGGTAGTCGCGGAACGATATTATTTGAGGATTAGCTACCCAAGATAAGAATAGTCCAAAGGAAGGACATACTCGGTGAACACCTGGGTGGAGTATGTACTTTGGAAGACAATGATGATGGTGTCTATTAATCATTGGTCTCTCTAGAATTGGAGCTCAAGATCTCGTGTAGAGATGGAGCTGTTAGTCAAGGCCTTGCTATGTGACAATGCTGGATTGATGATGATGCTATAAACAAATGGGTTGCAAATATGATTCTTCTTATGAGATCTCTTCAGATTGAGAATGACCATTTACCTCTTATAGGTTAAGCACTAATTAAAGTGCTTCTAGGTTTTAAGAGTCATTGTCATATGTTGAAGACCCTATGGGCACATTGTAATTTGTAAAGAGAAATTTATTTTGTCTCTAGACCGTCAAAATACCTCCAAGATCAAGTCGGCCTAGAGAGCTGCCAAGTCGACCTAGATAAAGAGCCATGTCTCCCTTGGAAGAGGCCTATATAAGGAGTGAAACTTGACCTCCTTATGGAATTCACATTCACTCTCTCATATGCGAAGAAGAGGACAAGAAAAGGGTCGAAGAAGCGAAAGGAAGCCAAGTTGTTTGATTGGGTCTCTCTCTCTTCGATGTGTTATCACATATAAATTTTTGTTAAAAATTATTTATATGGGCAAATTTTTTTTTGGTGTTTAAGCTTGCAGTTGATCTCAGTATTTTATATAGGATTATTATTATGATGGTTTGAAAATCTCCAATTATCTCCCACCTCCATGTCTCCTTTCGCCTCCATGTCAAATGTTCGTTTCATGGTCAGTTAAAACTATGTTTTTCCCTATACAACACAGTAATTTTAAACATGGCTTACAAACAACTGAGAACAAAGTTTCAAAAATTGAAAGAGGTTTTTGTTGATAACATCCACATATACAAAAAGCTCCCTCAGTTTTCTAACAACTGTTATGGTTTGAGAGATTCTGAGAAATCTTTGTAGGCATATTTCCCAATTTTTCCTATTTTTGGTCAGTATTTTCAAATACGTTTTTCGCGCGGGTGGAAATGAATTTCAAAAGCGGAAAAAGGTTTTTGTTGCTAACATCTGTATGTACAGATACCTCTCACCGTTTTTACTCAGACATTATGGTTTGGGAAACTGAAATAATCTTTGAATGCACATTTTCCAGAAATGTCCTATTTAGCCATCTTTTTGCAGAGGATTGTGCCCCATCAGAGATGAATATTGAGAAAGTGGAGGAGGTTTATGTTTCTAAGATTCCAAAATACAAAAACCTATCTCACTTTTTACAGAGGTATTACAGAATGAGAGATACATTCACATCTTCACAGGCTATTTTTCTTCCTGTGCAAAGTTATGTTTTAGACATCTTTTTGCAAAGAATATTGTGAACAACCGGAGCAGAATTTTGGGAAACTGAGAGACGTTTATCTCAAAAACATCTTCGTCTACAATAACCGCTTTCACTTTTTACATATCTATCTCGGATTGAGATATTCAAAAGGATAACTTGACCTTATGTTTCAGAAATTCGGGAGGAAAAAGCTCAAAGATAGTTAGTGAATTGGAGGCCACCTCAACTAATAAGAGTTGCCATCAAATTCGAATTGCTCTTCTTTGTCACCAACAATCAACAAAGATAGTGCCAAGTAGATTCATTAGTTTTGAATGTCCTATATTTTAGTTCTATTTGTGTAACACAGTTGGAGATATTTGTAATAAATCTTCATATTTTTTCCAGATATTTTAGTATAGAAATTGTATAAATACTTCATCATTGAGGTAATAGAGGTTGGAACATTGGACATTGAACTAGTGTATTCTATTTTGACTAAGTAATACAGTGAATACAGAGAAAAGTTGCAGCTTAAATTTAGGGATTCATGTGGTGAGCTTGGATGGCTATGTTTCTCTTTTGTAAGTCACTCCATTGAATGCTTTCTCTTTCCATTGCATATCTACTGCTTTCACTCATTGTCTTTACAGTTTTTTATGCAGAATTCATGAGGAATACATGTTCTGTTTGATGAGATGATGATGTTGTGTTTAATTTCTTCTTAAGGAATGAATTCGTATTTATATGCATGTTCCAGGTCTTTCTTTTCATCCTACACCATAATCATACAACTTATTTGGTTATTTGAGCTTGCCTACCTTGCCCCTTCATTACCCTGCAATGTTTACTCTTGTAACCCTAAAAGAGTTTCAAGCCTAGCTTCTAAAGGTCCAATCTCATCTAGCACAAAAATCGAAAACAACCAAACCCTAATCTGCATATCTAGCCTAAAATCTCTTTGATCCAGTCAATTTGGCTGTGAATCTCATTAAGAGAGCCCTCTCAGCCTATTAGGGCTAGCTACTAGGTCAAAGTGGTATGTGGTTACCTTTGCTGGTCTCCTTCTCAGCCTTCAGAGATTCGGTGGAGTGCTAACACGATGCACAGTTCCGATCTCCCTTTCTTCAGCAGAAGCAGAGTATCGTGGTGCAGTTGAAGCCAGCAAGGAAGCCATGTGGCTTCGTCAGATCCTGTCTGAGTTTGGTCTTCATTAGCAGCATCCAACTACACTTTAGTGTGATAATCAGAGTGCCATTCAGCTATGTAAAGATCCAGTTCAACATCAGCGTATGAAACACATTGAACTTCACATACACTTCATCAGAAAGCTCATTCATGATCGTGTTCTTGAAGTGCAGTATTGTCCGACCAATGATCAAGTAGCCGATATCTTTACGAAGGCTCTCACAGAAGCGAAGTTTACCAAACTTCGATCCATGCTTGGAGTTCAGGAAAGTTGTCATTAAGGGGGGATAGGCTCTAATGCCTCCTTCCTTCTCCTATTGTGTCACTTTTGTAAATCCTGCAATCCTATCCCAATTTGTTCTCAAGGGGGGATGTTAGGATATTTCGACACATAGGAAATAGGCTCCTTTTGTGTCACCTTTGTAAATCCTTCAATCCTATCCCAAGTTGTTCTTAAGGGGGGATGTTAGGATATTCCGACACATAGGAAATAGTTAAGAATAACTTAGTCTAGTGTAGAGTTAGGTAAAGTGTGTTTCTTTACCATGTACATTTGTAACTTATAATCCGACGGTCATGATTTGTAGTGATCCGACGGTTATCTCTCACCTTGGTATTAACGACACTTGATCCGTGGCTTAACACCCGATTGGTCCATGATCTCTATTTAAAGAGCATGGAGGGTCATTTGTCCGGTAACCGTTTATGAGAGAAACATATGTAACTTTTATTTTATATTAATAAATTCCCTGAATTGGCCGCGTTGGCTCAGGGCGTGGGTTGTTTCCCTCTTTGAGGGTTTTAACCACGTGATTATACTGGTGTACTGATTTGTGATCTGTTTGTGAGCGGTGACCTTTGGTTCTTGATCTACGGAACTTACCTTGTAAATTCCTACATTTTGCGCTAGAGCACGCTTGAGTTCGATCTTGGTGGAGAGGAAAAGAAGAAGGCAAGTGAAGGGCTTCTAGGGGTTCTTTATAGTCCTACATATGAATGAAAGGAAAGCGAAGGGAAGGAGGAAGTTCTACAAGGAGATCAAAGTCTCCTTGTGAAGGTGCAGCGGTTGCAACAAATCAGAAATTTCGGAGTTTCTGGGAGAGGTCGAAGAAGTTGCAGCTGAAGGTCGTGTTGATCTTGATCTTGGAAGTTATTTGTCTATGCCACTAGGTCATGGTATTCGTCAATTGAAGAATCTGTAAGAATAAAAGAGATTTACGGGTTTTCTCCTCAAGAGTCAAGAGGACGGGTTTTGGCCCTGACTTTCAGCCTATATACTTTTTCACTGTTCTTATTGCTTTGGTAGCTCTTTGATGTTTTGCACACTATAATAATAAGGAACAAAGATAAGAGGTAAAAGGATAACACAAACACTTATCAAGAAAGAGAATTGAGTTAATCATTTCCCTACTAAATTCTCAACACAAAGGCTACTTCCAAAATTCTTCAAGGACTTCTCCAATTAATCTTCAATGGTTGCTCCAAAAATTCTTCTAGAATCCCTTCAAGACTGGTCGAACGATTGCTCCAAAAGGCTTCATGATTGTCGTAATGATGACTTCAAGTTTTCTTCAAGTAGCTGATCCAATGATTCTCCAAGGTTAAAGGTGGGCTTCCGATGGCATTTGGAGCTCATTTGATGGATGATGTCATCTGTAGAGGCCTCATGGATCACATGTGTTGGCTCTCTTAGCATTTGTGTCAAAAGCTAGTTGGTTGGCTTGTAACCGAAGGTATTTTTGTGGTTTAACTTGTTATTAGGGGGTATTAGGGCAATAATTAAAACTCATCCTCATATAAATAGAGGAGCGGATCATTGTTATTCATCATCATCACTTGGACTATTTTGTCCCTCCTTAGAGAATTTGAACCTCTTTGTATATTAGAGAAGGTGCGATCTATGGAGAAGATCGCTTATTGCAGCTATATTCTTGTGTTTGGAGAAGTTTCTTTGGATCAATAATTGGATTGTTCATGCATATTGTCTTGTAAGTGAGCTTTATTATTGATATTTTTTATTTTTATTTTTTTATTTTTTTAATGTCTAATGTATGGAATAAATTGATGATCTAGGGTTTTATATTGCACTATTGGTATTGACGATAAATTGTATAGAAGCTAGTTCTCATTATTGCATGCATTCCTCATGCATGATATGTGAATGACAGTCCCCTTGGTGAATCTGACATAGCTCTCCTAAGTGAATTTTGCTCCCTCACAAAGGTAATAGCTAGGGTTTTGTTCCTAGGGCATCAATACATTTTTATTCCCTTGCATATTTTAGCCAATATTAAGATTATGTAGACTCCATCCACCTAAGGACTAGGCAATGGCCTTGTCTAATCGGTGATCAACTTTTCTTTATCCACAAATTGAATTCACTCTTCCTATTTTCTCTTTTCCATCCGTCTCAAGGATAGCGACCTCATATAGGGCTTAGTTAAGGAGGGAGATATTTGGTCCTAGAAGGAGTCAACAACAAGAGTATAAATGTTGACTCAAAATCATTCCTCTTGCTGGCTAATCTATCCATTTTCATCCCTAATTTCCCTTGCCTTAGCCTTTTCCCCTAGGAGAAACCTTGGTTTGGTTAAGCTTCAACAACAAGGAGTAGTGGTTGTGGTGACAATGGGCTGCTACGTTATTGTTGTCACTTGGTCTAGCGCTTGCTATGAAAATTGCTAAATCTGAAATCCTATTCTAGCAACTGGAAAATATTCACCAAATTGTTAATCTTTACTTAACAATTTATTTTTAGTTATCTACGACAAACACTGAATACATCACACTGCAACCTACACAATTATAAAAATGTTGTGGAAACAAAATACAACGCTAGAAAGAAATAAACACACAATTGACACCGTTATTTTTGGACAAATGTCCCCAAAAAAACCCAATGCGGGAAAACCGGTGCAACAACTGAGGGTTTGTATTATTATGCAATAGTTTCTGAATACAAATCTTTGGATGCCTTGTTGGCTATCCGATACACAGAATATAATTGGCAGAAATGAAGTGAGAATTAACCTCACACTATCACTAGCGATCCGACATTTATCCAACGTCTGAATGGCTAGCCCCAAGCTGCCTCTACGCAGCCTCTGTGCTGCCTCTGCGTAACAACTCATAGGGACTGCATCACTCCTCTGGCTGAATGATCTTCTGGTTGAATGCTCAGATCTTTGACCCTCTAGTCTCACACCCTGGCTCGCGACACTAGAACTGGATTGCTCCTCACCAAAACTACGGATCTCCTCTTAGGCTCTGTGCTGCCTCAACATGGCTCTACGCTGCCTCTGTGGATCTCACTGCGCCTCCTCTGCTTTGTATTCACCGAATTAGGAAAACTTCCACCGTCCACTATCGCTGCCCCTCACTACAAGAAATTAACTCGATGATTCCTCCGACAACAGCTACACTGCTCTCTTGAGAATTCGATCTCTAGATTTCTCGCCCGATGTGTCATCCAAATTCCCATCAAGCTCTTTCTTGTAGTCTCTCGTTGACATATCAACGACCAAGATTAAAACATAATCGAAGGCTAATATTAACTAGGAGGTGATCTGTGTATTTATCTATAAGATTCAGACCCGATCTAATTAATACACTTTAATTAATCACATTTCCTAAGTTTAGACTTGTGAATACATTAAAAATGATTAATTATTTTAATTAAATCGTCTCCGGGTGGAATTTCCCAAAACGCTTTCATGGTATTGTGGAATGCATGTGTCTTAGCCTCCCTGCAAAATCTCAAGGCTAGAGCACGTCTGATGCTACAAAAATCAAGCGAGGAATGTGCACAAGAGCTGCAACCTCCTGAAGCATCACTCTCACTTCTGCACCATCCCAGCTGCACTGCTGATGTCTGGCTGTTGCTGTCCACCAACTATTGCGTAGCTCTCTCTCTGCTGCATCTGTGCTGCTGCTGACTCTGCATGCTGTTTTCAACTACTGCATTTATATTGCAACTCTGTTACTGCTGCCGCCATTGCAACATCCGCAACTCCTCTCATCTGCTGCCGCTGCAACTGAGAGATGCGCATCAACTAAACCATCAATGTTCAGATTGATGCAACTATCCACCAAGTTCTGACTACTGCTATCCTCTGCGCTGTCACTAAGACTTTGCGCTGCTGCTAACTCTGCACTGTGCCAACTACATTGCTGCCAAATCTGCTCTGCGCTGCTCAGTTTGTAACGCTGCTAACCACTTCTCTTGTCACTCTGGCACCTGACTGCACCATCCGTCATTCGTCCCCCCTGCTACTGCTGTTATGGGCTCCCATCTTGTAGCACTCTCGGGCTAGAAAACCATATATCCCCACCTCTCCCTTGGAGGTATATGGGCAATCATGGCAAACTCCTCCTCCAATATGGAGGATAGCTTATTGATATCTGCGGTAGCAGCTTGCTGATCCTGCTCCTCCTTGCCCTTCTTCCGAAGAGGACACTTAGCACTGAAGTGGTTCATCTAACCACATCGATAACACTTGATCTTCAAAATAACTTCTTTCGCCTGAGTTGCTGCTCCTGCTGACCCTTCGATGCGAGGGCGACATTCTCGTCTTCTTTCTCGATCTTCACCCTACTGTTGTTGCTGCCACCTAGGTGCTCTTCACCAAATCATTGATTTTTGGTAGCACTGGATGTGCTCTAAGTCTCAAAATTTTTAGGGAGGCTTAGGAACATGTATTCGAATGAAACGAGAAAGGATTTTGGAAAATTCCACTCAGATTATGTTTTATGGAAACAATTAATTATTTTTTATGGGACCCTAAGTCTGAATGTAGGAAATTAAAATAATTAATGGATATTAATTAAAACAATGTGAATCTTCTAGAAAAGTCAGAGATCAGGGCAAGTTAATCTTAGTTGTTGATTAACGATTTAATCTCGGCCGTTCAAGACCGATTATAAGGAGGACTTGATGGGTCATTTGGAAAATACATCGAGAGAGAAAATCTAGAGATGAAAATTCTTTAGTGAGCTGTGCTCAAGGAGAAAATCGTCTGAGAAGATTTTTGCAGAGAGGTACAAAGATAATTTCCGGTTGGAAGAGTTTCTTGATTCGGACAATGCAAAGCAGAGGAGGCAGTAAAAGCCATAGAGGGGTAGCGCAGAGCCAGCCACACAGATGCTATGCAAGGACTACACAAATCTTCAGAGGGAGTTCGATTTTTTGTTGAGGAAACAATCAGGGTTCAGTAACAGTCACCCGGAGGGAGTTTCCTGCGGTCAGAAGGGCCTCGTTTCCAGGCAGCATTAGAGATCTAGTGCAGAGAGAGAGGGAAAATTCAGTTGTGACTCGGAGACTACACATAGTGATGCAGTGACTGCACAGAGGCAACGCCAGGCAACTCATCTCGAGCTAAGGTCAATGCCAGATTCCCGTGTCAGAGTGAGATCTTCTAACGAGATTTTATTTGTTAGTTTTTCTCTATATGATTTTTCAGTTTCGACAATCATAGATTTGTACTAAGAAAATTATTGCATAATAAAAAAACCCTCAATTTCTACACCGGTTTTCCCACATTGGGTTTTTTCGGGGACATTGGTCCAAAAATAACGGTGTCATGTGTTTATGATTGAGCAGATCTTGTTTCCCCACATTTATTTTCCGCAGTTTAATTTTGTGAAGGCTGTAGTGTATGGGTTTTGGTATTTACCGTAGAGAACAGTAAATAACTTGTTCAAGTAATTAACAAGTAGCGGAATTCTCATCCTTTGTTGTAGTAGGATTCGGGCATTCGAATTTTCACATGGTATCAGAGCTTGTTTAGCTGAGTGCACGAGGGGCAAGAGAGCAGATCCAATAGATCCTGTTGTCCTTTGAGATGATTTTGGTCAATAATCATGCCAAAGCATCTAAAATGTTTGTTTATGCTTTAAAATATTTTGGAGGACCAATGCATAAGATTGATTTTAATCAAATAGTTAAGGTTTTTAAATCTCACTGATAATATCAATAATTTAAAGTAAGGGCTGCTTGTTCATCTCATACAGTAATTAGGCTTTCATGATTTTGATTAAGTAGAATAAGAAGATTTACATTAACAGATTGTCAAGTAAATCATTCTTTATAATAATTATAACTTCGGGAGAAATTATAAGGTTGCTGAAACACAGTCAACCTCACCTAATTATTTTGATGATAATTAAACATATGAGGAAACATAATGATAGAAAACTAGAAAACTCACAGAGAAGACAGAGCTGTACGAGATGAGTTTAGAATCTTGCTTTGTATTATTGATGATCAACAAAACTTAGTACAATCTCTGTTTACAAAATCTCCTTATCCAAGGGTGCAACCTTTCATAACTCATGCTGAGAGTTATTTATACTAACTTACAAAACTTTAGAAATATCTTAATTGATTTTACAATAATAGGATAATAAGAATAAAAGAAGGAGACAGATAGATGGAGTGTCTCTGTTATCCTGGACGCTGTTGATGATACGACCTCTTTTGATGAAAGTTGTTGCTGACTTGTCCTTTTTTCGCTGGAAGCTATTGCTGACTTGGCTCTACAAAATTGGGTGTGCTGGCATGCTGTAAAATTAATTTTCACTCGATGGTTTCACAAAACTTATCCCACTAATCTTCACTTGGAATTTCACAATTCATCATTTTCTTGAAAACTTCATCCACTTCAGTGAATCTGTCAAAATTTGGTTTTGGAATGAACAATTGTTTGATTTGATGCTGTAACGACCCATTCCCACGTATATACAAAACGATATTAGCATGTGAACGATATAGGCAATTGATAGCTACACTTGCCTATACCGCCCACATCGCACTAGTACACCTACCTACTAATATCAAGAATTCATAGATTGGGAACTTAATATTAAGATTTCAGACTTTATATTAAATTCAACTAAGTATAAAATTTTATGAAACAAGGTAATAAAAGAAATGAAGTAATAAAGTTAAAATCCTTAAGTTAATGAATCTTTAAGTTAAGATGAGCATGCAATATTAAAGATTTATATTAAAAGGTACTTAAATAAAATCCCACCTTTATAAATGTGTATACGTACGCACATTAATGGGGATCACCCACGATAACAACATTTAATGTAAACATAAGGTTGGGTAAGGCCTCAGGAAGCTTGAGGCGGTGGAGGAAGATTGTTTAGATTATATTCATATCCAAACATAATGAAAAGTATACCACCATAAATACATAAAATATCATCATTAATAAGGATAAGACTTCGGGAAGTTAGAGGCGGTGAAAGGAGATTATTTAAAGGAGGTGGTATGGAGGAGAAGGGGGGAATGTCTTGGAGGAAAAGAAATGATTTCTGCTGAAGTGAAAAGGAAATGCCGGCTTGCAGTGTTTGGGGAGGAGTCTCTTGTTCTTGGAAATCTGGGCACGGGGGCAGAGGAGACATCCTCTGGGTCTGGGATTAGTCCCGGATTTGGCTGGGAGGATTCGATTGTCCCAGTAAACTGATCTGTTCACGACATCACCAGCTAATCTTTAGCCGCTTCAGGATTCGTAAGTTTGTGCTGATTTTCAGGTATTCTTCTACATATAGATTAATTATGCAAGCTGAAATTTCAATTTATACCATTTCAATGTCTTATTAGATCTGTTTTACTTAAACCGAAGTTCAAATAGGTACAAATTCTAGAACTGTGGGAGCGGGGTTATTACATTTGGTATCAGAGCCAGTTTCAAACCCTCTTACGACCTTATAGGCCCATTAAGAATTCATTTATAAAGCTGCTGCTTGTGTAAATCAGTCTCTGGCTGTTCCCAAAATTTAAAAACGTTAATGCAGATCAGAGCCTGTTCAAACTTTTGGACTTATTAGTAAGATGGTGTTATGGAAGGTAAACAGATTTTGAGCTTAAATTTAGCAACTGTATTATAAGCGAACTGTGTTATAAGCCATTCAGAAAGAGCAATATGCTTCAACATTCATTTTAAAGGGCACTGTCATTCTGGTTTATATTCATTAAAACAGTAAAATCACTACTACAAACAACCCAGAATTTACAATAACACATTTCTGTTCAGCTTGTTCAACACCAATTCAATTCACAAAGTTACCTACACATACAAAATCAAATCTCTCTTTGCTCAAAATCTGCATCAATGTACTGTCAGTCCTGCAAGCATGACTTCATTTGATCTGCACACTTGCTTCAAGTTGTATCAAGATCCTGTCCATACTCCTCGGTCATCAACTCTTAGTTATTCATTATTACCAACATATAGATAGTTCTGCAAAACACATTATCCGCTCATGCCCTGCATACAAACATAGCTAACCATTTTGTTATCTCTTCCACGGTCCTCTGGAGTCTAGAGTCTCGACTCAGTATGGTTGAGAATCGAGATACCTATTCATCCATGAGACTTTGCATCTAAATCTTTTGCATTACATGGACATGGGTTTATTAAATACCAATGCAAAATTATAATTCAAAATGTGTATATCTTTGTTTATACTGTTCGATTCAAACTCTGCACTCTTTTTCTCACAATTTTATGCCAATTCTAAGTCTGTGACTTTGAAATAGAGAATTATTTAGATATCCTACGTAAATTTTGAGAAGAAATTGAGACAAAATTGGCACACAATAAGCGTTCAGGTTAATAATGAAGCCACCAATGTACAAAAATTTCCTGAAATATTAAACAGAAGTTGAATTAGCAAAAACTCTAGTCACTTACTCATCTCCAGACAACTTTGCACAATATTTATAGATCAGGCTGACACTGGAATCACAGGTGACAGTAGCTCCTGATGATGAAACACGATTCACAGTCATCTCTTTCATTGATTCCTCACTCCTGATTATTTCATATAAAAGCTTTTGTTGCTTCTCGTTGCCTCTCTCAAGGAGAAGGATAAAATTGATTGGTTTGGACGAGCACGAGATTGAATAAGGCTCCTTACTGTTTTGGCAAATCAAAACGAATGACACAGCTACAACTTCGCTCATCAATGCCTGACAAGGAAAATGGTCTCCTGATAATCATTGACGGTGACTCTCTCCCTTGATACAATGCACAGTTGCCGGTCTCTAATATACAGGGACAGTGTTCGGAAAGAGCATCTGTCTGACTCCTTCTGCTTGAATAAATGGAAGCATCATATTGGATGCACCTGCAATCAGACAAGCACAAAGCAAAATTCGTTGTGGTGCAGGGAAAGGATACAAGAGTCGACCAACACCATATGCAGCCACTCCCAAGAAATGCAGAAACAAACTCAATGGCCGTGGATTCAAACCAGCCAGCAATGCCACAGGTCCACTGGAAAACACACCTCCTAATCTCAAATACTCAAATAAAGCTTGGCGCATCTCTTTCATCGCCTCATCAGAATCGGCCAACGTATTTATCGTTGATGCAATAGACTTGCGTAGTGTAGAAGGCTTCCATATATTCACAAAGGGAAGATGCATCATGAAGGCTATGGAGAGGTTTAAGAAGCCTCTGAAGAACGACAATGTCAGACAATGCAACAGTCATTCCACCGCAGTTTGTAAATATTTGCCATACCTCCAGTGGCCAGGGATGGGACCTTTTTACCAGGTATATCAACTAAGCAACGTGCCTCAGCTATTTGGTATCACGACTATTTAAAAGGGAACCGACCGGAACGTATAAAGTGTGACACGATACCAATGTGGATACAGATGTTGAAACCATAAAAAAAAACTGATAACCGACTCCACCCACACCGCACAGCGGGACCCGTGTGTAGGGGAACTCTTGGCACCGAGGCTATCAGTCGCGGAGGTGTCGTGGTCAGGCCGGGGGTGTGTGTCATATGAAAAACCGCATTAAACCAAAGTTTTCTACAGTCGTGGGTTTAATAGCCGAATATCATTTCGTTAAAAATATATATATATATATATATGGTAGAGTTTAACAATTTAATATCACGGTGGGATGGCATGTATCTATATATAAGATTGTCAAAACGTTAACCGAAGATGGATATTACATTTGATAACAGTCACTGAACCCGACGTAAATCGAACACGCAAATTTTGATCTGGAGTCGGACGCGCTACCATTGCGCCACGGATATATATTATATGCGCTAAATACAGGGTCCGCAGCGATCGTGGCGGCGGCTATTAAAGATCAGATAGCGCACACATAACGGTGGAAACTTTTCCCAGATCTAGGACTCTGGCGTTACATTCGGCTCCCGGCATATATTTTGTTCATTCTCCTAAATTCCGAATTCCCTCTGTTCCATTTCAGAAAATATAATTACAAAGAAATTTAGACCATTCCAGTTAAACCCGATACTTAAGTTAGGGAAGCTCGGGGTTATACCGTTAAAAACACTGATAGGTCTGCGCCATAACTATCGGTAAGACGCCCTGCCCAGCTAAACATATTCGATCATTCTGAAACTTTCAAATAAATTCTAGCTTCAAATTCACATTTCTGTTCATGCTTTTGAAATTAAGCTTTTGTTTTATTATGTCTCCCGGCGGGCAGAGACGATTTTTTTTTTATTATGTTTGTACTTGATCAAAATAACCATGCTCAGATTTTATATTTGCATGCGGGTGGTGATAAACCGTGGAAACGCTATGCATAATTGAAATACAGTAGTTTATTCTTGAAGAAAGAAAGAAGACCGAGTCCATGCTTGCTCTATTAGCTAATTTATTATCCTCAGAATCCACAGAGTGAACAGTTTTTGGTTCCCTAGGTGTTTACTATTTAGGGCATACGCATTAGGTTTGTAACCTATGGGGATTTATTTCATGTATAGAGTGTAGATAAAATGTTGTTTTCACTAAGCGTGACATGAAAAACAGGGCATCACTTTGCGGGCTCTTTTGAACAAAACTATGTACTCTGTAAATGCCTTGTGATTCCTCTACGGCTTGTGGGTGCTATCTATGTGATGTCTATAATGGCAAGCCATCTTCTTATAGCGGTATTTCTATATGATAGGGTTCCACTCCACTCCACTCTATTACTCTCCCTCCTCTTCCTCTCGGAGACGCAGTGGGAGACTATGTTTTGCTTTCAAAGAATTTCTGGACCATTATTATGGTTGTCTTCAGGAAAACATTTCCTTGGTACAACAAGGGGGAAATAACACCTCACTGATATACAATAGACCATTCTCAACAGACTAAGACTCCACAACTGATGTGAGGCAATGTGTTTTAAAATTATGGAGAAAGTTGGTGTTGTCGCAGAATCTTGATAATAGAATGCTAAATGCTACTTTTACACTTCAGAGTCCAGACCAAGCTACTTCTACATCATAGTAAATACATAACATGATTGCCGGTTTGAATTGATGTAATACTTTTTGAACTTAGTCTTGGATAACAGTACATGTAAATTACTGCAAGAGTAGATAATTGAGGGATACTTAATTTTGTAGGCAGTTTTTATTGTAGGCTTGGAAAGTTCATGTAGCTCATAGGATGACTGTTTAAGTTCAGATGCACCATTTATTGTGTAAGTGTTCCTCCTGTAAGAAATTATCTGTTCCCTTTATGTATGTTAACTTGGAGATATGTCCTTCTGTGTAGGCATTTGCGTTCATCTTCGTCCAATAAAGTTAATTTCTCCAATACAAAACTCCTCTATGTTTCATCATCTCCCTAAGGATCCTTAATTTGTCCAAGGGTTCACTCATTAACTCCTATCAGAAGTTGCATATGAATTAGCAGAAAATATAGACCTACAAAAGTGAGAGAGTCGTATATCTGAAATATATGAGTTGATACCTATAAATAGGCAAGGAGTATGAAGAAATAACACAACAAATGAGTTGTTGGCCCAATAACAGATTGTAGGATAGGAAATAAAAGGAAAAGAGTTGTTCATATTTTTTGATATTGTTGACATGGTGATGACGTTTTAGTGAGTGAGATGACGGGGACTGTCAACTGATGGGTGATGTATTTGAGAATTGGCACTAACAGGGTGGGCCCTGGGCCATGTAATACTGTCAGCGTGTAATCATGGAAGAGGAGTTGGATGATCGCTCTTATTATTATTTGCCAATATATTATCTCCATGTAATTATTACATATTAATCTATACTCCAAGTTGGTAATAAATCTATTTCTTTTGGATATGAAAAACGTTCCGAGCTTCATGTTTAAGTTTCCAGCTTTCACTCATTGTACATACTATATATTAGTTTGAGGGCAGTTTAATTGCGGGCATGTTGTTAGCAGAGTGAAGGAAATAGTGCCTCCAAAAGACGCTATAAAGCTGCTTCCATTTTTTCATTTACAAACAAAAGCAAAGAATCTCTTGACTAAAGAAGATCTAAGTGCCAGGAGTAGGGTTTGGAGGCAACTTGGATTTCCAAAGATTTCCTCACTGAAGATGCATACTTTAAATTAACAAATATATTTAGCAGATTAAAGCAATGATATACTCTATTGGAGTTGGTAATCTATTGGAGTTGATATACTCACTATGATATCTGCCCATTTAAAAGTCACTTCGAAGCAGCCACACTAACTTGTAATATAACATAGACAAATTTCCTTTAATGCCTCGGGAGGGAAGGTGTTTTTAGGCTGTCAGTAAAGCTAATCAAACCATCCAGAAATCGTAGTTGTCTCAAATGCAAGGTTAAAATATAAAAATTGAGGGAAACTAAAGTTAAGAGTAAAGACCTGCAAGTAATGCGGATCCCTTGATACCTTAATCACCCTGGGAGAAAAGATTAAGAATGCCGTATAATTAATATTAAGATATTAAAATGTAGGCTTAATTACAGGTTCTTAATTCTCAGGAAGAGAGAGAAGGACAATTTCGAGTTTAGGCACTACGTATATGAGACGCTTCCACTATGGCAAGGCAGTTGCAGCAAAGGAAGAGCTTGAGATAGCATTAAATCAACATATAGCAACGAATCTAGGAAGGAAACTCAAAATTAATAATAAATAAGGTTATGAACTCAATAATGAGCAATATGAAGCTAATTTTAAGTTTGACAATGTGATTCATCAAATAAGAGAATTAACAAAACTATTTTCCATTTTGAATGTTGAAGAGAGACATACTAGGACACAGGAAAGAAAATCTATGAGTGCATTTATCATGATAAAGCACTCAATGATCAAGTTGAGACAAGAGGAGAACAAAAGAAGAAAATATTCAGCAATTTTGTAGCTTTATCATGAACCTGAACATCGATCAGCTTTTGAGTAACTGTTTGTAGTGGCTATCTCTTTTAGGCGTTATCATTTAGAGAGAAATTTTATGATAGTCGTGCTTGGTATTGTAGAACTACTCAAAAATCAAAAATTAACAGAAAGTCTATCAATTCTGTACAAAAGTTATCTATTTCAGGTGCAAGGATGAATGGTGCAGAGATCAGGCCTAAGAGGTGTTGATATCAACTCTACTTGATGAAAATGAACTATTCTATGCGTGGTGATATAATAATTATTTTACTTACAAGCAGAAAGAAAACAATAAACAGCGTGCAGAGAGATAACAATGATGCGAAAAGTGCCGACACAAGTTTTGATGAAGTCAAAGAATCAAGTATAAGATTAAATTGCTCACCGATGAAGCACAAAATTGCCCTTTCTTGATATTGACAATTTTCCCTGTCTTTGCACTCAGTATATATCTTGTAACAAATAAGGATACAAGCTCTTGTTCCTGGAAAAGTGGTGACTCTATTCTCTTAATGACCTTAGTACTACCTATCTCTACCATTGATCGAGTTCCATATCGCGGATTGATCGAACGATTCTATGCATATAGATGAGGTAAAGGAACATTCACTATGCTCATATAGGAGTAGTTAGGCATGTATGGATACTAAGTGCATAGTAATTATGATTTCATGGGATTTTCTCATAATAGAGCTTATCATAACGGTGTAATGGGTTACTACTACATATATATAAGTGATAAGATTGGGATAACATAATCATTTCCATTACTGGTGGTTAAACTATCTGTCCATTTGTCCAGTACCATTATGAAATTAACTATGATTCCATGTCTATGGGAACAAAAGGGAAGCGATAGGATGGATACTCACAAATGGCACTCATTATCTGAAATACAAGTATTATAATAACATACATATCTGCTTATTACTAGTACAAAAATTGTGATCTACTTGACTCTGTTAATTACAGTTGTGATTATAACAATAGTTATAATTAATAAGAATCCATAATAAATAGTGATCAATAAGCTTAAAGTAACACGTATATTTGGTAATAACAAGGAGTGTATAACCATAATTAGAGTAAGTGCAATATATGAGTGACAGTGAACCATATGATCTTCATAGCTTACTGAGTGTAATACCATAGCTATTTAGACTAGAGCTTACACATAAAAGCATGGTTTCAAGTGCTCTAAGTGATTCCGTAATAAACCTGTACCATTCTCTAGTTAAGTAGGAATAAGGATAGAAGTAATGGCAATCATAGGCTTGATAAAGGTTGAATCCTATCTGATATAGCATCTACTCGTATATACGAGAGACCTTCTTGCTTCACCTATTTCACATAGTGATACTCGGCCTTGCTATAAGATTCTAGTAGTCTACATGTTCGTAAGATCAGTATTATATAAGCTATACTATTCAATAGATTCACACTGGTTAACCTGTTGTAACGGTAATAAAAGCTCTTTTAGTATAGAGGTTCATCTCACCATAATACATAATAAACAAGATAGTATTGTACTAATATGGAGTTAAGGGTAAAGGTTCAATATTCTTTATTAACATATCACTATCTTCACTGATTCCCATTGATTTTATTAGCTATGAAGAGTATGACATAATCACATACTAACCTAACTTACCGCTTTGTAATCATAATCACACAGCTTTCTGGTCATGTATAAAGAGTGGTCATAGCTTATCCATGAAATTATAAAATTTATTTTGAATTATCTCGTAAGAATGAATTTTACTCACTGATACATGGATACCCATAAAGATAGAATGCTACTTCAATTTAGTGATATAGGATATATGCCTTTGTTTAAATTTACTAAGGCATGGACACCAGAATGCAATATGGCATTTAAATTAACATTGCAAGAATGTGAAATTATAGATTAGACATTATAGATGAAAATATCTATCGAATTATTTCATTGCATTTCAAATATGATTCAAGGAAAGGGAATAAAAGTGTAACTACATTGTGAATATGAAAAGTGAAAATAGGGGTATATAGAATGAAAATGGTTAAAGCAGTTTGTCATAAATAGAACATGAATAAACTAAACCGAAGCAGCATCTGAAATGAGAAATTTTATTAAACATATTGATACCTATGTGAACAAATTTTCTTTTTATAAATTCTAGGATTGATATCATACGTATCAAAGTATTCTGAATGTGTAGAGGTTGTTATATGGCTAACAATTGGTTATGAGCAATATAGATGCATATGCTGTAATATGTGTACGAGTGTTTACATTGCAGATTATGTATCAGTGAGTATCATGCAGAAAAACAGATTACTGGAACAATCTACGTGATGACAGATTTCCAAGAACAATTGAGACTCCATGAGATCCCACGATAGGGTGTTGACCCTGGTCCTGCTGGGAGGAGTGGAGGTGTTGCCCACTGTTTATCCTCCAATACCTGGAGTCATGGGAGGACTGTGCGAGTCACGCTCCCCTAGACGTGTGATGATGACTGCCGGATGCCTACAAGAATGTCAGGTCGACGTAATCGACTCTGACATCATTGAGGTCTATGAATGGATCAGTAAAACTGATGCCATGGCATATTCCTGTAGAGGACGGATAGGATGGGAGTGGAAGAGATTATGAAGGATAGGATGATTTTAGAATAGCTTGGAGATTCGGTGAAGATGGGGAGTAACAATTAAATTACGGATACATACTTATTTAAACGAAAATTCAATCTTGAAATACATGCATTCTACAATCACCCTAATCTCTAAAAACACAATATTGTTATGAATATATAAAACCATAAACTTCGGGACGAAGTTTTTTTGAAGGGAGGAAGTATGTAACGACCCATTCCCACGTATATACAAAACGATATTAGCATGTGAACGATATAGGCAATTGATAGCTACACTTGCCTATACCGCCCACATCGCACTAGTACACCTACCTACTAATATCAAGAATTCATAGATTGGGAACTTAATATTAAGATTTCAGACTTTATATTAAATTCAACTAAGTATAAAATTTTATGAAACAAGGTAATAAAAGAAATGAAGTAATAAAGTTAAAATCCTTAAGTTAATGAATCTTTAAGTTAAGATGAGCATGCAATATTAAAGATTTATATTAAAAGGTACTTAAATAAAATCCCACCTTTATAAATGTGTATACGTACGCACATTAATGGGGATCACCCACCATAACAACATTTAATGTAAACATAAGGTTGGGTAAGGCCTCCGGAAGTTTGAGGCGGTGGAGGAAGATTGTTTAGATTATATTCATATCCAAACATAATGAAAAGTATACCACCATAAATACATAAAATATCATCATTAATAAGGATAAGACTTCGGGAAGTTAGAGGCGGTGGAAGGAGATTATTTAAAGGAGGTGGTATGGAGGAGAAGGGGGGAATGTCTTGGAGGAAAAGAAATGATTTCTGCTGAAGTGAGAAGGAAATGCCGGCTTGCAGTGTTTGGGGAGGAGTCTCTTGTTCTTGGAAATCTGGGCATGGGGGCAGAGGAGACATCCTCTGGGTCTGGGATTAGTCCCGGATTTGGCTGGGAGGATTCGATTGTCCCAGTAATCTGATCTGTTCACGACATCACCAGCTAATCTTCAGCCGCTTCAGGATTCGTAAGTTTGTGCTGATTTTCAGGTATTCTTCTACATATAGATTAATTATGCAAGCTGAAATTTCAATTTATACCATTTCAATGTCTTATTAGATCTGTTTTACTTAAACCAAAGTTCAAATAGGTACAAATTCTAGAACTCTGGGAGCATAAGTATATGGGAGGCCAGAATAACTGGTTCAAACCGTAGAGCTTCAAGAAAAGCTCTGGTTTGCATGTGGACCTTTGATACCGTAAATCCTTTGTTTATCTATTGCACTAGATACAACTTTGCAAATAATCATCTAACTGATAAATCAGATTATCTAATCCAACTAGACTTGGCGATATTTCTTGATTTAAATATTAAATTTAGTATGAAACCTTTTGATAATAAATTTTTAAGGTTTACACTTGGTTTATGGTTCCAACCTGTTGACTTTCCCGTTCCTCTTCTCGTAAAACTTTCTTTATCTCTGCACAGTTGCACCTGTCTGAGATATTAATTGCTTCCAACTCCTCCTTGTTCTTTGAATTAAGAACCTTAATCATATCTGAAGCTTCAATTGGTTTCTATTGGATTTGATCCTTCTCTTCTTGAATTGTTGTTCTACATTTGTTGATGAGTTACTGCTGCTCGAATATGATCTGAATGGATGGCCATATTTCGGTAATTGATTCATTAATATTTTCCAAAATACTCTGCTTAGCCTCTCCTAAAGTTGATGCCATCATAGTTTCACTTTCTAGTTCTTTGATTCTAAGTTCCAACTGATGAGTCTTATACATTTCTTCTAGATACAAAGTATCATTTCTAATATTTTGTGACTCAAGAAGTTGAAAATTATGATTTAGCTTTTCATGTGCTTACTTCTAAGTGGCTAATTCTTGAGATAGTTGTATTGGATCAGTCATGTTCAAGGTTGTTGAGGTTTCTGCATCTATAGAAGATGTTTGAGTTGTTAAAGTCGGATCAGCATTTACTTAGAGTGTTGATTTCTCTTTCAACAATTCTTCAATATGTTCTTCCATTTTTCTGATCTGAAGATTTTGATCAATGATGAACTTAAGCATTTCCTTCTTGTTAGATTCATTTTGTGCCATCTCTTTGGTTTGTGGGTCTTCAGTCGAGGGCAGCTTAAGTTGTTTTCATAGGGCAACAATGTCTGCATTTTTTTTCTTGATGATTTCTTCAGCTGCTTTGCAGTTAGTAGGATCATATTCTACTTTTACTACCAGTTCTTGCAATGCCTTTATCCTATTGTCATTAGCCAAACAAGATATTTTCTCAATATTCAACTGGGATTGCATATTTGACAGTGCTACTTTTGATTTTGAAAGAGACATATTTGTTGTAGCCATGGTTGAAAATAACATTTCTCTTGACTGCCTATGCATATCCATCTCGTCAATTAGATGTATGTGTCTTGCATCAAATGAGAGGACAATCTCCTTATAGTCAACATGGGCTTTCGGAAATGGCACTGTTGCTTGCAAGAAGGCCATCTGCATCCTACCCTTCTCATTGTAAAAAGAAGTGGGAAGCCTATGTTGTGATGTAGATGTGTGTTTCCAAAATTGGTTGTAAACATCTAGATTCAGTGCTTCATTCTTTTGTTTGATTTCTAAAAATTTGGAGAAAATATTCTACTCTTATGAAGAGCTCGCATCTGCATGTTGGATAATCTCTAGGGGCTCTCTTATAGGTGATGCTGATGAAGAAGTTTGAGGAATATTTGTATATGTGGAGACTTCATTTTCTCCCAAATCTATTATCTCTGGTTGTTTATATTCTGAAAGCAAGGAAGAATCAAGCCTTGGTTTCTTATGATGTAAGATGAATTATTTCATAAACTCCTTGGAATGTGTTGTCTCTTCTCTAACCCTGTATATGGGTGATTTAACTAGAGTTTGTACATTTGAAGTATAAATGACCTGTTCATCTTCTTCTTGTAAACTACCTTCTACCCATTCATCCTGATTCATGTACTTTTCTATTTCTGCTCCAGAGGTGTGAGTGTAAGAAGTTGTCTTGGATTCAACCCTCATAACAAAAATAATGCCATGAGGGTCATATGACTAAGTAAAACTTGACTGAAAGCCCATCTTCTTTAATAGTGCATTTTCATCAACACCAACTACTCTGGTATTACAAATGAATGATCCAATATTGGCCTTGATTTTAAACTGTGCTTTCATCTTTCCTGAAACAAAATGCAATTCATCCATATTTAACATCTGTCTTATGTATTCTAAGGAGAAAATTATCATAGGTACATATTTTGGAATCTTGTATGGTGGAAGCTCGTATCCATACACCTTGATCTCTGTGTAATTCTTATACAGATACCAATCATCTGTCTTTGCTTATTCATTGAGGTGTAGAATTATCTTAATGTATTCTCCAATTCTAGGTTCTGGTGAACTAGTAAGGAACTTCCTGACTAGATGAATGAATAAGACTATGAATTCTGAGAAAGAAGTAGTTGTTGGCGAAGCGCTGACCAATTATGTCTAGTGAATCACTGATTGATTCACTTCCTATGCGTCCTTCTTGTTGAAATGAATGGGAAACATATCTTCCTGCTGAAACAAAATCATATGAATGATCACAGAAGAATAAGTAAATGCTCATTGAGTGGTGAAATTCATAAATTGTTCATGTAAAATATTAGCCAAGAAATGGATGTAATTGTACATAAATAATGGGGATTTTTAAAGGATGAAGATAGATACAAAACCTAGGATGGGTTCATCAACGGTTTCATCGTTGGGGTATCCTAACAGATAAGAAAGGAGGGAGATAAAGTGTTTGGAAGCAATGGGGAAGATGGAGGATGCATATGGGGGATTTTTCTTTGGTAAATCTGCATATTCAGGTAGAAAGATTTCGAATATCTGAGCTCTCTGTGGGAAGGATAATGTGTGATAAAGATCCATGAGGGCAGCAGGAGAGAAATAGGATAAGGAGTCAGAAGGAGGGATGAGAAGCATCTGATTAATGGTTTCAAGAAATATGGTTATCAGAATGTTTTCGTTTTGAGCTACCACTGACCTGGTTATAGGGTAATACTGCTTCCGACTCCAGGCAATTAAATCTGGGAATGAGTGAGTTTGAGGAAATGCAAACAAAGGTAACATGGACTCCCAAAACTTGATAGGGTCTTGTTTATCCAGGTGCTTCTGTTTTAATCACAAGTGTAGCTCGTAGAATTCCAATTCACTGTGACAATCAGTGATTTTAAAATAGGTATCGACTAGGGGTGTGAGGTCGAGGTTGTTTTGTGGAGCTGCAGGAATGTCTTCTACAATAGCTTTGGCGGCTTCAGGAATGACCTCGATAGCTGGATGAGCGACCTTGGATACGACCTCTCCAACACTGTCAACATTCGAGATTTCTTCTATCATACTTTTCTTACGTTTACCTTTCGGAGTGGTTTGTTTCTTTGTTTTGGCTTTGGGTGCCATGCTTGATTGTAACAAAGTGGTACAAGAATTCGCAGTTTTCGGTTACAAAAACAATGATAGCGTTTCGGGATAATGAAGGGTAGTTACAGAAGATAATTCACTGTGAAACAGCGATGGAGGATGAAGGTGAATTGAAGGTGGAAGTAAAGTATTGAGCGGGAGACCGTGGGCAATTTTATAGACTGCGATTCAGGTTCAACGGTCATGGCTAACAGTCAAGTGAATTTACTGTGTAATGGTATGATTAACGGGTAAATGGAGCGAATTTATTGGCTAACGAGAGGATTAACGGGTAAATGGAGTGTTAGGGATAACGGATAAATGACGTGGAAGGATATGAGTGATGGATGGATGGTTATGGCGCGGGCTAACGGTAGTGGAAGTGGAAAACTGGATGTGGATTTCGGGGGGGGGGGGGGTACCCTTCGTTTTCTGGTTTTAGGCAGAGGGGGTGCAAAGTCACTTGATGTTGCCATGTGGCGAAAATGGGTAGCCATTGAAACCGGACTTCAGACCCCCCCCCGCATTAACAAGAAATAGGCGGAGGGGGTGCGAAGTCAATCTCCACCATAGATCTGAGGGAAGCTCAAGATCTACCGTTGGAATCTGCAAGCACTTTTAACTTCTTTTGATTTGACCACTTGTTGTTTAGCGACTTTACAATAAAACGTATATGTGCGCATATAGATTAATTTAATTAATGAATATAAAAAACCCTTTTTCAAAGGTTCAAACATGCATGAATTAAACTTTACATTTTGAAATTTTGGTGCATTTAAACAAGTGGCCATTATCATTTTGATCACTAAAGCATTAACATTTTTATTTTATGCTTCCCTAACATTTTTTTTGTTGCCTCCTTTATTTAGAGCAAACTATCCTATCATTTTTTCTAACATGGATGTAATAAAATATATTTTCCTAACATTTTTTAAATTTCTTTTTCATCCATGTTCTAACTTAGCATTTTATATTTTATATTTTTTAAACTACCATGCTAACTTATCAAAAACAAATAATGTTACAACTGATCTAGCGTTAAAGAAGAAGCTGTAGATCAAAGAGCTACGTAAGCAAGAGATTCATTTCCCCAGTGATTATGCAGCTCGAGCTCTGTAAGGAAATATCTCTCTGAGTGAGCCGACAGAGATGTAGGATCTTCTAGTTTGTAGTTTTTGAAAGGCAGAGGGAGTTGCACAGTAGATTCAACACACATCAGTAGCTGGTGGGACGCAGTTTCTGTGTAGCAGTGATCGCTGGTGCAGAAAGCGTCAGAAGAAAATAGTTGAAGACACATTGGGGATTTCTGATCTCGTAGAGTCTCTTGGGCAAGAAACTCTGATTTCCTGTCCAGAAGCAACGAGATCGTGTATTATTTGGCTTGCTCTAACAAGGAGTGCGTAGAGCCAGCTGCGCAGAGGGTTAGAGGAAAAAAATCGACAGTGATTGGGTGAGATGGAAGCCAGTGGGTTGGGTGACCAAGATTAGTTGGAGGGTGCCTTTAATTACGTAATCTGGAAGTCAATGATCTCCTTCCTTCTAGATGAACATGACCTCAAGACTTATATCGACGGTACATTGACTGAACTGGTAGATGCTGCACCATTGAGAGCCTTCAAGAAGAACATGGCAAAAACCAAACAGTTGATCCTTGACGAGGGGTAAGGATCATATTGTTTCACACATTTCTGGCAAAGGGACAACCAAAAAAATGTGGGATGCGTTGGCCACGCTATATCAGGGGTCTTCCAAGCAGAGGAAGATATTTTTGGAGGAGAAGATGCAGACTACCAGGATGCAGAAGGGAGAACGTGTTAATCCGTTCCTTGCAAAACTTTAGGAGGTCCAAGATTAGCTCCTCAAGCCACAGAGATGGTCAAACTTGCCTTGAATTCTGTGTCCGGAGATTATCATGTCTTTGTCCAGACTCCAAAGCATCCTGGGTAGAGAGAAGTTGTCGGACTGGGAAGGAATGTGGGCAGCCCTTCAACAGGAAGAGACAAGTAGAGATCTACTCAAGTGCAAACTTGATGGCAACAACAACAGTGGGACGAAGCCCAAGGAGGAGGAGGAGAATGCAGCCCTTGCATCAAAGCGGAAATAGGGGTAGCAGAGACGTAAGAAGGACGTCTCAAAGATTAAGAGCTTCCGATGTCGCGAGATGGGACATTACGCCACACATTGTCCTCTCAAGAAGAAGGACAAAGATGATCCATAGGCTGTAGTTGGGAAGATAGAGGAGGAGGAATTCACCATGATAGCCCATATTGCCAGGGGAGCATTGGAACTGTAGCTCAAAAGAGTTGTAGATGGGCAGGATCCTTGAGGAGTCCACCTCTCGGATCATCACCTTGCTACGGGAGCCCATGACAGAAGTCGCAAGATGGGCTAGTGTCAAAAGGTGCAGAGGAGTGCAGAGGCAACAACGCAGTGGCTAGTGAGTGGTAGAGGCTGAGAAACGCAAAGTAGAGTTGGCAGCAGTGCATGAAGGTACATTGCAGAGTAAGCAGCTGCGCAACAGCTTCAGAGGGACATCACAGAGACTAGCAACAATCAAATCTTTAGTACGAGATGCATCCTACTGAATACCAGGTTCAGATTTCAGATGTTTCTTTGTTGCAGTGAGCAACAAAGTTGAAGTGCAGTGGCAGTTGGCAGCAGTAGCGTGGATGCAGCAACGCAGTATTGGTGTGTAATAGTGTCAGACATCAGCAGCTCAGAGGGAGATGATGCAGAATCAGAGTAGTACTTTAGCTGGTTGTATTGTTAGAGCACATTCCTCGCTAAGAGGGAGTGTTGATTTGTGGTAGCATCAGATGCGCTCTAAGTTTTAAAATTTGCAAGGAGGCTTCAGCACATGTATTCCAAAGAACCCAGAAAGGATTTTGGAAAATTGCACTCAGATTATGTTTTATGGAAATAATTAATTATTTTTAATGGGATCCTAAGTCTAAACTTAGGAAATTAAAATAATTATTGGATATTATGTTGAAATTTGGTTATCGGAGGGCAGGTGGTTCCCTAAGGCGTTGATCTTTGGCCTAGGGAAAAGTGTCCTAAAGAATTTAATTTTTCTCCTAAAGTGACTTTATAAAGTTATAAAGTCAAATCTAATTTAAAAGTGACTTTAAGTGATAAAATTACTAAAGTCTAATTATAAAGTGACTTTAATAAAGTCAATGTGAAATTAGAAAGGGAAAAGTGACTTCGGAAATAAATGACTAAGTGAGTCTTTATTAAAGTGGGGTGAATTAAAAAAATAGAAAGTGAGATTTAAATGAGCATTTAATCTCATCCCTAGATCTAAAGCTATCTCAGCCATTGGATTTAGGAATTCCCCAAAAGTCACTTAGGGTTAGGTTAAAGGAGGAAAGGGAGGGAAAAGGTCATTCATTCTTTTATGAGCAGATTGAGAGAAGGAGAAGGAGAGAGCAAAGGAGATTTCTGAGCAGTGAGGAGAAGGAGAACATAACTTTGGCACGCATACCGAGACATCACTTCAGCAAATCCGTACAGCAAGGTTGGCACACAGGTCAAGGCAGTTTTGGCACGTTTTTCAAAGAAGATTTCGTACAACAGCTTTAGGTACGCATTCCTAGGCAGTCGTACACTTTTTGGCACAGATTTCGAGGGAGAAAAGTTGTTGTTTTTGTGGCACGAATTTCGAGGCAGGTCGTATAGCATGCAGTTGTTGCTGTGCACAAAAATCAAGGCAGTTTCTGTACAACAACATTTATTACATTCTGCACGCTTTCCAAGGAGGTCATACAGCACCATTTATTGCTGTTTTGCATGCAAAAGAGGAGGCCATACAACAACATTTAATGCTGTAATTTGTAGGCACGAAAAACGAGGGAGATCATACAACATTTATTGCTGTTCCTGTTTTGCCGTGTACACATTTTCCGAGGCGGTGGTTAAGCACAGAAAAGGAGATCAATTGTATTTTTTACTTGCTGAAATTTTTTCTAAGTATTTCTGTCTCACTGTAAAAGCATTTCTTAGAAATAAGGAGGAGCTTTCGAACTGGTTTTCCCCAAGAGTTGTAGGGGGTTTTTCCAGGGTCAAATTGACCAAAAATCAGTGTGTCAAAATTCTGTGTGTGGTTGATTTATTTTCCGAGTTTTTATTTCTGCATTTCAGCATTGTGAAATTTCCAGAAATAGTGTTTTCAGAAAATATTTATTTTTTCCAGCTTGTTGAATGTATGGTTATGGGAATGGGCATTTAACTTTATGGTAGAAATAAGGAGAAACTGAAAACCGCGGTTGGTTATCAAATTTCTACATATTAATTAAAACAGAGTGTGAATCTTCTAGAAAAATAAGAGATCAAGTAAAGTTAATCTTAGTCGTTGATTAACGATTTAATCTCACTCGTTGAAGACTCAGCGAGAACATTATAAGGAGGATTTGATGGATCATTTGGAAAATACATCGAGAGAGCAAATCTAGAGATCAAAATTTTTTAGTGAGCAGTGCTCAGGGAGAAATTCGATCGAGAAGATTTTTGGAGAGAGGGGCAAAGATAATTTCCGGTTGGAAGAGTTTCCTAATTGGGAGAGTGCAAAGCAGAGGAGGCAGTAAAAGCTACAGAGGGGCAGCGTAGAGCCAACCATGCAGAGGCTACACAGGGACTGCGTAGAGCTTCAAAGGGAGTTTGATTTTTTTTTGAGGAAACAATCATGATTTAGTACTTGTCATCGGAGGGAGTTTCCGGAGGTAAGAAGGGCCTCATTTCTAGGCACCAGAGAGATCCAACACAGAGAGAGAGGGCAACTTTAGTTGTGACGCAGAGACTGCAAGGAGTGACGCAATCACTACGCGGAAGCAGCATAGTGTAGGAATTCTTAAAAGGCTAGGACTTTGACTTATCCGAATATCGAGCTGCCCTCGACCATCAGACGCATCAAATCTCTTCCTTTTTATTTTTTTATTTTTTACTTTTCTTCGCGATGGGATGTGATGATAATAATGTGATGAATGTAGATTTTTCTGTCTTGATCTTGAAAATGCTTGGATGAGATATTTGAAGTACACCCGACCTTTTCTGAATATACTCGGTCAAAGGTGGCACATAAGCTTGGTCTTTCTTAATTTCTATTTCAACCATGGCACTTCTAGTTAACCTATCCTTAATGGGGCAAGTGACCTCCTTGCAATGAGATGAGAATCGCTTTGGCAGATTGGGAGGCTTATGATATGTCGAAAGTTCCTTGTTTCTTTCATCACCTGATCTATGTTGATAGTCCTTCACCTGTGATTTTTCCATCTTTTGAATCTTATTCTGAAGAGTGATCCGTTCAATTTCCATGGCATTCATTTGATTAAAATGCTCAACCTTTACAACACTGATTTCGTTGACATGGTGTTTTTCCATAGTGATCAAATGGTCTTGCATGTGTTAGTTTTTGTAGCATCAGATGTGTTCTAGCCACGAAATTTGGTGGAGAGGCTAGAATACATAGAACCATAGTTTGGGGCTGCAAAAGCTATGTTATATGATCAGGATTTACCGAGATCTTTATGGGAAGAGGTAAGCGACATTTAACACGACAATATATATTCAAAGCAAGACTCATAAAGCATTTGGGAAGAAAACACCAAAAGGAGTCTTCATAGGGAAGAAGACAGAAGTGACTAAAGTCAGTCACTTTAGGATTCTTGGCATCATTTCTTATTGCCACCTGCCAGATGGAAAGTGTACAAAATTGGATCATCCTACAGAGAAGGGGTTTTTCATTGGGTATAGCCTGCAATGTCTCTTCCTAATTATTTTCCTAAAGTTAGAGGAACAACTTGACAATTTTGATTAATTATGGACGAAGGCATTTTTGGTAAAGGAAACTTAGGAAAAGTGGGTCGATTTGCATGTTAATGGAATGGTGTAATATTCCTAATTAGCACCGCTAATTGGAATATTTGATTTTTGTATAGTTTTGCCGACTATAGTTTATTAATAAATAAAAGTGAGAAAAGGGGTCTAACTCACTTAAATAAAATAAAGTGTTTCCCTAGTAGATGCAACGTTGTAACTTAAGGGGGGAGCCAAGGGGGGCCACACACCACGTGGAGGAGCTAATGAGAGAGAGGACGTTGGTTTTGGAGGGAAACCAATGCTATAAAAGGGGGAGGAGTCTCCTGATTTGGGGTATTATTGATATTGTTGATGATATTGAGCTAGACTTCTGTCTACTTGAGCACGCTGGCTGTTTAGTCGGTCTGCAGCACTGTTTAGTGCGACTGAGTGTCTCCGGTCGGAGACCTCACCCTTGGCCCCGGGGGACTTCGAGTGCCTGCTCGGGCAAGGTTTTTCTTCAGTCTTTAGCAGGAGATTTGCAGGTGTTTTGTTTGGGAGTTTTGCTGAGGAGCTGAGCTTCATTGGGTGACTGCGCAGTCCTTGGAGGGAGGACGCAGTTTGAGTTGGAGCTGTTCAGTGGTAGAGATTTCTGCAGGAGATTCAGGCCTCTTCCGGTGTGGAGGTTCAGCGTTTATCATTTGGTGAGTTTCCTGAGGAGTTGTGGCCCCATTTCGGTCTATTTCAGTTGAATGCAGCTGCGGTTCTTGGAGGACAACGTTTTCTAGGAGGAGGGGTTTACGCAGGGTGATTTTCGAGGAGTGGTCCGTTTTTGTATGGTTTCTGGGTTTGTAGGAATTGAGTGAGTTCGGGTGGTACGCCGATTTTCAGCTCATTCGGCAAGGGGATCGGCTTAACCCGATTCATTCCCTTGTGACGATTTACGACAGTTCTTCTAGCAGTGGGATACGATTCTTGTAAACTATTCTGTTTCTGAGAGAGTTCTTCACTTGCCTTGAGCAAGAATAGGTGCTATCATTCTGATTATCCATTGTATTTCATTATATTCTCAGATTAATAAAATGACTTAGCATTCCCGGCATTTTTATGAGTATTTGCTTTATGTTCTATTTCTGGCATTTTCTATATTGTCGTATGCTTGTATTGTTGTCTATTTCCCTTTCGGGATATTACAGTGGTATCAGAGCATAGTATCAAAGCATAATTCTGGCTCAGCCTGTGGTCTATGACATTGGGAAAGAGATCATACAGAGGTTTGCTGGAATTTTGGAGAGCAATAGCAGTTGCAGTACCAAAAACGAAATTGGAAAAAGGGCCAAAATATAAATGGTCAAATTTTGAAGGTTGGAATTAGAAGAAACGTTTTCTGGGTTTTCTGGGTTTTGGGCAAGGATCACCTTCCCAAATTTCTAGAATTTTCTGAGCAGTTTCCAGTGGGTAAATCGGAGGTCGAAGTTAAGCAATAGTATGGTTTTGGAGCAGCAGTGCCATTTCATGGGGAGCCTGTAGACACATAGCAGAAAGAGTCGATGGCAGGTGATGATGATGAGAGGAGATTTAGAGAGGCGCTCCTCCAAATGCAGGATCTGTCACAGAGACTCACTGCGCTGGAGGTTAGGCAGCGGGAAACCCCAAGGGGATTTCGGATTGGTGAGGGATCAGGCACATCCCACCATTTGCCGGAGCATGATGCCACTCGGCATATGGCATCACATACACCCACACGTTCTACCATGCCCACTTTTCTGGATGAAGACACAGAGGCAGGAGCATAGCAGGAGCCAGAGCCTGGCCACATGTGTGATTATTTCGCTGAGTATCAGGCATATGGGCCGGAGCTCAGAGATCTTATCTCATTCAGAGATTTTGTTCAGCTCCAGTGGGATAGTAGACCTCACAACTTTCGCAGAGGGAACAGGCGCTCACATGATGGGGGCTTACAGCGCACAGTGGACAGATTCCATCTATCGACATTTGACGGGTCATCCAGGCGCTCAGAAAAAGCTTGGGTGGATAAGTTGGATACCTCTTTCCAGCTTGACCGAGTATCGGAGAGGGAAACCATTAAAATGGTTACCTCGCACTTGGAGGATGAGGGCACACAGGATTGCAAGGAGTCCGAGGTTACACCTAGTGTGACACAGGATTCACCCTCATTGGAGACCTCCTCGGCCGTGTCGGTTGATGTGATAGTGGAGAAGGTAGAGCCTACCCCAGTAGAGCCATCCATTGAGGTGATGACCGGAGTCGCGCCCGAGTCTTCGGGTGGTAGCAGCACACAGATGGGTGCAGTGTCAGGAGATGTATCCACCTTCGATGAGGCACTAGTAGGTACAGAGGTATTGGATGATGGTCGCAGACAGCGGTATTATCGGCTTCGGACGGACCTTCGAGTTTTGAGAGAGAAGGCCACGTCAGTACGGGAGGCCATTTTGTTGCAGGACCAGGAGCTGGAGGGTATGAGAGTGACTTGTGCCAAGTCGGCGGCCAAGTTGGTCCGCATTGGGGAACGACTAGATTCCCTGATGGTACAATCAGAGGGCACGTTGGAGCGTCAAATCATTCCCCTTCAGGCATGCATGGATGGGACTAGCAGTGTTGTTGGGTCATCTCTCCCCGTTGGAGAGAGAGAGGCAGAGCCACCTAGTCAGATCTCATATGTTGACTTGGATAGCGGTATGAGACGATCAGAGTTGCACAGGGTACAACATCCACATGTTGAGGTTGGATGGCGAGAGATTTTGAGTTGGTACTCGGTGGAGAGGGCTATGGAGATAGTGATGGATCCGAGTGTAGCTCAGCAGGAGTTTCTATGCATGGGGAATACAGGAACCCCAGATTGGCATTGGGATCCAGGTGGGATCACCTATCGTTTCCCAGGCAGGTCGGCTGACTATGTCTTGGAGAGTACAGTTGGCCTAGTAGTAGAGCATGTGCAGTTTCAGTCAGCTCCAGTGGCCAACCAGTTTATGGGTAGACTCCCTAGGTTGTCTTGGCATGACACCCATACACGGGATCACGGGGTGGTCAGCACACCTTGGCAGGAGCTTGTCGGAGGAGGTGGCATTGGCAGGCCACCAGATGGCACCTTGGATGGGGCCAGGGATTCTTCACCTTTTTGTGGGGCACGGAGGACGCAGCAGAGCCGAGCAGTGGTGGTAACACTACTGACACACAGGGAGATTCACTTCTCGGACCCCTTGAGGAGGATTTGGAGTGATGATCCTTTCGTCGGCAGGTATAGTGATACGACGGTGGAGACGATGTTACCGATTGGTGGTAGTTTGACATGTAGGGGTACAGCTCTAGGTCATCACATCCAGGGATGTGTGGGAGCCTCTAGCATTGAGCGGTGGATTGCCGGTGGACATGGAGTAGCATGGTGGTGTACCATAGTGTGTGGGACTGCATTGTGGAGTAGGAGTATCCTACATCACCTTGAGAGCATGCAGAGAGTGACCGATGCCTGGACACAGTCAAGGCACGAGATGGTACAGGGTGCTACAGCAGTAGCACATGGTATCCAGCAGTATACCGAGGTATGCCTCAGTGTGCAGTGGCATGTTGAGGAGTATATGGATGATCAGTGGTATGCGAAGGCATACGGTGCTGCACAGCAGGGTCTTAGAGCATTGCTTCCAGAGAGACTCATGGACAGGGACACTGGGCTTACCTTTGGGGGTATTTCACCCAGGATCGATGAGGAGACAGAGGAGCGATACTTGATGGTATCTGTGGGGACTCACACATCCGACACTCTTCTACATCACTCGTGGGCACAACTGATTTTGTTGTTGTCCTTTGGAACTTTGGGCATGAGCAGCAGGGTCTGTGAGGCACACCCACGACATTTGGATGGCCCTCAGCACACTAGGCGAGAGACTTCTCAGCGGTGGCACTGGGTCAGTACGCTAGTTGACAGCCACAGTTTAGGGGATGAGATGATCCTCTGCAGTGGTGGCACATTAGTCATTGCTGAGCCTACGCTTGGGGAGCAGGTCATGAGGGAGACATGCATCATTTTTCCCTCAGGGCATGTTGAGATCATGCATGAGCAGAGGATACGGGGTTCAGTAGAGGTAGCATCCCAGCATGCGTCTGGACGCCAGACATTGTATCGTCACTTCATCGAGAGGGTGGCTGGCATATTCAATGCAGATGAGGTGGCGGAGCTAGAACAGGAGGGCATTCCTTCTATATGCCAGGGTGAGGACTCTCTTTCATATGAGTCCATAGGATCAGTTGAGGTTGCTTCTGGGGAGCGAGAGCAGTCATGCAGGTATGATGACAGTAGATTGCAGCCGTATTACAGTGTGCAGGGTGAGCAGTCAGGGGACTGGATAGGAGATACTCTGGGTGATGACTCACTTGTGACGCTTCAGCTAGAGCAGCACATGATGGAGCCTGAGTCAGCAGAGGAGGATACTATGGACATCAGGCATGACATTTCCTTGGGTGAGGTCCAGATGGGTGCCCACATTGAGCCTATGATGGATATGTGGCTAGCATTGGGGTCATCCTTTGAGGTGGAGCAGTCGGATGCACAGACACCGAGTACCGTGACAGCAGCTACAGATCCATGTCCTCTGGAGATGTTAGAGGTAGATGTGATAGTTTGGCAGTGGGAGATGACTACGGGTTGGCGGCAACCTTCCAGGCAAGTTCCACATGTAGTTGTTGTTGCTACATCAGATGCTTCCTCCAAGATGGACTGGCGGGAGATCATGAGTTGGTACCCTCTTGATGGTACGGTATTCTTCGTAGGGAGCACAGTGGAGCAGGGGCCCTTGGACATAGTAGATGTTACAGATCCCAGTCGGCAGGAGGGCACCAGTTATCGTTACTTCAGGACTCCTCAATTTCAAGAGAATAGGATCAGCATGGGATTGAGTCATGACTTGGATTGGAGAGAGGTGATGAGTTGGTATGCGGTTGGAGGGGTAGCATATGTAGCTACAGGTACAACGCAACAGGAGCCCAGGAGCATTGATGCTTATTGGTGGTCTTCACCTCTTAGAGCATTAGTCATAGCCAGAGGCAGTGCACAGTCCGAGCCGTGGGACTTGGGCGATTATTGGCCATGGTGGCGATGGGATCCGGGGGGATTATTGGTTGACTGGTACTGTGAGAGGTCACTTTGGGATCCTGGCATTGAGATATCCCTTCGTATCAGGGTGATGCAGAGGTCAGAGAGGTTTCAGTGGGACCCATGCACATTTTGCAGTATCGGTAGGGAGCATCAGCTAGTGAGTAGGCTTGTTCAAGCGTTGCTTGAGGACAAGCAATTTTTGCCGGATGAGGATGCCACTTGGGAGAGCGAGGAGACATTGCAGCATTCATCACTTCAGTTGCTTGAGGACAAGCAACGTTTTGTCGGGGGAGACTGTAATATTCCTAATTAGCACCGCTAATTGGAATATTTGATTTTTGTATAGTTTTGCCGACTATATTTTATTAATAAATAAAAGTGAGAAAAGGGGTATAACTCACTTAAATAAAATAAAGTGTTTCCCTAGTAGATGCAACGTTGTAACTTAAGGGGGGAGCCAAGGGGGGCCACACACCACGTGGAGGAGCCAATGAGAGAGAGAGGACGTTGGTTTTGGAGGGAAACCAATGCTATAAAAGGGGGAGGAGCCTCCTCATTTGGGCATTATTGATATTGTTGATGATATTGAGCTAGACTTCTGTCTACTTGAGCACGCTGGCTGTTTAGTCGGTCTGCAGCATTGTTTAGTGCGACTGAGTGTCTCCGGTCGGAGATCTCACCCTTGGCCCCGGGGGACTTCGAGTGCCTGCTCGGGCAAGGTTTTTCTTCAGTCTTTAGCAGGAGATTTGCAGGTGTTTTGTTGGGAGTTTTTCTAAGGAGCTGAGCTTCATTGGGTGACTGCGCAGTCCTTGGAGGGAGGACACAGTTTGAGTTGGAGCTGTTCAGCGGTAGAGATTTCTGCAGGAGATTCAGGCCTATTCCGGTGTGGAGGTTCGGCGTTTATCATTTGGTGAGTTTCCTGAGGAGTTGTGGCCCCATTTCAGTCTATTTCAGTTGGTGTCTGCGCTGGTCCTGGAGGGACAGCGTTTTTCTAGGAGGAGGGTTTCTGGGGTGATTTTCGGAGGTGGTCCATTTTGTATATGGTTTCTGGGTTTTGTCTGGGGTGGTGAGTTCAGGTGGTCTGCCGATTTTCAGCTCATTCTGGCAAGGGGATCAGCCCCTCGCTTCAGTTCATTCCAGCAGCAGCAGTTTACGACAGTTTCTTCCAGCAGCTGGGATGTAGTTTCTTGTAGCAGCCATTTCCTGTTTTTCTGAGAGGGTTCTTCACTTGCCTTTAGCAAGGATAGGTGCATTTATTCTGATTATCCATTGTATCTCATTATATTCTCAGATTAATAAAATGGCTTAGCATTTCCGGCATTTTTATGTGTATTTGCTTTATGTTCTATTTTTGGCATTTCCTATATTGTCGTATGCTTGTATTGCTTGTATTGCTGTCTATTTCCCGTTGGGGATATTACAAATGGGTGGGCCCACTCACCTGAAGTATCTTGATGGAAGGATTTTAGTCTCTAGGTGAGGTCGAAATTAGAATGGGGCCCACATCAGACTCGTGACCCGAGAAGCCTCAATGGGGAGAGATAAATACTTATTTGGGGCCTTTTGACAACTCGAAAATCATAGTTTCCTTAGATATTCAGTTGAGCCACATTGTGTTGTTTAGCACAAGAGCTTCCCAAGGAGTGAAGCTCAACCTTTCTTCGGGGGACCTTGAGTGCCACCCTAGGAAGGCTTCCCTTTTCAAAGGGGTTTTTCGTTGGGTATAGACTGCAATGTCTCTTCCTAATTATTTTCCTAAAGTTAGAGGAACAATTTTGACAATTTTGATTAATTATGGATGAAGGCAGTTTTGGTATAGGAAACTTAGGAAAAGTGGGTCGATTTTCATGTTAGTGGAATGTGTGGGCCACTCACCCACAAATAGTATGCACTCATGGAAGGGAATTTGAATTTCCTAAGGTGAGGTCGAAATTAGAATGGGGCCCACATCAGACTCGTGACCAACAAGCATAAATAGGAGAAGTGAAGCAACATTTGGGGCCTTTTGACAACTCGAAAATCATAGTTTCCTTAGATATTCAGTTGAGCCACATTGTGTTGTTTAGCACAAGAGCTTCCCAAGGAGTGAAGCTCAACCTTTCTTCGGGGGACCTTGAGTGCCACCCTAGGAAGGCTTCCCTTTTCATCTTGAGACCGTAGGAGACACATTTGCAGGCATTTACGCAGTTCTGGCCCAACTACTGCACAGTAGAGGAGGCTACGCTATTGTGGAGGAGCATAGGAGTTGGGTGCTGAGTTTGTGGAGCTACAGGGGTTTTCTTGGATCAATTTCCAACCTGGAAGAGTGAGGCTACAACAGAGGAGGCAACATTATATGCATAACTGATTTTTGGAGCTCAGGACTACGTCATTCCCTTCATGGTTGCGCAGTCACTAGTGTGGGGCATTTGGGGAAAGCATTAGCTGGAGGATTGAGGAGCTAGGCTGCTTGGAATTTGGTTGGAGGTTTATTTGGAGGGGATTGTTGATGTTTTGAGAGTAGATATTGACAGGTTCAGATACAGGAGCTGATCGCTGGTTTGGAGAAGGGCCAAGCTATGAGAGGCCAAATTTGAGAGGTCAAAACCAAGGGAAATCCTTTCTGGGTTTTTCTAGGTTTGTGGCAAGGAGTCCACCCCTATTTTCCTAGAATTTTCTGGGAAGTTTAGAGGGGAGAAATTGTTGAGAGGCTTAGACACATGTATTCCAAAGAACCCAGAAATCGTTTGTGGAAATTCAACCCGGAACATGTTTTATTAAAATAATTAATTATTTTAATGGATACCCTAAGTCTAAACTTAAGGAAATTAAATAATTAAAGGGCATTAATAAAACAAAGTGTGAATCTTCTAGAAAACACGGATTTTTAGATATAATCTCGGTCGTTGATCTCTCAACGAAAGAATATAAAGGAAGACTTGAGGGTCATTTGGAAGATACATTAGTGCAGATACTCAATTGCCCATGTAAATCGATTTTTTCAGTGGTTGGAGTTCAACAAGAGAAATTTGATCCAGAGGGACAGTTGCAGGTGGAGGAGAGGTAGAGAAGGTTTAGAACCAGTCTAGGGTGCAGGAGCAGGTGACACAGTGGCAAGAAGAGACCACAGAGGGGCAGGAAGGGAACTTCGGAGAAAGGTGATGCAATTTTGCGCAGTACTGATGCAGAGCCAGTGCAGTGGTGACGCAGAAGGTGCAGGAGCGTCCTTTCGAGGTCATTTTTCATCAGTTATTTTTGTGAGATGGTTCTCCCGTGTTATCATAAAAAGTTTCTCTTCGTTACTGCTGATTGTAAATTGTACAAGAAGATTATCATTGAATAATAGAAACCCTCATCTGGTGCACTGACTTTCCCGCATTGGGTTTTTTCCAGGAACAATTGTCCAAAATATGTGTCATTCGTGTGCTAGTATTTTCCTCATTGGTTTGCTCAGTAATTATATGGTGAATTCTGCATTTGAATTTATTTTGATATTTACTTGAGAGATTTCTGCAAATAACTTATTTCTCAATAATAAGTAGAAGAAATAACATCAGATAATGCAGTAGGATTTCAAGTTGAAATTTTCACTTAGTATCAGAGAAAGGTTTGGCAAGAAAGTAGGAGGATCTACGCCACAGGGGACCTAGTTGTGCTGCTTTGGAAGGAAATCGTACCCCAAGGGCTTACGCATTCCTTTTGTAGAAACTGTCGGAGAAGGGAAAAGCACGGAGAAGATGGAAGATCGAGTTTTATCAGAGTTGGCCTCTAGGCTGGAAAAAGAATATGCATGCTTATCTAGCACTACATCATAAGATGATTGGTATATTGATAGTGGGGTTTCAACCCATATAACTGGGGAAAGAGGTCATTTATCTAGCTATCAAGAAGAATGGATGGACTTCAAAATTACTATGGGAAACAAGACAAAGTGTGCCCCTATAGGAAAAGGGATCGTAGCATTTCAGACAAAAGTAGGAGAGTGTCTCTGAGCCACTAATGTGCTGCATCTGCCAGGTATGGGAATGAATTTACATTCAGTATCTCAATTGTAGGACAAGGGATATGACATATACTTTATCGAAAGAAAAGTCTATGTCAAGCATCCAAGCTAGAAGAAGAAGGCTCAGATTGGGACTCGATGGAATAAACTATACAAGTTGCAGCTTGAGTCTCCAATGGCACTCATAGGCAGCAATCTACGCGTCAAATCAGATCTGAATGAACTATGGCACATGCTCAGAGAAAAAGTTACGAGAGTTCTAGTTCTTAGTACCAAACATGATGACGTGTGCAGAGGGTGAGTTTTAGGCAAATACGCTAAAACAACATATTCCAGGAGCAACAATAGGGCGAAAAATGTATTGGGACAGATACATTCAGATATCTGCGAACCAATGTCCACTATAGATCTTGGTGGCAGTGAATATTTTGTCACTTTCATAGATGATGAATCCAAGAAGACTTGGATTTAGTTCCTTAAGACCAAGGATGAGGTCTTCGATCAGTTCAGAGAATTTAGAGCTCTAGTAGAAAACCTGACTGGGAAGAAAATCAAAGTATTGCATTCAGATAAAGGTGGTGAATATACTGATAAATAATTCACAGACTTCTGCACAAGGGAGGGCATTAGAAGAGAATGGACAACTCCCTACAGTTCGGAGCAGAATAGAGTTGCAGAACAGAAGAACAAGACAATTGTTGGGGCAACAAAGGAAATGTTGTATGACCAGGATCTGCCTAGATTTCTGTGGTTAGAAGCATGCAACACAATTGTTTATATTCAGAACAAGACCCCTCACAGAGCATTTGGGCAAGACAACGCCCGAGAGTGCCTTAACAGGGACGAAGCCGGAGGTAAGTCACCTCAGGATTTTTGGGAGTGGCGTCTTGTCATGTCCCAGATGAGAAGAGAAGAAAATTAGATCAGACCGCTGAGAAAGGGTACCTTGTGGGATATAGCGAGACATCCAAGGCATGCATAATCTACATTCCAGGAAACAAGAGAGTGGTAGTAAGGAGGGATGTAAAATTCATGGAGGATCAAGCCTTCAGAAAATCTTGTGAAATGCCTATCGAAGAATAGTCCGAGGATGAATCTCTTGTCCAGCAGCAACTAGGAGAAGATCCAGCAGACGGACAACCATCGGGATCTAGCACTGTGACTAGTACTAGCATTTCTTGAAGAGAAGAAAATCCAGATAGCTCGCAGCAGATGGGACAGCAGGAAGAAGAGATGATTGATCCACCCATTACTAGTAGCAGAATCAACAAAGAAGTACGACATATGCTGAGGGATGCAGAGGAGTTTGTTGGGGCTCCTAGAATTGAGAAAAGGCAGCGTAGATAGCCTGACGGATACCAAGCATTGGTAGCTCAGGTTGAAGAGCCCTCTAGCTTTCAGGAGGCCGCACAACATCAAGTTTGGGTGGATGCTATGGTAGAGGAGTAGAACTCTATCATGACCAATGATGTCTTGGAAGTCATACTTAGACCACAAGACAGATCAGTTGTAGGTTCCAGGTGGATCTACAAGATCAAGTATACTACAGACGACAATGTAGAGATGTACAAGGCCAGGTTCGTGGCTAAGGGGTATGCTGAAAAGGAAGGGATAGACTACGACGAAACCTTCACCCCAGTAGCCAGATATGCCTCTATCAGATCCATTATATCCCTTGCAGCACAGATGGGATGGGAGATTCACCAGATCGACGTCAAGACTGCATTCTTGAACGGGGTGATAGAAGAAGAGGTTTACATTAAACAACCAGAAGACTTCGAAACACATGAGAAGAAAACTCATGTATGCAGGCTGAAGAAAGTCTTGTATGGACTTAAACAAGCACCTAGAGCATTGTACGGTCGAATTGATGGATACTTGCAGTAGATGGGATTTGTCAAGAGTGACATTAATCCCAATCTCTACTTTCTCATAGTAGAGTGAGCCTCTGATTTTTGGTTTTGTATGTAGATGAATTGTTTTTGACAGGATCATCTAGGCTAATCAAAGACTGCAAGAAGAATCTAGCAGAAGAGTTCGACATGAAGGTTTTGGGGTTGATGCACTATTTTTTAGGATTGGAAGTTTGGCAGCAGAAGGGAGAAATCTTCCTTGGGCAAGTGGACCCCACTTGTACAAGTAGCTCATAGGGTCTCTTATGTGTCTGGTCAACACCAGGCCAGGCATTTGCTACGATGTTAACTCCCTCAGTCAGATCATGGTAGGACCGAAGAGGGCACACTGGGCAGCTGCTGAGCACGTTCTTCGATGTGTGCGAGGAACAACCGGATTGGATTAAACTACACCTAACGAGATGACATCATTTTGCTTGGATTCATAGATGCAGATTGGGCAGGAAGTTTGGTGGATCGGAAAAGTACCAGAGAGTATTACTTCAACATTGGATCAGGTATGACCTCCTGGTGCAGTAAGACGCAGAAGTCTGTAGCACTGAGCACAGTTGAAGTAGAGTATATGTCAGCCATCACAACTTCGTGTGAGTCCATATGGCTTAGAAAATTGCTCGTGAATTTATATAGAAGGAAGATAGAAGCGACCAATATTTTATGTGATAATCAGAGTTGCATCAAGCTCTCTGAAAATGTTGTTTTTCATGATCGGTCGAAGCACATCGACATCAGGTGTCATTTTATCAGAGACTATGTTCAGCAAGGAGCAGTACAGTTGCAGTATATTCCCATAGGAGATCATGTAGCAGATATTCTCACCAAGCCCCTAGGGAGAACAAAGTTTGTTCACTTCAGGGAAAAGATGGGGATGATTGAGAATCCGTTTTAGTGACGAATGAAACAACACTTAAGAGGGAGTTGTAGTAAGAATGTAGCAGTGGCAGTGGTAGTGTCATGGGAAACAATGCAGTAGTAGCAACAGCACAATGGTTGATGGACAAATATTTCAGTTGTAGTAGCAACAAATGAGAGGGAGTTGCAGTGTTGGCAGCAATAGAGCAGGGTCAGTAGTAGCACAGATGCAATATCAGAGTTGCGTAGTGGTTGGTGGGCAGTCACAGTAGCCAGACATCAGTAGCGTGACAAGAGCTGATACAGAGACAAGGTGTTGTAGCAGGGTGTGCAGCTCTAGAACACATTTCTTACTAAGGGGGAGTGTTAGTTTTTGTAGCATCAGATGTGTTCTAGCCATGAAATGTGGTGGAGAGGTTAGAATACATGAGATCTCCAAAACCCAGAAATCGCTTATGGAAATGCTGCCTAGAAGTGTCTCAGATAGATTATTAACCGATTTTTAAATATTTCCTAAGTCTAAACTTTTAGGGAATATGGTTAATTAATCAATATTAATTGAAATAAGGCTAGAATCAGTTAGGAACTCACTCGGATCGATCTATAAATGATCCTAGCCATTGATTAAGTTTTAATCTTGGTCGTTGGTGCTCCAACAGTGGATTATAAGAGGAGATCGATGTGGTGATGGAGAATACACTAGAAAGTTGATTTTTGGTAGCATCACGAGTGCTCTAAGTCTCAAATTTTGTGGAGAGGCTTAGACACATGTATTCCAAAGAACCCAGAAATCGTTTTTGGAAATTCCACTCAGAACATGTTTTATTAAAATAATTAAGTATTTTAATGGAGACACTAAGTCTAAACTTAGGGAAATTAAATAATTAAAGGGAATTAATAACACAGGTCGTGAATCCTCTAGAAAACACCGATGAAGTCAAGTTATGATCTTAGCCGTTGATTAGAGATCTAATCTCGGTTGTTGATATCTCAATGAGAAGACTATAAAGGAAGACTTGAGGGTCATTTGGAAGATACACTAGTGCACATACTCAGCTCCTCGAGTAAATCGATTTTTTCAGTCACTGAAGTTCAACAAGAGAAAATCGATCCAGAGGGAGAGTTGCAGGTGGAGGAGGCAGAGAGGGTTCAACAGCAGTCTGGGGTGCAAGATCAGGTGATGTAACGGCAGGAAGAGACAACGCAAGGGCAAGAAGGGAACATCGTAGGAAGGTGATGCAGTTCTACGCAGTACCCACGTAGAGCCAGCGCAGTGGTGATGCAGGATGTCCAGGAGGGTCCTTTCGAGGTCATTTCTCATCAGCTATTTTTGTGCGAAGGTTCTCCGGTGTTATCATAGAAAGTTTATCTTCGCTACTGCTGTTCATAAATTGTACAAGAAAATTACTGCTGAATAATAGAAACCCTCATCTGCTGCACCAATTTTTCCAAGGACAATTGTCCAAAATATCTGTCATTCATGTGCTAGTATTTTCCTTATTGTTTTGGTCAGTAATTATATGGTGAATTTTGCATTTGAATTTATTTCGATATTTAGTGAAGATATTTTTGCAAATAACTTATTTATGAACAATAAGTAGAAGAAATAATATAATATAATGCAATAGGATTTCAAGTTGGAAGTGTCACACAAATCAGAGTCTGAAGTTGGCTAGAAGTGCAGAAACTGAGGGACAACGCAGTTTTCTGGAGAGAAATATCAGTACAACAGTTGGGAATTTTCTACTTATCACCTGAGGCTTGTAGCTTGCCTTGTGCAAGCCTAGGTGCACTTTCTCCAACTCATATTGTACTCCAACACTTTTATATAGTAATATTGGCTAGTTTGGTGTTCCATGGGAAAAAATCCTGTTTTTATATGTGAGTTTGCTGAATATTTTTCTGTGTTGTATTATTTCATATCTTTGTTGATCATTGTAAATTTCCAGTAGGAATATTGCAGTGGTATCAGGGAATGTTCTTGGCCAGGGTGGGGAACGAGAGCAGGTGATGCCACCTAGATATCAAGGAGTTGTTTTCTAGAGAGGTTGTTGTAGAGGCAGAAGCAGAGGCCGTGGTAGAGAGTACAACCCAGATCCATTTTTAGACACCAAGGTCTAGAACCGGAGGAGTGGAATGGACAACCAGGAGGTTAATGAATTTCCCAGGCTAATGGGCCAGAACCAAGTTTTGGAGGAGCTGTTGAGAACTAATCAACAGAACGATGAGACAAGGACATATTATGATTGGACATGATGCAGCAGGTGATGGAGCTGTAGATGGGTGGAGGGCCAGACGGGGCAGCATGGGCTTAAGGTGATGGGGGTTCTAGAGCAAGAGGGGTAACCGTACGTATCAGCCCCAACATACTCCCCAGCGTGGGCAGGTTGGTCGTCCCTCTTTGCCTCATTTTGTGGATGAGCCTGAAACAGAAAGGGAGCCATACCTGGTTGCAGATTTGGTCCACTCAGTTGGATCTGGTATTGATGAGTATGAGGGGTTCGATGCCCGGATTAAGAGGGAGATGTCTTTTGGGGAGTATATTCACCTCAAGGAGAGGTGTGCTATAGGGGCTGGGACCTATTACAGAGGAGGATCATGCAACCAGGATGTGCATAGGATAGATGGGAAGGTTACACTTCCAAACTTTGATGGGTTAGCGAAGAGTTCAGCGAAGGCGTGGATACAAAAGCTAGATACATATTTCCACCTGAACCCCATGCAGGACACTGATGCCATACGGTTTGCCACCGTTCATTTGGAAGGGGATGCCCAGGAGTGGTGGCATCATGGGCTGATCACATTTGGACACATCTAGATCACCACCTACCTGGAGTTGCATTTCAGGGAGTTAGCCTGCCTGCGACACACTCGCAACGCAGAGGTTTTCATCACGTAGTTCCAAAGATTGGCAGTGATGGTGACAGATATGTTAGAGGCCTGGTTGATTATGCTATTTGTGGAGGGGCTTGTTGAACCTTTGTATGGTTGGGTGAGGGCTTACAAACCCACATCACTTCAGGATGTTATTTCCAGGACCCAGGATATGATTTGATGCAGTGCCCAATACACGGGCTTTTGTTCCCACCAGATCCATGACCCTGTGAAAATTTCTGAATATTACTTATGCATCAACCCTACTGTTAAATCTGGTTATACTTCTCCTACTTAATCAAGTTATTAATTTGAAATTTCAGTATTAACATCGAAGTAAATGTTAGCCATCAATAAAATTTTGTCATAACTGATGATGGCTAAAACAGATCTTTAGTCTTCAAGAAACAAATTTCCTGCAAAAATTGTGACTTCTTGAAGCCTCTTTGAGTTCCTTGTCCAAAAAGATCCATTCCATTGATATCTTCACTTCAGAATCCTTCAAAAATCCTGCTGTTTCCAAATAAAAACTGCTTTCTAAGGCCCAATTTCCATCATTTCATTCCCCCATTTCATTTTCACAATTGCCCCCATATCACTCATTTTTCCTCTAAAAAGATCCCTTTCCTCCTTCATTTACCCTTATTTTCCTTAAAAATTCCCTGTAAAACCATTTAACTGTTTTTATTTGGTTTTAAAAATCCCTTTTGTCTTACCCGGAACACTAAAAAACCATAAAAAACCCATAAAAGCCTTTAGAAAACCTTTTTCTCTCCTTTAGGGCCTTAAGCCCCTTTCGCTTAAGCCCCAACCCCCTTTTTTCTGCATAAGACCAGGTCCTGTGACCAGAGCGCTAAGCCCATCGGCATCTCGGCCTTTTTCCTTCCCCGCGACCTTTTTTCCTTTATAAAAAGTTTTCTGCTGATGCGAAGCCCTGATCATTCCATCGTATCGGCCATCGCATATCGGCAATCCCCTTTTCCTCTGCCCTGGACCCTTTCTTCGTCGATATGCCAATCTCCTGATGAAATCTCCACCGTCGATTTTCCCAAAGATCCGATGGCTATCACTCCATCGCATCGGCGCGTTTCCCTTTCCCTTCCGCCGATGGTTTTCCCCGCCGATAAAATCCCGACTGTCAATCTTGCTTTTCGGATCGGACGACTCTCGCTAAATTGCACTTCGCAACTTCCTATTTCTCATTACCAAATTCCTTTTTCATCCCATCTCCGCCGATTAGATCCAGACCGTTGATCTCTCTGATCCAATGGCCATCATCGCATCGCTCCATCGGCATTCCATCGGCCATCGGCGCATCACAGTTCCAAAGAACCTCCTTCTCAGACCCTTTCTCCGCCAATCGCCGAACTGCCGAGTTAATCCCAGCCGTTATTCTCCCTGATCCGACGGCCCACATTGTTCCTGCGTTCCATCTCCGTCCTTTTCATCCTCCTTCGTCGCCCAATTCTAACCATTGATCTCGTTTTTAGATCAACGACCCTCGCTTCATCGCATTCCCATCATCCCATTGACCCCTCTTCCACCATTTTTAATCCCCGATCTCTACGATTTAATCTAGACCGTCCATCTCCCCAATCCGATGGCTCCCATTGATCCTTCCCGCCGCTCTTATAAATCCCTTTTCCCATGTAAAAAACCCGCAAAATCTTTGTATAAAGACTCAAACCCCGAAATGCAATTAAAGCGGGCCCCCCCTTCCCTCATATTGTTTTCCCCTCCGAATCAATCTCCACTGTCGATCTGACCTATTGCCCCTAGATCGAACGGCCATTAACTCTCCTCCCATTTCCGCCTCTTTCCCTTTATATAATCGCCCCACCGTGATTATAACCCTTTATCACTGAAATCCAATGGCACACATGGTTTTACCCAACCTCAGGCCTCCCCGCTACACGACAAAAGAGCCCACGTTAGCTCGGCCCCACCTCATCCTTCCGCCATGCATCTTATCTCCTGTCGCGTTCATTCTCAGCCTTAGATCTCCAGCCTGAAGATCTAACGGCTGTTGGGCCATTTTGCGTTCCATTTCAACAGAACTCCCGAATGTGCATCTCGAGCGCGAAATGGGTGGTTTTCAGAGGCATACGTGTCAGCCATTGACGCGTATCGCGTTCCCCCCGCTCAAAACCACTTACCGCTCTAAACCCGTGCGAAAACCATCTCCGGATTTCCAAAACCACCTATCCCTATTTTTCGTGCCACAAACAGATTTGAACCCTGTTTTTCACGGTTTTCTCCATGGAATCCACCCTGATGCATTCTCCTCCTTCCGCATTGCTCTTTCGCCCTCCGCCAAGCCCTCTGAAGCAGTTTAATCCCATCAACGCATGTTTTTATCATATGTTTTTGTTTATTGCAGGTTTCATGGCGGTTTCATAGCATAAAGCCGTCCCACAGTCCAATAAAGGTGAAAGAGGCAGAGGGTGATGATCGTCAGAGACTGATCAAAAGCAAAAAGGGACAAAAAAGGGTCGAATTTCATGTTTTAACCAGTGATTCATGAGCAGTGGTTACTCAGAAAAACCCTCCAGTGCACAGTGAAAGCATCTGTCAGTGAACAATTAAAGTTAAATGAAGAACAATGAAGACCAATCAGAAGATTGAAGATAAAGGGATTAAAGCGCAAAGTTTGAAGATTAAAAGACTTAATCCCACAGTTTAAAAGGATAAAGCACCGTTTGAGGACAAATTAGTTTAAAAAGTTAAAACAGTCGGTAAAGGACAAAAAGCCCGAAAGACGATTAAAGACGGTCTAAAGCAGAATTAGGCCAAAAGTACAGTTTAAATGATTAAATGAAGGAAAATAAGGCTAAAAAAAGCCTCGAATACATCAACAGGACGCAGTTATTTCTCCAAAAGATCTAAGTTGCCACCTATAGCCTACCTTCTGTCTCAAAGGGCAAATTGACAGTTATTACACTAAGAAGATATTTTAATCTGTCAGGACAATTATTATAAAGATAAGAATAAGCCGTGAAAGTCAATCTTTTCTCCTATCTTTCTATCAGAAGTTAAGATAGAGTTATTGAAACAAAGAAGTAGTTGCACCTATTTCTACCTTATGCCTTGCATGGTTTTCAAGGCTAGAAATGCATTTACTCTATAGTTAATAACATTTTGAACCCTAAATCAATTCCACCTCCTCATTTGCAGCATAAATACTGCATTTAAATCTTTGTAAAGTTGGCATTTGATGACTCTTTTGAAGTAATACATAGCTCTACTAAAGTTGAAAGAAAATTGATGTTTTGGAATCTGTGGATGTTTTGACCTGTTTGTTGATGGAAAAAGCTCTGTCATTGGATCCCTGAGCTTGGCTGTTGGTGAAGTATTCTAATCTGTTAATGTTTTTCCTGTTTTCCATTATGTTTCATCATTTCTTACTACAGTAGAGTAAAAAGTTTAGGCTAAGAAATGTCTATTAGAAGCACCTTAGACCTCTTTACTTTTCACTGTTTTATGTTTTCCTCTTTGAGGCATTTTAGAGAATTCTTAATTGCTCTCCAGAACCCTTATGCTTTTTTACTTCCTAAATAGTTCAATACAGTTGGCCTCAAGAATGATTTATGGTTTTCCCTGCTTACTTGCTGCTACTTAAAAACTGTTTCTGAAGTTTCCCTTCAAAGTACCATTGTCCAAAGTTTGCCAAAGAGGTCTGTTTTGATCATACCCTTTGTACTTGCTCAAATAGTTGTTTTGAAGGTCTTTATAGCTGTGATCAAAGATGTCTAGGAGTTCCCTCTTCTATGACTACAGTTATTTGTGAATCTTAAATGTTTTCTTATCCTTGAAAGTGAAATCTTTGGATGAAATAGAGCGTTCCTCGACTCCTAGATTTTATTTGAAAAGTTTGTCTTGAAATTATTATTTGCTGAAGTGTGATTTCTAGAATTTATGGTTAGCCCTGTCTATGGAATGCCTCTTCATGTTTAAATAATGTTTTAAGTCCCTTTGTTGAGAAGTACACATAATTAAGGATTCTTAATTGCCCTTAGTTCTACTTTTCATTCTAAACCTTTAATGTTCATTTCATTTCACCTGAAAGACTTTGTAGATCCAATAGCCACGTTAGATTTGCCCTCTGATATCCCCGATCTGTTTACAAACTTGTTACAATTTCCACTTGACTCCATTTCCCAATGACTTAGAGATTTCCCTTTTCTCTCTATGCTGCCCAATGTTATCAGAACCGAACCGGTTCTGCAAAATCGGCCGGTCCGACCGGTTTGGAGGCAAAACCGGTTTGAACCGGCCCTCCGAACCGGAAAGGACCAATCCGGTGACCGGTTCAGCATGGGCCCAATCGCACAGCCAAGGAAGGAAAAAATTCGATTATTTATAATTTTTTTTTTAACTTCTATTTTTTTAATTTATTTTAATATTTTTTAACTAACCTAGCCCCCCCCATAATTTTAGTAGATGAACAATATATTTATTTATCTAATTTCTTATTAAGGAAAATCTTTATTTTCTAGAATAGATGCATTTACTTTGCCTGTAAAGAATTTCTAATTGCATTTCAGCAATCACCGTGCAGATATGGGCCCTGTATTTGACTTTGCAGAAAAGAAAATCTACAGTTTCCAGGGCAAGGGATTCAAAATAATTGAATTTTTTTATACTAAGATCTATGATGGACATGAAAAATATGCATTCACAGGTGTCATACAGATTTTTAAACTGAACAGAATTTAACTGAAATAGAGATACTAGTATCCATGAGGTAAATTTTGCCCCCTGGATGAGAAAGATGCAGAGACAACAATTATAATTAAAAGGGAATGGTATATAATGGTTACCCTGCAATGAAGGTTTAGAGGGATCAGGAGGATGATGATTCTGATGATGATTGATGATTTGATCATATGTAGCTTGTAGTATTGTAGGCTATAGTATAATACTATGATCTAGCATGTTATTTTGGACGGTAAAGGCCTTTTAGAGCCTGCTTCTTGATGTTTGTTACATTTTTGGTTCAACGATGTTTTGCACTAAGTGCGATTTTGGCTATCTGCACTTACATATATGAAAACTTTTGCATATTTGTGTTTAAATAGTTTGGATTAATATGGATGTACATGAATATCTCTGGTTTTTCTTTAAAATATGAATATTTTATGTGTTTTTGGTAAACCGGTTTTTTTTTCCGGTTCCGACCGGTTCCCGGTCCACAAGGTTTTCCTGTTCGATAACCGGTTCGGTTCCGATAACATTGATGCTGCCTAGATCATCATGTCCAATCAAACAAACTCATGCTTCATAACTAGCCTAAAATCAAACCTTTTACAAGCAAACAAGTCATATCTTTGCAAACAATTGAGAGATCCCTCTCTAAGACTAGGAAGGCTAGATCCTAGAGCTCTAAAGACTGGTTTATATGTTGCCTTGTCATTTAGTATGCCAATCTGCTAAATCACAGGATCCCAACAGTAAACACATTTAAAGTACTCACTGATATAGATCTAAACAAAATACATGAACACAGACAAAGTGACACACAAGATTTTATGGAAAACTATCCCCGGAAAAACCCAATGCTGGAAAACCGGTCTTTTGGCTGCTGGAGGGTTTATATTATTAATTAGATTCCGAGTATAGCAAATCTGCACACCTTATTGGTTAACTCGACAAAGAAAACAAAAGATCTGCAACAATACCTTAGTTCCGGAGACGGAAAACTGGACTGATACGCACCCTCAAACGGGATTTACAGAACTCAACACCGTTCTGCCTCTAGAAACCCCAATGCTGCTTTGAAGTCCTCTGCGTCAGCCCTGCTAGCCTGCTGATGCCCCTGTGCTACTCAGGAGAGGGTTGCGTAACCCCCAGACAGGGTGACACAGTCCTTATGTTGCCCTGGCTGGCCTCTGCGTAATCTTGATGGCCCCCTCCTACCTCTATGCTACCCTTTCTGGGCCTGAGTAGCACCTGCGTAGCAGCTGAAACCCTTTGCGCTACGCAGTTGCTGCATGGCCTCTGCTTCTCTGCGTTTCTCCTGCGTAGCCTCTGCTTCTCTGCGCTGCGTCTGGTTGCTACTTCTTTGCCTCTTGCTAACTCTTGGCTCTGGGATCAGATCATCCCCTTAGCCAATACTACCCCTCGCTGTAGCTGAAACACTTCTGGAAATTCTTAGCAAACCACGCCCTAGAATTCCAGCTTATTCTCAGTGCTTTGCCTCCGTGTGTGTGTTCTCCAACTGACGCCAAGCCTTTGCTTTATACTTTCTCGTTCGGAAACCAAGGACTGTGATCTAATCTTGATTCGATCGCTAAGATTAAAAGAAAGCTTGATCCGTGTGACTTAAGTCATTTCCATCACATGTTTAAATTAATTACCTTTAATATTTTAATTTTCCTAAATTAGACTTAGGTTTCTTAATTAAAATAATGAATTAATTAATTTTCTCTCAAGCCAGATAGAATTTCTCAAATCCCTTTCTGTGTCTTGGAGATATCATGTACTCTAGTCCCTCCACAAAGCTTGGGAGCTAGAGCACATTTGATGCTACCCCAACAATCCACAAATCTCAACATGCCCACAGGGGAACTGAAACACTAGGCCACCACAAAGGGATGGAGGATGTGGCCAGTTGGATTATGATACCCGGAGGGACCTTAGGAGGAGGTTGTGCTTTACTTGCCTGGAGCCTTGTGCACCTAGGCACACGTGCACCAAGGGCAAAGCCCATTTCATTGAGGCGTTTTCAGATAGTGAGCCAGATTAGAAGGTTGAGATAGCAGATGAGCTGGGAGATGAGAGAGGACCATCATCAGGAGGGCCACCACCACCACCACTTAGAGGAGGACCGTTTGCCCCAACCGGGGGAGTCGTTACTTCACTTCGGGGAGTGTCGAAGTACTTGAGACTCAGGATCAGGGGGACCATATCTGGGGCAACGTGTGTCTATCCTAGTTGATAGTGGGGCCACCCACAACTTTATTGATGCTCAGATGGTGGAGTGTAGGGGCATCCAGACAGAGAAATTTGAGGGGTTCTCCGTTTTGATGCCAGGAGATCGGACCATGCAGTGCACGAAGTGTGAAAATTTGTAATCTAGAATCCCTACTGCAGCGATCTGATACTACTTCTCCTACTTGTTAATTCCATGCAAGTTATTTACTGTGTAAAACTGTAAAAATCGAAGTAAATACAACTGCAATCTTCACTAATTAAATTCTATGCAAAAGCAAGAACCGAGCAAGAAGAAATAAACACCCACACAATTGACACTGTTATTTTTGGACCAAGTCCCCGGAAAAACCCAATGCGGGAAAACTGGTGCAACAACTGAGGGTTTGTATGTTTATGTAGTGGTTCTGAATACAATCTTGGATGCCTTACTGGCTATCCGGTATAGAGAAATAAGTGGTGAGAAGGTTAGTGAGGTACCCTCACATTGGTACGGGAAGATCCGACCCTGACCAAACTGAAGATGAGCCCTTTGCGCAACTTTGTGTCACACTTACGTAGTTACTGCGTCATTGTTGATGGGATTGCGTCACACCTCCAATCTGACCTTTTGCTGGCTGGAAGCTCGATCAACTGACCTCCCGGTCTCACACCCCGACTTCTAATATTGGATCTCAATTTCTCCTCAACAAAAATTTGATCTCCCTTTAAAGCTCTGAGCTGCCTCTACATGGCTCTACACTTCCCAGCGTAGCTCTATGTTGCCTCTTCTGCACCTCTCTTTGTGCCTCCTCTGCGTTGTATCCCTGGCTCAGGAAATCTCCAACCGGAAAACTATCTATGCCCCTCACTGCAAGAAATTTCCTCGTTGATCTCTCCGACAACTGCTGCGCTGCAAACTTGAGAAATCAATCTCTTGATCTCACTCGATGTGTCTTCCAAATGCCCATCGAAGTCATTCTTATAATCTTCTCGTTGACAAATCAACGACCCAGTTTAGATTCTAATCAATGGCTCAGATCATATTAACTTGATCTCTATCTTTTTCTAGAAGTTTCACACCCAGTTTAATTAATTCACTTAATTATTTTAATTTGCTAAGTTTACACTTAGGGATCCATTAAAATAATTAATAAATTTTATTAAACCTCCTTCTGATGGAATTTCCCAAAACGATTTCTGGGTATTATGGAGTACATGTTTCCTAGCCTCCCTGCAAATTTTGAGGCTTAGAGCACATCTGATGCTACTAGATATCAACACGAAGTATGTTCTTGGGTTGACCTTGAGGACGGTGAACTACTCACTCACTGATCAATTTTTGGTAGTTGATGTTCCAGACACCAACGTGGTGTTGGGTGTCTAGTGGTTGTATGCATTGGGGAAGGTCACCACTGATTGGCAAAAGCTAGAGATGAAGTTGAAGGGGCCAGATGGGAAGTCGTTATTAATGAGGGGAATGCACTCTTATCCACCTCAGACAGTTTCAGCTCACCGGATTGAGGCAGGTCTATGAAATGGAGATGTGGAGTGGGAAGTTGAGTTGAGGATTTCAGAGACGGGGGCTCATGCACATTCGGATATACTGTGAAGATTTCTGAATCTACGCTAGAAATACTATTGCAATAAATTGGATTTGCATTACCTTTTTGCCTTATTTAAATTACAAATTATTTTTTTGAATATTCAATGAAAATACTAATGCAAACACACTGCAACTTACACAATTATACAGATCAAGTACTGAAAATTAAGTAGAACAATTAGACAAAGGACACAAATTATTCGGACAAATGTCCCCTGAAAATCCCAATGCGGGAAAACAGGTGCACCAGTTATGAGGGTTTATATTATCATGCATATTTTTTAATACAATCTAGGGTCCCAAATCCAGCTCACCCAACAGAGAAAATCCTCGGTAGAAGTACCTTTATCCGGAGATAAATATTTTGGCGGATCTAGCGGCAGAATAAAGAAACCCCACAGGTTACTGTGCAGCAATGGCTGTAGCTACCTCTGCGTTGAGACTGCGTACCTCTCCTAGTGGCTACGTCACCCTCTCTGTGAGCCTTCCTGGCGCAGAAATTGATTTGCTGGATGGTTGCCCAATCTACCCCACAGAAACCCCAACACAGTTGGTCTGTGTCACCCTCTCTGGCTTTGTGTCACTCCTGCGTGAACCCTGTTGGATCTGCGTCACCCTCTATGAGATGTGTTGTCCCTCCTGGTGTTGATTTGCCTCCCTGCAATTGTATTCTCGGCCTTGGATGAAAATCCTGCTGCCGAACTGCCCCTCACTGCACTGAATTACTCAGATTTGATGTTCGTCTGAGCACTGCTCTGTCAGAAGAATTCAATCTCTAAATTCAGTCTCTGTGTGTATTCTCCAATTGACCCCAAGCCTTTCCTTTTTATTTTTCCTGTTGATAAATCAACGGTCGCGATCTAATCTATAATCGACTACTAAGATTAGAAAAGGCTTGATCTTCATCACTTAGAACATTCTCACCCACATGTTAAATTAATTCACTTTAATTATTTAATTTCCATAAGTTTAGACTTAGGGTCCTCATTAAAATTAATTATTTAAATAACTTAACTCCAGGGGAAATTTCTCTAAACGATTCTGGGTCTTAGAGAACTCATATGTCCTAGCCCTTCCACAAAGCTTCGGAGCTAGAGCGCATTCGATGCTACCCAAAAATCAACATATACTGGCCTTGTTGGAGAAGCACCAGGGGGATTTTGGGGAGGTCCCACCAGGCAGACCACCAGACTGTAGATTTGAGCACACTTTTGAGATGGAGGATGGGGTGAACGCAATCATCACCATCCCGTGGAAGCACCCAAAGGCCTACAAGGATGAGATAGAGAGGGTCGTTCAGGGGTTGCTGAGGTTGGGTCACATCAGGCCTAACTCGAGTCCCTTTGCTTCTTCCATAGTGCTAGTGAAGAAGAAGGATGGGATAGTGCGCATGTGTAGTGACTATCAGGCCGTCAATAAGAAGACACTGAATAACATATATCCCATCCCACACATTGACGAGTTGATGGATGAGCTTAGGGGAGAAAAATACTTCTCTAAGATAGATTTGTGTTCGGGATAACATGAGATCCAGGTGAGGGAGCAGGACATCCCTAAGACTTCCTTCTGCTGCCACTATGCTCATTTCGAGTTCTTGGGGACGTCGTTTGGGCTAACCAACACTCCAGCGACATTCTAGTCATGTATGAACCACGTGTTTCGTGGGTAGTTGAGGCGCTTTGGCCTGGTTTTCTTTGATGAAATATTCATTTATAGCCGGAAGTGGGAGGAGTGTTGAGATTTTGGGGTGTTGGGGTAGCATCGGATGTGCTCTAGCTCCCAAAATTTGTGGAGGAGCTCGAGTACATGAGATATCCAAGAACCAAAAAGTGTTTAGAAGAATTCCATCAGGTTTAAGTTTTATTCAAATAATTAATCTTTTTAATTAAGGACCCTAAGTCTAACTTAGGAAAATTAAAAGATTGAAGTGAATTAAATTAAACATGTGATGAGAATGTCTTAAGTGACACGGATCAAGCAGCTTCTAACTTTAGCCGTCGATAAGAGATTAGATCACAACCGTTAGTTTTCCAACGAGAGAAGTATAAGAGAAGGGATTGGGGTTAGTGGGAGAACAAACACACTGGCAAAGCACTGAAGCTAAGCTGAGATTCTAGGGCATGGTTTGCTAAGTAGGAGAAGTAAATCACGATTTAACAGTAGGGTTTCTTAACTGTAAGAAATTTTCACAAGGAGCACCTTCATCATTTTGTGGTAGTACTTTGCATACTTGAGGAGCAACAACTGTATGAGAAGATGTTCAAATGTGAATTTGGACTAACAAAGATGTTGTACTTGGGGCATGTGATTGGGGTGGACAGAGTAAAGGAACATCAAGAGAAGATTTGGGCCATACTTGATTGGCCCACACTTAAGAACGTGATGAAGTTGAGGTGGTTCCTCAGAATTTACACATATCATAGGAGACTTGTGAGAGGGTTCTCACAACTTGCAACACCTCTCACAAATTTGACGAAGAGGGGAGCTTTTGAGGGGACACAGGTAGCGCAGAAGGCTTTTGAGCGCCTTTGAAATATCCCTTTTGGGATATTTTATAAATTTTGCCAAAAAATTAACTCAACCAAAATATCTCCATTAAATTATCATGCATTTAACAGAAGATTGCCTTGTAAAATAAAACATGCAAGTACATGCAAAATCATTACACGATTATGCACGAAATAACTCAGCTTTATTATAATATAACTGGAGTTACATGTCGAAATGAGAAATAACTGAGATAACTGAAATAGAACTGGCCTGAAGGATCTGCTACAATACTGCGTTGGCCTCCCAAAACTGAACTACTGCACTCTCCCTCCGGCAACAACTGCCATTGAATCAACTGGAATTCAATGAAGCACTAATTGAGGATCTGAATGATCCTCACTCCAATATCCCTGAAGCTTCGTGAAACTCCTGAATGAAGTCTCCTCAAGAGAGTTGGGTTTCCGTCAAACACCTGTCAACAAACTCGAGGGTTTCTGTCCTGGGGCTACTGATGGAGAAGAGAACCGGGTTCTCAACCTCACATATAAGGAAAGATATCAAATCCAAGATATCCCTGAAAGGCCTCCTCCTTTTCTTTTATAGATCTCATGGATCCTTCTACAGCCTTATTTTATTATTATTTTAACCATGGAGCACTTTTCCCTCTTATTTTCCAATTAAAATATTGCTTTTTAATGTCGGAAAGAGTAAATCAGCTACCATGTCTCCTCAGATCACTGAAACTCATGTCCAACCACCCCATTATGTAGGTATTCTCGTCCCGGTTCCAACGAGCTATTACACTAAGGTGTTCTATCACGTATTCCTCCTGGAATGGCACCTTGAGCGTAATTAATTGAGTTAAGCCCAAAAATAACTCATTTTTCCAAAAGTTGTAAGAATAACCAGAACGAAAGGCAAACGATGTAGATGATGGAATATATCAAGCGAATGCCTGTGGTCCTCATAGAAACTCCTCAAAACTCCTCCAAAAGCCCTTGGGCCTGCTGATGAGACCAACCTGTATCTGTGACCTGTCTGCTCCTAACTTGGGAAGTCCATCCTAACCCTGTCATAGGTGACACCAAAAAAAGGAATATTACAGCCTTAAGAGGGTCATAATTAGCTGCCCAGTTTTAGCCTCGTCGGACTTCACGCGACCCTTCGTGTTGGATTGTGAAGCTTCTGTTGAGGGAGTTGGGGCCGTTTTGACACGGGGATGCCATTGCGTTTGACAGGAGGAAGCTGCTACCCGATGAGCGGTTGTATTCGGTGTATGACAAGGAGATGTTGGTCGTGATGCATGCATTGGCCAAATTCTAACAGTATTTGGTGGGCAACCGGTTCAAAGTGAAGACTGATCACAACAGTCTTCAGTTTTTCTTAGAACAACAGTCATTGGAGAAAAGACAACAAAAATGGATGAGTAAGCTCTAGGCTTACGATTTTGAGATCGAGTATGTGACGGGCACGCATAACGTGGTAGTAGATGCCCTCTGTAGGAGACTCGCAGCGCTGTCCTTGATGGATGTTACGCATGACTGGAAGGCTCAACTTTTGGTTGAGTACTCCAAAGATAGGCAGGCTTGTGATATTTTGGATGGCACACACAGGGATGACAAATTTTGGGTGATGGATGATGTGATCTAATACAAAGACTAGATCTATTTGGTGCCAGGTTCGCAGCTTAAGGAGAGGATTATGCAGGTAGCCCATGATTCCCCCCTACCAAGACACCCAGGCTTCGTCAACACATATCGTGGTGTTAGAGAGAGGTTCTCTTCGTGGGGGCTCAAGGGAGATTCGTTGACACAAGTGAGGGAGTGCGTGGATTGTTAGAGGTTAGGATGGACTTTCAGAGTTGGGGGTAGACAGGTCACAGGCGCTGGTTGGCATCATTGGCGGGCCCAGGGGGCTGTTGGAGGGGTTTTGAGGAGTTCTTATGAGGTCCGATGGAATTCGCTTGGTATATTCCACCATTGGCACAATTTGCCTTTCGTTCCATTGCATTATGACAACTTTCATAAAATTGAGCTATTAATGGGCCTAACTCAATTAATTACGCCTAAGGTGGAATTTCGGGAGGAATTCTTGGCAAAACACCTTAGTGTAATAGCTTGTTGGAACCGAAATGAGAATATCTACTTGATGGGATGGCTAAGAGTGATTTTTAGTGACCTGAGGAGGCATGGTGGCCAATTGACCATTTTCCACATTAAAAAGAATATTTTAATTAAGGGAAATGTGCTCAATGATTAAAATAAGAATAAAATACGAGCTTCTAGAGGAGTCCATTAGATCTATAAAAAGAGGAGTAAGGGCCATTAGAGAACATCTTGGATTTGGTATTGTTTCTTGTATGTGAGGTTGAGAACCAAGTTCTCAATTCCATTGGTAGCCCCAAGACGGAAAACCTCGTGTGATTCAGTGAGATTGGGCGAGTACCCATCTACCCTTTTTGGATTCATCTATAATTCACAGGAGAGCTTATCAATGTAGTTTAGTTCAATTTGGAGGGCCAACATAACAATGCAGCAGATTATGTTGGAGGCCAGCTTTCATTTGAGATATTTTGGTTAGAATGGCTTACGCAGTCATTGGAGGAGGCTGATTTGTTGGATTTTGGAGCTGGGGTCTTGGGAGTTTGATAGGAGAGCCCTTTGAGGAAGTTGGCTGGAATTTTTGAGAGCAGTGATTGACAGTGGCAGCTGCAGTGCTAGAAAAGGAAATTGGAAGAGGGTCAAGCTACAAGGGGTCAGATTTTGAAGGTTGGAATTAGAGGAAACCCTTTCTGGGTTTTTCTGGGTTTTGGGCAAGTTTCACCTTCCCAAATTCCTGGAATTTTCTGAGCAGTTTTCAGGGGGTATATCAGAGGCCGAAGTCAGGCAACATTGCAGCCTTGGAGCAGTAGCGTAGTTTTCTAGAGGAGCTTGCTATTGGAGCAGTTGGATTTGCTTGTACTCATCACCCAGTGCTTGTAACTTGCATTGTGCAAGCCCAAGTGTATTTTTTCCAACTATTTTGTACCACGACATTATCATATAAAAAAATGTGGTCAGTTTGTGTAGTTGATGCACATTTTTTTGGTTCATGTGTGAATTTTTGAAAATTTATGTGTTGTAATTGCATGTTTTTTGTTATCATTATTTATTTTCCATTAGGAATATTACAGTGGTATCAGAGCATGATTTTGGCCAGTTGTGGGTTAAAATCAAAGTTGTCGTATTGTTCTTGAAGAATAAGGGAGCCAAGTTTGTGGATCAAAGTTTTCAAGCCTTTTTGCTGGAGGATAATTGTTGCAGGATATTTCTCTAATTTGAGCTGGTGGTTTTGCATTGAATTTGCAGGATTGTAGAGTTGAAACATTGTGGTATGAATTTATCTTATTTGGAGCAGTGTGTAGAGTTGGGCAGATTGGGAAACTCACACTAAACTGGGGATTTTCTAGATCAACTAGAATTTTCCCAATATTTTTCTAGGTTTTGTGAAAGGAGTCTGGTTAAAATTTCAGAATTTTCTAGGCAATATTCAAGCTGGAAATACAAATTCCTTCAACAATGCGTTTTATTAGTGAACTGGGTAATTCACACCACTTGGTGAGCTTGATCTTGGCTTGGAGTTAAGCTAAAATAATTCTGGGTTTTTATGGGTTTGGTGTGAGGAGCTCTGGGTTAAATTTTCAGAATTGTCTGAGCAATTTTGAGGTTAGAAAATCCAGTTCCTCGTCTGTAGCATCTGTAGTATTTTTTGGGCAGTGCATGCTCTACCTGTTTCAGTCATTTTCAACACTTGGGTCTACTTCATTTCACCTGGGTTTTCCATGCATGCATAGTGATTGGTGAATTTATGGGCACTCCAATGGCACAAAAAGGGAAGAGTACACAAGGGATCATGGAGGATCTGATGAGGCAAGACCAACAGTTGAGGAGACAAAACCAATATGTCCTAGAGAGGATGCAACAAATGATGGGGATGTTGAGTCATACCTAGTAGAGAAGCCATGTGCATGTGCACGCGCTCTAGCCAATGTTATTGGAACCCCATCATCCTCAAAATTTGTAGTGTAATGGTATCCTCAAAATTCAAAAAGAATTCATCAAGTCAACAAAACTAAAATCTAAAACTTATAACTTATAAGCAATGATTCAATGAGAATTGAAATCCAAAATTACATACCTTGGATTTCAGTAGTAGCCGGCTGCATGTAAAGGTGTATGGAGTTGTTTGTTCCATCTTTCAACAATTATTCTCCATAGAGGAATATACTTCTGTGTTTTATCCCCATATGCTGCCTTGATTTGTTCCTTGGCCTGATCCATCGCCTCATAAACAAAACCCATAGCATATTTATCACTATCTACCATCCGCAAAACTCTGACAACAGGCTCACTAAATAACACAATCTCCTCTGCCTTTGACCAAAATCTTTTGTCATATACTTGGTCAACCATCTGTTTCCCTTTCTCAAGTTTGATTTTTGTTGAACAAGGGAGTGCAACGAAAGGAAGTTTGTTGCAAATCATGTGATGGCTGATCGAACAAGCTCTTTACCCCCTGTGTGCTTTCTCATAAGGTTCAAGACCCATGAGTGGTTGTATATGTACCTGGTTATGGATTTTGCATCTTCCACACACTTCACCCACTCAAATTTCCCATTATCCTCAAGCATGAGGTCCAAACAATGGGCTGTACATGGAGACCACCAAATGGTGGGGTGTTTTTCCTCTTAACATCTTTCCCGCCGCAACGTAGTTATAGGCATTATGTGTTATAACTTGTACAACATTTTCAACCCTTACTTCCATAACTACATCCAAAAGACGAAATAGAAATTATGCATCCTTCACCTGATCAGATGCATCAACTAATTTGAGAAACATTGTACCTTTTGGACAAGTAATTAAAAAATTTAGTATGGTGCGAGATCTACCATCAGTCCATCCATCAAACATAATAGTGCATCCAGTTTTGGTCCATGATTGCTTGAACTTTGTAAGGTACTCTTCTATTCTTTGGACCTCATTTCAGAAAAGTGCCACCCTAATATCATCAAAGCTAGGGCCTTTGAAGCCTAGTCCACATGAAGCTATAGCATCAATCATCGGTTGATAATATGCATAATTATTAGCATTAAAAGGTATGTGTGCATCATACCACCATCTAGCAATGTATTCATATGCAACCCCCTTCTCTATTTTCTTCCATTTAGCACCAAGGGTTGGTTGGGAACCAAGGGTGGTGCGGGGTAGTTCAAGTTTGAACTACCCTCTCCAGCTTTACCAGGGAAACTGCAACCACCTTCTCTATTTTCCTCCATTTAGAATTAAGGGTTGGTTGGGAACCCGGGGTGGTGCGGGGTACAAACGAGTCAATCCCTTTACGAGCTATTGTCCTCTTCAAGTTTAAACCACTTGAACTACCCTCTCCAGCTTTACCAGGGAAACTAGAGGAATCTTCAAAACTGGGCATATATTCCTCAAAATCAGGGTCACTAAGCATAGCATCATCCTTTCGGATTTTGGCTATGTCCTTTTTATGTCTTTTGTTTCTCCCCTTCTTTTCATTGTAGGCTTCAATAAAACTTAGCATCTTTGTTTTAAGGTCACCAGAAACATTTTCACAAGGTTTAACTTGCCCTCTCCAATGTGCTAGGTGTTCTTTGACTCTGTGGATCCCCTCACCCTTAAATTTTTTCCCACAATAGTTGCAGAATTTTATCCCTTGTTCATTTAAATGACAGTGAACCCAAACTGGATCAATCTTGTTTTGGGGGCCATGAGGAAGAAATGCAAAATTTGCATAGAAAACCCTATGGTTTTTAGAATTTTATGACATGTTTTTGTTTTTTAGGGAAAGAATAAAAGAGTAGAAACAATGAAATACATATTGAAGATCTGTAAATTTTGAGAAGAGAAGAAACTCCAACCAATTTGAAAATAAACTCTTCAATCAGGTTCAAAATCTCTCCCAGAAATTTGCCAATGAAATCCCTCAAAATGACCCTGCAAATTACAATAATAGTTGAGAAAAAAATAGAAGAAGATAATGGCCACAATTTTTATTCCAACAAAAAATTACAAATCTAAAATTCTGAATTCTGCATAAAGAAACTGGGGTTTTAAAATTTTAAGGGAAGAAAAGAATAGATTTTTAAAGAAAAATAGAACATTAATGGTTGAAAAAGATACCATGAATTTCCCTCTTAGTTTTCTAAAGAACTTCAGCACCAAAATCAGCGTTGGAGCAGCCCCTACAAATATGCATAAAAACACTGGGGTTTTTAATTTTTATGAGAAAACAATAGTTGATTTTTGCAGAAAAATTTAACGAAAAAAAAGGGCAAAAATTTCCTTGATTTACCCACCCTCTAATTTTTTTGGAGTAAATCAGCTCCAAAATCAGCTGCAAAATCAGCAATGTAGCAGCCCCAAAAAAATAAAAAATAATCTTCTAGCAGCTCCAAAAACCACTGAAGAAAACCCAAATATCTCCAGGAAAAAAAACTTTGAAGTAGCTCAAAAATCTTCCAACCCAACAACTCTCCAAGAGTCCAATCAGCTCTTCAAATCTGCAAGAAAACTCTCTAAGAACTTTGCAAAAAACTCTCCAAATTCTTCTCACCGAACTCCGCTCAAGAATTGCAAAAGACTTGAATGAATAGTGTGAGTGAAATAGAGGGGGTGGGGCTCTTTAAATAGCATTAGGGGGTAACTAGGTTAGTAAAAAAAAAAATTTAAAATTTAAATTAAAAAAAATTTGATTTTTTTTAGCCTTGGCCGCGCGGCTGGGCCCACGCATAACCGGTTGAACCAGTGACCGGACCGGTTCAGTACCGAACCGGTCATTTCCAGTTCAGACCGGTTTTTCCTCCAAACCAGTGGGACCGGCCGGTTTTTCAAAACATGTTCGGTTTCGATAACACTGGCTCCAACAGAACGATACCCATGGCCAACCTAGCCAACCTACCATGCCTCATTTTCAGGATAAACCAGAGAAGGGGAGGGAGCCAGTCACCTTTGTAGTTTTGAGGAGGTCCATCATGGATAGGATTGATGAATATGAGGCGTCGGATCCTAGGATCATGAGGGCTATCTCGTTTGAGGAGCATAGAGCAGGATCGTTAGAGGATGGAGCTAGGAGGCATTACTATTGTTGGAGACCGGGCCTCAGATGTCGAGAGCCTGAGGAGGAGATTGAGCAGGAGGTTGAGGGCACACAAGAGTGCGACGAGCAGGTAGACCTACCTAGTGTGATGCAGGTGTCACCCTTGTTGGAGATCCCTTTGATAGTTTCGACTGGCACCTTGGTGTAGACAACTGAGCATACCCCTATAGGCTATCCATTGAGGATGTACCAGTTGATGAGGCACTTAGAATTGTGATAAAGTTTCCAGATGATGACCACCTACAGCAGGTTGATGAGGGTCCAGGAGACAGAGGTATCCAAAGTTGTGACTAAGTTTATAGATGATAATCGCCCACGACAGTTTCAACAGGTCCTGGCCGACCTTCTAGCATTGAAAATGAAGGCCACAACAGTCTGAGAGACCATTCTACAGCAGAATGAGGAGCTAGATGGCATCAGATTGGCTTGTGCCGAGTCGATGGCCAAACTAACTCGCGTAGGGAAAGGTTGGATTCCCTAGCAACACATCTAGAAGAGTACACCTTGGAGCGTTAGAGCAGCTCTCTTCGAGCATATATAGATGGGTCTTGTAGCATTGATAGGTTATTTGTGCACATTGGCGAGAGAGAGGCAGAGTTACCTAGTCAGATAATATGTGCTAACTAGACTAGCGAGAAGGCGACATGAGCTGCATAGGGTGCAGTATTCATAGAATGGAGGGTTTGTGCTGTGTACACGTGTTCGTGCATTTGATCCTTCCCCTAGGGTTGGATGGCGAGAGATTCTAAGTTGGCACTCGATGGAGTGGGCTAGCCTTGTAGAGATGATCGTAGTCCAGAGGGAAGTTCAGTAGTAGTTCTCAGACATTGGAGATGCTGGAGGCCCATGTTGGCATTGGGATCCAGGTGGGGCTTCCTATCATATATCTGGGATGCAAGAGGGCTATCGCTTCGGTGGGATAGTGAAATCAGTGATTGAGTGCACTCATTCCTTGGGGGAGTTACAGTTGGCACCAGTAATCAGGGGGCTTGTGAGCCAAACCCATGGATTGTTTGGACATGCTGGATGCACTTGGAGTCACAGGGAGATTGGTATACTCTGGCAGGGGTTGGCCAGAGGATGTGACATCAACAGGCCACCAGAAGACGCGCTATACGGAGACAATGCTCTCTCGTGGGCACATTTGACACAGGTGCCATGGAGGCTAGGCATAGTATTGTCATTCCCATTAGCATGTGAGGAGATAGACCATTTAGGTCTACCAGGGCAGATGAGGAGTAGCCCACATCATGGTGGGGTCACTAGTAGAGTCGTGGATGTATTGACGCATGTGGGATGGCCGACGATGCGAGGTGGTGCTGCAGTTGGCGTAGAAATTAAAGGATGCACAAAGTCGTACCACGGAGTTAAGTGTTCTGGAGAGGAGCACAGAAGTGTATGGTGAAGTGTCGAGTCGTGCAGACGTGCACTGTGGAGTAGGAGGAGTGACTCACATCACCTTGAGGTTCAGCATGGAGTGATAACTACATCATCACAGGAGAGGGGTACATACTGATACAGGATGGTGTGGTAGCTAGTGGTGGTGTCCAGCAGTGCACAAAGGGGTGCAATTGGGTGCAGGTGTGTGCCAAGGGGCACAAAGATACACATTTGTTTGTAGGGGAGTGCAGGGATGGTTGGCCATAGGTAGTGATGCGTGACGCCAGCCATTGGGGTTTTGGGGCATCACCTCCAAGGAGACTCTCTAATAGAGGTGACGGGTAGGACGGTGGGTGTAACTCACCCCAGATCAACCAGAATGCCTCTGGGGAGCATGAGCATTCATGTGGAGTCGTTGACAGTAGGCCGGATTTATATTCCGATGTGTATGGTGAGCTGTTAGGGGACCCTATTAGAGACATTCAGGATGATGAGTCACTCGTGATGATTCAACATGAGCAACATATAATGGAGCATGAGTCAACTGAGGTGGATGATATGCACAGTATGCATGTTGAGCCTTTTGTGGAGGGCCAGTCGAAGGATCACATTGAGCTCGTGATGGAGGATGAGCGGCCACCCTTGGGGTCATCCATTGATGAGGAGCAGACATATGGATAAGCAGCTAGCAGGGTGGCAGTATTTATAGACACTTGTCCTAAAGAGGAGCTGGAGTCTGGCAGGACAATTTTGCAGAGGATTGGTGGGCTAGAGGAGCGTGGAGTTTCCTATCAAACAATGGAGAAAATAGTGCATCCATCTTCGGGTCTTCCCATTGATAAGGTGGAAGTAGATGTAGTGGCGGCCAACAGCGCTGCAACATTTTCAGGCAACAACCCTCTCCAGGAGTACATAGACAGAGCATGCAACACAACTTGCCCACTTGGGGCCATTATAGGGAGAGAGGCAGGATTTATTGGATAAATGTTTTTGGTTTATCGGGCAAAGCATCGAGAGTTGAGCATGGGCCAGTATCAGCCTAGTAGACATACTCCTTGCACAGGTGTCCATACATTAGATTGGCGGGGGATGATGAGTTGGTATCCTATTGATGCCACAATCTTCTTAGTCAGGAGCATAGTGGAGCGGGAACCCTTAGACATGACGGGTACTTTAGGTTTCAATTGGCAGTGGGATATAGATCAACAACTCTTCAACATTCTGTCTTGGCATCAAGAGAGAAGGATTGGCATTGGATTGAGTCATGGGTTCGAATTGAGAGAGGTGATGAGTTGGTACGCAGTCAGTGGGCCAACATTCTTAAGGCAGAGTTATAGCGCAGTAAGAGCCGTGGAGCACTGATTCTTTTTCTTTGTGGCATTGGGATCCAGGAGGATTTGTTGATGACATGCTCAGTCAAAGATTGGTCTGGGATTCGAGCATTGAGGGGTTTGTTCTTGGTGGGTTGACATGGAGGCATAGCATCACCCAACGGTTTGTATGGGATCCAGGCATTGGGTCTCAGTTGCATCAGGCCAACAGACTGGTCCACATATTTGGATTTCTTGAGGGAAATATATCTTGGGGCGGAGGATTTTTAATGTTTTTTTTTCTGGTATTCCTTATGACATGGTTAGGATGGAATTTTAGAGTTGGGGGCAGACAGGTCACAGGTGCAAGTTGGCGTCATCGATAGGCCCTGGGGGCTTTTGTGTGAAAATTCTTTAATTCTCTAAACAAAAATCTTATTGCAGAAAATTTGATTTACTTCTCCTACTTGCTTATTTAACTTTACAAGTTATTTTCTGAATTATTCATGAAAACATCGAAGTAAATACACTGCAGCCTACACAATTATATAGATCAAGTACTGAAGAATAAGAAATCATGTAGACAAAGGACACATAATTTTGCAGACAAATGTCCCCAGAAAAACCCAATGTGGGAAAACCGGTTTAATAGCTCTTGAGGGTTTTTATTATAATGCAAATTTTAATACAAACTAGGGTGCCAATGTGGTTCACCCAACAGAGATTTTCCTTGGCAGAAGTACCTCTATCCGGAGACAGATATTATGGTTGATCCAACATCAGAATGAAGAACCCCACAGGTGCCTACGTAGTCCCCAACAAGCTCTGCGCTGAGATTGCGTTACCCTTCCTAGTGGTTGTGTCACCCCTCTGCATCTGCTGAATCTGAGCCTGATCTGCCCCATAGAAACCCCAGTGCTGCAGCCTCTGGCTCTGCGTCACCTCCTCTTGGATTGCATCACCCCTCTGGGCTTGCGTCACCCCTCTGGTCCTGCATCAGCTTTGCGTGAGCCCAGCTGGGCTTGCGTCACCCCTCTGGTCCTGCATCAGCTTTGCGTGAGCCCAGCTGGGCTACGCTGTCTCTCTTGGGTAGATCATCCTCTCTGCACCTGTATTCTCATCCTTGGATTTGAAATCCTGCTGCCGAACTACCCCTCACTGCACTGCAAGCTCACTTTGAAATTCTCAGCAAACCGCGCCCCAAAATTTTGACTTAGCTCAATTGCCGCCACGATGTGTGTATCCTCCAACTAACCCCAAGCCTTCCTTTAAAACTTTTACAGTTGACGAATCAACAACTGTAATCTAATGTCTAATTGACGACTAATTGGAATATTCATTTTTGATTAATTTTTTCCTTTCTAAAGTTCAATAGGAAATAAAGGGGTGAGGGGACCCATAAATCAACATTAGAATAAAAACACTTTCCCAAAGTCACTAGCCAGAATAATTAAAAGGCAAAGCGGGGCTCATGAGGCCAAGTGACAGCACAGGAGAGGAGGCAGCTAGGACAGCGCAGTGGCAGCGTGGGGCCAGGCAGTGCAGTGGCTGCGTGGGATAGATAGCGCAACTCAGCTAGGGGACAACGTGGCAAGAGGGACAACGCAACATTAGTGGGCCCAAGGGAATGAGGAGGTTCACTGGCATAAAAGAGATGGGGGCAGCCTTTATCATTCATTCATACATCTTCTGATTTTCTGTTTGTCAAGACTAGAGCACACTTACGCTGTTTAGCTGAGTCTGGAGTGTTGTTTAGGACAAGGGTGTCTCCAAGCAGAGATCCCAACCTCATCCTCGGGGGACTTCGAGTGCTTGCTCAGGAGAGGAGCCATTCCATCAGTTTTTGAGAGCAACTTCATTATTTCAGCCAGCAGGATTACGCAATCATCGCAGTGTCTCAGAGGGTTATGCAAGTATAGAGGAGAGCAGCGAGGAGGAAATTTGTGAGATTTCAGTGCGGAGGTTTGTGAGGTGATCAACCCTTCCATAACTGAGTTCCTTGGATAGTTGGAGGCCTTTCTTTTAGCATTTTCATCACAGGGGCCAACATACCCAGCAGGAGTGTGTAGTCATCCCAAGAGGGTGAATTTCCAGAGTCAATCTTTCCGGAATAACTTCGCGGGTTATTCTGGGTTTTTGGAGGAGAGACCGGTGTCCGCGTTTCAGAATTCTTTGAGCAGTAGAGCAGCCCCATATTGCAATCCCTTTCCAACCAGCAGCATTTCCAGCAAGATTGCGTAGAGGAGAAGCGTAGAGCAGAGATTGAGCAAAGTTTCTCATAGAGGAGGGAGAGATCATTTCAACCTGCCTAGAGCAGGCCAAGGTGCTATCATTCTAAGTACTCTTTGTACTTGTTCCTCATTTCAGAAAATATAAAATGGCTCAGTTGTTCTGGTTTATTTGTAGTGTTTTCTGTGTATGCTTTTATTTGTTGTAGTTTTTGTTTATGTTGCTTTGTATTGCTGTCTATCTCTCGTTTGGAATTTTACAGTGGTATCAAAGCTCACAGACTTGGCTCACCCTGTGGAGAAATCAGTCTATGATACCCGAAGATAGAGAGTTCGTCACATACTAGGTACAGGGATAGAGAGTGTAGGCTCGAAATCACACCTGCAGAGGTGGACAACGTTCTGGTTGAGGAAGCAAAGAAGGCACCAATGGAAGATGAGATAGATGATGGGAAGGAGTTTGGTAACCTCCTCTTGAAATCTGTACAAGAGCTTTCCAGAAAGATAGAGGAAATGGGGCAGAAGTTTGCCGAGGAAGACAAACAATGTAAGATCCCAGGGGAGTTTCACAACGGAGAAGGGTCTGGTACTTCTCACCATATTTTGGAGCAAAACGTTGTGTCGCAGTTGGTGCTATGCACTCGCTCACGTTCCACCATGCCCACTTTCTTGACTTCAGGAGTAGGAATGGGAGGACCCCAGGAGCTAGAGGTGGCTCATTACGGGGAGTATTTTGCAGAGTATCAGTTGTATGGGCGGGAGTTTGGAGAGGCCCTCACCTTTAACGAGTTTCGTCAACTGAAGAACAATAGCGGACCCCGTAGCCAGAATAGAGGAGGAAGGTACACACAGGGGAATGACCTGCAAGTGTTCAGCTAAGGCATGGGTGCAGAAGTTGGACATCTACTTTCAGTTGAATCAAATGGCGGAGGTAGAGGCTATCAAGGTGGCAGTGTTGCACCTTGAGGGAGAAGCCCACGACTAGTGGTTCCACGAGATGTCTATGCTGGGTCACACAGGGGTGGCAATGTATGCAGAGTTCACTCGGAGGTTAGTGGAGAGATTTGACTGGAAGGACCCAGAGGAACACTTCGTTGAGCTAACTAAGCTCAAACAGTCAGGAAGCATGGAGACTTACTTTTCCGAGTTCCTGAAACTTTCAGTGATGGTGCCAGACTTGTCAGTGGCCAGTAGGTTATACATGTTTATTAACGGATTGGCAGAATCGTTGCGTGGGCTAGTCAGATCCACTAGGCCTACTACGCTGCAGGATGCAGTAGGAAGGACTAGGGACTTGCAGGATGCCCTGCCAAGGACGAGAGCTCCTTTTCCCCACAAACCAATGTTCCAGCAGAAGGGGAAAGATACGAGAGCTCCGTCCTGGAGGGGGAACCAGGGCCAAGGGCCGTTGGATGATGATACTCGGAGAGATCTGAGACAATGGAAGTTGTGCTTCACTTGCCAGGAGCCATGGGCACTGAGTCATCGTTGTGCTGCGGGGAAGGCACACTACATTGAGGTCTTCTCCCGTAGTCTTGGTGAAGAAGAAGGATGGCACATTACGGATGTGCATCGACTACAGGGCGCTCAACAAGAAAACCATGAAGAACCATTACCCCATCCCCGGGATTGATGAGCTGATGGATGAGTTGAGGGGAGCGAAGTTCTTCTCGAAGATAGATCTGAGGTCGGTATACCATCAGATCAAGGTGAGGGACCAAGAGGTCCTAAAGACTACGTTTATATGCCACTATGGCCACTTTGCATTTTTGGTTATGCCCTTTAGGCTGACCAATGCTCTGGCCACCTTCCAGTCTTGTATGAACCACATCTTCCGTGGTCAGCTGAGGAAGTTTGTGCTGGTATTTTTTGATGACATTCTCATCTATAGTCGCACATGGGAGGAGCGCTTGCAACATATTGAGGTTGTACTTCGTATTTTGGAGGAGCAACATTTCTCTGCTAAGCTATCGAAGTGCGAGTTTGGGCTTACAGGGATGCTCTACTTAGGGCATATCATCAGGGTGGACGGGGTAAGAGTCCACAAGGAGAAGATCCAGGCCATCTAGGATTAGCTGGCACTGAAGAATGTGACAGAACTTCGGGGTTTTGTAGGCATCTGCACCTACTGCCAAAAGTTTGTCAAGGGATTTTCACAACTTGTAGCCCCCTTCACTGACCTCACCAAGAAGAGGGCTTTTGGATGAATTGATGCTGCACAGAGGGCCTTCGACAGGCTCAAGGAGGTGATGAGCAGTTGTACAGTGTTGGCATTGCCAGATTTTGCGCAGCCCTTTGTGATGGAGTGTGATGCTTCAGGAGAGGGGGTAGGAGAAGTTTTGATGCAGGGGGTTCATCCTATCGCTTTCGAGAGTTGAAAGATACTGCCGCATGAGAGACTGTGCCCGATATACAACAGAGATGCTAGCCATCATGCATGCGTTGGGCAAGTTTCGGAAGTACCTGGTGGGTAACAGATTTCAGGTGAGGACTGACCACAACAATCTCTGGTTTTTTCTTGAGCAGAAACAGTTGCGGGAGAGACAACAAAAATGGGTCAGCAAAATCCAGGCCTATGACTTTGACATCAAGTTTGTCAAGGGGAAGATTAATGTGGTGGAAGATGCCTTGTCACGAAGGCCAACAACGTTGTCTTTGATGAGCCTTGACGCAGATTGGAGAGTTTAGTTGTTGGTGGAGTATTCCAAGGACCGTTTTGCTTGTGAGGTGCTGGATGGGCAGGTGACAGATGACAAGTATTGGGTGATGGATAAGGTCATCTATTACAGGGACATGATTTACTTGACAGGTAACTCCCAGCTCAGGGAGAAGATCTTGCGTGTAGCCCACGACTCACCGCTTTCAGGTTACAATGGGTTCACCAAGACTTACAGGGCCATACGGGAGAAGTTCTCATGGAGGGGCCTCAAGGAGGACGTACTCCGACATGTCAGGGAGTGCGAAGTTTGTTAGAGGAACAAAGGAGAGTTGAGTACTCCTGCTGGCTTGCTACAACCGCTTCCCATTCCGAAGGGTAAATGGGAGAGCATCTTCATGGATTTTATCATAGGGTTGCCTATGGTGCAGGGAAAGGATTGCAACTTTGTAGTTGTGGATCGACTGACAAAGTATGCACACTATTTGCCATCTTTACACGATATACTGCTTCACAGATGGCCGAGATGTTCTTCAGGGATATTTTCAGGCTCGATGGTCTCCCAAAGACCCTAGTCAGTGATCGAGACAACCGATTCATGGGCGGATTTTGGCAGGAGTTGTTCCGTTCGGTGGGTATCGAGTTGACACCCAGTACTAGTTATCACCCGTAGATGGATGGGCAAACAGAGATAGTGAACAAGTGGCTGGAGGGCTACTTGAGAAACTATTTCTCAGGGTAGCAGAAGGCATGGTCGCATTGGCTCCACTTGGGGGAATAGTGCTACAACATGACATTCCATATGTCGATTGGTATGTCTCCATTTTATGCTTTGTATGGATATCATGCTCTAACTTTTGTTGATGTTATGTTTGGAGCAAGCAAGGCCCCAAAAGGGCCAAAGATTGGGTCCAAGAGAGGCAAGACATACTCCGGGCTCTCAAGGACAATCTGGCCACAACCGAGAACCAATAGAAGTTGTATGCAGACAAAGGCCGCGCAGAGAGATAGTTTGAGGTAGATGATTTGGTTTACCTCTGCCTTTAGCCATACAAACAATCCACATTGAAGCAGAAGGGAGCTGAGAAGCTCAAACCCCGCTTCTATGGATCATACAGGGTGATTAGACGAGTTGGTGAGGTGGCATATGCGATAGAGCTACCAGATGGGAGTCGGATCCATAACATCTTCCATGTCTCATGCTTGAAGAAAGCTCTAGGGCAGCAGGTGACTGTCACTATGGAGCTCCCACCTACATATGATAAGGGACATTTGGTTCTGCATTCGGAGGCCAGTCTAGACACTCGGGAGAGACAACTAAGGAGCAAGACAATCAAGGAATATCTGATCAGGTGGACGAACCTTCCAGATGAGGATGCCACTTGGGAGGGGGAGATGATCCTGCAGCATCCATCCTTGTAGTTGCTTGAGGACAAGCAACATTTTGGTGGGGAGGACCAATATTTCCAATTAGCAAACATCTAATTGGAATATTCATTTTTGATTAATTTTTGCCTTTCTAAAGTTCAGCAGGAAATAAAGGGGTGAGGGGGCCCATAAATCAACACTAGAATAAAAACACTTTCCTAAAGTCACTAGGTAGAATAATTAAAAGGCAAAGTCGGGCCCATGAGCCCAAGTGACATCGCAGGAGAGGAGGCAGCTAGGACAGTGCAGTGGCAGCGTGGGGCCAGGCAGCGCAGTGGCAACGTGGGATAGGCAGCGCAGCGCAGCTAAGGGACAACGTGGCAAGAGGGATAACACAACATTAGTGGGCCCAAGGGAATGAGGAGGTTCACTAGCATAAAAAGGGATGGAGGCAGCCTTTCTCATTCATTCATACATTTTTTGATTTTCTGTCTATCAAGACTAGAGAACGCTTAAGCTGTTTAGCTGAGTCTGCAGTGTTGTTTAACACAAGGGTGTCTCCGAACGGAGATCCCAACCTCGTCCTCGAGGGACTTAGAGTGCCCATTCATGAGAGGAGCCATTCCATCAGTGTTTGAGAGCAGCTTCATTGTTTCAGCCACGAAGATTACGCAGTCATCTCCAGGGCAACGTATTTTCTCAGAGGGTTACGCAGTCATAGAGGAGAGCAGCTCTTGCAGAGGAGGAACTTTGTGAGATTTCAGTCCGGAGGCTTGTGAGGGGATCAACCCTTCCATGGTTGAGTTCCTTGGATAGTTGGAAGCCTTTCTTTCAGCATTTTCATCATAGATGCCAACATACCCAGCAGGAGTGCGTAGTCATCCCAAGAGGGTGAATTTACGGGGTCAGCCTTTCCAGAATTCCTTCGCGGGTTTTTTTCTGAGTTTTTGGAGGAGAGACCGTTGTCTGAGTTTCAGAATTTTCTAAGCAGAGTAGCCCCATCTTGCAGTCCCTTTCCAGCTAGCAGCAACATTTCCAGCAGGACTGCATAGAGGAGCAGCGCAGAGTAGAGATTGAGCAGAGTTTCTGATAGAGGAGGGAGAGATCATTTCATCCTGCCTAGAGCAGGCCAAGGTGCTATCATTTTGAGCACTCTTTGTACCTATTTCTCATTTCATGAAATATAATAAAATGGCTCAGCTGTTCTAGTTTATTTGCAGTTTTTTCTGTGTATGCTTCTATTTGCTGTAGTTTTTGTTAATGTTTCTTTGTATTGGTGTCTATCCCCGTTTGGGATATTACAAAAAAATTCTCCTAGAGATATCACCCACGAAGTGGTGGGTAACATTTTGCTCCAACTAGGACGCGATTTCTCGAAGAAGTGGGCAAGGCTACTCAAGCAGGAGATCACGAGAACTCCAACACTCTCTTGGTTACCGTAGACCTGTTATCTGCACACGTCAAAGATCAAAGCCACGAGGAAACATGTTTTTTACGGTGTCTTATGATCACCCATGCTTAATGTTAGCCCATAAAACCAACATTTAATGAAATATGAAAATTTTAATCTAAATGCATCTAATATATCATGAGAAATATCGTATGCGGTTAGTTCTAATGCAAAAATCATCATGCAATGCATCATACTCTAACATGCATATAGATATGCTACCACTACGTGTAATCACAAACCCAATGCAACCACCATATCATCCTATCAATATCAATATACTCATGCGTGCCGTTATGATTACTCATGTAGCAAATCTCACATCGAATGTGGTCATAGTCACATGGAGGATGAAGGGCGTGGGAGGCAGGAGAACAGGATCCCCCTTCGAGGTAAAAGGAAACCCTAGGAGAAAGAAAATGAATCAATCCAGAAGTGTCGGGCTTTCCCTCCAATTAGAGAATGGAGGAATGGATGATTACTCTCAAGAAATCCCTATGACGATCATTACTTATAGTATTATGTTTTGTAGAAGCCACCAGGTCATGATGAGAGGGGAAGGAATGTGGAAGGAAGGAAGAAGTGCGACAACCAGGGTGCTTGAGGTGATGGTCACATTAGAGAGGGCAAGACATGGAGTGATCAAAACCCTGAGTGTGCGTCTAAGAGGTAAAGTATAATCATTGAGGGGTTCCTCTTTGACACTACACCTGCAAGGGGGAAAGGGCTCACGAACACTTGAGATCATATGAGAAGGGGTTAGGGAATCACTTGTGGAGACTCAAGATGATGAGGAAGAGAAAAGGGCAAAGGGGAAAGTGAAGTTTCAACGGGACCATTTTCTTGAAGATCCAACTCTAGATGTTTAAGAGATTTGAATGTACTCCCAGAATCGTAAGGGTTGCATGTATGAGGAAGGGTTTTATCAATCTTGTCATTGTTGGTATCGAGGATAGTGCCTTCCGAAAAAGGAGAATCAGTTACTTCTAATTGCTCCTTTTCATGCAAGGGAAAATAATAATTCTCCTTCCCAAGGGTATCGATGGATATGTCCCTATAAGTAATGCCCAGGAGAAAGGGAAAGCCAACCTCAACCTCATCCTCTTTGTCAGTATCATAGATGGGAGCATAATCAAATGGATTCCCAACAATTTTCCATTTCTCCTTTTCAATACGGAAATAATCTTCAATGTTATCTTCCAAGAAGCTCATGGGATCACCTCCCTTGAGGTTCTCGAAAGGAGAGTTGTCAGGAGTGACACCCTCGAGAGCAGTAAAATCAGCCTCAACTTTACATTCCATAGCCTCGTCATCCTCAACACACCTGCTCTCAAAATCATCCCATTCATCATGCAGACCCAATAAGGGCTCTCTTCCCCATCTATATCTTCAAGTGTATTTTCATCTTGGTTAGTTGACCGACGAGAGGACTCTTCTTCCCTCATCTCTTGAGGCACAAAAGCTAAGGTATTTGTTACATGATTTTGGTAATATGCTTCAAGGAGGAGAGCATTAGTAGGGTGTTCTTTATATTCACATTTCATCTTATGAAGCTTCACCTCTTCTTTGTGCAAATGAAAGAATACTTCATTAGAATTGCATTCCATTACTAACCCTCTGCATGACCTACTATATTCATCCATTTTTTCTTGCGTGATTGGTATGCTTAGAGGATCCAACTCTTCATCATCCTCGGAAGAGATATTGCCATTGTCTTTCGCCTCTGACATTTGCTCATCGTCCTCGCTTACACTTGAGCTTTCTTCAATGTCATCCAATTGATTATATGTTCTGGGACCTTTTGGTTGACTATAACGTTTATCATTGATTAGGTCGGTTAGAATATTGAAAGCATAGGTTAAACGAGTGAAGTCAAAGAGACGACTAGCATCCGCCTCATACAAACCCTTCATTATGTCGAGTTGCACTCGTTGTGACCTATAAAACCCGAGCATGTGTTCCATATCCATACCTTCCAATACATTTTGATAAGATTGTGCATATTTTTCTGCATTCTTTTGTAGTTCCTGAATCTCTTGGTCAGTGAGTTTTGCAAACGTAGGACCAACATTAATCTCTTTTTTATGATAGTCCATTCTCTATGATTTTTCATATTAGGATCAAAATGGAGTCGCTAGGGTGAAATGAGGTGCCTTGATAGATGCTTGTTTCACCCTACAAGCATTAACTTTGAAGTTCAATGAAGAACTAGGGCTTCGTTCTTCCAATGGAGTCGCCAAACGTGATATATCAATATTGTCGTATGGTGAACAAAACACACGTCTCGTCCCCGGCAACAGTGCCAGAAATGTTTACCACTCAAACCAGTAGGGGACCTAAAGGGGCTCCTAAGAGGGAAACTGCTAGGTTAAGGGCAACGACAGAGGCTTAGCCCACTGTCACCACAGCTAAGTCTCCTTGCTCTTTACGGACTTTCACCGATGGAAGGTGTCCTGATAGTGTAGGAATTACTTGTAATTAGATGTCAATGGATAGGTGGAAAGTGACCCTGGAAGCCCTTTCCCTAGGATGGAGTGAAGAATGGAGCTCTCTTGCTCTTCAAGAAAGGGACTTGGTCCTCTAGGGGTAAGGGATGAGGATTGGAGGGTTTGAGGGAGAAGAAATGGGCTTATAAACGAGGTTGTCAATCCCTATAATCTATGTTGCACGGGGACCCATCCCCGCCAAAATTCATGGCGTTCCCTCTGTCGCGACGTTCCGAGTACTTTATGTAGAAATTTCTGAATCTTTACACTTTGTGCGGAAATTATTACTGCTAATCTGGTTATGCTCCTACTTAGACAAGTTATTAATTGAATAAATTCAATATAAAATCGAAGCAAAACACATAACAGATCTCTACCAATCCAGATCTAGAAAAAGTTCATGCACACATAGACAAAGTGACACAATTATTTCTGGACAAATAGTCCCCGGAAAAACCCAATGCGGGAAAACCAGTCCCTGGCTGCTGGAGGGTTTTATTATTAAGAATATTTCCGAATACACAAATCTAGGTTCCAGATCTGGAAATCTCGACAGAGAAAATACTAGATCTACAACTCATTGGCTGATTTAGGGCCAAAATAATGACTGATCCACCAGCCAAGATTAGGGCCTAGAAACCCCAGCGCTGCCCCTGAAAGCCTCTGCGTTAGCCTCTGAGGCCCTTCAAACCCTCATCGCTGCTCCAGAAGAGATTGCGTTACCCCAGACTAGGTGACACAGTCACTACGCTGCCCCTAAGGGTCTTTGCGTAACCCTTTGAGGGTTTCCTGCTGAAAATCACGCTGTCCTTGGAGGGACTACATTGTCCTTGCTGCTGCTGCTTCTCTCCTCTTCTGCGCTGTCCTTGAGCTGATCTCTACCTCTTGTGTATTCTAGACCCCAGGATCAGATCATCCCCTTGGCCTAAATCCCCCCCTCTGCAGCTGAAACACTTCTGAGTATTCTTAGCAAACCCTGCCCTAGAATCTCAGCTAAGCTTCAGTGCTCTGCCTCTGTGTGTCTTTACAAATGACCCCAAGCCTTTCCTTTATTCTTTTCTCGTTGAAAAATCAACGACCATGATCAGATCTAGAATTAATGGCTAAGATTAAAAGAAAGTTTGATCTGTGTGACTTAAGACAATTTCATCACATTTTTAATTAAATTCACTTTAATTATTTAAGTTCACTAAGTTTTAACTTAGGAAATACATTAAAATAATTAATTAATTTAATATCTCCTAAAACAAATGAAATTTCCCAAATCAATTTCTGGGTCTTGTAGATCCAGTGTACTCTAGTCCCTCCACAAAATTTGGGAGCTAGAGCACAACTGATGCTACCCCAAATACAGAAAATCTCAACACTCCCTCTTAGCGTCAAGGGTGTGCCCTTGTAATACATCACACTATGCATTACATGATTTTGGGCACTGGTTCTGTGCTGCTGAAGCTTGGCCTGCTGCCACTCAACTCTACACAGTTGTTGCCACTTTGTACTGCTGCCCATGACTCTGCGACTGCCACTGCAACTTTTGTACTGCAACTCCCTCTCAATATGTTGCGTCTATGCTGCTCATAGCACTGCCATTGCTGATCTGTTGCACTACAACTTCAGTTGTTCAGAGAAACAACTGAATCTCCTGCCCAATCTTTGACAGACAAGTCAGATGGGCTATATCCTCATCACTGAAGTTCCATAGGCTACAGATTTGTGATGGCATCTAAAGAACGATGCATAGCTACAGTTCTGTTTGCGTAATCAGACTCCCTTTGCACTACTGAAGTCACATCAGCCCCTTGTGCTTAAATCTATCACGTTGATGCTGCACTGCGCTGTCCCTCTGAAGCATTATGCACTGCTGCAGCTCTACACTGCGTAAGCAGCTCTGCTCTGTGCTGTTGAAGTCACATCAACGTTTGCGCTGCTACTGCTTCTACGTTGCTGCTGCCTTGCTCTGCACTGCTCCTTCCATTGTTTAGATCTGCCTCTGCTTGCTTCATCTGTGATCTATGCACCCACTGCTCCACTTGTCTCGTCTAAATTTTTGTAGATGTTCTATGCTTGATGCAACTTTAGTTTTATCCCAATATCAGTCCGCAATCACGTAAACAATAAAGTAAAATGCTGATAGAACATACCAATAGATCGACATAAGACAAGCAAGAAATATATAAGTGTGTTGGTGTTACGGCGGTCAGCAGGATGCTTCAACCAGCAAAGTCTCAATATGGTCAGCCAACCAGAAGTGTCACACAACCCTCTAGGACAGCGAAAACATTCAACCCAAAAGTCAACGCTGTCAGTCAACAGTCAACGCAAACAACATCAGCAGCTAGGTCAACGCAGCCAAGTCAAAGTCAACGTCTAGCCTCAGGAATAGTGCCAAAAAATGCAAATTTGGAAAATCAAAAGTTTGGGAGAGTTTTAGGTTTGTTTGACCTTGCGTTGACCAAAGTCAACACTGGTCAAAGTCGCTGTAGAAACCCTAGGCCGAAAACAGAAAAGTGCAGCTGCTAAATTTTTTTCACGTATGGAGAGAAGAGCCTCGAAGGTCATCGAACCAATCAGATGAGGAGAGAGAAATGTGTGAGGATGAGATGAGTGAAAATGTCCTCCAACGTTGACCAATTTATATCCATCAATGACAGTGTGTGACACAACTGTTGGGGCACAAAACCTTAAGGCCGACCTGCACATATTTTGAATAAATTCAAAATAAATGTTCTGCTCATCGGATCAAGATGATCTTTAGATCGATCTTGCAACTCTTCGAAAGAGATGTCCAATAAAAATATTGGCATCTTCATCTGAGCATCACAACATGGAGTTTGGACCTAGTTGTCCAAAGTTAACACTCGCTCTCAACTAGGGAGAACTCCATCCACCTGTGCAATCCAAACATCGTGCATCATCCCACCGTAAGTTGCTTTGCTGGCTTCTTTATTTTAGAACAGAAGTGGGTCAGTCACAAAGACATCATTCCTGACTGACAGATTCAGCCCAGAGGTCCGAAACCTCTATAGGACTCAGAAAGAGTCTAATACTAACCCGAAGTTGGTTTACCTAACCCGAAGTCAGTTGGAGGTTCGAAACCTCACTAGGACTCAAGAGAGTCATATACTAACCCGAAGTTGTTTAACTCAACCAAAGTCAGTTGGAGGTCTGAAACCTCACTATACTTGATCCCAAATCAAGTGGTTGGACTGTGCCATCCTAGATAGATAATACGGCAATCTCTGATGCGTCCATCAGTCTTTGCTACTAGTCTCTAGCTTTTCCCACCTCACTGGCCAAATGAGAGGTACTTCCCATGAGTCCAGAACTCAAATGGGTAGGATGCATACGGGGCACAGATCATGAGAGGTGAACCAACTCAATCATCATAACGTTGGGGCAAAAGCACACCAACAAGGTTCGGCAAGCCTAGCCATGTGGTTGCTTATAGCTCCGAGAAGCTATCCCCAAAGCCCCCCAGAGCTCCAAGAGCTCATCGTCCAACAGGACCCTCAGAATAGGGTCGTTCCACGATTCCAAGATTCTCACAGAAGGTTAGGAACATGACCTTCCCCAACGACATTGTGAGAATATCCGTGACCTGCTCATCAGTTCCTATGATTGAGCCTTACGGCGCCTCGTTGTACCATATCCCGGATAAAGTGGTACCAGCCATCAACATGCCATGATGGTCTCTTCCCTATCGAAGGACGTGGATCAATCAGGTCCATCGGTCCTTCAACATCAGGCATCGTCTCATGCTGCTGTCCTCCTTGATTTCCAGGCCTTGCTTCATGATCTTTCTCAGATCTCGGAAGATTGACTACTTTCCTCAGGGAAGCATCTTCGTCAAAGGTAACATTGTGGCATATCTCCACTTCCCTTTGACCGGGCACATAGACTCTATAGGCCTTTGAAGTTTCGTTGTAGCCCACAAACATTCCCTTCTTCCCAGAAGCATCCAACTTGCTCCTCTTCTCTTTCGGCACATGAAAACAAACAGGACATCCAAAATGTGAGATGTCAGGTTTCTTACCAGAGAAAACCTCTGCGGGAGTTTTGGAGTCCAGAGTGGAATGCGGGCATCGGTTTTGTATGTACACAGCGGTGTTCGCAGCTTCTCCCCACAGAAACTTCGGTAGACCTTGGTCACATAGCATGGCACGGGCAGCTTCCACAATGGTCCTATTCTTTCGTTTAGCAACGCCATTCTGCTCAGCAGTGTAGACAGTTGTGGTCTCCCTCTTGATGCCAGCTTCTCTGCAAAAGTTTTTGAACTCATTCGTCTCATATTCAGTGCCATTATCGGTCCTCAATATCTTGATCTTCTTCCTTGTCAGATTTTCCACCAAGGATTTGAAGGTATGGAACCACATGAAAGCCTCATCCTTCTTTTTCCAGAAGTATATCCAGGTTTTGCGAGAGAAGTCATCTATGAATGTCATATAATAAGAACATCCTCCAAAGGATGTCAGGGGCAGCATACTAGACAGATCAGAATGTACTAATTGCAAGACATCAGATGTATTTGTGACGCTTGAGGGGAAAGGTCCCCTTGTATGCTTTCCTTCGGCACAACCCTGACATACACCTTCATGATTATTTGTGAACTCGGGCATCCCCGTCACTACCTTCCTTGCTTTGGGAAGGGCTTTGTAGTGTACGTGTCCAAACCTTCGGTGCCGTAGTTTCGTCTGTTGGATAGTATCACACGTCATCGCTCCTAGTAGACCTCCTCCAACCTGGTATAGTGTATCTACTCTAAACCCAATCATGATAGCTTCCTTGAAACTCTTCTTCCAGATACGCACCTTACCATCAATGAATGCCACATTGAAACCTTTGTCTAACATGACTGAAATAGACACAGTTTCTTCTTCAAATCAGGTACATAGAGTACATCCTGCAAGCGGAGGACTTGACCTTGAGACAAGTGGAGGGTCACAGTCCCTGTCCCTTTCACGGTATATGTGGCATTATCTCCAAGGATAATTTCCAGATTAGTATCCTTCTCAATCATATCAGAAAATGCTTCCTTGAACCCAGTGATGTGCCTTGAGGCACCACTATCTATCAACCAAACATCCATAATGTCGGGTGGAGATGCAGCAGAGAGGGCAGATACAAGAATGAATTCATTTCTTTTATCAACAACATTTGATTCCTCATACCTGGAATTTCTCGACCTTTTGAAAGGTTGACCATTTCCGTCGGAGGGAGCCTTCCTCTTCCACTTGATCCTATTGTTCCATTGATTTCCATTCCTCCGGTTGTTGTTGTTGTCATCATCATCGGGAGAATCCTTCTTGAAAGGGCATTCTCTAGCATAGTGACCTAGCTTGTGACAGGTGTAACACTTACCTTTCTTTCCTTGGGCCCCTCCTCTTCCTTTGTTCCTTAGACCACCAAAGTTCTTCTTTCTAGAATGAGCAACGAAGGCAGCATTTCTTTCATTTTCATATTCCTTCATCCTTGTCTCTTCTTGTATGCATCTTGATAGTACTTCGTCAAAATCAGGTATCACATTATTATTGAGAATGGTTGTGTTGAATACATGCCATTCAGATGAGAGACCTCCAAGTGCGGTGAGAACCATCTCTCGATCAGCTATTGTCTCCCCAATAGCCAGCAGATTATTCCTGATCTCGGTCAGCTTCAGAAAATATGATTGAACAGACTCATCCCTGCCTTTCTTTAGATTCTTCAATTGGTTCTTGAAGAATAAGACTTGATTCAAATTGTTGGCCTTGAACATGTGTACCAACTTATCATACATCTCCTTGGATGTGCGTAGCTCAGAGATGTAGGCAACCGGACTCTCATGAATTGAGTCCCTGATCATCAGCTTTGCTTTGATTTCTCCCTTCTTGTACTTTGTTTTGGCAGCAACAGTTGCAGTGGATGGAGGCTATTTAATTTTACCCTGCACATAGTCCATGACATCTTGGTCTTCTAACATAAGATCCAATGTCATCTTCCAGGCATGGAAGTCATCCTTCCCAATCAATTTGTCATCAGCCTTAAAGCCATTGTAGTTAGAGGAACCCATGCTCTTCTTCGGTGATTGCTACAAACTAGGGCTTTGTCTTCACCTCTGCTCTGATACCATGTAAATTTTTGTAGATGTTCTATGCTTGACGCAACTTTACTTTTTATCCCAATATCAGTCAGCAGTCACATAAACAATAAAGTAAAAAGCTGATAGAACATACCAGTAGATCGATAGAAGACAAGCCAGAAATATATGTGTGTTGGTGCGTTATGGCAGTCAGCAGGATGCTTCAACAAGCAAAGTCTCATTATGGTCAGCCAACCAGAAGTGTCACACAACCCTCTAGGATAGCCAAAACAGTGAACCCAAAAGTCAACGTTGTCAGTCAACGGTCAACGCAAACAGCGGCAGCAGCTAGGTCAACACAGAGAAGTCAAAGTCAACGTCCAGCCTTGGGAATAGTGCCAAAAAATGTGGATTTGGAAAATCGAAAGTTTGGGAGAGTTTCAAGTCAGTTTCACCTTGCGTTGACCAAAGTCAACGCTGGTCAAAGTTGCTGCAGAAACCCTAGGCCAAAAACAAAAAAGTGCAGCTGCTGAAATTTTCCCACGTGTGGAGAGAAGAGCCTCCAAGGTCATCGAACCAATCATATGAGGAGAGAGAAATGTGTGAGGATGAGATGAGTGAAAATGTCCTCCAACGTTGACCAATTTATATCCATCAATGAGGGTGTGTGACACAACTGCTGGGGCACAAAACCTTAAGGCCAACCTGCACATATTTTGAATAAATTCAAAATAAATGTTCTACTCATTGGATTAAGATGATCTTTAGATCGATCTTGCACCTCTCCGAAAGAGGTGTCCAATAAAAATATTGGCATCTTCATTTGAGCATCACAACATGGAGTTTGGACCTAGTTGTCCAAAATTAACATCCCGCTACTGTCTTAAGGCTGTCGTAGGTCGCATGTCACCCCACCTCCGTGGTTCATGAGCACTCATGGCTGCATCATCTCCTGACCCATCATCTGCCACAACTGCTTTGGAAGAAGATGCTTCCTTGTCCTTTTTCTTCTCAGGACAATTGCTGGCAAAATGTCCCATTTCACTACACTGGAAGCACTTGATCTTTGAGAGATCCTTCTTCTTTTTTGGCTACTTCTTCGATGCCAAGTCTGCATCTGCCTCATCTTCTTTCTTCACTTTGCTCAATGCAGGGCTGTGCTGCCTCTTGGTGAATGTTGGAAATACTGAGAAAGGGGTGAATCAGTTTTTCTTTTCAATTGTTAATTATTGCCAGTTAGATTCTTCAAAATTAAAGACAGAGAGGTGTATAATGATAATATTAAGGATTAATAAGAATTTCAATTCCCTTTCTAATAATAGTATACAATAGATGAGTGAGGGCACCAACCCTTTTAATGAAACAGGCACCAACCTGTTGCCAAGCACCAACTTGGACTTTGATGAGGCTCCGACCTCTAGGGCTTTGACCCTATCTTCTCATGGCACCAACCTTGTGTTTAGGAGCTCCTACTCCAAGGACACCAATCCTTCTTTGCTTCTTTATTAGATGATTGATTCAAAGATGCTCCATGGCACCAATTTTCACCATACTGCACCAACTATTCTGCATCAACTTCTTTTTCATATCTGCTCCAAAGTATTGTACCAATACTTCTGCACCCCACTAAGATTTCAACACCACACTGTTCCAAGACTACTGCATCAAAGCTATACCAAGACTTCAGGAGTGTACTTGCTCTAGGTTATGATGATTCTTCTCCACCATAGCTTTATCAAAGTTCTGCACCACATAGCACAAATAGTTCTCCACTATCTAGAGCTTCTTTTACCAAGGCATAGGTCCGAATTCTGAAGGAATGCCACAGGTCCGATGTCAACAGTTCGATGTACCCACACTTCTATAACACAGATCCGGAGTTTCTAAATTCTGGGTTTGGTCTAAGTCTACCAACAACAAATATACCGAACTCCTGAGACTGTAATGTATGTTTGAAACTCTATTTTTACAATTCCAATGTCCTGTAGTCCTGAGTTATTAGTCCTCTAGCAACCATACTTTCCACGCATCCACGGGTTTGTATCAGACTTTTGAGTCTCCTGTCCAAATGAACAGACTTTGATTTTATTGTTTTAAAGTCCTGTAGGTGTATTCTGCCCCTTAACAAGAGATCTGAGCCTTAAAATAATTCGGTCCTGAGCATAGATATAACTGTAAATATTTGGTCCTAGTTAGGACTTTTAGTCAACCCTTAATTCGTGCTTCAAAAACAGCTATATTCTTCCACTAGTATCACTGATCCGAGGGCACTATTTAAATTTTAGTCTGTTTAACCCAAAACAAATTTTGATACGCTGCCTCCTTTAGTTCACGAGTTGTGAACTTGTCTTCACCATTCTGTATTTTCTTGACCAAATTGCTTGAGTAGAAAACGAGGTCTTATGGTCTTATTAATACACATCATGTTTCTATATTGGGAATTTTGCTTCTGTGATCCATAAAATGTGTAAGAAATTCTTTCGGTGAAAATTCTTTAATTTAGTCAAACTAGACGTTATGTTACTGACGGCTAGTTTGAGCTTTCCTGTCTATTTAATTTGGTTTTTTGGTTCAGATTTCTCATCTTGCCCTGATGATGAGCCACACTAGCTGGTTGGAAACGCGTTGGCAAAAATTCCCTACATGTGATTTTCACCGAAAGAATTTCTTACACATCATGTTGTGAAAAGTGAAGGGACGTGACCTTTAAAGTAGGCCAACTTGTCCTAGAAGGATGATGTCGACTCACAGACCAACAATTATATTTTAACTTAAAAAATTCAATAACTCTCAAACCGCGTGGAGTTTTGCGCTGAGTAGTAGCTCGTTGGAAAGCTAAAATTATGCTCTTTCAGATGGTGGAGGTCTCATGAAATAATTTTGCCTCAAAGGCATTAGAAAAGATGTTTTTAATGTGTTGAGAAAAGAAATAGAATGAAGAACCTCTTCATTGATTCCTTTGACTTTGCTTCCTCATGATTCCCTTTATTGTGCTTGTTGGTCATGGATATTGACATCAATGACAATTAGACTAACAGTGAATCTGCGGAGTTCCTCTTGACACAGAATTGACCACAAGCTGTCCCAATCTGGGAGGTCCACTTTGCCCAAGATACTTTGGACAAAGGTTTCCCACTCATATGTGACCGCATTGAGGGCAGCGCTGACTATCACAGCATCATCCACCGTTGCATTCATTGCAGTGCGTTGATCTCTGATTGACTGCAATTTGAAGAGAAAATGCTCCATGTCTTCTCCCTTGGTCATCATGAATGACCTCATCTGAGTCTCGAACAACATTTTTCTTTGGACAAACTTTCTCTCACACAGAGAAGTCAAGGCCTTCCACATCTCGTTAGTTGTCTTCTTCTCAGCTACGTGTGGTACAATATGGTCCTTGATACCATCCATAATCCTTCGCTTGGCATGCCCAGTAGCTTCCTTATGCTTCCGAAGGAGATCTAGATTTGTCATTGTGGCCAGAGTTTGTTCTGCATGGTCTCTTAGATTTTGTATGCCTCAAGGATTATCAGGATCCTTGCCTTCCAAAATGAAATTTTGAGAGGCCATCCAGCCTATTTTGATTGCGCAGTCCATGAGGAGCCATTTGCTCAGAATTTGTTGGAACTTCCTTTTCTCTTTGCTAGAGAAATGGATCTAAGGCCCTTGGTGAAATAGATGCCTTCAGCTCCCTCTGACAACTGATTTCCCTCCTTGGAAATCTACCAAATCAACTATGATTCAGCTTCTTCTTTGATCCTCAGATCAAACTGCAAGTTTCCTTTGGCTAGAAACTCTCTGAGCAGTTGATCTCCTCCTGTTCTTTGTCACTTGTGCTAAGGCTAAAGATTTGAAAACTTTAGAAAATTAATTCCACCAGCACCTTCTGAATTTATGCAGTTTTTTTACAGTCTTTCCTAGATCTAACAGATTCCGATCTGAATCACACTTGCTGGCTTCAGACCAATCCAGCGATGTTTCTGAGCTGCCTCTGCGCAGTAATTGCGTGGGCTTGCTAGGAGACAGTGCTAGATAGCGTCACTCTTCCCTCTGCGTGGATCTGCCTCTGAAAACTGCGCTGTCCCTTTAGATCTGCATTTCTGCTGCTAGAACCTTTAGTGTCTTCTGCTGGTGACCCTCCTAGATTTGCAATTGCTCTGATACCATGTAGAAATTTCTGAATCTTTACACTTTATGCAGAAATTATTACTGTTAATCTAGTTATGCTCCTCCTACTTAGACAAGTTATTAACTGAATAAATTCAAGTTAAAATCGAAGCAAAACACATAACAGATCTCTACCAATCCAGATCTAGAAAAAGTTCATGCACACATAGACAAAGCGACACAGTTATTTCTGGACAAATAGTCCCCAGAAAAACCCAATGCGGGAAAACCGGTCTCTGGCTGCTGGAGGGTTTTATTATTAAGAATATTTCTGAATACACAAATCTGGGTTCTAGATCTGGAAAACCCGACAAAGAAAATACTAGATCTACAACTCACTGGCTGATCTAGGGCCAAAATAATGACTGATCCACACCCTCAAGCGGGATTTACAGAACTCAGCCAAGATTAGGGCCTAGAAACCCCAGCGCTGCCCCTGAAAGCATCTGCGTCAGCCTCTGAAGCCCCTCAAACCCTCAGCGCTGCTCCGGAAGAGACTGCGTTACCCTAGATTGGGTGACCCAGTCACTACACTGCTCCTAAGGGTCTCTGCATAACCCTATGAGGGTTTCTTGCTGAAAATCACGCTGTCCTTGGAGGGACTGCGTCGTCCTTGCTACTGTTGCTTTCCTCTTGTGTATCTAGACCCCAGGATCAGATTATCCCCTTGGCCTAAATTCCCCTCTCTGCAGCTGAAACACTTCTGAGTATTCTTAGCAAACCCTGCCCTAGAATCTCAGCTTAGCTTTAGTGCTCTGCCTCTGTGTGTCTTTACAAATGACCCCAAGCCTTTCCTTTATACTTTTCTCGTTGACAAGTCAACGGCTATGATCAAATCTGGAATCAATGGCTAAGATTAAAAGAAAGCTTGATCCGTGTGACTTAAGACAATTTCGTCACATGTTTAATTAAATTCACTTTAATTATTTAAGTTCCCTAAGTTTTAATTTAGGAAATACATTAAAATAATTAATTAATTTAATATCTCCTAAACCAGATGAAATTTCCCAAATCAATTTCTGGGTCTTGTCGATGCAGTGTACTCTATTCCCTCCACAAAATCTAAGTTCTAAACTTTAAAGTCAAAATTAAAAAAACAAATTTTAAAACATAAACCCTATCGCAACCTTAACCTATTGACCAAACTAAACTTGTCACATACTCACTAAACTAAACCTATTGCATACTACACATTATACTACATGGCAGCAACGAAGGTAAACATTGTTACAGAGACACAACGACGAAGGTAAACACAAGTTGCGAAAGTTGTAGGTAAACATTGAGCTCAAGTGAAGGTTGTAGGTAAACACAGGCTGCGAGGGTTGCAGGTAAGAGTCTGAGAAAAGTCCGAGACGACAAACAAAGGTAAATGTTGAACAAAGAACTCCATTCACAACGACAAACATAAACAATGCTGAGAGGACTCGAGTGAAGGTTGCAGGTGAGGTAAGAGTCGAAAGACAAGGCGAAGTTTGAGACTCATAATTTGGGATTTATAATTAAATTTTAATGACTTGTTCATGTTTACAATTTATAGTCACTATACTCCACGAATTAATTTTCCTTCAATTTGAACTTGTCTCTTTCTGCATGTCTGTGACAAACCTTTTCTTGCCATGAATCTTTGAAATTTCCCTATGCCACAATCACCATGACTTTAATACCATGTTAAATATATGCAAGATATGAGCAAGAGAGACTAAATGAGAGAAAAGAAGATATATCAATGTGCTACTGAATTACCATTGCTGTTGTCTATATACGTAGCAAGTTCCGTTATTCATTTTAGGAACCATAAACAACATTTATTATATATAATTTATTTCGCTTTATGACATTATTACTTTTGTACATAACATTTGTTACTCATGAAATAAACATTACAATGGCTAACTCATCTTTAACGCTTAATGTTATAAGGTAAATAGATGGGCTGATAATACTCTTTGTGCTCTATAAATAATAGTGAATCTAAATGAATATGATATACATTACACTGATGACAGGTCCCACAAGATTCTTAATTTCTATAATCTTATTTTGGGATTTATAATTAAATTTTAATGACTTCTTCATGTTTATAGTTTTGTTAAATTTTACATTTAGTCTTCAAAGTTTAGCTATTATTTAAATGTTGAAATGATGTATCATGCATCATTCTATGTAGACAATAGTAGATTGTATGTTGTAGCAGACTAATAGTACTTCTTAAGTTCTTGACAATGGGCAATGATGACGAGATTTGTTTTTGTGACGCAAAATTAGTAATAGTTCTAATTTTTATATTTTAATTTTATCATTCATGTTTATGCTGTAATACTAAATTTTATTTTAATTTTAATTTTTTAATAAATATAAAATTAGTTGCCGCACTTGTCGTCCCCAATCCGCCGTCCCCTAAAAATTTGGGGGTGCACTCTAGTCGTCCCGAAAACTCATCTCCCTGTACCCGTCGTCCCCTCGTCCCCACAGTCAGTGAAACATAACCTATAATCCTTGGGAAACTTGAATTCCCAAATGGTCCTTGACAAATAATCTTTATTGAGAAGTGGGGCCACACAGGGCCAAGTGGACCCAGCCCAAATTCGGGGATGGAATACAGCAACCAATGATGTTCCTATCTTGGACAAGGTGAAGGTAGAGGAGCAAACAAGAATATTTACTTCAAAAGGTTGAATTGTTCCTGTTAAGGTCTAGCCTTGGGGATGCATGGGCAAAATTTGATCCTAAAGTTAGGGCTTGAGATTCTGGGAGATTCCACCGTTAGAATTGCCTTAAATTCGGAGGAGAGGGAGGGGACCCACCAACGCATTAGCTTGTAGGAGATCAAAATTTTTCCTTGCTTCAATTCCCGGGAAATTGAAGCCCTAGTTGACCTTTGAGGGCTAGACCTATGAAAAAGTGGAAAAATGTGAAAGGGATGACCACCCTTTTTATGGATTCGTGCCTAATCCACTTAGGGATATGGAGTCAAGGATGATGATGAGTAAGAACTTGGTTTCTTGATCGAGGCCTGCAAAGTCAACATCATCCAATGTTTTGAGAGAGAAAAGAAAAGTGACCTTCAAATGATGCAAGTGTGAAAATTCGTGTTACACAGAATACTACTGCAGCAACTGATGGAAAATGTTCTATTTGTTATTTTACTTAACAAATTATTTACTGTGTTCTACAAGCAAATATCAAAATCCATTCACTACAGCCTACACAATTAAACTACGGAAGAAATACTAATGCGGAAACAAATCTGAACACACATAGATCACACAACCATCTAACACAATTGTTTTTGGACTAATATCCCCGGAGAAACCCAATGTGGGAAAACCGGTGCAATAGATATGAGGGTTTATGTTATTATGCATTAAATTCGGAGTACAAATCTATTATGATTGACGAGACTGTCAAATCATACAACAAAACTGACAAAAGAGATCTCGTTAGAAAAACCTCACTCCATGGGAAAATTGGGACTGATTTGCACCTAGGCTAGATTGCCATGTGCTGCCTTTGCGCCAGTCTTACTACTGGTTGGAAACTGAGCCTCTGGAAAATCTCTTCGGAGTGACACTAGCTCTGTGTTGTCTCCTTTGTAGGAAAACGATTCTCCCTCTGGCTCTGCCCAGTCACTGCGTAGTGTTGATTTTTGGGTAGCATCAAATGTGCTCTAGCTCTGAATTTTTGTGGAGAGGCTAGAACACATGAGATCTCCAAGACCCATAAATTGTTTAGAGAAATTCCACCCGAAGTGAAAGTTATTCAAATAATTAATTATTTTTATTAGAGCCTAAGTTAAAACTTAAGGTATTAAAATAATTAAAGTGAATTAATTTGAACATGTGGGTGAGAAGCCTCCATGTGACAATGATCAAGTCTAATTTAATCTTAGTCGTTGATTAAGGATTAGATCACGGTCGTTGATTCTCAAGAGGGAAAGTATAAAGGAAGGCTTGAGGGTCAGTTGGAGAATACACATAGTGAATCTAGAGTTCGAATTCTTCTAACGAAGAAGTGCTCAGATGAAGATCAAATCTGAGTGATTCAGTGAAGCAGTGAGGGGAAAAAGCAGTTGTTGGTCGGAGGACCAAGAGTACATTGCAGAGAGGCAGCAGAGACAGCAGAGGAACCAACTCAGCCACTAGGAGAAGTGACGCAGACCCTAGAGAGGGTGATGTAGGCTCATGTAGGGCTCATGCAGGGGTTGCATAGTGGCTCCAAGGGATAGTCCGAAAATTGCTGGAGATCGGGGATTTTGAGCCGGTAGGGGTGAAACTTGATTTTCTGAGAGGCAGATTAGCGCAGAGAAGGGGTGACACAGTTCTCAGCCAGACCCATGCAGACCTACGCAGAGGCGGCTGGGGTTTCACCAGTTTTTTATCCGGATCAGTTGGGACTTGCAATGTGAGGTAAAACTCACTATTTTATCTATCTGCTGAGGATATTCTCTGTTGGCTGAGTTGGATTATGGCACCCTAGTTGTACTCAAATTACTGCTGCTTAATAATACAAACCCTGAGAACTACTACACCCATTTTCCCACATTGGGTCTTTTCGGGGATGTTAGTCCAAAAATAAGTGTCCTTTGTATGGTCGTCTCATTTATTTTTCAGTACTTGATCTGTATATTGGTGTAGGCTGCTTAGTATTTGCAATAATATTTTACTGAAGTATTCATAAGATAAATTGTTAAATGGAAAATACAAGTAGGTAATGCAAATTAGCTAACAACAGTAGGATTTCTATTTGCAAGATTCAGAAATTTTCACATGGTATCAGAGGTGTTACAGATCAAGTAGAGTTGAAGCCATTAGCGAAAGGATGAAGAAAAATTTGTTGCAGGAAAGCAGTTGTCCCGAGTGACAACGCTAAGCCAGAAAGAAGTAAAGGAAGGGTGTCGTAGCCACCAGAGGGGTTCACGCAGAGCCTGTGTAAGCCAGCTAGGCTGACGCTGTAGATGCAAGAGGTTGCGTAGTGCTTGTTGGGCCAACGCAGAGGTTTTGAGCCTCATTTTTTTCTGGTTGTCATGGCTAGAGGAGCAGTTCAATTTTCTTTTGGAGTTGTGAGTGGGGCAGTGTTTCTGTTGGTGCAGAACAGTGTCTAGTGGGGCAGTGGAAAAGTAGAGGGAATCAGTTCCTCAGAAGATTTCTTGCCAAGAAATCTAGATCTAGTGTTGAGCAGCAACGAAGAGAGATCGGAGAGGAGTGCTTCGACATTTGTTGGCAGAAGGATTTCCGTGAAGGAAATCGAGATTTAGCGGGAGCTTGTCTTTAGAGGATTTCTGGTGCCAAAGAAATCCATATCCGAGTTTTGTTGGGGCAGCAACAAAAGAGGGAGAAATGAACTTGTTCGACATTCAGTTGTTTGGCCGTGATGGCAACTAGTGAGTTGCATGACACTGAGGGAATGTCTTCCTTAGAGAATTTCGAATCAAGGAATTTGTTTTCTCACTGTAGAGCAGTAGTAGCCGGGAGCGGATCCACTTACTCCAGTAGGGAGTGCGTAGAGCCAGTTAGCAGCTGCGCAAAGGAGAGAGGAGGCATTCGACATTTTGACGAGATCATTTCTTTCTCAATTTTGAGTTTCCATATATTTGCAGCTTGGCAGGGATCTGTGCAGCATATCGACTTCCAGTTGTTGGAAGCAGTTACCAGAGGAAGTGCGAGTTCCACAGAGAGGAAGGGCACTGACAAGGGACTAGGCTTGAAAGGATCACCAGACCCAGGAGGAGGAGCATGAGAGGAAGGGGCAGGTTCCTTGAGGTGCCCAAACTCTTCGATGACATACGGCTACGGGAGCCCTTAATGACAGTAGCAGAATGATGGGTGTCAGTTGATGCAAGGGATGATGGAGCAATAGTGGCAGAGTTAGAGTGCCGAAGTCTGAAGCAGCGAAGAGCAGAGGCAACAGCAGCAGCGCATTGCAGAGCAACAACACTGTAGTGGCATCAGAGGGTCAACGCAGATTAGCAGCAGAGGTACTTCCAACATCAAAGAGTATTCAGACTGACCAGTATATCAGTTTTGGGAGGCTTTTTTAGTTTCTTAACTCAACATCTGAGTTGCAATGAAGCAGTTAGGGGTGGCAGTGCTATGGGCAGCATGATGTAGCATTTTGAGAGGGAGTTGCAGTACAGATGTAGCAGTGACACAGAGTCATGGGTAGCAGTACAGAATCCAGATAGTAGCAGCACAGTGGATGAAGGGCAATAGGTCGAGCATCAACAGCGCAGAGGAACGATGTCGTGGATCAGGGTGATGCTTCTGGTGAAAGAAGTATTGCTAGAGCACATTCCTCGCTAAGAGGGAGTGTTGATTTTTGGGTAGCATTGTATGTGATCTAGCTCCGAAATTTTGTTGAGGGGCTAGAACACATGAGATCTCCAAGACCCAGAAATCATTTGGAGAAATTCCACCCGAAGTGAAAGTTATTCAAATAATTAATTATTTTTAATGGAGCCTAAGTTAAAACTTAAGGAATTAAAATAATTAGAGTGAATTAATTTAAACATGTGGGTGAGAAGCTTCTAAGTGTCGAGGATCAAGTCTAATTTAGTCTTAGTCGTTGATCAAGGATTAGAACACAGTCGTTGATTTCTCAACAAGAAAAGTATAAAGGAAGGCTCGAGGGTCAGTTGGAGAATACACACAGTGAATCTAGAAATTGAATTCTTCTGACAGAGCAGTGCTCAGACGAAGATCAAATCTGAGTGATTCAACGAAGTAGTGAGGGGCAGAAGCAGTTGTTGGTCAGAGGACCAAGAGTACATTGCAGAGAGGCAGCAGAGACAACAGAGGAACTAGCGCAACCACTGGGAGAGGTGACGTAGACCCCAAAGAGGGTGACGCAGGCCCATGCAGGGGCTGTGTAGTGGCTCCAAGGGACAGTCCAGAAATTGCTGGAGATCGAGGTTTCTCAGTCAGCAGGGCTGAAACTCGATTTTTTGTGGCAGATAAGCACAGAGAAGGGATGAAGTAGTCCTCAGCCAGACCCACGCATCCACTGCGCAGAGGCAGCGTAGAGGCAACTGGGGTTTCACCAATTTCTGATCCTAATCAGTAGAGACTTGCAGTGTGAGGTAAAAATCACTATTTTATTTGTCTGTCGAGGATATTTTTTGTTGGGTGAGCTGAATTATGGCACCCTAGTTGTACTCAGATTACTATTGCTTAATAATACAAACCCTCAAAACTGGTGCATCGGTTTTCCCGCGTTGGGTTTTTCCTTGGACGTTAATCCAAAAATAAGTGTGTACTTTGTATGGTTGCCTCATTTATTTTTTAGTACTTGATCTGTATATTGGTGTAGGCTACTTAGTATTTGCATTAATATTTAACTGAAGTATTCATAAAATAACTTGTTAAATGGAAAATACAAGCAGGTAATGCAAATCAGTTAACAACAGTAGGATTTTTGTTTGTAAGATTAAGAAATTTTCACATAGTATCAGAGGTGTTGCAGATCAGGTTGAGCTGAAGCCATCAACGAAAGGACGAAGAAAAATGCGCTGCAGGAAGGTAGTTGTCCCGAGTGACGGCGCTAAAGGGGCTCACGCAAATCCTGCATTAGTCAGCGAGGATGGCATTGTAGCTGCAGGAGGCAATGCAGTGCTTTTTGGGCCAGCGCAGAGGTTTTGAGCCTCATTTTTTGCCTGTTGCCGTGGCTGGAGGAGTAGTTTGATTTTCTTCTGGAGTTGTTGGTGGGGCATTGTTTCTGTTGGTGCAGAACAGTGTGTAGTGGGGCAGTGGCAAAGTAGAGGGAATCAGTTCCTCAAAAGATTTCTTGCCAAGAAATCTAGATCCAATGCTGAGCAACAACAAAGAGAGATCATAGAGGAGTGCTTCGACATTTGTTGGCAGAAGGATTTCCATGATGGAAATTGAGATTCAGAGGGATCTTGTTCCTTGAAGGATTTCTAGTGCCAAAGAAATCTAGATCCGAGTTTTGCTGGGGCATCAGCAGGAGAGGGGGAAAGGAACTTGTTCGACATTCAATTGTTTGGCAAGGATGGCTGCCAGTGGGTTGCATGACACTGAGGGAATGTCTTCCTCAAAGAATTCCGAGCCAAGGAATTTGTTTTCTCACTGCAGAGCAACAGTAGCCGGGAGCGGATCCACTTACTCCAACAGGGAGCGTGTATAGCCAGTGAGTAGCTGCACAGAGGAGAGAGGAGGCATTCGACATTTTGGCGAGATCATTTCCTTCTCAAATTTTGAGTTTCCATATATTTGCAGCTTGACAGGGATCTGGGTGGCATATCAACTTCCAGTTGTCGGAAGCAGTTAACAGAGAAAGTGCGAGTTACACAGAGAGGAAGGGCATCAACCAGGGACTAGGCTTGAAAGGGTCACCAAACCGAAGAGGAGGAGTATGAGAGGAGGGGGTAGGATCCTTGAGGTGGCCAAACTATTGGATCACATACGGCTACGAGAGCCCTTAATGACAGTAACAAAATGACGGGTGTCAGTTGTTGCAAGGGATGATGGAGCAACAGTGCCAGAGCTGGAGTGCCGAAGCCTGAAGAAACGCCGAGCAGAGGCAACAACAGCGTATCTGTAGCAGTGCATTGCACAGTGGTGCAGTGCAGTGCAGTGGCATCAGAGGGTCAACGCAAATTAACAGTAGAAGGAGTTCGAGCATCGAAGAGTATTCAAACTGACCAATATGTTAGTTTTGGGAGGTTTTTTTAGTTGCTTAACTCTCAGCAACTTAGTTGCAGTGTGGCAGTTAGCAGAGGAAGTGTTATGGGCAGCATGATGCAGCATTTTGAGAGGGAGCTGCAGTACAGATGTAGTAGTGACAATGGCAGAGCCATGGGTAGTGGATGAAGGGCAACAAACCGAGCATCAACAGCGTAGAGGACCGATTTCGTGGATTAGGGTGATGCTTCTGGTGACGAAGTATTGCTAGAGCGCATTCCTTGCCAAGAGGGAGTGTTGATTTTTGGGTAGCATCATATGTACCTTAGCTCTGAAATTTTGTGGAGGGGCTAAAACACATGAGATCTCCATGTCCCAGATATCGTTTGGAGAAATTCCACCTGGAGTGAAAGTTATTCAAATAATTAATTATTTTAATGGAGCCTAAGTTAAAACTTAAGGAATTAAAATAATTAAAGTGAATTAATTTAAACATGTGGGTGAGAAGCTTCTAAGTGACAAGGATCAATTCTAATTTAATCTTAGCCGTTGATTAAGGATTAGACCATGGTCGTTGATTTCTCAACAGGAAAAGTATAAAGGAAGGCTTGAGGGTCAATTGCAGAATACACATAGTGAATCTAGAGATTGAATTCTTCTGATGGAGCAGTGCTCGGACGAAGATCTGATCTGAGTGATTCAACGAAGCAGTGAGGGGCAAAAGCAGTGGTTGGTCAGAGGACCAAGAGTACATTGCAGAGAGGCAACAGAGGAACCAGCACAGCCACCAGGAGAGGTGACGCAGACCCCAGAGAGGGTGACAGGCCCACGCAGGGCTCATGCAGGGGCTGCGTAGTGGCTCTAAAGGACAGTCCAGAAATTGCTGGAGATTTGGGTTTCTAAGCCGGCAGGGCTGAAACTCGATTTTTTGAGAGGCAGATCAGCGCAGAGAAGTGGTGACGAAGTCCTCAGCCAGACCCACACAGTCCTACGCATCTACTGCGTAGAGGCAGCATAGAGGCAACTGGGGTTTCACCAGTTTATGATCCGGATCAGCCGGGACTTGCAATGTGAGGTAAAACTCACTATTTTATCTGTCTGTCGAGGATATTCTCTGTTGGGTGAGTTGGATTTTGGCACCCTAGTTGTACTCCGATTACTATTTCTTAATAATAGAAACCTCAAAACTGCTGCATTGGTTTTCCCGCATTGGGTTTTTCCGGGGACGTTAATCCAAAAATAAGTGTGTCCCTTGTATGGTTGTCTCATTTATTTTTCAGTACTTGATCTGTATATTGGTGTAGGCTATTTAGTATTTGCATTAATATTTTACCGAAGTATTCAAAAAATAACTTGTTAAATGGAAAATACAAGTAGGTAATGCAAATCAGTTAACAACAGTAGGATTTATGTTTGTAAATAATTAATTATTTTAATGGAGCCTAAGTTAAAACTTAAGGAATTAAAACAATTAAAGTGAATTAATTTAAACATGTGGGTGAGAAGCTTCTAAGTGACGAGGATCAATTCTAATTTAATTTTAGCCGTTGATTAAGGATTAGACCATGGTCGTTGATTTCTCAACAGGAAAAGTATAAAGGAAGGCTTGAGGGTCAATTGCAGAATACACATAGTGAATCTAGAGATTGAATTCTTCTGATGGAGCAGTGCTCGGACGAAGATCTGATCTGAGTGATTCAGCGAAGCAGTGAGGGGCAGAAGCAGTTGTTGGTCAGAGGACCAAGAGTACATTGCAGAGAGGCAACAGAGGAACCAACACAGCCACCAGGAGAGGTGACGCAGACCCCAGAGAGGGTGACAGGCCCACGCAGGGCTCATGCAGGGGCTGCGCAGTGGCTCTAAGGGACAGTCCAGAAATTGCTAGAGATCCGGGTTTCTAAGCCGGCAGGGCTGAAACTCGATTTTTTGAGAGGCAGATCAACGCAGAGAAGTGGTGACGAAGTCCTCAGCCAGACCCACATAGTCCTACGCATCTACTACGTAGAGGCATCATAGAGGTAACTGGGGTTTCACCAGTTTATGATCCGGATCAGCCGAGACTTGCAATGTGAGGTAAAACTCACTATTTTATCTGTCTGTCGAGGATATTCTCTGTTGGGTGAGTTGGATTTTGGCACCCTAGTTGTACTCCGATTACTATTGCTTAATAATAGAAACCTCAAAACTGTTGCACTGGTTTTCCCGCATTGGGTTTTTCCGGGGACGTTAATCCAAAAATAAGTGTGTCCTTTGTATGGTTGTCTCATTTATTTTTCAGTACTTGATCTGTATATTGGTGTAGGCTGTTTAGTATTTTCATTAATATTTTACTGAAGTATTCAAAAAATAACTTGTTAAATGGAAAATACAAGTAGGTAATGCAAATCAGTTAACAATAGTAGGATTTATGTTTGTAAGATTCATAAATTTTCACACAGGCACTGTGTCACTGGCTTTGCGTTGAAGTTGTGGCTCTCTTTGTCTTTGTTGCTATGTACTCTCCGGCTCAGGAAACCTTCCAACCAGAAATACTGCCCCCACTGTAATCAAGGATCACTTGGATCTGATTTTCGTCTGAGCATTTGCTCCGTCAGAAAAATTCGATCTCTAGATCCTCTGTGTCTCCACGAATATCATTTCCAAATGACCCTTCGAGTCCTTGTAATCTTTTCGTTGAGGATTCAACGACCTAGACTAGATCTCTAATCAACGGCTAAGATTAACTTTTGACTTTATTCATTTATTCTAGATCATTCTCACTCATATTCTATTAATACATTTTAATTATTTTATTTTCCTAAGTTTTGACTTAGGTTCTCTTTCAAAATAATTAATTATTTCTATAAAATACAATCTGAGTGGAATTTCACCAAACGCTTTCTGGGTTATTTAGAATACTTGTGTCTAAGCCTCTCCTCAAAATTTGAGACTTATAGCACATCCGATGCTACCCCAAATCAACACTCCCTCTTGAATGTGCTTTAATAATATGCCCTGTTGCATATTGTTCTGACTTTGAAGCATCTCCCTCTGTGTTGCTAATGTCTGACATGCTGTCCACCAATTCTGCGCAAATGTTGCATATGTACTGTTGCTGACACTGCCACTCTCATGTGAAAAATCTTAATTCTGGACTCCTACTGCGACAAATCTAAATTGCTTCTCCTATTATTTTCCATAAATTTTTCATTACAATGTAATATCGGAGTAATTACTGAAGCAGTCTACACAAATAATGTTGCGGAATAAATCTAAGTGCTGAAACAATTTGAACAAAATACAATGAAAAACATCCATATTTGACACAATTATTTTTGGACCAAGTCACCGGAAACACCCAACTTGGGAAAACTGGTGCAGCAGATTTGAGGGTTTTGTATTATTAGGCTGCAGAATCTTGAGTACAACTTGGGTGCCAATATTTGGCTCACCCTTCAGAGAAAATCTTGGCAACAGAAGAAATATGAGTTATATCTCACTCTGCAAGTCCTCGGCTGATCCGGAGCAGCATTGGTGAAGCCCCTCTCTACCTCTACGTGATGCCTACACTGCTACTGCGTAAGCCTACATGGGCAAGCTAAGGAACTCCGTCACCTCCTCCTCTGCAATGATCAAGCTGATCTGGAACTAAGTTTTGGCCCTCCTGGCTCAGAAACCTCAGCTTCCAGCTATCTCCAAACTGAATCTAGAAGGCACTATGTCACTTTTATGTGATCCCCTTCAGGGACTGCGTCACCCCTCCAGATGATTGCGCTGCCTCTATTGCGTCACTGCTACCTCTCTCTCTGAAATGTACTCCTGGTCCTTCTGACCAGTTACTATATCTGCCCCTCTCTGGAACTGATCACTAGATCGAAATCACTTAGCCAGCCCTGCCCTAGTGATTCGATCTTGATCAAAAGTTGTCTCTTTCACAAGCTCGAAAATGCCATATGCTAAGTGTCTTTTCCATAGGCCCCTCACCACCCTCCTTATAATCTTTCGTTGCCCCCTCGACGGCCAAGATTAAAGCATAATCAAGGGCCAAGATTAACTGGGAATTGATCCGTGACTTTATCTAGAAGATTCACACTTGGTTTAATTAATATCCTTTAATTAATCATTTTCCCTAAGTTTAGACTTAGGAAAACATTAAAAAATGATTAATTAATTTAATTAAACCATCTCTAAGTGGAATTTTCCAAAATCCTTTCTGGGTATTATGGAATACATGTGTCTTAGCCTATATACAAAATTACAAGGCTAGAGCACATCCGATGCTACCATAAATCAAAATTCCCTCTTAGCGAGGAAAGTGCTCTAGCAATACAACTCTATGTGTTGCTTTAACTTCTATAACATCTACTGTTGTGTTGTTTGATGCTGCTCACCAACACTGCACAAATGTTGCAACTGTACAGTTGCTGACTCTGCATGCTGCTGCCAACTGCTGTTGTACTGTAACTCCCTCTGAATTCTGCAACCATGCTGCTACACTGCGTGAGAACTACGCTGCACCACTGTGCACTACGCTGTTGCTGCTCCATTGCTGCTGCCGTTGTTCGGTTGCATTGTTGCTAATTGCAACAGAAAAAGATCAGAAATTGGACATGCAATACTGCATTTGGATAATAACACTGTCTGCTGCTAACTTCTGCACTAGCTCTCTGAAATTGCTGCTCTGCACTGCAATGCATCAGTGTGCTCTGCGCTGCTGCTGCTCTTCTTCTGCGCAGATCAGACTCTAGTACTGCTAGCCACTGCATTGTCTCTTCCTCTTCTGTTGCATCTGTCCATCCTGCTACTGTCTTAAGGCTCCCGTAGCTCGTATGTGATCCAAGAGTTCGGAAATACTCAAGGATTTTGCCTCTTGTAGATTCTGGATCTACAACTCCAAGTCAACCCACTTCCCTCCTTTCGGAATATTTGGTAACATAGCACAATCATATTTTGTCTCAATCTTGGCAGCTCCGGCTTGAGGATCCTGCTTCTCCTCTTTGTCCTTTTTCTTAAGAGGACATTGTGTGGCATAATGTCCCATTTCCCCACACCTGAAGCGCTTGATGTTGGACAGATCTTTCTTCTTCTGCCGTTGTTGACCCTTTGATGCAAGGGCTGCGTTTTCTTCCTCCTCCTCCTTGACTTTCGAACCGCTGTTGCCGTCCTCAATATGGATTTTGAGGAGATATCTCCTCAGCGCTTCTTGCTGCAAGGTTGCCCACATCGCTTCCCATCTTGGGAGTCTTTCTTTGCCCAGAATGCTCTGGACAAAGCGCTGATAGTCTTCTGAAATAGAGTTGAGAGTGAGCCTTACCAGCTCTAAGTCTCTAGGTGCTGACCCCACTGCTGACAGTTGGTCTCGGTTTTCCTGAATTCTAGACAACAAAGAGTCAAAACACTCTCCCTTCTTCTTCCTGGTTTTACGCATCTTCTCCTCCAGAGACATCTTCCGCTGCTCGGAAGATCCTTGATATAGCGTTTCTAGCCCTACCCACATTTCTATAGGAATTTTCTTTTGCAGCATGCTATGTGGGGTACGATGTGATCCTTTACGCCATCTAGGATCAATCGTTTGGCTTTTGCCATGTTCTTCTTGAAGGCTTTCAGATGTGCTGCATCTAGTAGCTTTAAAATTGTGCTGTCAATTAGGCTCTTTAGATCATGCTCATCAAGGAGAAACTGAATACTTGACTTTCAAATAACATATTTGGAGGCACCCTCCAACCTATGTTGGTCACACAATCCGTTGATGGCCATCTCCTCAACTGTCGACTTCTCCCTCTAACCCTCTGCTCAGCTAGACTCACGCACTCCTTGAGGAGTAAGTTAATGCTTTTGTTGCTGCACATGAAAGAACTGAGTCTCTTTGAGTAAGAGAACTCTCTGAGGTTAAGAAATCCCCCACTGTGTTTTTTAGAAATTTTTTGACGCTCATGCACCATCACCCACTGCTGTGCAACTACTGTGTCCTTCAACTACGTTGGTCTGCTACGCTGCCTCTTCTGCAACTGGAATAGCTTACCCCTCTGTCAACTCGCTCAGAGGGAGCTTTCTCTGCGCTGGATAGCTCTCCAGGTCTGGACTGCGTAACTATTGGGGTAGTCTACTGCTGCTTACGCAGCTCCCAATCCCTTCAACGTTGATCTGCTGGTTCACTTTTGTTTCTCCTGCACTTCAACTTGAAAAATCCTAAATCTAGATTCCTATTTCGATAAATTTGAATTACTTATATTATTTTCCATAATTATTACATTACAACGAAATATCAGAGTAATTACTGACGCAGTCTACACAAATAACGCTGCGGAATAAATCTAACTACTGAAACAATATGAACAAAATACAATGAAGCACATCCACATTTGACACAGTTATTTTTGGACTAAGTCCTCGGAAAAACCCAACTTGGGAAACCTGGTGCAACAGATCTGAGGGTTTTGTATTATTAAGCAACAGAATCTTGAGTACAACTTGGGTGCCAATATCTGGCTTACCTTTTAGAGAAAATCTCGGCAATAGAAGAAATGTGAGATATACCTCACTCTGTAAGTCCCCGGCTAATCCGGAGCAGCGCTGGTGAAGCCCCTCTCTGCCTCTGCGTGATGCCTACATTGCTACTGCGTAAGCTTGCGTGGGCAAGCTGAGGAACTACGTCACCTCCTCCTCTGCAACGATCAAGCTGATTTGAAACTGAGTTTTGGCCCTCCTGGCTCAGAAACCTCAGCTTCTAGCTATATCCGGACTGAATCTAGAAGGCACTGCGTCGCTTCTGCATGATCCCCTTCAGGGACTACGTCACCCCTCCAGATGACTGCGCTGCCTCTACTGCATCACTGCTGCCTCTCTCTCTAAAATGTACTCCTAGTCCTCCTGACCAGTTACTGCATCTGCCCCTCTCTGGAACTTATCACTAGATCGAAATCACTTAGCCAACCCTGCCCTAGTGATTTGATCTTGATCAAAAGTTGTGTCTCTCTCACAAGCTCGAAAATGCCAAACGCTCAGTGTCTTTTCCATAGGCCCCTCACCCTCCTTATAATCTTTCGTTGACCCCTCAAAGGCCAAGATTAAAGCATAATCAAGGGCCAAGATTAATTAGGAGTTGATCCGTGACTTTATCTAGAAGATTCACACTTAGTTTAATTAATATCCTTTAAGTAATCAGTTTCCGTAAGTTTAGCCTTAGGAAAACATTAAAAACGATTAATTAATTTAATTAAACCATCTCTAAGTGGAATTTTCCAAAATCCTTTTTGGGTATTATGGAATACATGTGTCTTAGCCTATATACAAAATTACAAGGCTAGAGCACATACGATGCTACCATAAATCAACATGTCAACCACTGCATCCGTATCGCAACTCCCTCTGAATTTTGCATTTGTGCTGCTGTTGACTCTACCACTACCAACTACTACTGCATTGCAACACAGTTGCTTTCTGCAACTGAAAAAGATCCAAAATTGGACAATTATATTGCATCTCGATGATCACGATCTAACTTTTGCTAGCTTCTGCGCCGCCTCTCTGAAGTTATTGCGTCGCTGCTGCTCTGTAGTGCGTCCCTCTACGTTGTTGCAACACTTCTCTATGCTGCTCAGACTCTAGCGCTGCTAACCACTGCGTTGCCACTTCAACACTCCTCTGCACCAACTGGCCCTAGTCCATCCTGCTACTGCTGTTTTGGGCTCCCATAGCAAGGTGATGATTTGAGAGGTGGACTCCTCAAGGATCTTGCCTATCTTGTAGATCTCTGGGTCTACTTCTAAATCAGCCCACCTTCCTCCTGGAGGTATATAAGCTATCATAGCAAACTCCTCCTCCTTTATCTTTGTTGCTCCGGCCTGACGATCATGCTTCTCATCCTTGTCCTTTTTTCTGAGAGGAGACTATGTGGTGTAATGTCCCATCTCGCCACACCGGAAGCATTTGATCTTTGACAGATCCTTCTTGCCCCTGCGCTGGTCTTGCTGCCCCTTTGATGCAAGGGCCGCATTCTCTTCCTCCTCCTCCTTGATCTTCGAATCGCTGTTGCTGTCGCCCTCAAGTTGACACTTGAGTAAGTCTCTTTGCATCTCTTCTTGTTGAAGAGCTACCCACATTGACTCCCAGTCCAACAAGTTTTCTTTGTTGAGATTTTTTGAGTGTTTGGGTAGCATCGGATGTGCTCTAGCTCTCCAAGACCCAGAAATGGATTTGGGAAATTCCATCCAGTTTGGGAGATAATTAATTAATTAATATTTTTAATTAAGAACCCTAAGTCTAACTTAGGAAAATTAAAATATTAAAGGTAATTAATTAAAACATGTGATGGAATTGACTTAAGTCACACAGATCAAGCTTTCTTTTAATCTGAGCCATCGATTCAAGATTTGATCATGGTCGTTGGTTTCCCAACGAAAAAATATAAAGGAAAGACTTGGGGTCAGTTGGAGAACACACACACGGAGGTAGAGAACTGAGACTAAGCTGAAATTCTAGGGCGGGTTTGCTAAGAATTTTCATAAGTGTTTAAGCTCCGGAGAGGGGCAGTATTGGCTAAGGGGATGATCTGATTCCAGTGCCAAGAATCAGCAAGAGGCAGAGAGTAAGCAACCAGGAGCAGCGCAGAGAGCTTCAGCCGCTACGCAAGCCCAGAAAGGGTAGCGTTGAGTAGCAGGAGTCCCTCCAAGGTTACGCAGAGGCCTTCTAGGGCAGCGTAGGGACTGTGTCACCCAGTCTGAGGTTACACAACCCTCTCCAGGCCAGCACAGAAGCACGCAGAGGCTAGCAGGGCTGACGCAAGGGCTTCAGGGGCAGCGCTGGGGTTTCTAGAGGCAGAAATTCGCTGAGTCTTGTAAATCCCGTTTAAAGGTGTGGATCAGTCAAAGTTTCAGTCTCCAGAACAACAGGTTAGCTGCAAATCTATTTTTTCTCTGTTGGGTTAACCAGTAAGGTGCCAAGATTTGCTGTATTCAGAAACTACTTAATAATATAAACCCTCTAGCAGCCAAAAGACTGGTTTTCCTGCATTGGGTTTTTTCGGGGACAGTTGTCCAGAAAATCTTGTGTCACTTTGTCTCTATGCATGTACTTTTGTTTTAGATCTGAATCGGTGAAAGTCTGTTATGTGTTTACTTCGATGTTAATCTGAAGATTTCAACATTAATAACTTGTTAAGTAGGAGAAGTATAACCAGAATTAACAGTAGGGTTTCTGCATAAAGTAATATTCTGAAATTTTCACATTCTCTGCCCAAGATGCTCTGACAAAAACTTGGTAATCCTCGGACATTGAGTCGAGGGCCAATCTGACCATCTTTGTGGCCTTAGGAGCTACTCCTACGACTGCCAGTTGATCTCGGTTTTCCTAAAGTCTAGACAGGAACGGATCAATATTCTCTCCCTTCTGCAACCTGGTGGTTCGCATTTTCTCCTCCAAAAACATCTTTCGCTGCCCCGAAGACCCCTCATACAGTGTTGCGAACGCATCCCACATCTCCTTTGTTGTACCTTTGGATGAGATGTGTGAAACAATGGGATCCCTCACTCTATCGAGGATCAACTGCTTGGCTTTAGCCATATTCTTCTTGAAGGCCCGTAATGGTGTTGCATCCACTGATTCGGCTTGAGCACTATCGATAAAGTGCTTGAGGTAATGTCATCTAGAAGGAAGGAGATCCTTGCCTTCTAGATTACATAGTTGGAGGCACCCTCCAACTAGTCTTGGTCATGCAATCCATTGGTAGCCATCTCACCCAGCTGTTGTCGATGTACTGCCTCTTACCCTCTACACAGCTGGCTTTACGCACTCCTGATGGAGCAAGCCTGAAAAGCTACTGCTACTGCACAAGGAATTTGAGTTTCTCGGGCCATAAACTTACTGAGGTTAGAAAATCCCCAAATTTGTGTTTATGCTACGCTTCCTGATGCTCTGCACCAGCAATCATTGCTACACAGTCAACTGCGTCCCTCCAGCTACTAATTTGCGTAGATTTGCTGCGCTGCTCCCTCCTGCCTCAAACAAACAACAATCTGGAACAACCTTACATCTCTGTCAGCTCACTCGGAGAGAGATTTTCCTTGTTGATTTGGCCCTCCTGGCTTGGACTGCGCACTTCACTGGGAGATCGATCTGCTGCTTACGTAGCTCTTTGATCCTCAGCTGCTGCTTCAACGTTGGATCTGTTGGATCTGTGCTTTGTCTTCCTTTCACTCAACTTAAACAAGCTCTAATACCATGTGAAAATTCGTGTTACATGGAATCCTACTGCAGCAACCGATGGAAAATCTTCTATTTGTTATTTTACTTAACAAATTATTTACTGTGTTCTACAAGCAAATATCGAAATCCATTCACTACAGCCTACACAATTAAACTGCAGAAGAAATACAAGTGCGGAAACAAATCTGAACACACAGATCACACAACCTTCTGACACAATTGTTTTTGAACCGGAAAAACCTAATGCGGGAAAATCGATGCAACAGATCTGAGGGTTTATGTTATTATGCAGTAAATTCTGAGTACAAATGTATGATTGACAAGACTGTCAAATCATACAGCAAAACTGACAAAAGAGATCTCGGGAGACAAACCTCACTCCTCCACGGGAAATCTGGCACGGATCTGCACCAAGGCTGGACTGCCTTGCGTTGCCCTTCTGCCTCTGCCCTGGTCTCACTGCTAGCTGGAAACTGAGCCTCCGGAAAATCTCTCTGGGGTCTGACACTGGCTCTGCATTGTCTCCTCTGTAGGAAAACGATTCTCCCTCTGGCTCTGCGCAATGACTGCGTAGACACTTCGTCACTGGCTCTGCGTTGAAGTTGTGGCTCTCTCTGTTTCTGTTGTTATGTACTCTCTGGCTCAAGAAACCTTCCAACCGGAAATGTTGCCCCTCACTGCAATCAAGGATCACTTAGAACTGATTTTCGTAAGAGAACTTGCTCCATCAAAAAAATTCGATCTCTAGATCCTCTTTGTCTCCACGAATGTCATTTCCAAATGACCCTCCAAGTCCTCCTTATATTCTTCTCATTGAGGATTCAATGGCCTAGATTAGATCTCTAATCAACGGTTAAGATTAACTTTTGACTTTATCCGTTTATTCTAGATCATTCTCACTCATAGTCTATTAATACACTTTAATTATTTTATTTTCCTAAGTTTTGACTTAGGGTCCCTTTAAAAATAATTAATTATTTCTATAGAATACAATCCGAGTGGAATTTCACCAAACACTTTCTGGGTTATTTAGAATACATGTGTTTAAGCCTCTCCACAAAATTTGAGACTTGGAGCACATCTGATGCTACCCCAAATCAACAGCAAGCTTATCGAGATAAATAATCTCTAGGACATTTCATTCATATAACATCGGCCCATACATTAAATTAGCTAAAACATGCTTAATTCCACATTTCAATCATGCAACAACTAGCCCTAATTTTAGCAGTATGCAACAACAAGAATAACAATGGTTAAATTTTCTTACAACATTATAGAGTATATCCAACCAGCGTTTCGTTTGCAAGACAAAGCTCCAAAACAAGAAAAATAGCCCAAATCCATACATCAAAATTCATCCATCTCCAAAAATGTCCACCAAGGGAAAAAATGTGAAGTTTTCTCTGATTAGAGAGATCCCAAGTCAAGTGATGATACAAATGAATGTATCTAAAATCAATATATACCCTCGTAAGGAGTTCGAATTAGCCTATGGGCCTACATTAGCCCCTAATGATAAAATAATGTGCAAATAAAACCCCTATTGGTGACAAGCCACCAAATTAACTCACAAATGGAAACAATAAGCCTCGTTGGGGCCAAATAATAATATGTACATGTCGTGGGGCCCTCCGAAGGCCTAATAATGTCCTGAAGTGGCATAATGAGGAAGAAATTCCTTGGAATATGATGGACAAGGGAGTGTCCCCTTTCTTCCAAGTAGTAGACTTGTGGTGCTCCTAGTGGGTGTGGGCGAACACAAATGACCCCATGGGTCTCCATATGAATCGAAGATGCATGTAGATCCTCTGCAAGGGCTCGAGTGATGGAATGAACGCTGCCATGACATTGTACACGACCTGGGACACTTGCTAAGAGTGTGGGTCTCCTGTGGGCCCTCCTGGAAATAGTGTACCAAGCACATCACCATCATCCCAAAAGTGGATCACTAGTAGTCCCTGAACATCAATGATGATCTGTGGAGTGTTATCTGCTGCTATGGAGGCCCATGGCTCTCTATGCACACCCTATGTGTGCCAATGTAGATCTCTAGGGGTTAGGATCTCATATAGGAGACTGAACCCAAATGGAAACCATTTGCAATCCTGTATAAAATCCAATGTGACCCCTAGGCTTCCAGTACAACCAGTCATTAGAATAATCATGTAAAAGAGCTTAAAATAATGGATAACAAAATGGACACTTCATAATGGTATGCCCTTCCATAGTGGGCTTTGGCATGTGCTAGTGTCTCCGTATTTCAAAGGGGGTTAGCCATGTACCTTATTAAATGGTTTCGACCCTTAAATGGGATTATAGATCCATGGTACGTCCTTTGAATTGGGGTGGCAAGTGACAAATAAGTGAAACGGAGTAGAGAATGAGAGGAGAAATACTGGGCCACATATTAGGGCATAGGGGAAGCCCACACCAGGGTATATAATGTGTAGGTGGGAGCAGTCGTGGTAAATGAGGTGTCCCAACCTTGATTTTTCCACCCTTCTTTTTATGCGTTTTTCCTTTCATGAATTTTCTTTAATTAACCGCTCGGCGCTGAAGGATAAGAGGATGATGTGTCATATATAGCAGTGAATCAATGATTATCCCTTTTAAGGTAGGGCGGTTCATTGCCCTCCAGGGTGTGAAATTTCTGAATATTACTTATGCAGAAACCCTACTGTTAAATCTTGATTTACTTCTCCTACTTAGACAAGTTATTAATCTGAAATATTCAACATTAACATTGAAGTAAACACACTAACGGTCTACACAGATACAGATCTAAACGGAATACATGCATAATGACAAAGTAACGCACAGGATTTTCTGGACAACTGACCCCGGAAAAACCCAATGCGGGAAAACCTGTCTTTTGGCTGTTGGAGGGTTTTTATTATTAAGTAGATTCTAAGTACAACATATCTGGGCACCAAACTGGTTAACCCGACAAAGAAAAAACTATATGCAGCAATACCTCTATTCTGGAGAGAAAAACTGACTCATTCACACCCTCAAACAGGATTTACATAACTCGGCCCTTTTCAGTCTTCAAAAACCCCAGCACTGCTCTAAAGCCCTCTGCGTTAGCTTTGCTAGCTTTCGTCAGCCCCTGCATTGCTTAGGAAGCGCCTACATCACCCCAGACTGGGTTACCCTGCCCTAGTTGGGCCTGCGTCAGCCCTGCTAGCCTCCTACTACCTTTGCACTACCCTTTCTAGGCCTGCGTAGCCTCTGTGTTGCGCAACTGCTGCTCAGTGTGCTACTTCTTTGGCTCTTCTTGCACTCTTGGCCTGGGATCAAATCATCCTTTTCGCCAATGCTACCCTTCACTGCAGCTGAAACACTTCTAAAATTCTTATTAAACCACACCCTAGAATTTCAGCTTAGTCTCAGTGCTTTGCCACTGTGTGTGTTCTCCAATTGACCCCAAGCCTTTCCTTTATACTTTTCTCGTTGGGAAACCAATGGCCGTGATCTAATCTTGAATCGACGATTAAGATTAAAAGAAAGCTTGATCCGTGTGACTTAAGACATTTTCATCGCATGTTTAATTTAATTAACTTTAATCTTTTAATTTTCCTAAGTTAGACTTAGGGCCCTTAATTAAAAAGATTAATTAATTATATATCTCTTAAACATGATGGAAAAAATCAAATCCCTTTATGGGTCTTTGATATCTCATGTACTCTAGTCCCTCCACAAAGCTTGGGAGCTAGAGCACATTCGATCTTATCCCAACACTCAAAAATCTCAACACTCCCTCTTAGCGAGGAATGTGCTCTAGCACAACTCTTCACCCCAAAGTTTTGCATTGATCTCTGGTGTGGGTCTCTGCGCTGATGCTTGGCCTGCTGCCCTTCATCACCGCGCTGTTGCTGCTCTCTCGTACTATTGCCCATGACGCTACCACCACCACTGCTGCTCATGACGCTACCAGCAGCACTGTGACATCTGTACTGCAGCTCCCTGTCAATCTGCTGCATCGTGTTGCCAACTGTTGCACTGCAACTCAGTGGTTGAGAGAAACAACTGAAAAACACTTGCCCAATATTTGATAGACAAGTCAGTTGGGCTGCATCCTCACCACTGAAGCTCCATAGGTTGCTGCTCCGTGCTGTCAGCTGGAGGCTGTTGCAGCTCTACACTGCGTAAGTAGACCTCCTCTGCGTTGAAGTCCCCTATGCTGCGCTGTCCTCCTGAAGCCTCTGTGCTGCTGCAACTTTGCTCTGCGTAAGCAGGCCTTCTTTGTGTTGCTGAAGTCACATCAGCCCCTTTGCACTGTTGTTGCCACGCTACTACTGCATCTGCATTGCGCTGCTCCCTCTCAGCATCCAGCTCTACCTCTGCTTTATCTGTGATTCTCTGCACCCACTGATCTACTTGTCCCACTATTGTCTTAAGGCTCCTGTAGAACGAATGTGATCCAAGAGTTGGGCTACTCAAGGATCTCGCCACCACTCTGTAGGTACTCTAGAAATCCATGTCGCCCCACTTTCATGGTTCATGAGCGCTCATGGTTACGTCATCTTCGGAGTCATCGTCCGCCACAACAGCCTTGGAGCTAGAAGCTTCCTTATCCTTTTCCTTCTGAGGACAATTGCTGGCGAAATTTCCTAATTTGCCGCACTGGAAACACTTGATCTTCGACAGATCATGCTTCTTTCTCCCTTGCTGCCTCTCTGATGCCAACGCTGCATCTTCTTCTTTTTCTTTCTTTACTTTACTCGACCCAGTGCTGAAATGCCTCTTGGTGATCTGATGAATTTCTTCTTATTAGAGGATAGCCCACATATTGTCCCAGTTGGGAAGGTTTTCTCTGCCCAAGAGACTTTGGACAAAAGTTTCCCAGTCCTCTATGAGAGCATTTAGAGCCGTCCTCATCATAACATCGTTCTCCACCTTCACCCCCTTATCGGTCAGTTGATCCCAGATCACTTGAAGTCTGGACAGAAAAGGATCGATCTCCTCTCCCTTGGCCATCATGAATAGCCTCGGTTGGTTCTCCAAAAGCATCTTCCTCTAGACAGATCTTCCTTCATATAGTGTGGTCAAAGCCACCCACATATCATGAGCCGTTGTCTTCTCGGCTATGTGAGGGACCACATGATCTTTGACCTCGTCCATGATGAAGCACTTGGCGTGTGTCGCTGCTTCTTCATGCTTCTCCAGGAGCTTTGCATCAGTCGCCATGGCGAGGAATTTCTCTGCATGCTCCCTCAGACCGTATGCCTCCATGATTACCAGGATTCTGGCCTTCCAAATTGCAAAGTTCGACAAGTCGTCCAACCTATCCTGATCACGTAGTCCTTGAGGTGCCATTTGCTCAGAAAATATGTTGGAACGAATCCTCCTCTCTATGCTAGAACAAATCCCCCTCTCTATGCTAGAGACTTGGATCCAGGGTCCTTGGTGAAATAGACACCCTCTACTCCCGTTGACAACTGACTTCCTCATTTGGAAGTCTGCAAAGTGAAAAACGAATCAGCGTTCTTCGATCCTTTGATCGATCTTCAGACTTCTTTGGCCGGAAATCTTCTGAGACGCTGATGTCCTCTCTCTCTCTTTGTCAACTTTACTTAGGCTAAATTCTGAATCAACAGAATTTTAACGCCACTAGCAACTATTGAAGGTCTGCAGCATGGCTTCCGACACTCTAATTTAGCAAACAGCTTTAGGACTGCGTCACCCTAGCTGGCCTCTGCGTGAGCAGACAGTTTTAGCGCAACTTCTGCCCTGCCTCTGCACATTAAGTACGTGGGCCTGCGTGGAGACTGCGTCACTTTGGCCTCTATGTGGCTCTGCTTCCTTTTGTTGCTACGCTACCCTCTCTGGTCCAGCTTTCTGTGGCTATTGTTGCTTTCTATGCTGCTTCTTGCAGCAAGGATTCTTCAGTCTTCTTGCTCGAGATTTAGCTAGATCTGCAATTGCTCTGATACCATGTGAAAATTTCTGAATATTACTTATGCAGAAACCCTACTGTTAAATCTTGATTTACTTCTCCTACTTAGACAAGTTATTAATCTGAAATATTCAGCATTAACATCGAAGTAAACACATTAACTGTCTACACAGATACAGATCCAAACAGAATACATGCACAATGACAAAGTGACACACTGGTTTTTTTGGACAACTGTCCTCGGAAAAACCCAATGCAGGAAAACCGGTCTTTTGGCTGTTGGATGGTTTTTATTATTAAGTAGATTCTAAGTACAACACATCTGGGCACCAAACTGATTAACCCAACAGAGAAATGAACAGTCTGCAGCAATACCTTTGTTTCGAAGACAAAAAAACTGATTGATTCACACCCTCAAACGGGAATTACAGAACTCAGCCCTTTTCAGTCTTCAGAAACCCCAACGTTGCTCTGAAGCCCTCTACGTCAGCTCTGCTAGCTTGCGTCAACCCCTGCGCTGCTCAGGAAAGGCCTGCTTCACCCAGACTGGGTTACGCTGCCCTGGTTGGGCCTGCGTCAGCCCTGCTAGCCTCTTGTTCCTCTGCGCTCCCCTTTCTAGGCCTACATTGCGCAGATGCTGCTCAGTCTACTGCTTCTCTGCCTCTTGTTGCACTCTTGGTCTGAGATCAGATCATCTCTTTCGCCAATACTACCCCTCGCTGCAGTTGAAACACTTTTGAAATTCTTAGCAAACCACACCCTAGAATTTAAGCTTAGTCTCGGTGCTCTGCCACTGTGTGTGTTCTCCAACAGACCCCAAGTCTTTCCTTTATACTTTTCGAAAGCAACAGTCGTGATCTAATCTTGAATCGACAGCTAAGATTAAAAGAAAACTTGATCCGTGTGACTTAAGTCATTTTCATCACATGTTTAATTTAATTAACTTTAATCTTTTAATTTTCCTCAGTTAGACTTAAAATCCTTAATTAAAAAGATTAATTAATGAAATATCTCTTAAACAAGATGGAATTTCTCAAATCCCTTTTTGGGTCTTGGAGATCTCATGTACTCTAGTCCCTCCACAAAGCTTGGGAGCTAGAGCACATCCGATGCTATCCCAAAACTCAAAAATCTCAACATAGGGGGTTCAGACAATCATGAGTTCTTGTATGATAAAGGAGGCTCATCTAGGGCCCTATGGAACTAGGGTGATGGCCATGGGTAAGGGGCAGAGCTCATTCATTGGCTTTTTCCCATGTGCTAATTATTTTTGTCTCGACCATCTTTTGCTATTTGTGGTACAATTTCCTATTAAGTGTGGCCAATTATGCTTTTTCTTTTTCTTTTAGCTGCTTCAACCTCTGGGGCATAATTCCATGCCTAACCCAAGGCGGGGACAAGGGGATAGGGAGGTTGACCCTCTGTGGACCCAGGTGGGAGAAGTGATGAATGGGAGCATAATGAACAGAAGGGGAGTAATGTATGCAGATAAAGGAGTGGGACCACGCCCCCAAAGTTAGGGTTTCCCAAGAAGTACCACCCTAGAACTAAATGGTCAATAAAGGAGGTCCCACGAGACTAAAATGCAAGGGTAACACCCAACTTTGTCAAGGCCATCCACATTTTATACGATGAATGGATCTTTCTTCGTTATGTGATGGATTATGTGATCGTTCACACTATCCAAAATGATGCTCCTGGCTCTTATATCTTTTATCTTATGGCTCTTATATTTTTTATCTTATGTTCAACTTGTTGGGTAGCATCTTGATGAATTCGAGTCTCTTGGATTGCAGTTGCCCACAAACCATTCCCCATTAAAACAAAGGTGATTCGCTCCTTACATGGACTGAAGTTTACAACCCTCTCCACCTTGTCTTCATACGGTATACCTCAAACTTGATGATGCCATATTACTAGATCGACTTTAGCCACAAAACCCTTGTTGTAAAATAAAAATTATGCTACCATAAAACCATTGTCATATCTGATCTCCCCTACAGATAATACCTTGTTAAATTCTTTTATACCAGATCCGATTTACTTTACTTTAACAATTTATTAAAAGCCCATAAAATATATATCTCAATATTTCTAAAATTGCTAATAAAATAAATACATTTGTTTATTAACTTGGAAAATAAAATGCAGCAGAAATAAAATGGAGAGATCAATCACACTATAGCAACCAATTTGTACCCAATACAATCTTCCTTCATATTAAATTTCTTAGGAAAATCCGGGCCTAGACCCACAAAGAATACATAGAAAAATACAACTGTTGGAAACCTGGAAACTTGACCCCATTGGGAGAACCAGTCTCAAGGAAATTGGCTCATGGAAATCGACACTCCAAAAGAAATTCGGCCTATGAGAATTAGACTTATCTCAGTAGCAAATCGTCCCCCTTTCTTCTTTCCTCACACAACTCTTGTGCACTTGAAAAAATCAACCTCTTTGGATATTTCGGCCTCCAACAATTTGGGCCTCCTCTTCAACAACTCGGCCACCCTCTTTCCTGAACTCATTCTCCCTAAATTTCTCCCAAAATTCCTTGCTGCACTTTCGCCACAACTATGTGTTTTTTCACCTCTCTCTTAGGCTTATTTTATAATTTTATTAAGCAAAAATCCCTAACTCTAATCTCTGAAGTGATGAATGGATAGGAATGAATCTGAAGCCTTACTTGAGACCAATGGTTGAGATTATATCCAAGTCACTTAAATAATTTTATTATTTATCTTTAGAACTTTGGCCTAATAGTCCACAATAATTAATTAAATTAATTATTGTACTTTTCCTAAGCTAACCTTAGGAAAGAAATCTTAAAATCGCTTACTCCATCCAGCAAGCAGTTAAAGAGGCAATCAAATATCTTCTACATCTAAAGACAGCAAGCCATTGTAGAATATCTTCTGAGGCTACAAAATCAACAATAGGTGTGTCAATTGGAGTCATGGTTGTGGTTAAGAATGAAGATATTGTATTCTTGGTCTATTTTATGGTACTCACTAAGATTGGTCAAAAAACATTCCATCTCACCTATATTGACCCACTAAAACTGCTCACCACTTGCCTGGTATCTGATACATCATCCTTTTGTACCAAAAATTCCAAAACTTGGAAATCCATTTTCAAAACGATGTCATTGTTTGAATTTTTGAATTGTGAAGTCTTGAATTCGTAGTGTTTTGGCCCAGCAAGATTTATTACAAGACTTGCACTAGCAGAACTGAAACTATTCCTCCAAATGATCCAGGATACATATAAGATCTCCTTGGTGAATCATTGAAATAACCAAGGAATGAAGGGTTTCCAGAGGGAGCAGATCCAACGATGATGATGGTGTGTTGCTACAACAATGTTCATACATGAACCTTGTCTTCCAGAATATAAATAACCTCGTAGATGAGAATGCCTGCATGCGGAATTGGTGGGCAGTGGGCAGCAAATATCTTTATAATCGGAAATCTGGAATTTACATAACTGAATACATGAAACAGATTTTGGGGTCAACGACAAGCCAAGTTCACCTCGGACTTGTGCTAGCTTAAGCACATATTGGATTTCTCTTAACATCACACTATGTATGGTCTATCTATGTGATAAGATTGCATCGCTTGTGGTTACATTTAACTCGAAGTTGGTTCTCTTGCAAGTTAAATTCACTAAGTTGATAGTTTAGTTCTTCAAAGCTCATCATTAGCTTGGGATGGAATCGGCATTTTGCAAATCTGAAATATATTTTTTTGCATACATAACAAATCAGATTTGAGGTATAATCCGCTTATTTGGAATTCATTTGAAGCATCTAAGTAGATTGTCGTGATTTAAGCTTATTCTCACTAAGTGGTTGAATCCTTTATTTTGCATATGATATAGTTTTGTGGGGTTCATTGATGTGAATAGCTTTTAATTACAATCAAGATTTACTACGCTATTCCAATAATTAACTGTGATATTGAAGGGATAGCTCCTTGGCTTCTTGAGAGTAGGCCAAAAGTGAAGTGGAAGTTTGTATTGAGCTGACAATGGAAAAACTCCCATTTTTTACCCTCAAGGTAGCATTTTTGGATTGGGATTTTCCACTTAGATGCTAATTTAGGTGATAACACAACCCATCAAGCACTTCAAAGGTGCAAGTGATCATTTCAAGCGTGCTAGGGTTTCACCACCTTCGTAATGGCTTCCAGGTTCAACAATTGAAATATCTGACATTCAAATCAGCAAGAAGACAATCTCAATCCAATCAATTCTAATACCTTGTTGGAATTTTGAAAATTTGACTTTTATTGCAAATTTAGAAATTTTACCTCAGTCTTGAGGTTTCTTAGATCTATCTCCTACTATGAACATTAGGGCTGAATCTGAAATATGAATTACAAGCATTTATTTCACTTTTGTTCAACCCGATTCACAAGAAAGCCCCAAAAAAAAATGAATATCAAAGTGTACTTCAATGTAACAATGTTTTGCCTAGGGCATCACTTGTTAAGCATATAACAATGTGAGGCATCTATTCAATAACTATTTTTATCATGTGTTTTTTCGTGATCAGTGATTATCTACTCTGCTTCTCATGAGTTTCGATTTTCTTCGAACAAGAAACTCCCGTGGTTTTTTCAATCTGCACTTTCAAATGACTCATTTACCAGTATGCAAGTGTTTGTTGGAAATCTTCAATGATTGTGCGAAAGCAAATTGCGACTCTTTTCAAGTTTGTTTTACAAATTGCTTTCCGGGAGCGATAGACGCTTGGTTACAGATTTTCCAAAACAACCTCCTATTTGTCTTACTTATAGTATTCTACATATTTGTCTTAATTATAGTATTCTACCTATTGTATTTAGGGGTTCCTGTAATGAAAATAGTTTCTACCAATTGTATTTAGGGGTTATGCGAATTTTTACGTGAGGTTTGACTGCTTTATGATTTTGTCTTTCCATTGAAATTTGATGACATAATATTAGATGAGATCGGTATTTTTAGTTCTTTCAAATGCATTTAATATATGTATAAATATATCCAAAGCTTCGAAAAACGTTAAGGTATTCAGTTTGTATATATTTAACAATTTAGATTTACATTCCAATAATTGTTTACCAAAATTTTCAACAATTTTATTAAAAAAAATTATCAAATAAAAACTAAAAATATAAAATGTTTAGAATTCGCTGTTTTCATGATGTATAAAACAGGAGTACATACATCAGTAGATACACATCCTATCCCAGCATTTCTAATTTGCGATAAGATTATTTGTCATAAAGTTCCTAGGCATGCATCTATGACAAATATTTGATTTTTGTTTGACTGGAAATCATATGTTTTCTTCAATATGCAAAGCCCACGTTGTTTTGCTATAATGAATCACATCATGGCATCCTTAAGATTCGTGCTCCAATGGAGATTTTTTGTTAAACTAAACTCGTTTTTTAATCGTTTCTTATATTTCTGAGAATGTCTGGATACTCAACATTTTGAAACTTGACTGTTCTATAGTGTTGGATTACTTTATCCATTTTACTAAAGGTCATAGAATTTTTGTTGCGACGTAAAGGTGGTTGGAGCTGTTGGATTTATGAACCAACTATTGCAGATCCCAGAAGGCTTGAATCCTCGATGGACATCCATGATTGAAAGCTGTTGGCACAGGTGTCCTTATTTATTGGTGTCTTCTTGTATTTTGTAAGGATAGGCGTGATTATGCATTTCACAAAATGATAGCTATAACAGGACATACATTTGATGATGCAGTGATCCAAATTGCCGTCCATCATTCCAAGATCTCACAGAGCAGTTGAAGGACTTCCAAAGGCATCTTACTGATCGTATACCTCAAAAATAACGAAGATATTTGGACATACCAGAGGCATATGAGAACAATAAAAGCTTTGTGACATATCTTGTGTCCAGCAGATAAATTCACACAACGCATGCTTATATAGTATTTTATCTTTAATGGTGTTAGCCATTAAGGTCTGCATGTTTTACTCTACTTTTACAATGCTCCGCGAAAAAAAGGAGCGTATTATTTTAGATGCTCCGTGGAATTTGAATCATATAGTTCATCTCCCTGGAAATTTTGCATTCAATTTTCCTTAATTTTCCGTACTTTGATGTCCATGAAAAGTGGGATGGAATATTTGGTCTATAGCATCATAAAATAGGTTGTGACTTCTGCCAAATAATTTTTGCTCAAGGAACGACGATGTCCATATGGTTTTGCCAGATGTTCTTAGACTGGATGCAGGAAAATGTTAGAGGTTTCTATTGGCTGAAAATGTAAGACAATAGAAACATTTATAACTATTAATATTGCATAAACAAAAGATTTCTTGGTTTTTCGGACTTAACATGCAAGGATGAGAGAAAATAAACCATTAGATCTTGCTTTACAGGCATACATCGTGTATGATTTAGTGCCCAGAATTTCCTATCTGAACAGCTTGACATGGAAATTTCAGTGTATTATTTAATATTTTATTCACGAATAAATATTAGTACTAGTTAATTAACTAGAATAATCCTATTCTTGGTCCTTTTTGAATGATATAAATAAGGGGCCTTATAGGCCCTTTTGTACCTAATTAGGTGAATGATACCATATCATGTGTGGGCAGCAGAAAACTTGGTTCCCAAACTCTAAATGGTTGAGATGAAATATGCATTTTATTCCAAACTTTATAAGTTTTAATATCAAATATATCAAAAAAGGTAATTATTTTTTTTCAAAAATTGATAATTTAGTTAATGTGCGCTTGTATGTTTGTGTATGCGTGTCTTATAATTACAGGAAAACATTTACTAATTGCAATGTAAAAGGTGGAAGGTATATAATGGACATCATAACCTGTCCTGCAGAGCAATTAAAGTCAAAAGAAAATGAGAATAAGCTGTGGGATCAAGAGATTGAGCATCTTCTTTAGCAGTTTGAAAATGTTATGTCTTCTCCTCTCCCTTTGGTCTTTGCAACTCTGTACCCTATCCATAATGGGTGAGTCACTTACCATACCTTATTGTGACCTTACTATATAAACGCTAGTTAACGACTCCTCAAACACCCTTCCTTTAAGCACAAAGGGAAGCAAAATATCAGGCGAAATTGTCCGGCCTTCTCTAATAGTTCACACAGGATTCAATGATTAATCTATAGAGTAAGCTACTTTCAGGGATCATGGTAAGTGTAAAGTATCTCCTTTTCTTCCTAGTGATGGATGATCCATGGAATTTGTGTGTAAGAGTGGATGTGATAGTTGACAATGCTTCAAAGGTAGCTAGCAGGAGTGAAAGGAGTTAGAATGGTAAGGACATGATCAGAGAAAACATATTTTAACATATAAAATATGAACTTAGAGCTTTGCTCAATTCCAAGAAGGAAGATGCAACTTGATCTGCGGAATGCCCTTAGCTAAGTGTTGATGGTGGATCTCATTGTGAAAATTCCAAGGTTGGAATCCCTACTGCAGCAATCAGATGTTATTTCTTCCACTTGTTAATTCGGAATCAAGTTATTTACGGTGTTACACAGTAAACATCGAAATAAATACTACTACAACCTTCACAACATAAAAAATATTGCGGAAACAAGTACTAAGAAACAAAGAAATAAACACATATATACACCGTTGTTTTTGGACAATGTCCTCGGAAAAACCCAATGCGGGAAAACTGGTGCAGCAGTTGAGGGTTTTAATTATTATGCAGTAGTTTCTGAATACAAGCCTTTGGATGCCCAGACTGATACAGAGAATAAACTAGTAAAAAGATAGTGAGAAATTATCTCACATTGTCACTGGCGATCTGACACTAATCCAACCTCTGAATAACTAGTCACACGTTGCCTCTGCGCATAGTCTTTGCACCGGCTCTGCGTCACAACCTCTTTGGGACTGCGTCATCCCTCTAGTTGATCGATCTTCTATTGGATGCTCATATCTCTGGCCCTCCGGTCTCACACCCTGGCTCTCAACACTAGATATGGACTGCTCCTCAGCAAAATTGCAAATCTCCTCAGAAGCTCTACACTGCCTCAGCTCTCTGTTGCGCAACGTGGCACTGCATAGCCTCTCTGGACCTATCTCTGCCTCCTGCCTTGCACTCTCCGTATTTGGAAAAATCTTCCACCGACAAACTATCCCTACCTCGATCTCTCGATCTCTCTCCAACAACTTCTGCGTTGTTCTCTTGAGAATTCGATCTCTATATCTCCCACTCGATCTATATTCCAAGTGCCCATCAAGCTCCTTCTTGTAATCTCTCGTTGACATATCAACAATCAATATTAAAACATAATCAAAGGCTAATATTAACTGGGAGTTTATTCGTGTCTTTATGTAGAAGATTCACACCTAGTCTAATTAAAGCACATTAATTAATCACATTTCCTAAGTTTAGACTTACGAATACATTAAAAATGATTAATTATTTTAATTAAATCCTCTTTGGGTGGAATTTACCAAAACACTTTCTAAGTATTCTGGAATGCATGTGTCTTAGCCTCTTTGCAAAATCTTGAGGCTAAAGCACATCCGATGCTACAAAAATCAACACTCCCTCTTAGCGAGGAATGTGCTCAAGTGTTGCAATCTCCTGAAGCAACATTTTGATTTCTGCACCATCCCAGTTGTGTTGTTGATATTTGGCTGCTACTGCCCACCCACTATTGCGTAGCTCTCTCTGTGCTACATTTGTGCTGATGTTGACTCTGCATGTTGTTGTCAACTACTGCATCTGCACTGCAACTCTGTTGTTGCTGTCACTGCAACTTCCGCAATTCCCTCTCATATGTTGTTGCTACAACTGAGAGATGTCCATCAACTGAACCAATTGTGTTCATATTGAAGCATCTATCCCCCAAGTTCTAATTGTTGCTAGCCTCTGCGTTGCTATTGACTCTGTATTGATGCCAACTCTGCTCTGCGCTGCTCAATTCCTAACGTCGCTAACCATTGCATCTGTCACTCTGGCACCTGACTGCACCAACTGACATTGGTCCATCCTGCTATTGTTGTTATGGGCTCCCATAGCAAGGTGATGATCCAAGAGGTGGACTCCTCAAGGATCTTGCCCTTCATGTAGCACTCTGGGGCTACGAAACCAAATCACCCCACTTCTCCCCTGGTGTATATGGGCAATCATGGCAAAATCCTCTTCCAATCTGGAGGACATTCTATTGATCTTTGCGGTAGCAGTGTATTGATTTTGCTCCTTGTCCTTCTTCCAAAGAGGACACTGAGAACTGAAGTGGCCCATCTCACCACATCATAAACACTTGATCTTTGAAGTATCCTTCTTTCGCCTACGCTGCTCTTGTTGCCCCTTTGATGCAAGGGCTACATTTTCCTCTTCACATTTGCTTTCTGCCTGTTGTTGCTGCTACCTTACAGGTTGCTCTTCACTAAGTCATGCCTCATCTCTTCTTGTTGGAGATCAACCTAAACTCTCTCCCAATCAGGAAACTTCTCTTTGCCCAGGATACTCTAGACATAGACTTGCCACTCCTCGGAAACATTGTTAAGGGCTAGTCGTACAAACTTAGTACCCTGAGGCGCTGCTCCTACAGTACCCAGTTGATCTCGGGGATCCTGAAGTCTCGTTAGAAAGGGGTCTATACGCTCCCCCTTCTCTATCATCGTGCATCTCATCTTTTCTTCCAAGTACATCTTCCGTTGCTCGGAAGATCCCTACTATAACATGGTCAATGCATCTCACATTTATTTGGTTGTGCCCTTACTTGCTATGTGAGATACAACGTGATCTCTCACTCGTTTGAGGATCAACCTCTTGGCCTTCTGTAAATTTTTGTAGATGTTCTATGCTTGATGCAACTTTACTTTTTATCCCCAATCTCAGTCAGCAATCACATAAACAAGAAAGTAAAATGCAGATAGAACATACCAGTAGATCAACATAAGACAAGCCAAAAATACCAGTGATCCGCAGGATGCTTCAACCAACAAAGTCTCAATATGGTCTGCCAACCAGAAGTGTCACACAACCCTCATGGAAAGCCAGATTAGTCAGCCCAAAGTCAACAAAAGTCAACATTGTCCCAGTCAACTGTCAACACAAATAGCAACAACAAGAAAGTCAACATAGCCAAGTCAAAGTCAACATCCAACCTTGATTCTTGTGCCAAAAAATGCAGATTGATGAGATCGAAGTTTAGGGAGAGTTTAGAGTCAAATTGACCAAGCGTTGACCAAAGTCAACGGTGGTCAATTTTTGCGCTGGAAACCCTAGACAATCTGAAACCCTAGCTGCTGCTTTTTCCCACGTGTGAGTGAAGAAGAGACTCTAATAGATGATCGAACCAATCAGATGAGGAGAGAGAATGTGATGTGATGGATGAGTGAAAATGACCTCGAACGTTGACCTATTTATATCTATCAATGAGGGTGTGTGACACAACTGCTGGGGCTTCAAGCCTATATTTCATTTCAGGTCAACTTGCACATATTTTGAATAAATTCAAAATAAATGTTCTGCTCATCGGATCAAGATGATCTTTAGATCGATCTTGCACCTCTCCGAAAGAGGAATCCAATAAAAATATTGGCATCTTCATCTGAGCATCACAACATGGATTTTGGACCTAGTTGTCCAAAATTAACAGTCCCTCTCAACTAGGGAGAACTCCATCCACCTGCCATCCAAACATCGTGCATCATCCCGTTGTAACTTTCTTTGTTGGCTTTTTTATTTCAGAACAAAAGTGGGTCAGTCACAAAGATATCATTCTCAGTTGACAAATTCAGCTCAAAGGTCTGAAACCTCTATAGGACTCAAAAGAGTCACGTACCAACCCGAAGTTGGTTTACTTGACTCGAAGTTAGTTAGAGGTCTGAAACCTCACTTGGACTCAAGAGAGTAATATACTAACCCGAAGTTAGTTTCACTGACCCGAAGTCAGTTGGATGTCTGAAACCTCACTTGGACTCAAGAGAGTCATATACTTACCCGAAGTCAGTTGGAGGTCCGAAACCTCACTAGACTTGATCCCAGATCAAGTGGTTGGACCGTGCCATCCTAGACATAGAGAGTACGACAATCTCTAATGTGTCCATCAGTGTTTTCTACTAGTCTCTAGATTTTCCCACCTCACTGGCCAAATGAGAGGTACTTCCCATGAGTCTAGGACTCAATGGGTAGGATGCATATGGGGCACAGATCATGAGAGGTGAACCAACTCAATCATCATAACGGTGGGGCAGAAGCACCACAAGGTTCGGCAAGCCTATCCCCGTGTGTGCTTATAGCTCCGAGAAGCTATCCCTAATGCCCCCTAGAGCTCCAAGAGCTCATCGTCCAATAGGACCCTCAAAATAGGGTCATTCCACGATACCAAGATTCTCACGGAAGGTTAGGAACATGACCTTCCCAAAGGGCATTGTGAGAATATCCGCGACCTACTCATCAGTTCCTATATGATCGAGCCTTATGGCGCCTCGTTGTACCATATCCTGGATAAAGTGGTACCAACCATCAACATGCTTGAATCGATCATGGAACACAGGATTCTATGACAAACGAATCCCCCTCTGGTTATCACAAAGGATAACGGTGGCATCTAGCACATGCTCGAACAACTCACTGAAGAGCTTTCACAACCAAGTGACTTCACAACAGGCCATACATGTTGCATTGTATTCGGCCTCAGCAGTGCTAAAGGCTACTGACCTCTGCTTCCTGCTCGAAGCATACCTACATGTGAAGTAGCATCCAGATGTGGTCTTGCGATCCACCACACTATAAGCCCAAATGGCATCAATACATCCATGGAGTATCATGCTCCCAGCAGTGTATCTCAGCCCATGGTCTATCGTGCCCCAGAGATATCTCAAGAGTTTCTTGGCACCAACCCAGTGAATGTTATGAGGATCAACCATGTGTTGACTCAAAGTGTTCACTGCACAACATATGTTCGGACGGGTGTTCACTAAGAACATCAGGGCCCCTACGAGTTGACGATACTCAGTAGGATTTGCTAGCACAGGCCCAACAACGCTACCACTCAACTTCTTAAAGTTGAGCTCCATTGGTGTCGACACGGACTTACAGTCCGCCATACCAAATCTTTCCAGAAGCTTCACAATATTAGGAATTTGGCTTCTGTGATCCATAAATTATGTATCAAATCTTTCGGTGAAAATCACATTCGAATAAATTGTGTCGACATGTTTCAAACCAGCCAGTGTGGTTCATCTTGTCCTGATGATGAACCACACTGGCTGGTTCGAAACGCGTCAACACAATTTACTCGAATGTGATTTTCACCGAAAGATTTGATACATAGCTTCACAATATATTTTCCTTGAGAAAGGAAAATCTCGTCAGGTCTCTGTCAGACCTCTAGGCCTAGGAAGTAGTGCATTAGTCCTAGGTCCTTTATCTCGAACTTAGTAGCGAGCTCCCTCTTGCACTGATGAATGAGAGGGTCAGCACCTGTCTAGAAGAGGTTGTCCACATACAACACTAGAATGAGAGGCTTTTCTCTATCAACCTTGAAGTAAAGGTTTGGATCAGCATTACTACGAGTGAAACCCAGCTTAATCAGGTAGCTATCTATCCTCTCGTACCAAGCTTTGGGTGCTTGCTTCAACCCATAGAGGGATTTCTTCAACCTGCAAACATGGGTGTCCCAATCCTGGACTTCGAACCCCAGAGGTTGCTCCACATACACCTCTTCCTTTATCGCACCATGCAGAAATGCGGTCTTCACATCCATTTGATGAAGATTCCATCCTTGCATAGCAGCAAGGGCTATGATAGATCGGATGGTGGTATATCGAGCCACAGGTGCAACTATGTCATCGTAGTCTATGGCTTCCTTTTGAGAGAAGCCACGGACAACAAATCTTGCCTTGAACTTTTTAGCACTACCATCAGATCCATGCTTGATCTTATAGAGCCCATTTCGAGGTGACAACTGCTTTGTCCTTCGGTCTTGGAACAACATCCTAGACATCATTCTTCATAATGGACTCATATTCTTCATACATAGCATCCCTCTAGACTTGATGCTTTACAGATTCCTCAAAATATCCAGGCTCAGATTGTATGATTGTACTCATGGCTGCTAGATACCCTTGGTATCTATTCAGTGTCTTGCTTTCACAGATGTCCCCATTGGGGCCATATGTCCCTTGGCATCCTTAAGAGTGTCCCTGAGCCATGATGGTCTCTTCCTCATTGAAGGAGGTGGATCAATAGGGTCCATCAGTCCTTAAACATCAGGCATCGTCTCATCCTTCGGTTCTTCTTGATTTCCAGGCCTTGCTTCATGATCTTCCTCATATCTTGGAAGATTGATTACTTTCCTCAGGGAAGCATCTTCATCAAAGGTAACATCGTGGCATATCTCCACTTCCCTTTGACCAGACACATAGACTCTATAGCCCTTCGAAGTTTCGCTATAGCCCACAAACATTTCCTTCTTTCTAGAAGCATCCAGCTTGCTCCTCTTCTCCTTCAGTACATGAAAATAAACAGGACATCCAAAAACTCTAAAATGTGAGACGTCAGGGTTTTTACTAGAGGAAACCTCTTCGAGAGTTTTGGAGTCCAGAGCGGAATGCGAGCATTGGTTTTGTATGTACACGGCAGTGTTCGCAGCGTCTCTCCACAGAAACTTCGGTAGACCTTGATCACATAGCATGGCACGGACAACTTCCACAATGGTCCTATTCTTTCTTTCAGCAACACCATTCTGCTCAAGAGTATAGACAGTTGTGGTTTTCCTCTTGATGCCAGCTTCTCTGCAAAAGTCCTTGAACTCGTTCGTCTCATATTTAGTGCCATTATCAGTCCTCAATATCTTGATCTTCTTCCCTGTTAGATTTTCCACCAAGGCTTTGAAGGTACGGAACCACATGAAAGCCTCGTCCTTCTTTTTCAAGAAGTATATCCAGGTTTTGCGAGAGAACTCATCTATGACCGTCATATAATAAGAGCATCCTCCCAAGGATGTCACGGGAAGCATACGAGACAAATCAGAATGTACTAATTGCAAGACATTTGATGTCTTTGTGACACATGAGGGAAAAGGTTCCCTTGTATGCTTTCCTTCGGCACAGCCTTGACATACACCTTCATGATCATTTGTGAACTCGAGCATCCCCATCACCACCTTCCTTGCTTCGGGAAGGGCTTTGTAGTGAAGGCGTCCAAACCTTTGGTGCTATAGTTCAGTCTGTCAGATAGTATCACATGTCATCAATCCCAGTGGACTTCTTCCAACTTGGTAGAGTGTATCAACTCTAAACCCAATCGTGATAGCTTCCTTGAAACTCTTCTTTCAAATACGCACCTTCTCATCAATGAATGCCACATTGAAACCTTTGTCTTCCATAGTTGAAATAGACACAAGGTTTTTCTTCAAATCAGATACATATAGTACATCTTGCAAGCGGAGGACTTGACCTTGAGACAAGTGGAGGGTCACAGCCCATGTCCCTTTCACGGGATATGTGGTATTTTCTCCAAGGATAATTTTTAGATTAACATCCTTCTCAGCCATATCAGAAAGTGCTTTCTTGAACCCAGTGATGTGCCTTGAGGCACCACTATCTATCAATCAGACATCCATAGTGTCGGGTGGAGATGCAGCAGAGAGGGCAGATACAAGAATGAATTCATTTCTTTTATCATCAACAACATTTGATTCCTCATACCTGGAATTTCTCGACCTTTTATAAGGTTGCCCATTTCCACCAGAGGAAGCCTTCCTCTTTCCTTTGAACTTGTTGTTCCTTTGATTTCCATTCTTCTGGTTGTTGTTGTTGTCATCATCATCAGGAGAATCCTTCTTGTAAGGGCATTCTCTAGCATAGTGACCAGGCTTATAACAAGTGTAACATTTACCTTTCTTCCCTTGGGCCCCTGCTCTTCCTTTGTTCCTCAAACCACCAAATTTCTTCTTCTTAACATGAGCAGTGAAGGCAACATTTCCTTCATTTTTCATATTCCTTCATCTTTGTCTCTTCTTGTATGCATCTAGATAGTACTTCGTCGAAATCAGGTATCACAATGTTATTGAGAATGGTAGTGTTGAATACATGCCATTTGGATGAGAGACAAGTGCGGAACCATCTCTCGATCAGCTATTGTATCCCCAATAGCCAGAATATTATTCCTGATTTCGGTTAGCTTCAGAAAATATGATTGGACAGATTCATCCCTGCCTTTCTTCAGATTCTTCAAATGATTCTAAAAGAATAGGACTTGATTTTCATTGTTGGCCTTGAACATGTTGACCAACTTATCATACATCTCCTTGGATGTGCCCAATTCAGAGATGTAGGCAACCAGACTCTTATGAATAGAGACTCTGATCATCAATTTTGTTTTCATTTCCCCCTTCTTATACTTTGACTTGGTGGTAGTAGGTGCAGTGGATGGAGGCTCTTGGATTTTACCCTGCACATAGTCCATGACATCTTGGTCTTCCAACATAAGATCCAATGTCATCTTCCAGGCATGGAAGTCTTCTTTCCCAGTCAATTTGTCATCAGCTTTAAAGCCATTATAGTTTGAGGTGCCCATGCTCTTCTTCGATGATTGCTACAAACTTGGGCTTTGTCTTCACCTCAGCTCTGATACCATTTAATTTTTTGTAGATGTTCTATGCTTGATGCAACTTTACTTTTCATCCTCAATATCAGTGAGCAATCACATAAACAAGAAACTAAAATGCAGATAGAACATACCAGTAGATCGACAGAAGACAAGACAAAATTATATGTGTGTTGGTGCGTTACGGCGGTCAACGGGATGCTTCAATCAACAAAGTCTCAATATGGTCAGCCAACCAGAATTGTCACACAACCCTCACGGACAGCCATATCAGTCAACCCAAATTCAACAAAAGTCAACGTTGTCTCAGTCAACGGTCAACACAAACAGCAGTAGCAAGAAAGTCAACACAACCAAGTCAAAGTCAACATCCAACCTCGATTTTTGTGCCAAAAAAATGCAGATTGATGAGATCGAAGTTGAGGGAGAGTTTCGAGTCAATTTGACCAAGCGTTGACAAAAGTCAACATTGGTCAATTTCTGCGCTGAAAACCCTAGACACTCTGAAACCTTAGCTGCTGCTTTTTCCCACGTGTGAGTGAAGAAGAGACTCCAATAGATGATCGAACCAATCAGATGAGGAGAGAGAATGTGATGTGATGGATGAATGAAAATGACCTCCAAATTTGACCTATTTATATCCATCAATGAGGATGTGTGACACAACTGCTGGGGCTTCAAGCCTACATTTCATTTCAGGCCAACTTGCACATATTTTGAATAAATTCAAAATAAATGTTCTACTCATTGGATCAAGATGATATTTAGATTGATCTTGCACCTTTCCAAAAGAGGAATCCAATAAAAATATTGGCATCTTCATTTGAGCATCACAACATGGAGTTTGGACCTAGTTGTCCAAAATTAACACCTTCACTATATCCTTCTTGTAAGCTTTCAATGGATATGGATTTGCGGGGACAACTACCACACTATCGATGAAATTTTTGAGATCATGCTCATCTATAAGGAAGGAGATCCTTGCCTTCCAGATCACATAGTTGGAGGCACCCTCCAACCGATCTTGATCTTACAACCCAGTTGTCACCATCTGACCAAACAAGTGTCAAACTACCTCCTTTCTCCTCTGCACAACTGTTGACTGGCTCTACACACTCCCTGCTGGAGTAAGTAGATCTTCTCCCGGTTACTGTTGCTTTGCAATGAGAAATCAAATTTCTTGGCTAGGAATTCTCTGAGGAAGAAATTCCCTCAGTGTGTGCTCTTCTTTCCTCTTCTAATGCTTTTTTGTCCCAACAACTGCTGAAGAAAACTGCATCCCAGCTGAATATTTGCTCTAAGCCGGAGTTGTTGCGCTTCTCCCTTTGCCTCTGACAAGATCTCGATCCTGAAAATTTACTCTCTGTCGACTCACTCAGAGAAGTACTTTTCCACGAACATCATCCTTCCCAACCAATGGACTGCGCAGCCCCTATCGGGTTCGATCTACTGCCTACGTAGTCTTTTCAAACTCCCTCTTTTGCTCAATGATGGGCTCTTCCTACGCTCTGATACTATGTGAAAATTCTAAGATTGGAATCCATGCTACAACAATTTGATATTATTTCTTCTACTTGTTAATTCTGAATCAAGCTATTTACGGTGTTACACAGTGAACATTGAAATAAATACTATTATGGCCCTCACAACATAAAAAATATTGCGGAAACAAGTACTGAGCAAGAAATAAATAAACACACATACACCGTTGTTTTTGGACAATGTCCCCAGAAAAACCCAATGCAGGAAAATCGGTGTAGCAACCAAGGGTTTTAATTATTATTCAGTATTTTTTGAATAGAAGTCTTTGGATGCCCAAACTGGCAATCTGATACAAAGAATAAACAGGGAAAAAGATAGTGAGAAATTATCTCACACTGTCACTGGCGATTTGACATTGATCCAGCCTCTGAATAGCTAGTCCCACACTGCCTCCACGTAGTCACTGCACTGGCTCTACGTCACAGCCTCTAGGGACTGTGTCACCCCTCTAGTTGATCGATTTGCTGACTGGATGCTTAGATCTTTGGCCCTCCGGTCTCACACGCCTGCTCCCGACACAAGATTTGGACTGCTCCTTAGCAAAACTATCGATCTTCTCAGAGGCTCTGCGCTACCTCAACGTAGCTCCATGCTACCCAGCGTGGCAATGCGCAGCCTCTTTGGACCTCTCTCTGCCTCCTCTGCCTTGCACTCTCCAGATCTGGAAAATATTCCACCAACAAACTATCCTTCCCCCTCACTGCAATAAATCAACTCGATCTCTCTCTGGCAATTGTTGCGTTGTTTTCTTGAGAATTTGATCTCTAGATCTCTCATTCAATCTATATTCCAAATGCCCATCAAGCTCCTCCTTGTAATCTCTTGTTGACATATCAACGACCAAGAAGATTCACACTCGTGTCTTTCTCTAGAAGATTCACACCCGATCTAATTAATACACTTCAATTAATCACATTTCCTAAGTTTAGACTTAGGAATACATTAAAAATGATTAATTATTTAATTAAATCCTCTCCGGGTGGACTTTCCCAAAACAATTTCTGTGTATTGTGAAATGCATGTGTCTTAGCCTTTGTGCAAAATATTGAGGCTACAACACATCCGATGCTACAAAAAACAACACTCATCTTGCCACAAGGAAAATGTAGCCAATGAGTCATGTTCACTTTGAAAAAAGAAAGAAAAGAAGTAACACCAAAAGGGAGAAGAAAGTTGGAATCCATAAGCATTATGAAATTTGTCGAAAGCAATATGAACAAGAAAACAACCATCTTCAAACACTGCACCACACCATTGCAACTTGTCCTACAAAAGAGTTGAATATCAATCCTTAGCATAACTCTAAAAATGTTTGGCAATTAGGCACTCCTAGAAAATATGCTTCATAGTGTTGAATTAATGAAAAAATGTACATAAGCCATCTAAAAGAGGCCAATTGAGCCTTGGATGGGATCCTCTAATAAATCATCAACCAAGCAAACTCCTATAACTTAAATTCAAACATACCACACATTTGAAAGTTGATGTGACTAATATATCCTCCACATTAGTGGACATACTAGAGAATTGGGAAACCAAAACTACACCCTCCATATCTCCAAGATGGCATTGGCATCCTAATATTTATCTCGAACAACTCAGACTTTGAGATAGGGCTCCTCAACTCCATAATAGAGGTAGGGTTGGGGGAAATCAAGCAATACTTTTGAGCAAGAAAGTTCCAATCCATCTAGCCATGAGAGGAAGAATCCTGCGTGTCTCTCCTAAAGAAAATGTATTTCTTTCCAATTTGCAAGTTTGAAAATAGGGCATCTATGTAACATAGTGCCTCTAAGCTTTCTAGCTCCAAACTAGGTAGATCCCACCCTCCAATGCCAATGAATCAAACCTATGATAACACTCCAAGATTATCAAATACTCGAAAAAATAAGGTAAAATAAATAAAACATGTGGGGAGAAGTGATAATATCACATGGCCAAAAACACCCTCTAGCCCAACTAATATGTTGATCAGTCATCACCCTCACCACATACTTGGTTGCAAGGATACTACTCTAATTCAGAACATCAATCATGCAAGACCCTCCTCATCCTTAGGCATGGTAATAAAGACTTTTCCTTGGTTATAGTATGAACATCCCATAGTACCAACAAAAAAGCCCTTTAACCATCATATTTAGATCATAGTATGACCACAAAATCTACTCTAATTGCCAAAACTAAGTCTTTCTAGGGAATTAACAAGAGGCATAACAAACATGAGAACCCTGGAGAATACGCCAATAGCACTCAACTTCTTAGCAAATGGGAGGTCCTTATGATGCATTATATGTAATTTTCTTTGAAGTCTCTATCTACACCAATCCCACATGGTTTTAGGTAACAAACCAACAACAAAACAGTTAGCCAGGCACTGCACAATGACCCACGGCCAAATATGAGTCCAAGCTTGCGAGAATCCCCAACCACAGAACCTAAAGTAGTGAAAATGTCTAAGAAAGTAAGGGGTCCATCAATCTATCCTTGCTTTTTTCTCACAAAGAGAAAATATTTATCATCACAATAATTGTTAACCATTATAGAACCATTTATGCACTAAATTTTTGGAATGTGCCTTGCAATACATGCAAACTCCAATAAGTAGCCCAAAGCATTAGCCATTAACACATGTAAATGAGGAGCCAGGGGCCACCCTTGATGAATGAACCAATGTAGTAGAATTTATGGGAATATGATGTTGAGGATTTCCATTACACCAAAACACGCAGGCATTAGTAAACTTCCAAACCATTATCATTACCTTTTTAAGTGGTTCCAAGGTGGATCCCAGAGTGGCGGTTAATCCACGTGATCGATTCCCAACAAGGTTAGTGTGAAAATCCAACACCCTTTCTCAAACTAAATCAAGGAATTGAACCTGGGCCAAGGCTCTGATACCATGTTGATGATTTCCATTATACCAAAACCCGCAGGCATTAATAAACTTCCAAACCATTATCATTACCTTTTTAAGTGGTCCCACGGTGGATCCCAGAGTGGTGGTCAGTCCACGTGATCAATTCCCAACGAGGTAAGTGTGAAAATCCAACACAGGGCAATGTTTATTGAGACAAAGGAAAAAGCATTGGTGAAGAAGGCATTCACCATAACCATGCAACAAGGGCCCAAAACCAGGTAAAGACAACATCTTTAAGATTTTATACCAATCCACCTAACCATAATATTTTCAAAGTCAATTTCGAGAATGAGGGACTACTAGCCAAACTCTTGAAACCCCTTCAAAGCTTCTCGTGTTGAAACGGTGTTGTTAAAAATAAATTTGTCCTGTAAACAGAACGAGTTTGCTCCTAATGCACCAAATACCATGCAACTAAACATATCCAGAAAGGAAATGTCTATGATTTTATAAAATATTGTGAGCAAAGTAATATATCACCATTCCTTTAGTTGAGTCCCTTGATGCATTCTTTAAAACAAGCTTGATCAACCCTTAATTAAGAAACTTTGATCTTCTACCGAAGTTGAAGACTTCGTAGGTCAAGCAATAAAATCATCACCAATGATGTCCTACATGGCTTTGTAGAATTTACAAGGCCATCCATGGTCGACGAATTTCCATTCTGCATGGAAGTTGAAGCAACATACAACTTCTCTCATGAAAACAATTTGTCCAACCTATCCTAATCACCATTGGAGACTTTGCAAGAAACAACTCTACAATAGGCATCTCTAGCAACCACAACTCATCTATTATAGAATACAAGCATGAATGTTTTTAAAATGGGAAGTAAACATACATCCGACCTAAAAAGGGTCCTTTGCAATAGCCATCTACCCTACAATGATCAAGCCCCCCATCAACGTCTGAATTTCGCTTGAGGAAGTCAAAGTAGAACTTGGACCCTTCATCCCCTTCCTAAATGCACGAAAAACTGAGCAAACCTTAGCACCCATAACAATGTAATCATCACCTTTGTATACTACCATTTTCAACCTCACATTCTCCTCAAGAGGAACATTATGAAGATCTTCCACTTGCAAGTAAACATTCACCCCTAGCCACACATAAACTTAGTAGTGCGGCAAACTACAACTTCCCACCTAAGAATCCATCAATTAGCTCCCACAAGCATAGGTGATATGGATCTTTTAAAGTGACACGACGTGTAAAAATATTCAAATGTGTATGATTAAACTAAACCCGCTTAAAGTGTATAATTAATAAATTGAAATAAATCGTAAAGGACTTAAAGTAGTTGCAGCTTAAATAAATATGAAAATGGAGACATGAAGAAAATAGGAACAAAACCTATTGATAATGAAGTTCGCCTAGTGTGAACTACCTTACGGGTCCAGCCTCTAAGGGAGTGGCCTTTTTATTATTCTCCCAAAATTGCAATTACAATTAAGAAAAATGCCTCCAAAATATTGTTACAAAAGAGGGCCCTATGCTACCAGGAAGTGGCCTCCAAAATGCCACCAAAAACCTCCTTTTGGTTGCTACAATATCAAGCTCTCGAGCACTTTGTTTACAAAAAACTACACGGGTTTAAAACCAAGCTTAATAACTCACAACTCTACAATACCTCACAACCACAACACTTCCAATGTATTCACAATATCTTTACATATATATAGCATTTGTAGCCCAATAGTCCCGGGGTCAAGTTCATGGGTTGTCGAACTTATCACATAATATTCACATAGTTATGTTCTAAATATAAACATTTCGTTTGAATTTCCCTAGATCCATCACACTTAGTTTTTAGAATCAACGTTTCGAGCTAGCAAGTGTGTCTCATCATCTAGATTAAAAGATGAGAAATTTGATCAAGACCAACTGTATAAATAGGAGAGAGATAGAGATACATTAATTCAAAGATGAACATTAATGGAATCTAAAAAAATAAAGTTAACCTAAGAAAAAATGAAAAGAAACAATAATAATAATATCAATATAATAATCATAATCAATATAATAGTATAATAATTTATAAAAATAAATAAAATAATAACATTATATAATAGTAAATAACAAATAAAAGTTATATCTACATGTTATGTAAAATAATAATAATAATAATAATAATAATAGGAGGGAAATGGTTTATTCAGGTTAATAATGTAATAATAATAATTAGTACAATAATATAATAATGTATAAATAAATAGAATGATCATAATTTATAACCTTCAATATAACAAAAGAAAAAAGAAAAAAAGAAATTACAATGTAAATAAATATATGTATATATAAAATTAAATTAGTATTAATCATAATAATAGAAAAAAAAATCATAATAACCCTCGAATTATATATATATATATATTATTCGAGGGTTATTATATATATATATATATATATATATATATATATATATATTCAAAGTACTACATTAATATCACTAATAGGTAATGTAATAATAGGAGATGTAATTATAAAAGAACAAAGAAAATGTTAATCAAAGGGAAGAAGACAATTTAGACTAAAACAAGACAAGCGAATCAGAAAATCAGTAGCAAATAGAGAAGGAAACAACTAGGGATGTTAGGATATTCCGACACATAGGAAATAGTTAAGAATAACTTAGTCTAGTGTAGAGTTAGGTAAAGTGTGTTTCTTTACCATGTACATTTGTAACTTATAATCCGACGGTCACGATTTGTAGTGATCCGACGGTTATCTCTCACCTCGGTATTAACGACACTTGATCTATGGCTTAACATCTGATTGGTCCATGATATCTATTTAAAGAGCATGGAAGGTCATTGGTTCGGTAATCGTTTATGAGAGAAACATATGTAACTTTTCTTTTTATATTAATAAATTGCCTGAAGTGGCTGCGTTGGCTCAGGCCGGGGACTGTTTCCCTCTTTGAGGGTTTTAACCACGTGATAATACTGGTGTACTGATTTGTGATCTGTTTGTGAGCGGTGACCTTTGGTTCTTGATCTACGAAACTTACCCTTTAAATTCCTACATGGTATCAGAGCTATTTTGAGGGCTGCGTCCGTTGTTGATCAAAATCTGAAGTCGGTTTGACTGCATGCGAATTCCGTTTTGTAGATCTACTATTTCTGAACATTGTTGGGCTCGGAGAACTGCTCGGTTGTGTTCGGAGCGTTTGTTATAGTGAGGAACACTTTTCGTTTCATGCGAAAAAGTTTCTGGCTGCCCAAGTTATGACAGTTTAGATCTGGAAGTATAAAGCATCTGTTTTGCAGTGATATTTGTTAATAGTTCTGCTTATTTTGGTTCCCTCTCTTTATTTTAAATTTTTAGGTTTTATTTATTTCCCAGATCTAGACCCTCTTCTCTGTGTATGCTCTTTGTTGTGCGTTGCGTGCGATCTCAGCAAATCAGAAACAAGAAAAAGAGTTTTGTTCGCTACGTATGCTCTTTCCCCACGTCTTTGTGCGATCTTGGGAAATCAGAAATAGTGAAAAAATTGATAGTTGTCGGTAAGGTTAATCGAAAATCTAACATTTTGTCGTAAGGCTTTGCATTTCGTTTTTTTTTTTGCTCGGTTTTTGTGTTTTTTTGTGCAGGAAAAGGCACACACACCCCTTTCCTCCTTTCAAACAATAACGTGATCCTTTTACTATCTCACTTGGTGAGGGGTTAGTTTATGAGAATAGAGGTCTTGGGTTCATGTCTCATTCTCAAGCTTCTTTTGTAAAAAGTTTTTGTTAAAAGGGGCAGAATTTTTGTTTTTAAAACTGCACTTCATCCTGTTCCCGTAACTATTCAGCATCTACAACACAGATTTTTCAAAAGGAATAACTTCTTCATCCGGAAGCTGTTTTTCGAGCCGTTTTTTTTTAAACGGCCTAATTTTTCGAGATATTTCCATTGGAGAAGTTAGTTTCAGATTTTCTCAGCTTCAGTTTTTTTTTTTTTAAATGGAAAGTGCATGCTCGATTATTCTTAACAACACCAATTATTTCCAATGGCTACCTCACATGGTAGATATATTTAGAAGTAAAGGGGGATTTATAGAATAGCCACAGGGCTAGAAACTAAACCTTTTGATGATGATAAAGTCGCTAAATGGGAAAATAAACAAGATCAAGCATGAGGGTTGATAGTAATGTCAATTGCTCGAGATCTTCGATTTCATATTCTTGACATTGACACCCCTTATGAAGCCCTGAACAACCTAAATACTGTCTTTGGCATTCAAAATCAAATCAGGGCCCATCAGCTTGAAAATGAGTTGCTTACTTTGGATCCCAAAAATTTCTCCTTTATTGAAGATTTTTTGTCCAAATTCAAGACCCTCAAAGTTCTTTTAGAAGGTTGAAGGTCAAAAAGAAAGATGGTAGCCTCATATATTTCATTCTTACTAAGCTTGGCCCTGCATACTCTGTATTTGTTTCCGCCTTCCATTTCACTAGAGAAGCCATCATTTCTTCAGGAACCACCTACAAGAACCCATCTTTTGATGTATTTTGTGATACTTTGATAAGAGAACAAGAAAAACTCTTACACCTTGGTCTTATCAGTTCTAGAAACGGTTTTAAGAAAGCCTTAGCAGCCCAACATCAATCATATCAAAAGAATCCCAAGAAGCAGTATCCTAAAAAGTATGGTCTGAAACCAAACAAGGGTCCTAAGAAATTTCAGCCACAAACTGAAAAAGCAACTCACCAAAATGATAAGGCATATAAAAAAAGGGAAAGAAGACAGATAGACATTGCAACTTTTGCAATCGTGATGGCCACTTAGAGTCCAAATGTTTTAAGAAGATGGAAGCCTTAGAAGCAGCAATGAAGAATCACAACATCAATTTGGAGCACTCTTCACCTTCATCTTCAGGAATGGCACTTTCTGCTTGTGGTTTTCAAACATCAAGATCTGGTTATGCATTAAATGTATCTTCTTCTTCTCATTATCATGAATGGCTCATTGATTCTGGAGCTTCTTACCACATGGCTAAAAATAAATCCATGTTTTCTTCTTTAAATGACTGTAACACCAAACATATTTATGTTGGTTATGATAGATCTCTTAGTGTTGTAGGATCTAGAACCATTCATCTAGATAATGGTCATTTTAATGATGTACTATGTGTTCCTACCTTGTCATGCAACCTTCTATCTGTTTATCAGATAACTCATTCAGGTGAAGGGAAAATAGTAGAATTCTCACCTCATGATGTTGTAATCAAGGACCTCAAAGATACTAAACATATTTTAGCTACTGGCATTGCTGATGATTCCACAAGGTTATATAAGTTTGACAACTTTGGGTCATCATGTCTTCCCTCTGTTTTTGTTGCTCATAATGATGATGTGAGAAAACTTTGGCATGAGCGATTTGGTCACTTAAACTATCACTCTCTTCAAACTCTATGTAAGGAAAATATGGTGATGGGCCTTCCTATTGTATCTTGCCGAGATGGTGTTTGTTCTGGATGTGTACTCGGAAAACATCATTGAGATAGTTTTGACAAACGTGCCTCTTGGCACGCTTCAGCCCCTTTGAAACTTGTGCACAGTGATTTATGTGGTCCACTTCCTATTGTTTCTTTCTCTGGTTGCAAGTACTTCTTAACTTTCATTGATGATTTTTCCAGACGCACTTGGGTATACTTCTTAAAACTCAAGAGTGAAGTTTTTAACATGTTCTTGTCCTTTAAGGCCTTTGTTGAGAAACAATCTGGACATCAAATTCTTAAGTTAAGATCAGACAATGGAGGAGAATATGTTAACAACAAATTTATCAAATTCTGCACTGAGCATGGCATTCAATTGCAACATATTGTTCTAGATACTCCACAACAAAATGGTGTGGCTGAACGGAAGAATCGCACCTTAAAAGAAATGGCTAATTGCATGCTTCAATCTAAAGGACTTGGTCTCAATTTTTGGGCAGAAACCATTAACTGTGCAAATTACATAGTAAATCACACTCCTACTAAGGTTTTAAAGAATATAACTCCAGAAGAAGCTTGGAGCCCAATCAAACCAGATGTAAGTCACTTTCGTGTTTTTGGAAGTGATGCTTGGGCCCATATTCCAGATGCGAAACATAAAGCCTTAGAACCTAAGAGTGAAAAATGCATTTTTGTTGGATATTCTGAATATGTCAAAGGATATAGACTTCTTCAACCAAAATCCAAAAATATAATCATCAGAAGAGATGTAAAATTTGATGAAAATATATCGGCTTGCTAGCCTAGTTCGACGAGTGTGCCACCTTTGGCCTGCGAGCCTGATTCGGCATATGTGCCACCTCTCTCTCTCTCTCCTATTTTTAATAGCATTCCTTCTAGTTCAGATGATGACAGCGAGGATGACAATCCTCCTCCACCTCTTGAAATTGTTCCTTATACTCCATCGCTTCCAAGATGGGTCCGCTCTACTCGAGATGCAGCAAAATCTCTTGCAGGTGAACCTGCCGACCAACGACGTACACGTTCTCAGTTCGAAAGAGCCTCTTCCTTATTGGCTCAAGTTCCAGAAAAAATTGATCCAGAAACCTTTGAAGAAGCCTCCGGTCATCCAGATTGGGATGAAGCTATGAATGAAGAGTATCGTTCATTATTGGCAAACGATACTTGGGATCTTGTTCCTCTTCCAAAAGGAAGAAAACTTGCCAGATGCAGATGGGTTTACAAAACCAAGTTTGGACCAGATGGAAAAGTGGATAGACATAAAGCTCGTCTTGTTGCTAAAGGATTTTCACAAGTTGAAGGCATTGACTATACTGAAACCTTTTCCCCTGTTGACAAAATGAATTCGATCCGCCTTGTTCTTTCCCTTGCTGTCTCCTTTAAATGGGAATTCCATCAGATGGATGTTAAATCCACCTTCTTACATGGAGATTTTCATGAAGAAATCTACATGGAGCAACCCCCTAGCTTTATCCAAAAAGACTCCAACATTAAGGGAATTTTGAGGTCTAAAATGGGCCTCCTAAGGAAATAATAAAATAATAACTAAACCAATAAAATAATATTTATGAATTTTCACTACACTTTTTGCACCACAATCCATGTAACCATAGTTAAATTCAATTCAAAAGTTGTATCAAAATAAAATTAATTAAAAAAATGTATTGATGTGACTATAAATAAGAATGAGCTTTTAAAAAAAAAAGTCATTATCATTGAACAACTAATGCATTTGTCCTTTGTACTTAAATAACTTAAAATAAAATAAAAATATAAATTTATAAATTCTTAATTATATTATATGTTATTAATTAAAATTTATATTATTTAAATTGTATAATAACATGTAATTAATTTAGTATATAAAAATAATATAATAAATGTATAGGGATATGCATTGTTTCTTTCAAGAAATATGAAATGACAATAATATATTTTTATTCAAAAGTTTGAAATGACATTTATTATGAGTACTTTACTTTGACTTTAAAAGTACTTAGAGCACTACCATGGTTAACCATGAGTTTCTATCCACTATTGAGAATGTGATAAATAAGTACCTTTAACTCAAGCAATGCCACCTCAACCATTAGGGATGATGTCATCTCCTAAAATGTGATTGGTTCTCATAAAGTGAATTTTGATTGTACATTTTCCTTAGGAGGCAGATTTTAGACCTCAAAATTCCCTTAATGCCTTGTTTGTTGCCTTAGGAAGTCCCTCTATGGTCTCAAACAAACTCCTCGGACTTGGTATGCCAAAATGGATAGATTTCTATTAGATAATGGCTTTTCTAGGTGTCATTCTGACAACACTGTCTACACCAAGAAAGTGGGTAAGTCCTTCACCATCCTTGTTCTTTATGTTGATGATCTTATCCTTACTAGTAGTGATCCAAACCATATAAACCATGTGAAGTCTAGCCTCAAAAAGAAGGTTGAAATGACAGACTTAGGACACTTGCATTATTTCCTTGGTCTTCAAGTCTTGCAATCCAAGGAAGGCATTACCCTCTCTCAGTCCAAGTATGTCTGTGATATTATACACCACTTTCACATGGAAGACTGTAAGCTAGCCCCTTTCCCTTTTAGTCTGGAGTCAAGCTTTCAGTCACTTGTACTACCCCTAAAGTTGATGCTACCTTATATTGTCAACTTGTTGGTAAACTTCTGTATCTAACCCATACACGTCATGACCTTTCCTTTGACGTTGGTCTTGTCACTCAGTTTATGCACCAACCTCATGAAAGTCACTGGAAAGGAGCCAAAAGAATACTTCTATATATTCGAGATACAATTCAGTTCAAGATTCATTACAGTGCAGGAGCATCTCCATTGTTGATTGGTTTCACTGATTCTGATTGGGTTGGTGACCCCGATGATCGAAATTCTACTGCAGGATATGTATTCACTCTTGGTTCAAGACCTATTACTTGGTCTTGTAATAAACAAAGTACCATCTCCCTTTCTTCAGCAGAAGCAGAGTATCGCGGTGAAGTTGAAGCCAACAAGGAAGCCATGTGGCTTCGTCAGATCCTGTCTGAATTTGGTCGTCATCAGTAGCATCCAACTAGAATTTGGTGTGATAATCAGAGTGCCATTCATCTATGTAAAGATCCAGTTCAGCATTAGCGTATGAAACACATTGAACTCCACATACACTTCATCAGAAAGCTCATTCATGATCGTGTTCTTGAAGTGCAGCACTGTCCAACCAATGATCAAGTAGCCGATATCTTTACAAAGGCTCTCACAGAAGCGAAGTTTCCCAAACTTCGATCCATGCTTGGAGTTCAGGAAAGTTGTCATTAAGGGGGGGATAGGCTCTAATGCCTCCTTCCTTCTCCTATTGTGTCACCTTTGTAAATCCTTCAATCCTATCCCAATTTGTTCTTAAGAGGGGATGTTAGGATATATCAACACATAGGAAATAGGCTCCTTTTGTGTCACCTTTGTAAATCCTTCAATCCTATCCCTAGTTGTTCTTAAGGGGGGATGTTAGGATATTCCGACACATAGGAAATAGTTAAGAATAACTTAGTCTAGTGTAGAGTTAGGTAAAGTGTGTTTCTTTACCATGTAAATTTGGTAACCATAAATGATTTAGGAGGAAGCAAATCAAGAAGAAAGTGCAGGAATCTAGTTTTTACCGATTTTCCATACATCATTTCTATTAAGATTGCATGCATGCTATTGGAAATACTAAGAAAGGGGGGGGGGGTTATGGAAATTGTAATATCCTCCATTTTTAATTTTCATTTGAGGAGGTCAGTGGAGATCCATGGGATGGTGCTAAGCATAGCACAATTTTTGTAATGTCCCTTCTCAATAAATTCTATTGGAGGAGAACTACAATTTTGCAAATTTTGGAGCTAGCACATTTTTGGATGCCAACTTAGGGAAGTGGGTAAAAATTAGAGTTGGTGAGATGTGGGGGCCACCCCTCAAGGGAATATGCACCCCTTAGAGGAAAATTGATTTTGTGGGAAGGAGGTTGAAATATTTGGATGAGGGACCCACAAGGAAAGGTGAGGCAACAATTATAAATAGATCGTTGAAGGTCGCATTGAGGACCTTTTGCTAATTTGGAAATTGCACCATTGTTGCTCAGGTTGTTTAGCTAAGTTGCAAAGTGTTTTTCAACACCATATATTTGTAAGGGAAATCTCACTCTTTCTTCGGTGGACCTTGAATTCCACCCTAGGAGAGAATTTCCTTATTCCTTGGAGGTTTAGGGGAGCAGTTTCAAGGGGTATGAGTTGCTCTTTTCATCAAACTGGACGCAGGAGGAACCATGCATTCTTGTGGGAGGGTATTCTAGTCGTGATAGCACTGAGTTTTTGCAGGTCCATTCCTTGGTCAAATTGCAGTGGATTTTCAGGTTGAAGGGGTGTAATTTTCCCAGGTCGAATTTTCCTTGCAGGGGCCTACACAGTAGTTATCCTAGGTTGTGCAGTTCTTGGTGGAGTTGTTTGTTGGAAAGGCTTGGCTGAGGGATTTTGGGGTTGGATTGATTGGAGGTGAAAGAAGGTTGATTAGGGGGGAATTTATCAACATTTTGGAGGGGTTGCAGAGGTTGATATCCTGTAGGCCGAATTTTTCAAGTAGTGGTGGAAACCATATAATTTGGGGGTGATTTTGGAGCATCTGTAATATTAATTTTTTTGGTGTCAACTATGACAAGATTAGGATGGACTTCCAGAGTTGGGAGCAGACATGTCACAGATACAAGTTGGTGTCATTAGCGGGCCCAAGGGTTTTTTGGAGGAGTTTTGAGGAGTTTCTATGAGGACCGATGGCATTCTCTTTATATATCCATCATCCGCACAGTTTGTATTTCGTTCCGACGCATTCCAGAAGCTTTCAGAAAACTGAGTTACTTTTGGGCTTAACTCAATCAATTACGCTCAAGGTGACATTCTAGGAGGAATACATGATAGAACACCTTAGTGTAATAGCTCGTTGGAACCAGAATGAGGAGATATTCGGGAAGGGATGCTGAGAAGTGACTTATAGTGGCCAAAGATAGTACCATGGGTGATATACTATTTTCCTTAATGAAAAATGACTTTAATTAGTCATTTAATTAAAGGAAAAATAATATTTAGAGGAAAATGGGCCAAAAGTTACTTAAGTGAAATATAATTAAATTAAAGTCACTTTGATAGATTCAATGGAGGATCTTCTAGAATAATAATAAAATAATAAAATAAGATGCTTCTAGAGGATTGGAGATCTATCCATCAGATCTATCAAAGGAGAAGCAGAGGCCATTTGGAGATATCTTGGATTGGATCATTTTTTATGTGAGAGGTTTGAGAACTTGGTTCTCTACTTCAGCAATAGCCCCAGGAAGGAAACCCTTGGGTGATTTATTGAGAGTGGACGAGCACCCATCTCTTCCCTTGGTGGATCCATTCAGGATTCACAAGCTGTCGTGATTGATTTCATGTTTTGAGTTTGGAGGTTAGCATCAACATTATAGCATATCTTGGAGGATTGTCTACAGCTATTGTATCGGCATATATTTCTATATAATAAAGTTGTATTTTGTTGTGGTTGTTGCATATCTCATTATATCTCATATTGTGATATTTTAATGAGATTGTCGTATAATTTTTGGTGTTTTGGTTATGTTCTCGATGAAATTGTGAAAAGTTAAAACCCTCGTGAAATTTTAATAAAAATTCCCGAAAGGGATATTATATTGGTATCAAAGCTGGTGATCTACCCTGATCAGGAGTTCATAAATTTTACTCAAAATTGAAAGTGCTTGAAACTGTGTCGAACCTAAGCGACCGGGTAGATCTCGTCTTTCTAATTCTGGCGTCGTGAATGATTCGAAAAATCGATGTTGTATGAGGGAGATAACATATGAGGATCGGGGCTAGCCCCAGCTCTCGTCACCGCACCCATGGAAACAAGGGGCGGGACTAGGCGCCAGGTCTTAGCTTAGCCCCACCCATTTTTAATTCAAAACAAAATGGCCACGTTAATATGAATTAAAAATTCAGTTTTAAGGCCTCATTGGGCATTTAAATGATCCCATAAATTATGTTCGATGTTGGCGGAAAAGTTGCCCAGTTAGCTTTTTTTGGGTTTGTTGTGGTCTGTTTTAAATTTCTTATATGTCGTATATATGAGTTTATGTCTTTCAAATAAATTTTTAAAAATATATATACATGCATACAAATAAAAAAAATTAAATGAAGAAGTACTAAGCGGTTATTGGAGTTAATGTGTCAGACAGTGAGACCATGTTTTCCGCACTGTGTTAAAAGACGAGCAAGTGACATCATGGATACTGCCAATGGGAAAAGTCGTCCTGCAATGAAGCATGAGCAAGATCACAACATAACCAGAGGTTAACTAGCGGGGTGCCTCCACTAGAATATTTAACCCTTACCAATTGACCAAAAATGCTTTCGAAAAATCGATGTCGTATGAGGGAGATATCGCGTTTTGATCGATTTACCAAAAAACTAAATTTGTGATAGGTTTGACTGGGCTGCCCAGTCAGCATGCAGAGGTACAATCAGGAAAAATGGGAATATTCCTGAGAATATTCTATTTTCCAAGCCAATGATATTCTTCCATTTGTCACATTGTGATTGGATGGTGGTTGTACATTTTATTTTTGAGCCAATGGATGGGTGACACGTGGCCAGCCTTGAGGTTGCCACGTGTCCCATGTACGGTTGATCAAAATTCTGTTGAGGTCCGAGGGGTTCGACCCTGCGACCTCCGGCGCGTGTACATAACTATCCACCAACTCCGCTATACATGTGACTTAACAAGTATAGGACTTCACGTCTATTTAAAGTTTACATTGTTATCACTTGGGGGGGGACCGCCGGCGGCCCCATGGAAAGTGGTCACATGTTACAATAAACCACGACGGTAAATGTTCTGACATCACCGCCAAACCGTTAAACATTCCCCGCGCCAAGACATGTAATATCTCTACGAGTTAGAAGCTGACAGTTACGGTTTGGATAACTCCAGTGTTACCGTTAACACTACCACAATTTGCAGAGTGGGTTGTGCTCCAACTTAATGTTATCTGCGGGGTTTCGGGGGTTGGCATGTGGCCACCCCCCTCCCAAAAACATTTAATATTACGGTTTAACTTAGCAGAAAAGGATCGCGCCACTAAAAAATTTGGAGGTTTTGCTATTTTTAACTGTAGTTATGTGCAGTTCTCCACATTTAGTGGAGGATTTTTAGGTGTCATTGGGAAAAAGGCTAGGAGGGTCAATTTTCGACCAATTTGGGTGAAACAAGAGTCTACCTAGACTAATTTGAGAATTTTGGAGCCATTAGTGTAGATAAAATAGAAATTGGAGGCTTTTAAACACATGTATTTGCAAAATTTTGAGCATAATGAAAGATGGACATGCCAATGGGAGTTGGACCAGCAGATGTAGCCCAGGAGGGGTGAACTGCTTCATCATGCCTGTAGTGTAAATCTTATGTATGGTTTTATTTCTTTGTTATACACTATTTTTCAGTGTTATTTAGGCTTATTTTCATGCTTATAATTCACAAATTCATCTATGTTTCATGGTTAAAATCCTCATTCCTTAAGCAAACAAATGGAGACAAATATGTACATGTTTTGTAACTGAAAAGACGTTTATCACAGCAAACTAATATAGTCCTTTCATATCAGGTTGGTATCAGAGCTAGAGTTTATTCTCTGGTGTTGTTATGTGCAAATATTTGTTTCACTGTTTGCAAGTCTTCACATGCTTACTAGGCTCAAGCTCAAGAGAGGAGAAGGAAAATTGGTGGAAGCAAGAGGGTCTCAAAGTGAGCCACAGCAAAGGAGAAGGCCACATTCTCCACCACCTAGTTCACCTCCTAAAGAAGCAGAAGCAACATTAAGCATGCCTCCAGAGGAAGGATAAATCCATGAATAAGTGGATCCCAAAGAGGAAGAAAGAGTGTTCAGAAAAACATTCCTTGACATGAATGAGATGGTTAAAATCCTTTATCAAGAAAGGAACGAGAAACTAGAAGGAGAAGGATCCAAACTTCACAAGGAAGGATAGGGATCAACAAGAGGTCACCATGATGAAGATATTTCAAAGAAGGGAAACGGAGGAAATGGAGGCAGTGGAAATTCACCATCATCATCCTCTACCTCATCTTCAGTACATCACCACATAAGTCAAAGAACACTAGTAAAATTCATTTTCTAAAACTTGATGTTAAGTTTGAATTGCGAATTTTTAATGGTGAAGTCAATGCATAAAATCTTGATAATTGGATTAGGCAATTGGAGATCTATTTGAGAATCCAAAACCTTCAAGATGATGATACCAAAATCCAATTAGCTTCATTGAGAATGGAGGGTGCAACACTTGTTTGGTGGGAAGCCAAGACAAAGGAGATCAAGAAGCATGGTAAGATTATTCTATCATGGACTTATTTCATTACTGCAATAAAACAATAGTTTTATCCATTAGCTCATATGCAGAAAGCCATAATGAATTGGAAAAACTTTAGACAATTGAAAGGAAAGAATGTGCAAGTTTACACCCAAGAATTTAGGAGAAGAGATCTCTTATTAGGGGTAGATTTGTAGAGCCAAAATATTTTGCAAGTACATAGGAGGCTTACATAGCTACCTAAGATATACTATCCTCATGTTTAACCCCACATATCTAGATGAGGTATGTGTTCAGGCCACACATCTAGAAGCTAGAAGGAAAAACATTTCTGATGAGGGTAGTAACAAACCTTTTAAGGGTAAAAACAAAGAGAATACCTCAAAAGGTAAAGGCAAAAAGAATTCATTTGTCAAGAAAGAGGGAGAAAAAGTGGTTTGAAAACATTATTCAAAATAAGGCCATGATAAAAATCATCGTTGGAAATTACATCCTGAAAAGAGGCCCAAACATCTCAACAACAAAGGGAAACAGAAAACTGCAGCTACAACTCAACATGATTTAGGATTCAGATGATGAATCTAAAATTACAGCCATGGGATTGAAGAACATTAAGGGAAAATAAATTGAAACTAAACCCAGTATTAGTACATCAAACTGTCATATACAAACTTCAAATCAAGAAGAGAGAATTGAATTGTTTCATGTGAGGGTCATATCCAAACATACCAAGATTGACACATTGTTTGACAATGGGTCACAAGCAAACTTAATCTCTGAAAACTTGGTCAAAAACAACTTAACCTTGAGACCATTCCACATCCAAAACCATATCCACTTGGTTGGATTTGTAAGGATTCAAATTTACAAGTTTCAAAGAAGTGTATATTGCAGTTTGCAATAACTGCACATTTTGTTGACACAGTTGAATTAGATGTGGTTCCGCTTGACATAACAGGTATTGTGTTGGGAAGTTCTTACTTTTATGACAGGTGTTGTCAACCCTAGAGACAACCTTGAGTTGTGAAAGACCAGTGCCTAGGACATCTTATACAGCAAGGAGCATATGATACAACATGGAAAGTTATCAGAACAAGGCTCTCGTGCTATCTCATGTAAACAAGAAATTCTAATTTGGATGGAACCAGAATACTCAAAACTTCAGCACAAAGAAAGAAATATTGCAGAGGTAAAGTGTGAATTCCCAATATAAATGTATCAGACAATTCAAAGACAACTTTCTGTAAGGAGGGCTGGATTCTAAAAATACTTCACAGAGATGAATAATCAAAAGGTATTTGCTGCGTATGAAATATAGGGAGAATACTAACTGTCACTAAGATGAAATCCAGAAACAAATATCAACATGTAGTGGGCTTATGATAATAAGAATCTACACATGACAATAACCTTTAAAAATAACATCCCATAGCAGCTAATATAGAAGAAGTACGGTTTAAGTGGAAAATGAAACAACATATCATGCCTGAGCCATCTTTAAAGTGCTAGACAGGTTTTAGCATAAGTATCAATTATGATAGATTCATACCAAGACCAGTGAGCTACTCGCATTCCAGAACATGATACAAGAGAAATGGATGTAAATGAAATGAACAGTTAAGCTATAACACATAAGGGAGAGTTACAGACTGTAAAGCACAAAGACCAGAATCCTCATTAAACATGGAGCTCCTTATCACTGAGACCCAACGGGCTCTTCACATTTATATTAAAATTTCAACAAAATGCATACAAAATTCTTTCACAACGTATTCTTCTGAAAATCTAGAACATTTTTTCCTATTTGGTTGCTGCTTATATAGAACCCTCAGAAACATGAGTGGGAAGATATTTTTGGGAAAAATATCTTCCTCGCATGCTCGTAATCCGTTTGAGGTCTTAATAAAAAATGTTCAAAATTCATGATGAGGGATGGGGGCTGTTAGCCACCTATAAAATTTGTTATAGCAAAAGGTGGCTAAAACTTTTTTGAGCCTTCAAGGAACAAATTTTATTGCTAAAAAGTGTTGGCTCTTGAAGACTCTTGAAGGCCTCATGCCTCTATCCCAATTTCACTGCTATGCCCATTTCCACATTCACAAATCCTGCTGATTCCCAAGAAAGAATACTGCTGCAAAGACCCTTTTCCTCTTTTCCCCTTTTCCAAAACTAACCTCTTGTTCTCTCCTCTTTCCCCATAAGATCCCTCATTTTCATGTTTTTCCCCTTTTCCCTTTATTCAAAATCCCTTGATAAGGTTTTAAGACTCCCTCTTAGCCTTATCGAAACTCTCAAATTCCTTTGAAAACCATTGAAAAGAAATTAAAATGCATATTTTATATATATTATGGACTTAATCCCCCTTGGGCTAAGTCTTTAATCCTCCCCTCCATGCGTCTTGGTGCTAGAACCGAGCGCCAACCTTTCAGGCGCTTATCGCGTCACCCGATGCCAATTAGCCCTCTGCTTTAATTCTCGGTCTTATTATCTCCCATGCGCCCAAAGGCCTCGCAGACGGGCGCCAAACCATATCAAAAATTAACCTCTCGCCCCCAAAGTATAAACCTTAGTTTTATTTAAATTTGTTGGATTTATTATGAAATAACGTTTCCGCCGGTGCAAAATTCCAAATCAATCTCCATCGTCGATCTGATCTGCAGATCGACGGCGCGCGACCTATCAACCCGGTGGTCCCCGCCAACCACTCACCATTCCAAAACCGGGCGGTATCCATCGCACCGCTTTCAAGCCGAGGGCGGTTTTTTCCCGATCGGCAACGATTCCATACACCGCCCGACGCGTGGCCTGGGCACTGTTCACAAAACCGTCATTCATCGCGCGTTAAAGATCGGACGTGGACCCGTCGCGATATTGACGTCCACCGTCCGATCTAAGGCCAATCATCGGACGGTGATCGCTCACCAAAGAAGCCCGACAGTTAACCAGGCTACGGCGCAGCATTTAACAGATCTCTACCGTCGATTTGATCTACAGATCGACGACCCATATTTCATCGCCCAGTCTCCTCGTCCACAGCAGTGCCGGTGGTCCCAGCGCCACATCAGCATCCATGCGGAAAATTTCTATTGGGGCGGGTCTCCATGGTTTCTCGTCCAGTCAGCAAAGTCGGGCCCGGGAACTTTACTTAGCATGGTTTAATTAAATTTTGAAGTCCGGGCGTGTTTTTAAGGTTTATTGGCGCATGTTTCTCCACCGTTGATCGTGTGGGCTGATCTCATCCGACGACCCACGATCATCCCGAACCCCACACGCCATTTTTAACCTATTTTCTCCGTTTTTTCCAATAAAATGACCCTGTCACGTTATTTTTTCGCCTCTGCTCCCGACCGTCGATCTCTGTGCAATCGACGGCTCTGATTTAAACTATTCTTCCGCCTTCTCTATGACTTCTCCCGATCATTCTCGACCGTTGGATGATGCCATCCAACGGCCATGCTCACTCCACGTGCCCTCTGAAGCAGCGAACCTATACATGCATGGATTTTATAATATTTGTTCATATTTTGCAGGGTTAATGGTTTTTTCCGCCATGACTGAAGAAATTCAGAAGCAGAGGGTGACAATCCTCCCGCCTCTGATCCATCAAAGAGAATCCTTCGCAGGGTTTCAAATTCATGTTTCATCAATGATCCATGAGGCATTGATGCCATATCATCCCTGCACAACCCTGCACACTAGCAAAAACACATGAATCAAGCACAATCAGAGAGTATCAGTGTCGAAGACAAAAATGTACCAGGATAGAAGATTGAAGACAGATTTGCAGGGATCACGGCTAAGAATGATTATCAAAATCCTAATCCCCAATTAAAACACAGTTTGAAGAAAATTTTAAGTGTTTTATCAACAGAAAGCCTCCACTTCCACATCTGAGGCAAATTGATTCCTCCCAGCTACAAAAATGCCACCTGTGCCTCAAAGTGTTCAGTCAGAGGTCGAAGTTATTAATGAAGATCAGATATCCGCCTCACAACCACTAGAGAGTAAATTTTGCAAACAAACTTAATGACAAAACATCTGCAGAGTAACCTCAACATCACATAGAGCCTTAAAGGTCAACAAAAGCTCCCACCAAGCTTAATATTTATGTAAATCATTTAGTACAGAAGACACCTATGTAAGCTTCTTTATTGAGCCCCTTAAAGGCCAAGAAGCCATTTAAGTCTGTATTAATTATTTTTTGAGATCTTTTATCAAATCTCACCTCCTCATCCTTCTATATATACTACTGCAGAAGATGAGTGAGGGGTTGGTTGTAGAACTTTGAAATATAATTGAGCTTGAGACTTCTATCTGTAAATAGTGTTCACTGGCCCTTGAAGCTATGTTTGTGTCAGACTTGTTAGGCTAGATAGTGAAGATGATTGCTGAACTGAAAAATTGGACCTGAGTACTGTAACTGGTTTGACATCAATAACAAACTGTTTCTTGGGATCCTGGTCTATATCATTGGTGAAGTGCCCCTTTCTTTGTTATTTTTTTTCCTTCTATGTATGTCATATTGTTCACTTTTCTCTGATAAAGAACATCATTTATAGAGTTAGGATTCATTGTTTACCAGTACCCTTCTCTGACTGATAAGCTTTATCTCAATTTTTTCCTCTAATTTGTTTATTTAAGAATGATTCAATACAGTCTAAACATTTAGGAATGCTGGCGTTACCTCGTCCTACTGTTTTCTTTAAACATTGTTCTTGAAAGTTATTTTCCTTATTTGCTTATTAAAGTTAGACTAGAAAAGTGATGGTTTGCCCTGTTTCTAGCTTCTATTCTCCAAAGGAATATTCTGAAGGTTTCCCTTGGTGTTGGCTGAAAGCAAACTAGGTTTAAAAGTACCTTATCTGATCTTAAGTTACACTTTGTCTTCTCTTATATGTTTTCATACTTTCTAAAGGTAATTATGAGGATTACTGGATTGTTTGTCAATTAAGCTTCTTTAATACAAACTTGCCCAAGAAGTCAATGGTTAGCCCTGTCCTTGGTTGGTTTTAAACAGTTACTTAAGAGGCTTTTCTTGTTTGGACTGACTATAAATCCTTTGTGAAATTATTATCAGTTTCCACCCCTCCAACACTTTATTGTTTCCATTCCATCACTCTAATCTCAATAATATTGTGATATAGATGACTTGCCCCTTGGATAACTCTTGATGTTGTTGTTCAATTAAAGCCCTGTTATGACTCCATAGCCCAATGGAATAAAAACCAGTGTTATATCTATCTCTTTAGCCAAAGCTGTTCTATTCACTTGCAACTTCTCACCTTTGAAACTTTTTTACATTTAGAACTTTCCCCTTAAGTAATATTCATGCTCAACCATCCAAAATACAAACAAAACCCTTGGCCTTCATAACTAGCCTAATATCATTACCCAAAACTTCAAAGACAAATCCATCTTTGCACTTATTGGAGAGATCCCTCTCCGGATTTAAGAGGGCTAGATCCTAGAATCCCAAAGTGGTTGAAATAATGTTGCTTCTGCAGTTTTAGTCTCACCAATCTGCTAAAATTACAGATTCCTAACATTTCTGGAGCATCACTGAGGGAATTGAGTAAGTGTTTTTGATACCTTAAAAGACCTCGTAAAACCCTTGATTCAAAGTACAAGCATGAGTAACAAGTAAAATTTTTAAAGCACTACCAAATAATGGTAATCATGATAAAACTTGCTTGAATTAGTGACAAACTAGGCAAACCCTAGGATTCTCATAAGTCTTTATCTGACCTTGAAAAGTCAGCTGGCTTAGCCATAAGAGTAGACTATCTTTGTCTCATGACCGTAGCTAAGTTTTGAAACAAATTTAGTACATTCTTAGAAACCACACAACTGAAAAATAACTCAAAAAACTTAAAAATATTTCAAATTGGAAATCAAATAAAGATGGTGGTGGACCATAAAACCTTTTACCTCTTTATGAGCTAAAAAATTCCACTTGGAAACTCCAAAATCTTGAACAGACCTTAACACTCCACTGGGAAGAACCCTTATCATTGTAATATCATTCAAAATCAGTTAGAGGACTGTAGGATTAAAATTTGTGTAAATAGATTAGTTAACCTCTCAAAGATTGTCATACCTGGTTGAACTTTTCTTGTTTATTTGGGTCTGAAAAACACAACATAGTGGCTCCTAGAAAGATTCACACTAGAGCCTATCTTGACCATGATCCACCTGAGTTAGTTGATAACCTAGAAAGTATCCTTAAGAAGTCTCCTAGGATTAAATTATCAACTGTTTTCAGATCACCCTTGAGAGCTAATTCGGTTCCTGAAAATATTTCAGCTCTGCAACAATCACAAGTTGACTTAGTGAATCCTTTTAGAACTAGGTCTCTTGGTGATTTAGGTCAGTTAGTTTTTGATTCTTCACTTTCTTCTCCTGAAACAAGTGAACATCTTGGTAGCAAAGAAAAAACACCTCCTAATTTACATTTCCTTCACAACCTAGGTGTCTCTCATCGAAGATCAACTCAGCAATCTATTCCTGGTCCATCCACTTGTGCTCACCCTACATACACTATTCAAACCACTCCACTTCAGCCCACTTTCCCTTTTGTTAATCCACCTCCACCACATATCATGGAAACATGGTATGCTCCCTTAGTCCTTCCTGTACCATCGGTCAATCTTCCACAGGACTATCAGTCCAAAATTCCATTATATGATGCTAGTAATGCTACAACTGCATCACAACATGTGGATACAGAATACGACATAAATGAAATTGATGATGATTCTGTCAAGCAATTGATGATGATTCTGTCAAGCTTAGATTATTTTCTCAGAGCTTAGGGGGAGAAGTAAGAAAATGGTTTAAAGGCTTAACCCCCCATAGTATGAATGATCTCCAAACCTTTCATCAGACATTCTTAAACAAATGGGAAGTAAATAAGAATCCTCTCCAAGTCCTTTCTGACTACAAGAAGCTCCATAGAAGCACTAGGAAAGTGTGCAAGCTTATTGTACCATATTTAACAGTGTATATAATGCACTTTCCCCAGATCTAAAACCTCCACAAGGCTCAGCTTTAAACAAGTTTCCTGAAGGGTTTGACCCTGAGATGGCCTATCAGCTGAGAGAGAGAGATCCTACAACTTTTGAAGAGATGCAAAAAGGTGCTCTTGCTGTGGAAGTCAACTTGATGGAGAAGAGAGAAATAATGAAAAATGAAAAGAGAGTGTCCTTTAGAGAGGAATCTTCACCCTCTACTTCCAACTCAAAGATGGAGAGAATGATGGAAGACATGATGAAAGAGATGAGCATAATTAAGAGAGCACAAGCAAGCCAAAGTCAAAATGCTCCTCAAAACATAAACCATAACCAGAATCAGAATTTTAGAAGGAACCAACCTCCAAACAGACCTAGGGAAGATGATCAACATATCACTCCTCCTTTTCATCAAAACTATATAAGTGAGGTTGAGGAAACATATGAGATAACAGAGGAAGATGATATCAACATGCTGGGGGCAGATAATGATGACTTTGAGATTCATTATGATATAAAACAAGGTCTATACACACCTTATGATGACAGAAGAGATGATGATGAAAATTATTATCAAGACATGGAAAATGTCATCATAGAATCTCAAAGAGAATATGACCTTAGAAGCAAAACCATTCAAAAAGCTCCCAACACCAAAACCTCTGAAAAATATTCACAAAACAGCATTGCAACTAAGCCTAAAATTGTCAAACCAAGGGAGAAAACAGTTTCTGTAAATTCTGATAAAGGTAAAGAGAAAGGCACTCAAAACAATGAAAAACAGAGTGCATACCTTAGCAGTACTAACACTTCAGCTAGTACTCCTGTCAAAACGATTTTGTCAAATGTAAATAGAACAAATCAGCAAGCTGATGTTTCTGATAGACTAGCAGCTAATAAGGCTGAGACAAGTTCTTCAAAGAACCAAATCCCTTTCAGCCTAGAGCAGGAAATTTCAAAGATTAACATCTCTGTCCCCCTCACTGAGTTAGCTGCCCAGCATATATATAGGACCCAAATTTTTAAGGCTTTAAGAATAGAAGAAAATAAGGACACTGTCAATCTTAATGATGACCAACCAGAGCTTATCTTTGGTCCAAAGATTGAAGGTATGTATCAAGAGGGACCTGTTCCTCCCTTTTATGTGAGTTTAAACGTTCATGACAAGATTTTGCACAACGCTATGCATGATTCCGGGGCTTCTCATAATTTAATGCCAAAAGCTGTAATGGAGAGCCTTAGTTTAGAAATCACTAGACCTTACAAAGATCTTTACTCCTTTGACTCAAGCAGAGTAAAATGTTTAGGATTAATCAAAGACCTCTGTGTTAACTTGGCCCAAATTCCAGCCAAGTGTTTAGTCATGGATATTGTTGTAGCTGATGTGCCCCCAAAGTATGGAATGCTATTATCAAGATCTTGGGGGGCTAAGTTACAAGGGACTATGCAAATGGACATGACCTATGCGACTATCCCTGTTTTCAATCAAACTAGAAGACTTTACAGGGAATACCATATGAAATACACAGTTACAAGTCAAGACCGACCGCAAAACTCTCCTCTCTATTCCATAAATACAGGCCTTGATTCTTTTATTATGTTTAACGATGAAACACTTAGTGAACAAGTCACTTTAACAGAATTAATGGCCGATAGGGAGGAAGAGAAACACAACGCAGAAGTGTCAAAACATTTTGCTGCATTTGAAGACAGTAGCAAACCAAACAAAGGTCTTGAGCTACAAGTTAGGTTTCCATTACTTTTGAACATTCACAATCAAGAAAACAACCCTCAATTAAACGAAAATCTTGGGGAATCAAAACAAATACAACTAAGTGCTGAGATTCCACAACAACGCTTAAGCACGTTAGTTGAAGAGGACAGTAACCAAGATGAAACCGAAAACAATCCTCCGTGGAGTATGTATTTTGATGGGTCATGCACTAAGAACAATGCTGGTGCAGGTGTCTGGATTACCAACACCGAAAACAACCACACAGAAAGCATTTCCTACAAATTAAACTTTCAGTGTTCCAATAACATAGCAGAATATGAATCCCTTCTCTTAGGCTTACATTTGTTGAAAAAGTTAGGAGCCAGAAGAATCAATGTGTATGGGGATTCAGAGCTAGTCATTAGGAAATTCAATGGGGAGTATAACGCAAATCATCCCAGACTTAGAGCATAACGAAACAATGTCATGGACCTTTTGAAAACATTCAAGGAGTCCAAACTGTTTTTTGTCCCAAGAAAAAGAAATATTGCGGCCCACAATTTAGCCTTTGCAGCTAGAACATGCTTAACGCCGTATAACACCAAAGACTGCACAACTCAGATAAAATTTAGATCAGCTGTGCCTGATAATGAAAAGTATTGGCAGGTGTTTTATGGAGACAAACAAATATAAGACTTCATGCAATTCAGAAATGAATTCGAACTACACAGTTCGGACTCAGATTATGATACATACTGCAGTGAAGAAAATTTTCTTAGTGAAGAAGAGCCGTCTCCGGAACTTGTCAATATCAATTTTCTGGCTGACAAACTTAAAAACAAAACAGAAATAACTGCAGAGTTAGAAACAGAGGAGTTAGAAACTATGCACTCTAAAGATGAACGTTTGCCCAACGGTCTGGCTCCTTTAGAAGAGTTGTTTGATTTTAACGATGTGGCCAAGAAGCCAAAACTGGAACCTGTAGAGACTGAAGTGGAAGAGTGCAATATAGGCAGTGAGGAAAAACTGAAAAATGATAACTCTGCCTAAATATTTCAAATTAAGTATTGCAAATCAAATACATAGAGTTGTTTAAAGAATTTTCTGATGTTTTTGCATGGAGTTATGAAGATATTAAATCCTATGACACTGAAATAATACAGCAAAAAATTCCCCTTAAAGAAAACCAAAAACCATTCAAACAAAAACTGCGTAGAATAAACCCTGTTCAGTTACCTTTGGTTCAGAAGGAGATCATGAAAATGTACGATGCTGGTATTATTTTCCCTATTATATATTCTGAGTGGGTGTCTAATATAGTGTCGGTTAGGAATAAAACTGGAGAGATCAGGCTTTGTATAGACTTTAGAGACTTAAACAAAGCTTCATTAAAAGACAACTACCCTTTACCTAAGGTGGATCATATTTTACAAAGGGTGGTAGGGTCTAGAAGAATTTATTTGCTTGATGGCTACTCAGGGTACAATCAGATCCTAGTCCACCCTGCTGATCAATTAAAGACATCGTTTACTACACCATGGGGCACTTTCATGTATGTGAAAATGCCTTTTGGTCTAATGAATGTTGGAGCAACTTTTCAAAGAGCCATGGACATAGCATTCTCGGAAGAACTGGGCTTCTTCATCATTATATACCTTGATGATGTCACTGTGTTTTAAAAAACAGATGAAGAGCACTTAGAACATTTGAGAAAAGTTTTCGAGAATTGCAAAAAATTTGGGATATCTTTAAACCCTAAGAAGACACTATTTGGTCTCCAAGAAGGTAAACTTCTTGGGCACATCATTTCAGAAGAGGGTATTAAGATAGATCCAAAGAGGATTGAGGCCATATTGCAAATCTCTCATCCTCGGAGCATCAAGGAGTTGCAATATTTCATTGGAAAGATTAACTTTTTGAGAAGGTTCATCCCCAACTTGGTTGAGCTCCTTAGGAATATCACAAACATGTTGAAGAAGGAGCAAGGGGTGAAATGGACCTTGGAAGCAAAGAAGTCCTTTGAGCTAGTGAAACAAGCGTTAACCAAAACACCGGTTCTTATAAGTCCTGATTTTTCAAAGGATTTTTATATTTTTTCATTTGCATCAGAACATACCATAGCTGCTGTCCTTCTACAGAAAAATCCACAAGGACAAGAGTAGCCTATTGCATTCTTTAGTAAGGCATTGAGGGATGCCCCTTTGAAGTATAACGTTATGGAGAAGCAAGCTTTTGCTTTGGTTAAAGCTTTGAAATACTTCAGAGTGTACATCCTTCACTCACACATCATTGCCTTTGTCCCAAACTTAGTTTTTAAAGAAATTCTAACAAAGGACCCAGATGGTAAGAGAGGTAAGTGGATTGTTGTTATCCTTGAATATGATTCAGAGATAAAACCCACTAAACTCATCAAAGGCCAAGGTCTAGCTAGATTAATGGCGGAATCCAATTTTGAAGTTCTTGATATTAATATGATTGATGCTTTGGATGACCAAGAAGGATTCTCAACTCCTGTTGTTGAAGATAATTTTATGAATTCTCCTTAGTATGCTGATATTATTTATGTTTTTCTTAATTTAAATACACCTCCTGGTTTGAAAAAGACAAAGGAAAGATTCCTAAAGTTAAAAACTGTAAACTATTGCATTATTGATAAATGTCTTTATTGGAAAAATGCAAGTGGTCTATTGCTTAAATGTTTGCCTGATTTGGATGCAGAGAAGGTTAAGCACGAGTTCCACGAAGGAGAGTGTGGAGGTCATTTATACTGGAAGACAACAGCCAACAAAATTTTGAGGGCTGGTTTCTATTGGCCTACTCTTTTTCCTGATATACACAAAATGATCATTGCCTGTCATAAATGTCAAATTTTTGAAGGCAAAAGAAAACTGCTACGCCTGCCTCTGCATCCAATCACTATTGAAGCCCCTTTTCAACAGTGGGGACTTGACTTCATAGGAGAAATCCATCCACCATCTTCTTCCCAGCATAGATGGATTCTTATTGCCACATACTATTTCACTAAGTGGATAGAAGCCCTACCTTGTAGGAAGGCCAATGATTCAGTTATTATAAAATTCATGGAGACTAACATTCTCTCCAGATTTCGATGTCCTACCAAGATCATCACTGATAATGCAGCAGCATTTGGATCAAAGAAGATGGTTGAATTCTGTCACAGATATCAGATAACATTGGGGCATTCCACGGCCTATTACCCTCAAGGTAATGGACTTGCAAAATCCTCAAACAAGAGTTTAGTGAACACAATCAAAAAAATGTTGGAGGATAACAAGAAATATTGCCACACAAAGCTTGTTCATGCACTTTGGGCTGACAGATTGACTTTGAAGAAATCTATTGGCATGTCACCTTTTCAGCTTGTGTATGGTACTGATGCAATTTTTCCAAATAGCCTTGGTGTACCAGTGATGAAGTTGATTCAAGAGTTGAAAAATGAAGATAATGACATGATCAGAAGAATAAATCAGACCATTCATCTTCAGCAAACCAGAGAGGAGGTTTATAACAAAACATTGCAGAAGCAGATCAACATCAAAAAGCTTTTTGACAGAAGAAAAAAGGCCAGCAATTTCAAAGTTAGGGACAAAGTTTTAAAGTGGGACTCAAGGAGGGAAGACAAGGGCAAGCATGGAAAATTTGACAACTTATGGCTTGGCCCTTACTCTATTCATTCAGCTGCTGGTAACAATGCCTATTTCTTACGAGAGTTGAATGGAGCAGAATTGTTTGGAGGTCCTGTCAATGGAAGGATGCTTAAACATTACTTCTCTTGATCTATGATATGTTTTGAAGCCTTTTATATTTTTTCCATTATAAATATTTCATCCACCATTGCATTCAAAGTTAGAAAAATCAAAATACAAAAAACAATGAAAGAAAGAAAAGAGGGCAAATTTTGAAAACAAGAAAGGTATAACCCCATACCAAAAAATAGAAACAAATCTGAAAGTGTGCAAGCTCAAATGCCACTCCTGAAGAACACACTTCTAGTTAGTCAAACTGTCTAACCTTGACTAATTAGCTTTAAATTTTCTGCTGATAGGATAGTGAATTCGATTTGCCAAACTATTTAATCTTGGCTTATCAGTAGATAGTTTAGGATAGAAATTAAAGGTTCAAACATGATCAAAATCTGAACCTAAGTTTCCAAAGAGAGATGACTCAAATCTGTTTCATTTTCTGAGTCAAAAAAGATGTAAATCTGGTTCTAATTAGATCAAAATCTGAACCAGAGAACAAAGAAGGAACAACTCAAATAAAAGTCAAAACAGAGCTAGAAAAAGAGAAGGCATTACTTTGAACTTTCAGATCTCATAGCCTTCCATTTTAGTTTTAAATTTTGTACAAAATAATGTCTATATGCAGCCTGTTTCTATGCCATAGACCAGCATCAAGTTAGACTGTTCAATCCTGACTTGAATGTTTTTAAATTTCTGTTGTAGAATTTAGAGAATAAAAATCTGTTGGACAGTTTAATCCCAACAGATGGTAGAATAGGTAGAGAAGCATCTGAACTCAACTGTTTAACCTGAGTTCAGGGAGAAATAAGGAGTAGAATTAGATTAGTTTTATGCTTTCAAAGGAATAAAATGTTGTGAAAAGAGTTTTCCAATCCAAGTGCACTCTAATGAAGAAAAAATGTTAGATTTGTAGGATTGGGTAGGTAGAAAGCTTGTTGATGAAAGATCCATTGTTTTTATGGTTGCTAATATGTTTTCAGAGCAAGATCATCCCAGCAGAGGAAGGGCAACCCAATGGATGAGGCACAGGTCAGCCTCCCAGGGAACATAATGGATGTGGCACAGGTCAGCCTCCCAGAGAATGCAAGTCTAAAGTTCTTAATACCTTCAAGAAGGCACCATCCCCAAGTGGAGCCATTGTTAGCCACCTATAAAATTTGTTATAGCAAAAGGTGGCTAAATTTTTTTTGAGCCTTCAAGGAACAAATTTTATTGCTAAAAAGTGTTGGCTCTTGAAGACTCTTGAAGGCCTCATGTCTTTGTCCCAATTTCACTGCTGTGCCCATTTCCACATTCACAAATCCTGCTGATTCCCAAGAAAGAATACTGCTGCAAAGAACCTTTTCCTCTTTTCCCCTTTTCCAAAACTAACCTCTTGTTCTCTCCTCTTTCCCCATAAGATCCCTCATTTTCATGTTTTTCCCCTTTTCTCTTTATTCAAAATCCCTTGATAAGGTTTTAAGACTCCCTCTTAGCCTTATCGAAACTCTCAAATTCCTTTGAAAACCATTAAAATGCATATTTTATATATATTATGGACTTAAGCCCCCTTGGGCTAAGTCTTTAATCCTCCCCTCCATGCGTCTTGGTGCTAGAACCGAGCGCCAACCCTTCACGCACTTATCGCGTCACTCGATGGCAATTAGCCCTTTGCTTTAACCCTCGGTCTTATTATCTCCCATGTGCCCAAAGGCCCCGCAGACGGGCGCCAAACCATATCGAAAATTAACCTCTCGCCCCCAAAGTCTAAACCTTAGTTTTATTTAAATTTGTCGGATTTATTATGAAATAACGTTTCTGCCGATGCAAAATTCCAAATCAATCTCCACTATCGATCTGATCTGCAGATTGACGGCGCGCGACCTATCAACCCGGTGGTCCCCATCAACCACTCACCATTCCAAAACCGGGCGGTATCCATCGCACCGCTTTCAAGCCGAGGGCAGTTTTTTCCCGATCGGCAGCGATTCCATACACCGCCCGATGCGTGGCCTGGGCACTGTTCACAAAAATTCCGTTCATCGCGCGTTAAAGATCGGACGTGGACTCGACGCAATATTGACGTCCACCGTCCGATCTAAGGCCGCTCATCGGACGGTGATCGCTCACCAAAGAAGCCCGACAGTTAACCAGGCTATGGCGCGGCATTTAACAGATCGACGGCCCATATTTCATCGCTCGGTCTCCTCGTCCACAGCAATGTCGGTGGTCCCAACGCCACATCAGCATCCACGCGACAGATTTCTATTGGGGCGGGTCTCCGTGGTTTCTCGTCCAGTCAGCAAAGCCGGTCTCGGGAACTTTACTTAGCATGGTTTAATTAAATTTTGAAGTCCGGGCGTTTTTTTAAGGTTTATTGGCACCTGTTTCTCCACCGTTGATCGTGTGGGCCGATCTCATCCGACAGCCCACGATCATCCCGAACCCCACACACCATTTTTAACCTATTTTCTCTGTTTTTTCCAATAAAGTGACCCTGTCACGTTATTTTTTCGCCTCCGCTCCCGACCGTCGATCTCTGCGCGATCGACGACTCTGACTTAAACTATTCTTCCGCGTTCTCTATGACTTCTCCCGATCATTCTCGACCGTTGGATGATGCCATCCAACATCCATGCTCCCTCCACGTGCCTTCTGAAGTAGCGAACCTATACATGCATGGATTTTATAATATTTGTTCGTATTTTGCAGGGTTAATGGTTTTTTCCGCCATGACTGAAGAAATTCAGAATCAGAGGGTGACGATCCTCCCGCCTCTGATCCATCAAAGAGAATCCTTCGCAGGGTTTCAAATTCACGTTTCGTTAATGATCCATGAGGCATTGATGCCATATCATACCTGCACAACCCTGCACACCAGCAAAAACACATGAATCAAGCACAGTCAGAGAGTATCAGTGTTGAAGACAAAAATGTACCAGGACAGAAGATTGAAGACAGATTTGCGGGGATCACGGCTAAGAATTATTATCAAAAGCCTAATCCCCAATTAAAACACTGTTTGAAGAAAATCTTAAGTGTTTTATCAACAGAAAGCCTCCACTGCCACATCTGAGGCAAATTGATTCCTCCCAGCTACCGAAATGCCACATGTGCCTCAAAGTGTTCAGTCAGAGGTCGAAGTTATTAATGAAGATCAAATATCCGCCTCGTAACCACCAGAGAGTAAATTCTGCAAACAAACTTAATGACAAAACATCTGAAGAGTAACCTCGACATCACACAGAGCCTTAGAGGTCAACAAAATCTCCCACTGAGCTTAATATTTATGTAAATCATTTAGTACAGAAGACACCTATGTAAGCTTCTTTATTGAGCCCCTCAAAGGCCGAGAAGCCATTTAAGTCTGTATTAATTAGTTTTTGAGATCTTTTATCAGATCTCACCTCCTCATCCTTCTATATATACTACTGTAGAAGATGAGTGAGGGGTTGGTTGTAGAACTTTGAAATATAATTGAGCTTGAGACTTCTATCTGTAAATAGTGTTCATTGGCCCTTGAAGCTTTGTTTGTGTTAGACTTGTTAGGCTGGATAGTGAAGATGATTGCTGAACTGAAACATTGGACCTGAGTACTGTAACTGGTTTGACATCAATAACAAGTTGTTTCTTGGGATCCTGGTCTATATCATTGGTGAAGTGCCCCTTTCTTTGTTATTGTTTTTCCTTCTATGTATGTCATATTGTTCACTTTTCTCTAATAAAGAACAACATTTATAGAGTTAGGATTCACTGTTTACCAGTACCCTTCTCTGACTGATAAGATTTATCTCAATGTTTTCCTCTAATTTGTTTATTTAAGAATGATTCAATACAGTCTAAACAGTTACGAATGCTGGCGTTCCCTCGTCCTACTGTTTGCTTTAAACATTGTTCTTGAAAGTTAGTTTCCTTATTTGCTTATTAAAGTTAGACTAGAAAAGTGATGGTTTGCCCTGTTTCTAGCTTCTATTCTCCAAAGGCAGATTCTGAAGGTTTCCCTTGCTGTTGGCTGAAAGCAGACTAGGTTTAAAAGTACCTTATCTGATCTTAAGTTACACTTTGTCTTCTCTTATATGTTTTCATACTTTCTGAAGGTAATTATGAGGATTACTGGATTGTTTGTCAATTAAGCTGCTTTAATACAAACTTGCCCAAGAAGTCAATGGTTAGCATTGTCCTTGGTTGGTTTTAAACAGTTACTTAAGAGGCTTTTCTTGTTTGGACTGACTATAAATCCTTTGTGAAATTATTATCAGTTTCCACCCCTCCAACACTTTATTGTTTCCATTCCGTCACTCTAATATAAATAATATTGTGATATAGATGACTTTCCCCTTGGATCACTCTTGATGTTGTTGTTCAATTAAAGCCCTGTTATGACTCCATCGCCCAATGGACTAAAAACCAGCGTTATATCTATCTCTTTAGCCAAAGTTGTTCTATTCACTTGCAACTTCTCACCTTTGAAACTTTTTTACATTAAGAACTTTCCCCTCAAGTAATATTCATGCTCAACCATCCAAAAAACAAACAAAACCCTTGGCCTTCATAAGTAGCCTAATATCATTACCCAAAACTTCAAAGACAAATCCATCTTTGCACTTATTGGAGAGATCCCTCTCCGGATTCAGGAGGACTAGATCCTAGAATCCCAAAGTGGTTGAAATAATGTTGCTTCTGCAGTTTTAGTCTCACCAATATGCTAAAATTATAGATTCCTAACAGGGGCATCTCATCATTTACAGTTAGGCTCACGGCCGTTTCAAAACAAAATATTTAAAAACTGTCTTGAACAAGAAGTAAAATGCAGGAGTGAAATGTGAATTCCACTCGAAATTTAAAAGTAACAAATTAAAGTAAAAGTAAAGGCCACTAGGGCCGAATCATGAATTAACAACATTCACTGGTGCGATGGAGTTGATGTGGTTGCTGACACAGGTGGTAGGACATTTGCTGATGAGCTAGCTAATAGGCTGGCATACTTGGTGCACCTTTGCTGACTGTCTGCTGCAGGTTCAGGCATTGACGCGAATCCTTCCACTTTGATATAAGCTTGAGTGAGATCATCGAAATTTGCATCGGCAGGAATATTGTGCTTCACCAGGTGCAGGAGGGAAAATTCCTGGTGGAGTGCTGAAACTATAGTCTCAGATTTCAGCCGAGTGGATTTATCTAAAATTACATTTGTTTGGTTCATATCCTCCTTTAGACGTGCCTCATATGTTGGTAATAGCAGTAACACAGCAGGGGTAGGACCCTAGCATGATGGATGCCCGGCGGCCGTGATCTCGGCACAAATCATTTCAAACCGTTCCAAATTGACAGCCACGTTTTCCAAGGTTCTTGAAGCTATACTGTGAGCAGACTCCTTATCAATTATTTTTTGACATTCAACGGCTTCCTTGAACCTGCTCGCTATACCATGTTTCTCCACATCTTCAGGCCTCAACCCTTTCAGGAAAGAGATATAACTCTTTGCGTGCTGTGCTCTGCTGGATGTATCAGTATTCCCCTCATGAAGCTTTCTTCTGAGATAAAGCACGGATGACTTTACTTCCTCAATGACCTTTAGAAAAGCCCAATGCCCTTTTACCTCCGTGATAATTTCTGCCCAGATTATTCATTTCGCTTCCCTTAGGGTGATATTACCTTTCAGGCGATTGTTGAGTTCGTCGATGGTCTTCTACTAGTCGGCTTTCTCCTTCTTTCCCTGCTCGACTTCTTTCCGCATGGCCTCAATTATTTTGGAGTTCTCAGCCAAGATAGCTTCCAGCTCACTAATTCTTAGTCTCACTGTAGAAACCTGTTTCTCCAATGCATCATTTGTAGCCACTGCTGTAGTCAACTATTTGGACAACGAACTAGTTTCCGGTGGGGCTATCGGTGGTACACACGTATGTGTATCCCAAGTTGTCTGTAATGCCATTAGCTTGCCCTGAAGAACAACCATCTCTTTTGCTATCTTTTATTTTTCTTCCTTCTCTTTTGCAAGAGAATCATCCAAGTCTGCTCTGTATTTTTCAGCCTGGGTTAACTCGGCTATTTGTACATGATGGGAGGCCGGTATGCTAATTTTGCGTTTCAAGGATGCCACTTCCTTCTGCAATTCCTCGATGAGGCGATGCTATGGGTTGGCTTCGCCGATATCTTTTCCTTTAATCAAATACTGGAGAGAACGTATTTTATTCGTGAGGGCACGGGAATTTACCTGTTCTTTTCTGAAATTCTCCCTCACTTGGGCATGCTTGTTCTCCAAATTCTTTAAAGTGATCGTAAGCCGCATCACTTCATCTTTTAGCATATCACCAAAAACCTGAAATAGGTTTCATTTGTCGATTGCCGGCACCTTTGACATGTTGACCACATACTCTAGCACTTTGTAACTGGTAGTACCTGCATCTGGGTCTAGAATGGCCTTAGCCATTTCTATCACTAAATTTTCTATGTCCAGGTTCATTGAGGCTGAAACTCTAGTGTGGTATTTCTCAACGAATCCTTCTAGCTCTGCCATGTACTTATCTCTGATGGCTCTGGCTTTCAGGTTTCTTTCGGTTGCGATCTAGGAAGTGTCAGCTGTGATAGCCTGTGAGACCTCTGAGTATTCGGAAGACGTAACACTATCTCGTAACACCTTGAGCCCTGTCTTGCTCCCATCAGGTTTCCCATATGGTATTTTCTGTTCGAGCAACTTTTCTTCCCCAATAACTTCTGCTTCACTGGTCACTGTTTTCTGCCTTTTATGAGGGGGAGAACGTGCTCCTGATGTACCTGCCTCCTCTGCTTCTTGACCCTTACCAGCTTCTATTCCTGAAGCTGCCTCTGCCTTTTCCCCTGTCGCAGATGAATCTGTCTCCATCTGCGAAAGCAAAGGCTAATTTTCAAGATTATCCCTCCATTCTATGAACAGTCTCGTTTCATGCACATAAGGAGTTGATTTTTTCCTTCTCCTTCTGTTAGAGATGATGCCCCTCGAATCGTAGGGCCAAACCTTCCCTTGTCTAAAATCCATGCCTTGAAGCAACTTCTCAACGATAGGGAGCACGTCCCTTGAATTGACAACAAAAGGGCCAATGGTAATGGGAAGTTTGAGGATAAACCTCTTCTTTGCAGGGAGGAAGTGGAGTTGGTCAGATTTCAGGGTCTGCTGAATGTATTCCAAAGCATAAATCCATCGGGCAGGGAACACAGGCAACTGATAGGGGGGAATTTCAGCTCCATAAACTCGGAATTCAGTGTAGTTATCAAACAGGTACCAATCCCCAGTACTTTGGGCTTGACTATACTGTAACCATCTCTTCATCTCAAGAAAAAACCTAGGTGAGGGAGAGTCATGGATGATAGTGTAGGAAATAGGCATGAACTCATTTAGAAACCTAGAATAGCCCACCCCGTTTGGTAAATGATGTGTTGCAAAGCTCCAGTCGAAAATTGTTCTGGGCTGAGAATTTACCTTGCACACCCTATCTAAACCCAAACCCTCAAATTTTTCAACATGTTGATAAAGGAAGAGGTAGAAAACCATAGAGCAAAAGCGAAAGCGAACAGTTTCTAAGATTTCTTGGAATTGGGTCTGAATGGTGGAGGCCAGGAAACCAGGGATGTCTAGAACAACCCCAATTTGAGACATTAACCATAAGAAAGCAACACATGCCCTGGAGGTTTGCCCCAGACCATCCACACCTAATAAACCTGCGATGAGAGCAAGGATGGGCTGCACTTCTTCTTTGAACAGACTCAAAGGGAAAGGCTCTGCAGAAGGAAGGGATGTGGTCTGGTCGTTGATTATGGAGGCGATGAAATTTCCTTGCTGTTCCCATGGAAATTTTGCAAGCTGAGGGGTTAAAGTAATTTCACTGAAACTGATGTACTTTGCGCTGGTGGGAAAACGAAGGGATTTTCTGATAATATCGAGGGAAAGAGTGAATATCCTGTTCCCTTGAGCCGAGAGAAACATGCCTCGACGTTCAGCGTAGGAATCCCTAAGCCAACAGATAAAATCGACCACTGGATAAATTGGAGGGGTAATTTGATGGTATAGACCTGATAGAACCACCCGATATCTATCCCTATTTTCGACATGTCTCCTAAAAAGCTCAGGTTTGATACTGCTAATGGGAAATGGATATTGAGGGTCACATATTTCGGCTTGCAGGTATAAGAAAGGTTCAAACCCTAGAGGGTTTCTAGTTTCACGGACCTGAGGAGTCTCTGGTTCTATCTTCTTCGGGGTGACCTTTCCCGTGACTAATATGAAAACTTTTTTTAAAAACGAAAGGAAACCAGAGGGGATATGAGGGACAAAATACCTGTGCAGTAGGAAATCTGCTCGGGAAAGCGACGCGGGGAGTACTGACAGTGACTGGGTGGACCTGGCACTGGGCTCCCACTTTAGTTTATACCGTAGTCGAATACCTGGAATTTTTACTGCGGTAAAAGACGGGGGAACGTTATATAGAACGGAGGGTTATTGAGAAGAGGCAGAATGGTGAAGTAAGTGGGATAAGCGTCGTAAGGACACTGATAGTGAACCACATGGCATGTAGGGAGTGGGTGTTAGACTTCAGGTAGGTAAACACCGCGTTCCGGGTTAAATACTGGTACGGGCCTCAGTACCAGGAATCCTAAGAACTTTACCTTACCTTTCCGCCGCGGAGACAACTCTGTCCTCAAAACATAATCTTTGGGGAATGTGAAGTACACAGCACGACGGCTTTAAGACCCACGCTTTACTCCCCATATAACCCTTGCCTCGTGTCGACCCTTGTGACACGTCACAAAAATTCCGCGGGGGTATGGCTCTGCCTCCCTCCTCCGCTCCATGACCCCCCCTGGAATTGCACATGTGGAATCTCTTACCAACGTACATAAAGCGAGGGCGGGCCTTGTTTTAAAATTGTTTGCTTTACACCCTTTATACCTTTGTTTGGTTAATTTTTGTAACCTTTACGTCTTTCCACCCCCTTATAGACATGTGCTTATTTATTTGGCACGTGACTTAGCTTAGCGTTGCTTCTCTCTAGCCATCATTTAAATATTCACCACGAGTAATGGAATTTGATGCTTTGTTACTCAAGGAAAACCGTAAACATTTTAAAGGTAAAATATATAATCAACATTGGCTCCACCTGGGGGCGGCACGTTCATCCTTGGGCGTGTCGAGAACTTCGCATACCACTTGTTAATCTTCCATGTAGACACCACTCTTCTGCACTTTTTATTTTTCTCTTCATGATTCTTCATGACAAACATCATTAAAAAAAAGATGAAAGCAGATAACTAATGTACAATATAATACATTAGGCTCTCTCAACCTGAATCGAAATTGGATGTAAGGTTTGAGGAACTGACCATTTACATGGGCATCGAGCAAGTCTCCCTGAAAATTCTCCAACTTGAATGTGTTGTTCCCCCCTTGCTCCACAATTTTGAAAGGGTCGAACCATAGTGGGTCAAAATTACCATGTTTCCCCTTATTAGCTCTTCTAATATCCCATCTGAGCACTAAATCCCCGACCAGCATCTTCCTGTCCTTGGCATGCTGGTCAAAAATATCCTTCATCTTATCTTGGTATTCAGTTAGCCTCTGACTTACTTGGTTTCGTGTTTCTTCTAACTCTACCAGCTGATTGATTCTCCTGGTTACATCATCAGGTTCTTCTTGGATTTCTTGCATGAATCAGGCTACTGGTAAGGCTAACTGTACAGGAAATACTGCTACCCTCCCATATACTAATTCATATGGGGACTTCCCCGTTGATCTCTTGTTGGTGATCCTATTTGCCCATAAAGCGAATTTCAACTGGGAGTCCCAATTTTTCTGATTTTCGTTGATATATTTCTTCAGTGCTCTCACCAGGATCTTATTTGAAGACTCTGCCAGGCCATTTCCTTGTGGGTAATAGGTCGTGGAGTGACCCAATGCAATGTTATAATGCTAGCAGAAATTGACCAACTTTGCAGACTTAAAGGCCTGGGCATTGTCAGTCACTATCTTGGCAGGGTAGCCGAATCTAGATATAATATTTTCTTCCATAAATTTCATTAGCACAGTATCTGTTGCATTCCTCGCAGGTATAGCCTCCACCCATTTTGTGAAATAATCTGTAGCAGTTAATATCCACTTGTGCTGACCACTTAACGTAGGATGTATTTCACCAATAAAGTCAATCCCCCATTGCTGGAATGGTTCGTCCACATGAACAGGGATCATGGGTAGAGGTGCCAACTTCGTTCTTTCAGCAAATTTCTGGCATTTCTCACAAGCTCTGACCCGGGAAAACACATCTCCAAAGAGTTTGGGCCAGTAGAAACTAGCCTTCAAGATTTTGTGGGCAGTGGCCCTCCAGCTATAATGACCCTGTTGTAGAGGTAAATCCCCTCTGCGGACATAGGCGATCCCTACTAGCCCAGATCGGGTCTAGCAACAATCGTATCACGCTAAGGTGCAAGTTCCTAATTGCAATAGACCAAATCGCGAAGAAGGCCTACCTCAAGTCCAACACTGTCGTTTGTAGAGAAGATGACGCTCCCATTTCCTTGCTCCAGCAGATCACAATCCTTTCGCTCACCGCGATCGAACACCTGCACACACAAGAAACACGACAAACACAAGCGTAAAACCCGATATATGCAATTATGTATCAGTCAGAGAGGACACAACTCATAATCATAATGAACAATACGAGTGGAACCATAACCAATAGTCGCTTATCATTAATTCATACAAAGGAAAATACAACCTGGCTCTGACGCTGAACCTTCCTTCGGCGGGTTGTCAGCGGAATACGTCTCGGTAAAGCTTGTTGGGAATGGGGACAAGCCTCTCTCTTCGATCGTCAATCTCCTTGCTATTGATTTGGCACTATGAGGACTATCAAAGCTCTTGCAGCATTCTTTAGGCTATGAAGGCTCTTGGAGATTAGCTTGCAAAGGGAAATGGCAAGCTTATATAGATGGTGGAAGGGGAGTTGGGATCCCTACAATCATGGGATTGGCCCTATCCTCAAGGAAGCTTCCATGAGAGGTGGAAAACTACTTCCTCTACATGGAGATCTGGATCCAACCTCCCAACTCAATTTAGAGACCAGTTTAGGAGTTGGTTGGAGTTAATCTTCTGCCATTTATTTTTAAAAAACACCCTTTATTAAGCCTGGCGCGAGTGCGACTCTGAGACAGAGCGCCAATTGGCGCGCCCTCTTTGAAGGATTTCCCCCATTGGCACGGGTATAACACTGGCTAGTCGCGCCAAGGATGAAAAGGCTATTTTTAGGGTTTTTCACAAGGAGATGTCTTCAGGGGAATGAAATTCCATGTCTAAGGGAGTGCCATGAAATTGTTTTCAGGTTATGTCACTTCTCACAGGTCACGGAATGAGCCCTCCAATGTGCGGGACGGGGAATTGCAGGGACGGTGACAAATTTTTGTGTAACAGATGCCCCCTAAAGCATGAGGCCCGAAATAAAGAGAGGGGTGAAATGCTTTACGAGAACGTGTCCAACTGAAAACACTGCCGTCGGAAAACCTGCGTTGAGAAGTACAACTGATATCTCAAATACATGATATATGTGGTATGGGCGCAGCCATCCATAACAGAGTATACAATAATCCAGATCCAAGGTATGGACACAGCCATCCAGTAAGGACCGATAAATAGACTCAGCTATGGTTGCAGCCATCCAATGAATGATTCATGTAACTAATCATGATAATCCACAAAATCGCAGCCTGGATTCTAACAGAAAAAATCCAGGGTCTTGCGCTCCATCTCGACCTGCCGAAGTACAAGTTCAAGCATGCGAATAAGTGAGATGGAGTCGAACATGCAAGAACATCGCCTGATTACCAGCCAATGATGAAAGCTGTTAACAGACGCGAGAGGTACCACCAATAATGAAAATGGTCCTCAAGGTACTATAGGTACAATCTACGACATGTGAATCAATGAGCTGTCGTCGAACACCCGCAGAATCACTCGATCGAAGGCCAATGATGAAAACCTCACATCGAACGCGAAGAACCTGCCATTGAGGCATGCAGGCTCCAAGGTACCAAAAGGGAGTCTCTAGATCAGCTTCCCCGATAATGAGCTGAAGTCGACAAGAAGTGACCTTGAACGAAGGTGGGCCATAATGTTTCCCACATCATCGACATGAGACAGAGGAACATAATGTCTTTGTGAATCAGGATTAGATGAGAATCAGAGGAAGGTTGAGATTTGCAGAGGTCAAATTCTCTTGAACATATGGCGGCACGACAGTGAGTTTGGCAGTATTTGACATCAACAGATCAGAGGTCATGATGACGAGGCAAAGAGAAGATGAGAGGTCAAAATGGATCACCCAAACCCACGGTGGAAAGTGAAAAACGAGATGAGATGTCCCCAACCCGACACGAATGCAGACAAGTGCCATGTTCAAGAGCGACATACTGCCGACACAACAATGATGCTGGTTCCATTTTTCCCCACCATTTCTGGCGAGTACCTCTTTATTTTTACATAAGCTTGAAGAGGATACCATATGCTTGTCATATAATTCCATCCTAGTACATTTAACGAGCCCTAGGAAGGAGGAACTCGAATATCGTCATTACAACGGAATCCAATGTCATCAGGGTTTAACGAGTCTGAAAAAGGAAGAACTCGGCGTCTTTTCATGTTTAGAGAGTTTGAAAAGACAGAGGAAAAGTAAACTCCAAGGGTCCCTTTTCGTAAATAGTTCCTCAGATCCGAAAAGGTATAAAACTATGTCTGAGAAAACCTCCTAGTCGTGATAGGCTAGGGTATTACTTTTTCGTAAATAATCTATCCCAACCCGAAAAAGGGGTAAACGTATACTGGGTAGATGTCGTTTCGTGGCCACTTTAACGAGATCAAAATGACAAGCGTCTCGACAATATTTTCAGTTTTCAAGAGTCAGAAAAGAGCTGAAAGATGACTCCTCCTGGAGGAACGAGTGGTATAAAGGGTAGCAATTGGTTCCGGTAATGGTGGAATTTCTCAGAACAAGTAAAGGTTAAGAGGCTGGCTAACAAGACCACTCATCGCAGCGGTTCCTCAGGAACGGGTAAAGCAACCAAGTGAAGGCATGTGATCGGCCAAGCAGATAGTGACGATGGAGTGAGAAAACCAAGGCTCATCTGGAAAAATAGGCTGATAAAATGGCAATCACAAGAGGTAAAAATGGGAATGGTTTCATTTTTACACAAGCTTGAAATCAAGATAAACTATGCTTGACACCGGTTTCATTTTTACACAAGCTTGAAACGGAAACAAACTATGCTTGAAAAAGTAAGCATGCCCCCAGCATGGTGACTCAATTCGAGGTACATACCCCCAAGCTTCAATCCATATGAAAGGCAGATGGGGTGAAGGTTCAAGTTACGAGATCAAAAGAAAGACTCGACTGGGATTTTACGAGATCTTATCAAAGACTCGAATTGAACGGGAACGTGTTTCATTATTTTAACGAGGTTGACACATTAAAAGAACTATCCTCGTGAGATCTTGTTTCATTTTTTAGGGAGCTTGACACAAGGAAAACGAACTATGCTCCAACAACCTTGTTTCATTTTTTAAGGAGCTTGACACAAGAAAACGAACTGTGCTCCGATAGACCTCATCATAATGAACAATAAATCATCGCTTCCAAGAGTTCCACTCCCGATGGAAGGAAAACATCTTGGAAGTTTGGACCCAATGCCCCCAGCACACTATGCATGACGACATCATCAATGAGCACAGGCACGGGATAGGTAGCCACATAGTTGACCTGCGGTGGGGTAGATACAACAGGTGGATAAAAACCAGGAAGGGATGATGGCGGGCCAGTTGCCACATCAGGACCAAAGAACGAAAGTTGATCAATGGTCACGATCCGTCCTTCATGTGGAAAACAGACCACACGAAAAATGGAGGAGACAAGCGCTCCCATGGCATAAGTGTAATCGCACTCCAAGAGCAGATTAAAATCCAAGGGGCCTGGAACAACCATCACATCCATATGGATGGTTTTACCTCCCAAAGTAACAGGTAACCTTGGAAGGATCCCTAATGGTTGACTCGTTCTTCTGTTAAATTCCAACAAATTCTATGTAACAGACGCAAGCGGTGGCGAGCCAAAAGCTTTCCAAGTAGTCAAGGACAAAATACTAACAGACGCACCTTCATCTATAATGGTGTTGGGTACGACCAGACCAAAAGCCTGTACTGTGATCTCGAAAGGCACATAAGATGGAAGGTGGTATCCTGTAAATCGATTCCAATCAAAGGAAGCGACCAAACTACTCGGAGGGGCTACCATCGAACCAAGAAGGTCTTCCCCTGGTGTTACGGAAGAAGAAGGAGCATCCTCCATGACTTCCATCATGGAGTCGGGAAGAATATCCTCCGGGACCTCCATCACGGGAGGCGGAGGAGCAACTTCTTGAGGTATAGGGATAGGAGAATATTTCTCCAAATCCAAGGAATCTGAAGAAACACGAAGAACCTGAGGGGGATGAGATCCACTCTCGACGGAAAAGACCTGGTGCACCATAGAAGGGACCAGCTCAACTGATCCCACGACCAATGATTGGTCGAGGATGGATTCCTGAATCTGAATTTCCGGGGGAGCGGGATCGACCAAGGATGGCTCTTGACCAATCGTAGGATCAGCTGGTGGAAGACTCAAAGAAAGATGTTTGTAACCAGTTGGAAGGCATGGTGTAGAAACAGTCGGGTTGTCTAACACTCGCTTGGCTTCATCCATATACGAACAAAGGTGAATGGCATGGTGCCCTTCACACAAATTACAGGGATTGGTCATCTTACCCTGCTTCTTAGGAGCTTTATCAACACCAGTTGAAGACATTCCCCCAACCTGACTCCCGGAAGCCAAAGGCAATGAAAGACGACCATTGGACCATTCTTCAAGTACCTTGGGAATGTCAGGGCAGTCTCGAAGAAGATGGTCTCCCGTGCAGAACATGCAAGGGAACTTGACTTTCCGTGGAGGGCTGGAAGGTTTATCAATGGAAGACTTCTTAGGTGCAATAGCCATAGAGCTAGCCTCTCCTTTATCTGACTTCTTCTTCTTTGTCTTCTTCTTCTTCTTCTTAGCCACCCGGTTACTCGAATCCAGACTTTCACTAGGCGAAGTAGAAGATGAGGACGCAGAAACAGGCGAAGAAGGGGAGAGGTCCACCTTAGAATCAACATGATGTTGTTCAGGCGGAGGAACTGATTGAACAGTAGCTAAGACATTTGGGACCACAGAGGTTGAGAATGACCAAACAGGCAACCCAACAATTAACCCAGGAAGGGACAACGTTGCCATATAAGGAGCACCAACATTCAGAAAAGGAGGAAAATGACCAGGATTCCCATCGGAGGGGATTCCTTGGTTGGTGAACTCTGGAAAAGTTGCCATCAATAACTCAAAATTGCACACGGGCTAAAAACCAAGGCACACAATCAAACGGCCAACAAGAAAATTCTAACAGGGCGTGTGATCGCAGGTGATTTATTTTAGCACATTGAAACTTAGAAACTTCACCATTTCATGTTTTAAGAGTCGAGAAACGGATGAAAGGTGACTCTATCTCTTTCAGTTTTGAAACAAGCGTGAAAGGACAAGCACTTGGTGATCTTTTCAAATTTAAGGAGTCAGATAAGATCAAAATGACTACTCGGGAATGCTAGGCAAAGGGTGTACCAAATAACCGTGAAATGCAATATACACCTTGGTTTCAAAATGAAAGAGAAATCAACCAAGGAATTTACGTACGTGCAGGAAATCTCCCCGAATGCTGTGTCCGGTGTATCACGGGTATAGGGCGGCAGACTCAGCTTCCTATGGATAAAGGATAGAAACCTAATGGGGTCTCCCTTTATATATGTGATGGTATGGGGAGCACAAGTCTGTACTGGTGCTGTCTAAAGCCAAGAGGCAAACGACAGCTACTAGGTTTAAAGACGCCAGAACACGTCTCTAGCCTAGACCTCTAAATATTTCATTAATGTTTCAATGTTTCCTTAGTGTAAATTGAATAGATTTTAATGTTAATATTCAATTATGTTTCAGTTTTCAGGCCCTAGCGAGTGTCATATGATAATCTCCTATATGCAGCTATATGATAAAAGAAATCTTTCAATTCGATGAATGCTATCTAGTTAAGGGAAGAGCTTCAAACAATGAAGCAACAAACAACACTGCAAATGAAATTTTTCCAAACTAGATGACTTTCACTATCCAAAAGTAATTTGAAACATTCAACGATGCGAATAATGCAATGTAATCTATGCAAAAGAATCTTTTTCGAAAACTATGCAATTGTAATCTATGCACAATTTCTTTTTCTTTTCAAATGATAAGAATGCACTCAATGCATTTTTCGATGAAATGAGAATCTACTTAATGCATGCTTTTAATGAAAGAGAATGCACTCAAAGCGACTTTTAGCTTTCAATCATTAAACAATGTAATCTAAGCTCAATGATAAATCTCAAAAAATACTTTTCAATGCAATGTGATCTAATGCATTTTAACGAAAAGAAAACTATGAGACGAAAACTAAATGAACGCAAATATTCTTAATGAAGGATGAATGCAAAAGAGATGTAAACAAACACTAAGAATGCAATCGTTGTTTCAAACACTTCGTCACGAAATCCCTCAAAAGGCGACAAGACATATGAGGTCAAACACAAAGAGGACTTCCAAAGCAAGAGATCAAAACAAGGCATTCATTCCCTTTTACATCAAACAATCATGGAAATAAGACATTTCAAACAATGAGCAATGTAATCTATGCTCATACAGTGAAAAGACCGGAAAGGAAAAACACACTGGTGAAGGATTTAGGGAAAAAATCTCAATTTTCACACACCCTGAAATTGGCATGACTTTTTCATTGACAACTAGCGCCAACTGGCGCGACTTGCTCACTGACAACTAGCGCCAATGCCTAATTGGTGCGGGTTGCTAACTGACAACAAGCGCCAACGCCTGAAAATGAAAAAAAAAAAAAATTCTCCCAACCAAGACCAGACTCACCACTTCAAGAAGAATCTCCAAGACTCAAATGAACCATGTAATCTAGGCTCAAAGAGAGACAAAGCGGAATTCGAATGAAGAAGGATCCAATCACTCAAATAACGCAATAAAACAATAGACAACCACCAATCTAGTGCAAAGAAGAAATCAAAAAGCTGACTGAACAGACAGAAACCAAAAAAAACTCCCAAGGGAGGCTCGATGCACAATAACACCTAGATGCCCTAGGGCTAGAATGTAAAATCGACAGAAAAGGGAAAACAACCAAAGGAAGAAGGTTGCAGTCAGTCAAACAAGGCTCTAGAACACTCAAGCAGTCGAAAAAACAAGACCAAACACCCAGATCAGTCTCAGAAGGCTCAAAACACAGTAAACCCTAGCACCTTACAGGATTGGCACGACTGTAAGGCTGAAACTAGCGCCATAATAGAATTGGCGCGAGTAATACACTGACAACATGCGCCAATGGGCGCGACTGTCACCCTGAAAAGCGCGCCAGCCGAGTTTACTAAGGAAAAATAAAAAATAAGCAATCCAAGATGCAGACCAGTGATGTTGGAGCTTAAACCAAAAGCCAAAGACATGAAAAGAGCCAGCCAAAAGAGCTGATCAAGCAAGAAAAGTCAAGAATCAATCGAAAGACAAGACAATACTCCAAGTGTTCAATTCATAAACTAGATTGGAGATTGACTGAAGCAGCATTGATCTACTTTCGCTAATGCAGAGCAAGAGAATTTCGAAGGCTATCTGGCTAACTTCAGGCTCCGTCTGTAGTTTATAAAGAAAACAACAAGATAACTCCCCAATGGAGTCGCCAATTTGTTGTAGAGGTAAATCCCCTCTGCGGACAGAGGCGATCCCTACTAGCCCAGATTGGGTCTAGCAACAATCGTATCACGCTAAGGTGCAAGTTCCTAATTGCAATAGACCAAAACGTGAAGAAGGCCTACCTCAAGTCCAACGCTGTCGTTTGTAGAGAAGATGACGCTCCCATTTCCTTGCTCCAGCAGATCACAATCCTTTCGCTCACCGCGATCAAACACCTGCACACACAAGAAACACGACAAACACAAGCTTAAAACCCGATATATGCAATTATGTATCAGTCAGAGAGGACACAACACATGATCATAATGAACAATACGAGTGGAACCATAACCAATAGTCTCTTATGATTAATTCATACAAAGGAAAATACAACCTAGCTCTGACGCTAAACCTTCCTTCGGTGGGTCGTCAGCGGAATACGTCTCGGTAAAGCTTGTCGGGAATGGGGACAAGCCTCTCTCTTCGATCGTCAATCTCCTTGCTATTGATTTGGCACTATGAAGACTATCAAAGCTCTTGCAACATTCTTTAGGCTATGAAGGCTCTTGGAGATTAGCTTGCAAAGGGAAATGGCAAGCTTATATAGATGGTCGAAGGGGAGTTGGGATCCCTACAATCATGGGATTGGCCCTATCCTCAAGGAAGCTTCCATGAGAGGTGGAAAACTACTTCCTCTACATGGAGATCCGGAGCCAACCTCCCAACTCAATTTAGAGACCAGTTCAGGAGTTGGTTGGAGTCAATATTCCGCCATTTATTTTTAAAAGACACCCTTTATTAAGCCTGGTGCGAGTGCGACTCTGAGACAGAGCGCCAATTGGCGCGCCCTCTTTGAAGGATTTCCCCCATTGGCGCGGGTATAAAACTGGCTAGTCGCACCAAGGATGAAAAGGCTATTTTTAGGGTTTTTCACAAGGAGATGTCTTCAGGGGAATGCAAGTCCATGTATAAGGGAGTGCCATGAAAGTGTTTTCAGGTTATGTCACTGCTCATAGGTCACGGAATGAGCCCTCCAATGTGCAGGACGGGGAATTACAGGGACGGTGACAAATTGTTGTGTAACAGACCCCCAAAGATTCCTTCATGAAATTCGACCATTATATTTTCTACCTCATCCTCTATGAGACACAGGAGTAGAATACCTAAAGGATCTCGCCAGTATAGCCGACCATTGGTGACAACGAATTTCTGTGATCTCAGCCTTAGTGTTCTGTATTTAGCTTTTTCACAGCTAGGAGGGAAACTTAGGGTTAGCAGATACTCCACGATCTCCTTATACCACGGGCTGATGAGATATTTCATATGCGTCTTCTGAGTAGCTATCTCTACTCCCTGCTGTTCTTCCTTCTTCTCAAACTCCTCATTAGCTATCATGGACATATTTATACCCAGAGCCTGATAGTTTGATTCAGACAAGATTTTGGCTAATCCTTGTCCCTTAATCAGTTTGGTAGGGTGAATATCCAGCTCATATTCTTGTATTTTGGCAATCCATTTCCCCCTCTTTCCTTCGCTATCTCCTTGGATAAGGATGTCCTTCACAGCTGCTGTGGGCACAAATGCAGTGATGTGTGATTGCAGGACATACATACAAAATGCCTTAAGAGACTTCACCAGAGCATAAGCTTGCTTTTCTAATATGTTATACTTCAACTCTGCATCACAGAGCACTTGACTGAAGAAAGCGATGGGCTATTCATACCCCTCTTTATTTTCTGCAATAAAACTCCTGCCACTGTATGAGGCGATGCAAATGAAAAAATCATGAAGGGTTTGGCATAGTCTGGTCCAACCAGCACTGGGGCTTCTGCAAAAGCATTTTTTATTCTGGAAAATGCCTCTCATGATTCCTGGGACCATTTCACCTCGTTATTCTTCTTAAGCATGTCAGTTATATGCCTAACTATCTCTGCATAGTTAGGGATAAACCTTCTCAAAAATTTAATGCGCCCAAGGAACACCTGCACCTCATTTTTATTTCTGGGGAGAGAAATGCCATTTATAACTTCTACTCTCTTAGGATCTATTTTTACCCCATCTTTGGTCACAATATGTCCCAAAAGCTTACCCTCTTCCAATGCAAACAATGACTTATTTGGATTGAGAGAGAGACTGTACCTTCTGCACTTCTCAAAAGTTCTACGCAAGTGTTCAATGTGCTATGTGTCATCCTTTGAAAACACAGTGATATCGTCAAGATAGACCACTACAAACTTATCTTGTTCCCCAAAAAAGGCAATGTCCATGGCCCTTTGGAAAGTGGCCCCTGCATTAATCAACCCGGAAGGCATCCTGGCATACATGAATGTACCCCATGGTGTGGTGAAGGCAGTCTTATTTTGATCTTCTGGTAGTACAACCACTTGATTGTAACCAGAGAATACATCCATCATCGACGTCCGGGAAGCTCCCACCACTTTCTGTAGAATATGATCCATCTTGGGCAGTGGGTAATTATCCTTTAAGGATGCTCGATTTAAATTTCGGAAATCAACACACAACCTTATCTCTCCATTGTTTTTCTGGACAGGGACTAAGTTTTCCACCCACTCAGAGTACCTCAATGGCACAATGATTTTGGCCTTCAACAATTTCTTAATCTCTTTCTCAATGGAGGGAAGAAGCAGGGGATTTATCTGTCTAAGCTTCTGTTTATGTGGCTTCGCATCTCCCTTTAGTGAAATTTTATGCTGCATGATGCTGATGTCGAAGGTTTTTAGGTCCTGAGAAGACCATGAAAACACATCTTTGTATGATTGGAATAATTTCTGGTAGAGCTCTTTATATTCCTCTGGGACTTTCTTGGACAATTTCACAATTTTGGGGTCAACATCAGTACCAAGGTTAAGATCTTCTACCTGATTCTCCTCTACTACCTTGTTTGGCTGCAGTGGGACATCGTTCCTGTCGAACAACCTTTTTAGAGGTACTAGTCCTCTAGGTATAACATTTCCTTTTAGTTGAAAAACTTTATGGCCGGCCACCTTCTCCTCCCATTTATTTTCTGAAATGTCTTCAGCATCTTCTTCTTCGCAAGCATCAATCTCCATGTTTGAGAATTCTCCAACTGTTTCTAGAAATATTTTCACTTGGTCCTCATCCTCAAACACCTGCCAATGCTTGATGTTATCTGGGATTGATGGTTGATAGCGTACCTCAATTTCATATCTTAAGAGAGGGTTCTGAGGTGGGCAGAACGTACTAGCAGCCACTGCAAGGGAATCTGCCATCCTATTCTGCTCTCTGGGCATGAACTGAATATTAAATGCCAAGAAAAAAATTTCCACTAGATCCTAAACTTCGTTCCTATAAGCCCTCAGCCTAGGATGTTTGGTTTGGCACTGATTCTTCACTTGTCGAACCACCAGTTCCGAATCTCCCAGAACTTTTAAACTTTGTATATTCATGCTTTTGGCTGTCTGTAACCCTAACAAAAGTGCTTCGTATTCGACCACATTATTAGTAGCTTCATACTCTAACTTGAAAGACAATGGGACCCATTGGCCTGTAGGAGAAATCAATAGTACTCCAGCCCCATTACCTTCTTTGGATTTTGCTCCGTCAAAGTGGAGTGTCCAGATTCCTGCTTCCTAGTTCTCTAAGGACTGCTCGGTCTTGATCTGGCAGAACGATGGTTCTTGAGCATAATCTTGGTCTTCCTCCAGCATCAAACATGAGAAATATCCCTCTTTACTATAGACTAGAGAATTAACCGAGTTGTTAGCCTTAGTAAACATCTTGAAAAATATCGTTTCCCTGTACAACCTCCTCTCCTGGCCACCAAAAACCAGGATAGTAGCATATGTTAAGTCCAACTTGATTGACCCACCAATTTTGGTCCCCCAGGACCTTGACAGCAACATGCCGAAGCGAGCTGGGATGTCCGCCACCACAATGTCCATCATCACACTTTTTGCTGGGATCTGGGCTAAACTGACCACCAAATCCTTGATCATACCTAGGCATTTAACTCTTTTGGAATCAAATGAATAGAGATCCTTGTATGGACGGGTGATTTGTAATCCTAGTTGTTGCATGACTGACAGGGGCAATAGATTATGGGAAGCTCCTGAATCTAACATATAGTTATGTAATAGAAGGTCATGAATTACTAAAGACACATAAAAGGGGGGAGTAGAGGCATCTAATTCCTCAACATGTGGGCCAAATACAACCATGGGTATTTCTTCTTGAAGGTTCAGACTATCTGGGATTTGTGCTGCTTCTGGGGGAAGCATAAAGGATGTGACCTGAGACTGATATGCAGGCTGCTTCAACAATTCGGTCAAGGGAACTGGGATTTTGACCTTCTCAAGCTCCTTTTGTAAACTAAAGGAAGAAGAGGACTTTTCTACTATAATCTCCTTTGACTCTTTGCTTTGGACCAGGGGTTTGAATTCTTTTGTGACTGACTTGACATTAGGGGGAGTGGCCACTTGTGAAGAAGAAGGAATTTGATCACCAGGCTGCAAAGATTCGTTAAAAGGCCTCTTACCTTTGTCTGTGGCCCTTTGCGTTGTTGTCTCCTTCTGAGCAGATGCTTCCTTTTGAGGTGTGTCTTCCTCCTGATCCTAAGTGCGAGTTGTTTTCCTAGAATATCTGAGGTCATATCTTCTATTAAAATTTTCTTGCATGAAATCGACAAACTGCTTGCAGTAGTCATCGATCTCAGGATCTTCGGTGCTTTCTTTGACCTTTTCTTCCTCATGTAATGGTATCTCTACTTCATCACTTTATTGCAGGGGACATTCTACTTTATCACTATTTGAATAAGCAAGATATGGATCATCTTGCTCATAAGAGATGTCTTCGGTAGGGCCTTCTACCTGACCTTCCAAGTACAGCGGGTGAGGTACTTGATCCTGTTGCTCCTTCTGTTCCCTTTGTAGTATCTGCAGGGGTGGTTTCCTATACTGAGGGTTGTAACCCCTGTTTGGAGCATTCTGGAAATTCTTGGAGGATGAATTCTTGGCCTCCAGTTCAAGTTTGACCAGCTTACTTGAAAGGTTTTTAATCATTTATTTCTTCAATTTTGTTATCAGCTGAGTCTCTGTCTTGGCTAGAAGTAGACACCTCTTCTTTGCCTCTTCTTTTGGCATCTTGATCTGACTTTCCCTTTGATTTACTAGTGGAGGCGAAATTTTCCTCCAGCTCCAGTGCATCTATTTGAGCATCATCCAGGGTGGCAAGCTTTCTCTCTCTCAGAGAGAAACCGAATTCTGAGTCAAAGGCTGCTACGAAAATAACTTTAGCAGTAGTTTGATGAGGTTTCATATCAGCAGGAAGACTTAAATATAATTTGTTAAACCTCTTGATAAACTATGACACCCCTTCATTATGTCTTTTCTTGAGTGTGTTAAACTCAGTGAGACAATGTCCATGATCCTTCCTCTCTCCCCATTTTCTGAGAAAGGAGTTTTCCATTTGCTCCCAATTTTTAATGGAACGATCCCCGAGTTTTAAACCACTTTCTGGCTTCCCCATCCAGAGATTGAACAAACAATCTTAAGACCACGTCTAGATGTGTTACACAAAAAATTGTCACTCGATATCTCCGTTCAATCGTATGAGCCTCATACTTCTCCCTTGGCAAGTCTAACATATCAGTTCCTCATGTCAAGCCTTGAAAATCAGAGAAAGGTTCCTAAAAGTCTCCTAAACTTTGGTATCGCACTTTCTCGCTATCTTGCTTACAGTCTCGCACCCAATGTTCAACTCTCCTGCATACTTGAACGCACTTTATCTGTGTTAACAGTGTGGACCCCTGTAAGATAAAAAAGGCGCAAGTAATTTCCAAAAAGCTCAATAAAAGTGAATTCTAGAAGCTTTCATAAAATATCTTGCGGTGATAGAACCACTCTTATGAGGTGCATGTATCCCTTACCTTATGGATCTAACCCCTTGATGTGAGGAGCTTATTCCTTTGAAGGAGGATTCTATCACTTCATAGTTGTAACAAGAAACCTCCTCTTTTCCACTATAAAAAGAGGCATTGGGTAGCCTCGAAGGGTTAAGTTTTTGGAGATTGAGAATTAGAGTTAAAGCTTTAGAATATTTGAAGTTAAGTGCTGTTGAGATTCAGACTCAATTGACTAAGACTTTTGTGAGGAGAGATTACATACCTCTAGTTGTCTTGGTTGGAGGAGTGTAGAGCTTATCAAAGTAGAGGAGATTCCTGCTTCGGACCCCGGAAAGTCCTGTGCAACATCAAGGCTCAGGTTGTAAGGATTTTCTTCTTTTGAGATTAATACAAATATACTCATTTTTCTCAATAAGCTTTCAATCAATGGTTTATTTCATAGATTCCTTGATCACTATGATAAGCATGGTTTATGATGATTTTTATACAGGTGCTATGTAATATTTTGCTTGTTTGTGATTGCAGGTTTACGAGGAAAACTCCTTCAAGTGCACGAGGGACAATAACGACTTCAAACAAGCGCTGGACATACAGTAAGTATTTTACACCTCTATAGAGCTTTTGCAAACCTTACATGCTTAGAGAAAGATTAGTCTGTTTGGTTGTTTGTTGCTAGATAATTTTAGTACTAGGGAGATCGGTCTTTTCCGCAAGACGGATTTATCCGCCAACAAGATGTTCCACATTAAAGTTCTCTGCAAAAGAGCAGAAGACCTCAAGATGATTTTGGGCTTTAATCTCATTTTCCCCATTAAAACGGGGTAAGATATTTAGATAGTCCTGTGGCATATCATTCAATATTTGAGGTAAGGCCAGGGGGGCATACTTATTTAGCAAGAAACCAAGAACATTTCCCATTGGGGGTGGTGGAGTTAGTGCGAGGGTTTGGTGCGTGAGAGGAGGAGGAGGTGGAAGTGAAGTATGGATGACAATAGGAATTTATTGGACAACAGCTTGAGATGTTGATGGAAAAGATGAGCTGTTAATAGTAGATACTTCGGTGACCTCTTTGACCTCTTCGGCTTCAGGAGTGGGGTGAAGAGTGTAGTGTGTGGTATTTATTGATTCAGCTTCATCTTTGATTTGGATACCTCCCCGAGGAGGACTATCTAAGAAGTAATCAGTATCTCCCACAGTGGAGTCGGGACCTTGCACTAGGGCTACTTGAGAGGAGGAGGATGGAAAGTATTCTAAAGAGAATTCAGGGATCTCTGTATGGACTGATTTCCTTTCCCTCCAACTTCTCCTATGTAGGATATTTTCTGGGTCAGACACAAAAGGTGTCTTCGGCTGAGACGTATCTGACCTCAAGTGTGGCTTTAGAGGAGCCAGGACTACAGGTAAGTTTATCTGATAAATGACTGTGGAGTCACCAAGATGAATGATATACACTCTTCATGCTCACCTATTCGAAGAGTGAATAAGGTTTTGTCGAGGCCCAAGGATTTAACTTTTCTCAACTTCGTATCCCCGGCAACGGCGCCAAAAAGATGTTGTTAACCCTAGAGACAGCCTTGAGTTGTGAAAGACCAGTGCCTAGGAAATCTTATACAGCAAGGAGCATATGATATAACATGGAAAGTTATCAAAACAAGGCTCTCGTGTTATCTCATGTAAACAGGAAATTTTAATTTGGATGGAACCAGAATACTCAAAACTTCAGCACAAAGAAAGAAATATTGCAGAGGCAAAGTGTGAATTCCCAATATAAATGTATCAGACAATTCAAAGACAAATTTATGTAAGGAGGGCTGGATTCTAAAAATACTTCACAGAGATGAATAATCAGAAGGTATTTGCTGCGTATGAAACATAGAGAGAATACTAACTGTCACTAAGATGAAATCCAGAAACAAATATCAACATGTAATGGGCTTATGATAATAAGAATCCACACATGACAATAACCTTTAAAAATAACATCCCATAGCAGCTAATATAGAAGAAGTACGGTTGAAGTGGAAAATGAAACAACATATCATGCCTGAGCCATCTTTAAAGTGCTAGATAGGTTTTAGCATAAGTATCAATTATGATAAATTCATACCAAGACCAGTGAGCTACTCGCATTCCAGAACATGATACAAGAGAAATGGATGTAAATGAAATGAATAGTTAAGCTATAACACATAAGGGAGAGTTACAGATTGTAAAGCACAAAGACCAGAATCCTCATTAAAGATGGAACTCCTTATCACTGAGACCCAACAGGCTCTTCACATTTATATTAAAATTTCAACAAAATGCATACAAAATTATTTCACAGCGTATTCTTATGAAAATCTAGAACCTTTTTTCCTATTTGGTTTTTGCTTATATAGAACCCTCAGAAACATGAGCGGGAAGATATTTTTGGGAAAAATATCTTCCCCGCGTGCTAGTAATACGTTTGAGGTCTTAATAAAAAATGATCAAAATTCATGATGAGGGATGGGGGCATCTCATCGTTTACAGTTAGGCTCACGACCGTTTCAAAACAAAACATTTAAAAACTGTCTTGAACAAGAAGTAAAATGCAGGAGTGAAATGTGAATTCCACTCGAAATTTAAAAGTAACAAAGTAAAGTAAAATTAAAGGCCACTAGGGCCGAATCATGAATTAACAACATTCACTGGTGCGACGGAGTTGATGCGGTTGCTGACACAGGTGGCGGGACATTTGTTGATGAGTTGGCTAACAGGCTGGCATACTTGGTGCACCTTTGCTGACTGTCTGCTGCAGGTTCAGGCATTGATGTGAAACCTTCCACTTTGATATAAGCTTCAGTGAGATCATCGAAATTTGCATCGGCAGGAATTTTGTGCTTCACCAGGTGCAGGAGGGAAAATTCCTGGCGGAGTGCTGGAACTATAGTCTCGGATTTCAGCCGAGTGGATTTATCTGAAAGTACATATGTCTGGTTCATCTCCTCCTTGAGACGTGCCTCATATGTTGGTAATGGCAGTAACACAGCAGGGGTAGGACCCCAGCATGATGGAAGCCCGACGGCCGTGATCTCGGCTCAAATAATTTAGAACTGTTCCAAATTGGCAGCCACGTTTTCCAAGGTTCTTGAAGCTATACTGCGAGCAGAGTCCTTATCAATTATTTTTTGACATTCAACGGCTTCCTTGAACCTGCTCGCTATACCTTGTTTCTCCACGTCTTCAGGCCTCAACCCTTTTAGGAAAGAGATATAACTCTTTGCGTGCTGCGCTCTGTTGGATGTATCAGTATTCCCCTCATGAAGCTTTCTTCTGAGATAAAGCACGGACGAATTTACTTCCTCAATGACCTTTAGAAAAGCCCAATGCCCTTTTACCTCCATGATAATTTATGCCCAGATTATTCGTTTGGCTTCCCTGAGGGTGATATTACCTTTCAGGCGATTGTTGAGTTCGTCGATGGTCTTCTGCTGGTTGACTTTCTCCTTCTTTCCCTGCTCGACTTCCTTCTGCATGGCCTCAATTCTTTTGGAGTTCTCAGCCAAGATAGCTTCCAGCTCACTAATTCTTAGTCTCGCTGTAGAAACCTGTTTCTCCAATGCATCATTTGTAGCCATTGCTGTAGTCAACTGTTCGGACAGCGAACTAGTTTCTGGTGGGGCTGGCGGTGGTGCACACGTATGTGTATCCCAAGTTGTCTGTAATGAAATTAGCCTGCCCTGAAGAACAACCATATCTTCTGCTATCTTTTCTTTTTCTTCCTTCTATTTTGCAAGAGAATCAGCCAAGTCTGCTATGTCTTTTTCAGCCTAGGCTAACTCGGTTGTTTTTACATGATGGGAGGCCGGTATGCTAATTTTTCATTTCAGGGATGCCACTTCCTTCTGCAATTCCTCGATGTGGTGACGTTGTGGGTTGGCTTCGTCGGTCTCTTTTCCTTTAATCAAATCCTGGAGAGAATGTATTTGATTCATGAGGGCATGGGAATTTACCTATTCTTTTCTGAAATTCTCCCTCACTTGGGCATGCTTGTTCTCCAACTTCTTTAAAGTGATCGTAAGCCGCATCACTTCATGTTTTAGCATATCACCAAAAACCTGAAATAGGTTGCATTTGTCGATTTCCGGCACCTTTGACATGTCGACCGCGTACTCTAGCACTCTGTAACTGGTAGTACCTGCATCTGGGTCTAGAATGGCGTCAGCCATGGCCATCACTAAATGTTCTGTGTCCAGGTTCATTGAGGCTGAAACTATGGTGTGGTATTTCTCAACGAATCCTTCTAGCTCCACCCTGTACTTATCTCTGATGGCTCTGGCTTTCAGGCTTCTTTCAGTTGCGATCTGGGAAGTGTCAGCTATGATAGCCTATGAGACCTCTGATTAGTCGGAAGACGTAACAATATCTCGTAACACCTTGAGCCCTGTCTTGCTCCCATAGGGTTTCCCATATGGTATTTCTTGTTCGAGCAACTGTTCTTCCCCAATAACTTCTACTTCACTGGTCACTGTTTTCTGCTTTTTATGAAGGGGAGAACGTGCTCCTGATGTACCTGCCTCCTCTGCTTCTTGACCCTTACCAGCTTCTCTTCCTGAAGCTGCCTCTGCCTTTTCCCTTGTCGCAGATGAATCTGTCTCCATCTGCGAAAGCAAAGGCCAATTTTCAATATTAGCCCTCCATTCTATGAACGGTCTCGTTTCATACACAAAAGGAGTTGATTTGTTCCTTCTCCTTCTGTTAGAGATGATGCCCCTCAGATCGTAGGGCCAAACCTTCCCTTGTCTAAAATCCATGCCTTGAAGTATCTTCTCAACGATAGGGAGGGCGTGCCTTGAATTGACAACAAAAGGGCCAATGGTAATGGGAAGTTTGAGGATAAACCCCTTTTTTGCAGGGAGGAAGTGGAGTTGGTTAGCTTTCAGGATCTGCCAAATGTATTCCAAAGCATAAATCCGTCGGGAAGGGAACACAGGCAGCTAATAGGGGGGAACTTCAGCTCCATAAACTCGTATTTTGGTTTAGTTATCAAACAGGTACCAATCCCTAGTACTTTGGGCTTGACTATACTGTAACCATCTCTTCATCTCAGGAAAAACCCTAGGTGAGGGAGAGTCGTGGATGATAGTGTAGGCAATAGGCATGAACTCATTTAGAAACCTGGAATAGCCCACCCCATTTGGTAACTGATGTGTTGCAAAGCTCCAATCGAAAATTGGTCTGGGATGAGAATTTACCTTGCACACCCTATCTAAACCCAAACCCTCAAATTTATCAGCATGCTGATAAAGGAAGAGGTAGAAAACCATAGAGCAAAAGCGGAAGTGACCATTTTCTAAGAGTTCTTGGAACTGGGTCTGAATGGTGGAGGCCAGGAAACCAGGGATGTCCAGAACGACCCCAGTTTGATACATTAACCATAAGAAAGCAACACATGCCCTGGAGGTTTTCCCCAAACCATCCACACCTAATAAAATTGCGATGAGAGCAAGGATGGGTTGCACTTCTTCTTTGAACAGACTCAAAGGGAAAGGCTCTGCAGAAGGAATGGATGTGGTCTGGTCGTCGGTTATGGAGGCAATGAAATTGCCTTGCTGTTCCCATGGCAATTTTGCAAACTGAGGGGTTAAATTAATTTCACTGAAACTGATGTAGTTTGTGCTGGTGGGAAAACGAAGGGATTTTCTGATAATATTGGGGGAAAGAGTGAATATCCTGTTCCCTTGAGCCGAGAGAAACATGCCTCGATGTTATTCGTAGGCATCCCTGAGCCAACAAATAAACTCTACCACTGGATAAACTGGAGGGGTAATTTGATGGTATAGACCTGATAGAACCACCCGATATCTATCCCTATTTTCGACATGTCTCCTAAAAATCTCAGGTTTGATACTACTGATGGGAAATGGATATTGCGGGTCACAGATTTCGGCTTGCAGGTCTAAGAAAGGTTAAAACCCTAGAGGGTTTCTAGTTTCACGGACTTGAGGAGTCTCTGGTTCTGTCTTCTTCGGGGTGACCTTTCCCATGACTAATATGAAATTTTTTTTTAAAAGCAAAAGGAAACCAGAGGGGATATGAGGGATGGAATACCTGTGCAGTAGGAAATCTGCTCAGGAAAGCGACGCGGGGGGTACTGATAGTGACTGGGTGGACCTAGCACTGGGCTCCCACTTTAGTTTATACCGTATTCGAATACCTGGAAGTTTTACTGTGGTAAAAGACAGGGGACTGTTATATAGAACAGAGGGTTCTTGAGAAGAGGCAGAATGGTGAAGTAAGTGGGATAAGCGTTGTAAGGACACTGACAGGAAAGCACACGGCGTGTAGGGAGTGGGTGTTAGACTTCGGGTAGGTAAACACTGCGTGCCAGTTTAAATACTGGTACAGGCCTCAGTACCAGGAATCCTAAGAACTTTACCTTACCTTTCCACCGCGGAGACAACTCTGTCCTCAAAAAATAATCTTCAGGGAATGTGAAGCACACAGCGCGATGGCTTTAAGACCCGTGCTTTACTCTCCATATAACCCTTTCCTCGTGTTGACCCTCGTGACACATCACCAAAATTCCGCGGGGGTATGGCTCTGCCTCCCTCCTCCGCTCCGTGACCCCCCCGGAATTGCACATGCGGAATCTCTTATCAACGTACATAAAGCGAGGGTGGGCCTTGTTTTAACATTCTTTACTTTACACCCTTTATACCTTTGTTTGGTTAATGTTCGGAACCTTTACGTCTTTCCACACCCTTATAGACATGCACTTATTTATTTGGCACGTGACTTAGCTTAGCGTTGCTTCTCTCTAGCCATCATTTAAATATTCACCACGAGTAATGACATTTGATGCTTTGCTACTCAAGGCAAACCGTAAAAATGTTAAAGGTAAACTATATCATCAACAATAGGAAAGTGATCTTCCGTCACCATGAGAAAAAATAACATTTATTCAAATATGGAAAGGAGTACATTGTTAGAGCACATCGCAAGAAGACAAAAATTGCTATGGTAAATGTTGGACAGGTAAAAAGGCTGGTAAATTCAAGTAAGATTTTTTTTCTTCTAATGATTAAGCCTAAAGCTGATGTTAATCATGAATCATTTGAGGATTGTGATCCTAAGTTGAAATGAAATTTATAAAATTTTTGATGCACATCATGAGATGTTTCAGGAGCCAATAGGATTGCCTCCAAAAAGGGAGATTCAACATGAGATTCAGTTGCAACAAGATTTTCCTCTTCCAAACATCGGCATGTATCACATGTCGATAATGGAGAATGTTGAAATAAAGATGAAAATCAAAAAGTTGTTGGAAAAAGGACTCGTAAGGAAAATCACTTTGGCATGTGGCTCACCCATAGTCTTGATTCCGAATAAAGATGGGACTTGGCGCATGTGTGTAGACTTCAGAGCTTTGAACAAGATTACAGTAAAGAATTGATACCCACCATCAAGGATAGATGATTTGATTGATCAACTGAAAGAAGAAAATTTGTTCACTAAGTTAGATTTACGAAGTGGATATCATCAAGTAAGAATTGTATAAAGTGATATATGGAAGACTGCTTTCAAAACCAAACAAGGACTCTTTGAGTGGTTGGTTATGCCATTTGGTTTTTGTAATGCACCGACAACTTTCATGCATGTTATGGATAATGTTTTGTGTCCATTTCTTGATGAATTTTTTATTGTGTATTTAGATGACATGTTGATTTTCAGCAAAACAATAGAAGAAAATGTCTTTCATGTGAATAGGGTGCTTGGTGTTTTGAAGAAAGATAAATTATTTCATAAGATGTCAAAGTGTGAGTTCGGAAAGACTTCTTTGGTTTATTTGGGACACATTGTAGGAGGAGGTGAGTTGAGAATTGATCCTTCTAAAGTGGAAGCCATTGTGAATTGGCCCACTCCCAAAACAATAACCGAGGTAAGAAGTTTCTTAGGAGCAGCTTAGTATTGGAGAAATTTATTGCTAACTTTTCTGCCATCGTAGCTCCTATGCATGCAGTGACAAGTGTGAAGAAAGGCTTCCAATGGGGAGGAAAACAACAGAAAGCTTTCGAAGCTTTAAAAGACAAGATCAGTTCAAATCCAATCCTTGCATTACCAAATTTGAGAAAGCCATTCGAGATACAAACTGATGCTATTGATTATGCCATGGGCACAGTTCTTTTGCAACATGGTAAGCCTATCGCTTTTCATTCTAAAACATTCAATGGTGTTGTAACTAATTATCCTATATATGAAAAAGAGTTTTATGCGTTGGTACAAAGTTTCAATAAGTGGAAACACTACGTGATGGGTAAAGAGATGATTATACATACCGATCACCAACCATTACAGTACTTGCAGTTGCAAACAAAATTGCAGCAATCACGACATTTTAGGTGGATGGGTTTCCTTCAACAGTTTCACTTGGTTATAAGGTACAAGAAAGGTATTTTCAATAAAGTTGTTGACATGCTTTCAAGGCCAATTATAAGTGCTTCTACTTTACTTAAAAATGATTATATTGTACATAAGAGTTACATGGAACAATATGCACATAATGTTGATTTTCAAGATGTGTATGCTAGTTTGAGTGAAGGGAATCAAATTGAGGAAAATGATTATCACATGCATAAAAAATTGTTGTTTCATTTGGGCAAGCTGTGTATACCATAAGGAGAGAGGCTAAGTGTCATGAGAGAGGCTCACTCATCTCGTATTGCTGGAAACTTTGGGGTAAGAAAAACAGTGGCACATTTACAAAGGTATTGCTATTGGTCTCACATGATAAATAGTGTGTCGTGTTTTATAAGAGGTTGTTCTATGTGTGAAACAAGAAAGCCTAGCAATAGGAAGCTTGGGTTGTACACGCCACTAGAGGTACCATCAAGGCCATGGGAGAGTGTCTCCATGGACTTTGTTGGAGGTCTACCTATGTCAAGAAAACAACATGATTATCTTTATGTAGTTGTGAATAGATTCAGTAAAATGTGTATACTTATGCCATGTAAGAAAACCATTATTGCTAAACAAACCGCTGAACTTTATTTTCAACATGTATGGGTTCATTATGGATTTTCAACTTCTATTGTTAGTGACAGGGATTCCAGGTTCATTGGGAATTTTTGGTCCAATCTTTGGAAGATGATGGACACAAAGTTGAAAAAGACTATTGATTTTCATCCGCAAACTGATGGCCAAACTGAGGTGGTGAAAAGAACCGTTGTTCATATATTAAGAGGATATTGCAGCAAACATCCCAAGTTTTGGGTGAGAAACTGCATTACATTCAGCACACTTACAATCGGGCAAATAACTCTTCCACAAATACATCACCTTTTGAAGTATGCTTTGGTTATTTTCCAAAATCGCCATTAGACTTCATCTTTGAGAAGGATGTTGCAATTGATTGGCATAGTGTTATTAAAAAGGCTCGAAAGTTCATTGAGAAAATTCAGATTATACATCAACAATTTCAAGAACAACTTGAAAAAAGTCAAAGAAAATATAAGGAGAGGCATGAAAAACATAGAGTTGATCACAAGTTTCAAGAAGGAGATGAGGTATGGTTGGACATAAGCAAAGAAAGGATGCAAGGAGAAGGTAAAAAGCTCAAACCCATTTGCTACGGTCCATTCAAGATAATAAAGAAAGTTGGTAACAATGCATTTCAAGTTGATTTGCCTTCATATATGCAAATGTATTCAGTTGTTAATGTTGAAAACTTATTCTTGTATGAGTCACCTTTGATCGATGATAAAGGAAGTGATGTTTAGCTTCCTTCTATTGAATATTTCTCGCCAGAATTTCTAGATGAGCTCAAGGAAGATACAATTCTTAACAGGAAGACAAGAGCATCTAATAGGGGAAGTGTTGACTACCTTCGAGTTGGGTTCAAAGGCAGTAAGCCAAGCAAGGCAAAGTGGATGGAAGTTGGAAAGGTGAGGGAGTTGTACCCTCATCTACTTGTTAGGGTCCTATAATAATAGGATTCATAATTTTGATTTGACATTAATTAGTCTTGTAATATGTACATACTTTGCTTTCTGTGAATTTTTTTCCCATATTAGAAAAACAAAAAAAATGTAAAGAGGGTAAAAGTCCTAAAATAAAAATCAAAGGAATTGAAAGCAAAAATATCAAAAATAATAGAAAAATGGACCCCAAACAAAAAGAGATAAAAATAAAACATAAAAGTGATGCAAATCCAAATGCCACTACTATTTAATTTTACTACAAAATAAACATTGTGTGCAGCTTGTTAAAATGCCACAATCCATGAAGGTTAAACAACTTAATCTTAACCTCTCATGCTTTAAATTTCAAGTTGTTATATATAGAATAAAGATCTATCCAAACAGTTTAATATTGGCAGATCAATAGTTAGGTAGAGAATAGTAAGGAGCTCAACAGTTTTATTTGAGCCCTTGGAAGAAATAAGGATAGAATTAGTTTGTTTGTTGTTTCAAAAGAAAAATGAATAAGGGTTTGCAAGCTCAAATGCACGCATGTAAATGAAGAAAAAATGTTAGGGTAGCAGATGAATAGGTACAAGCAGTTTTTACAATTGTGGATGAGCAGAAAATTGGTCATTTCATTTACTAACTTCCTTCAAAAAATCATCCCCTTGTAAAAATACTTCATCCCCTCCATTTTTCCCCTTTTTCACTCTTTTCCCCCTTGCAAAAAGCCTCTTTTCCTAAAGTTAAAAACACATTTTACTTAAGAAAAGTAAAATCCCTTTACTAATTATCCTTATATTAAAAAATACCCAAAAAACCCAAAAAATAGTTTTTATCCTAAGTTAAATGATTTAATCGTTTTTGGATCCCACACTAAAGGAATTCACTCTTGACATAAGTATTTACATTATACTTAGTTTAAACGCACATTCCGCAAATACATTTCTTTATTAACATTAACTTATGTATTAACTCCTATATATACCTTTTAGCCCGTATTAATATAATTCATTTATAATATATCCCAACCCATATTTTTATTTTAACCTATGTTTTATTTCAGCCACATGTTATATAATCCTGCATCCCATAGGTTAATATATTAAAAATCCCACCTATTATCATATTCCACTTTTCCTAACCCCAATGATTATATCATAAACCCGATCATATCATATGTATAGCCAATTACATCATTATCCCGATTATATATATTAAACCTTAGTTTTAATATATATAGCCCATCGCATATAATAAGTCCCGGCTATGTATTTAAACCTCAGTTTTAAATACATATTAACCCAAACGCATAGTCTGATACCTGGCCCCACGCCATCTGAACTTGAAAGTCTATCGCATCATCCTAGTCATTCCCCTTTCACTCGCCAGATCCAACCATCGTTATCCCTTGTCACACATTCCTTAGCGCAATAATTAACACACCCCAAACCTTGCGATAAGCACGATTTGCAGGAATCTCCTTCCTGCTACATTTCTAAATCGTATTGGATCGCACCAATCAAACTAATTCCACTAACCACCTCTGGAGCTTGTGAAAACCACTGAGTGATTTTCCTTCCCCGCGCCCAAACCACTCATGCATTTGAATTCACTACCCATTCAATGCATTCACTATTGAATGAAAATGCTTATAAACTGCCCATTTGCACTCTTTTTACTTTTATGTTACCATTTTCACACAGAAGAATCATTGCAGACCGAAACAAATGCTACCAACTATGTTTTAAAGCCAAATTGAAACAGAATTTACCAATTCTTCCGCTACAAACATTGCAGAGGTTATCCATGTTAGGAATTTACCGCAGAAAAAAAATAAGAATTTACTGAGAGAAATAAATAAACATAACCAACGACAAAGCACATAAACATAAACACATATGTTTATCCGAGAAAACCCCAAACTCTGAGGAAAAACCCAATCAAATTTCATTCACCATTGGCCACAACCCTGGCCAATCCGGCCAAGTGAGCCTTCACCGCTCACCTCCAGGCCTGCATTACAATGAAGTCTTCCCAGCCTTTTATAGGCTCCATTACATGCAATACCATGGGATAAAACCATGGGTGCACAATACCATGTGCCCCAAAACCACTACTATTTACCCTAGTCAACATTGACTCTATCCCGATTTAAGTTTACCTAACAATTCCCCCCTTAAACTTGACTTGGGGATTATTGACTAAATCCAGCCAAACCTGCTAAATGAGAAAACCCCACTCACTCTAGCTCTTCCCCCTCAAATTTTCACCTAGGGTAATTGTTAACTTGACATCCCCCCTATCACCTAGGTCTAACCCAGACTTTACCAGTGATTACCCAGGGGTACGCATGCCATACCAGGTCTTACAGCAGTATGCCCATTTACATGTAATAAAATTAACTCCATAATATATATATATATATATATATATATATATATATATATATATATATATATATTGTTTCATTGTTACTGTCTTTGTACATATGAAATCAATGTCCATATAAAAAGAACCCATCTACCGGATTACATGGGTCACCAGCCTCTGTAACCGCCAGTCCTCTAGAAGTTCTCTTCAGATATATGGTTCATCAATTAATCCACGTTCAAATATCCTATCTTACTTTAAATTATCTCTCATCAAATATAATCAACCAATGCTGCATATGGATGTTTTGTTACATGATCGTTAATATCATAAGCATATGAATCATGCCTAATATAGTTTTGTTCTTATCCCAACACCTAAGTACACCTTGGCTTCAGCACCAAACGTTGTCACTACTTTGGATATCACGAAGCCCATCTTCATTTTGTTTCCATAGAACATTATGCACCATCTCCCATTCACATAACTGTTTTCTCCCTCGAGAAATATTAGCTAAACACAAGCATTGCGGTGGATTCAGATTTGGCTCTTCGCTTGGTGTTCCCAAGCGTTAAATCTAAATCATCAGATGTGATATCCATATCTTCGCCGCATTCTTTGTGTATCCACTCGCCTTGCCATGGCTTCACCATGCCGCACTCAAACTCGCCTGCCTGTATCAGAATGCCATTCCTCAGGGAAGGCCTCATCGGCCTGGGTTCCCATACACATAGCCATCATGACATCCCTTCAAAATGCCTTGTTCATGGCCAGCGCAAATACCACAGCATCCATACCATCCTTATTCATATAAGAGGTTCTTGTCATCATCATAAGCAGGTAGCCTCCTGTTCAAATGAGACTCTCGATATAATTTGACCAGTTGCTCCATTATCACCTTATTGACACCACGAGAAGTGACCTCGAGTGTAGTGGCTTGCAACGTAAGCCTTTGAAATTTCTCCTGCATAGGGGTCGGTGCTTCTACTAGATTCAACATCCATAAGGAATTCCGGAATGAATGTGCAAACTTGCATGTCGAGACTTCCACCTCTCTCCACAAATTTCTGCTCTCCTGCTACGACATCCACTGCGGCCTTAGAAGCAGCGCTCACAGTATTTCTTGGCCTGAGCACATTAATCGCTACTTCTTGGGACTTCATAAACTTATACACCTTCCCTGAATAGGCTCTACATCGATCAAATAATTTCTGGATACGTTTGAGCAACAGTTGTTATACCGCGACCCAATAGCGCAAACAATGACACTAGTGGCTTCGTATTCTCGTCATTATGAGTAGCCCCGGGCCTCAAATCAAACTCACCTTTTCTCTAAAACGCAAGAGGGTAAAAAATATTTACATTTTTCGCCTATGTGCCACATCCCTTCGATCTTGCGGAAGAGGACGTCACGCGCCGGAGGGGAACCATGGCTACAGGCTCGCAGGCTACAACTTTCATTGTCCCGACAAGATCCTTTCAAAACATATATTAAATTCAAGCTTGTATTTCTCTTAAAAATTGTGTGCATGGCTTCCAATAGCCTCGAAACGTTGATCCAGACTGCCACCAGAGTCCGACATTTACGTTTGTTGACCATTAAAATTTATTCAATGATCCTTTTCAGCGTCATATATAATGAGATACGCCTCCTTCACACGCAGATCTAGATATTCAAACATCAGATCTGACAAATCCAAACAAATTATGCTCATTCCACAATGACTGAACGATCTTGGTTAATAAAATGATCCACGATCTTGCAAGTATCCTTAAACTTGGCTCCGATACCATTTGTTAGGAATTTACCGCAGAAAAAAAACAAGAATTGACTGAGAGAAATAAATAAACATAACCAGCGACAAAGCACATAAACATAAACACATATGTTTATCCGGGAAAACCCCAAACTCCGGGGAAAAACCCAATCAATGAAATTTCATTCACCATTGGCCACAACCCTGGCCAATCCGGCCAAGTGAGCCTTCACCGCTCACCTCCAGGCCTGCATTACAATGAAGTCTTCCCAGCCTTTTATAGGCTCCATTACATGCAATACCATGGGATAAAACCATGGGTGCACAATACCATGTGCCCCAAAACCACTACTATTTACCCTAGTCAACATTGACTCTATCCCGAGTTAAGTTTACCTAACAATCCAAGAGCTTATAAAGACCAACAAAGCTTCAGAAAGCCTTTTGCAACTTCAGAAACCCTCCTGTAAAGCAAAACTTCAGTTTTCCCACGTATTCTTCAAAAGAACAGACCTATTCATCAATTTAAATAAGTAATACAATTAATTGAATAATTTAGGAGCCTTTAAACCTAAAGAAAATCCTATTGCCTTCCAAAAATCGTTTTTCTACAAACCCTAAGCGTCTTTTCACAAATTTTGAAGCCTTGGACAATTTTTTAAACATAGAGTTTGATTAATTGAAGCCATCTACAAACCTGAAAAATCCTTCTGTGACCTTCAACCCTTTCCTACATACCCTAGGCATCCTTTTTGCATAAATTGATGTCTTGAGATTATTTTTATCACAAAGAGTGCATTATAAGCCCTAGATATCATTTGCAGAAGTTCTAAGGTATTAAGATTGCGTTTTTTACAGAGATTACAGTTTAAGTAAATTGAGCAAGTTTGTACCTTTGCAGACAAAAGATATAACCCCTGTTATATCCAAAATCCTTTTGCAAACTGCCATAAACTTTCAAAGGTGCTCCTACAGGCCTAAATCACTGTTTCTAAGGTCAAAAGAGTATTGAAATTGATAAAAAAAGCAAGGTAATGGCTTCCAAAAACATTTTAGTTGTTAATCCTCTACAACCCCCTGTTGTAGATGTAGAGCACATTCCATTAGCAGATACAGACTTCAAGATTACTGATACAGTGACAGAATTCAAATTTCTTGAGCTTCACTGTTGGAGTCAAGAAAAATCCATAGATCAAGCTAATGAAGTGTTCATCTGGGACTCTAATTTACCAAAATATGTTGTTCCTCATACTTACCAATTCCCAGAAGTAATCAGGCTCTGTCAATCATGCTACTTCCCTGATCAGAGAGCCATAGTAAACCCTGAAAATGAAGTCTTGTTTACTATTACAGCAGATTCAATTAATCAAATGCTCCAAATACAACCCAGGCCTGATGAGATCCCTTTATCCATTGAGGCCATCACTCAACTATACCTCAAACTGGATTTCTCGAAGAGGTTCCAGATTTTTCAAACCTTCATGCCTTCTTCTGTAGAAATTCCCAAGATAAATCCTTCATACCCTTCTGCAAAATTCTATGAAAGGACAAGACATATCATATCCATGTTGTCTTTCATTGTTGGCTACTTTATAGATGAACATGTTGATGTTGTAGTGTTAGGTTTTCTATCTACTTTCACACCTAATCAGCCTCCCTCTCCCATTTTTAACTTTACCCAATATCTTGCTGACAATATTCATGAGAAATTGGTCAAAATTCCTTTTGAAGGTGTTTTCAAGTACTCTTCATTCCTATTTCACATGTTCTTATACTTTCAGTGTGAGAAATTCAATATAAACCTTCAAAAGCTTGATTTGGAAGGAAATCCTCAATCAGTCATCTTTTGGACTTCCTTGATAAGGAAAGATTCTAATGAGTTCACCTATACAGATTTTACAGATTCCTTCATTCATCCCATATTCAATTTGCTGAACAATAGTATACAGCCCAAAATTAATGAAATAAAAAAGGTCCTGCAATTATCAGAGCATAATAGGACATGTGACTGGTACTTGTACCAAAACCATACAGAAATAAGAGTTTATGGATCAAGTGTTACCCCTTATAAACTGCCCAAATACCTCCCTATGAGGTTATTTTCCCTGGAATACATAAGGCAGATTATAAATTCATATGCAGTTAATTTCTTAATAGAAAAGAAGAAAACACAGTTCAAGTTGAAGAACCAGGTTGGCCCTTTTATCTGTAACAATAGAGATGTAGGTCCTGAAGCAGAAAAATGTTTACAGGAGTTCAAGTTCAGTCCCAATTTCCTATGGTATTATGATCCCCTTAGTGTTATTAGTAAAATGATAGTTAAGTGCAAACTCACTCCATATGTACATGAAAAGAAGCCGGAGATTGAGAAATTCTCAAACCAATATGAATGGTTAGAGAACACATTGGTAGAGGCAGGGAAGCAAAGTGATACTAGTCGAACTTTGCAAACTCCAACCCAAGAAAATAGAAATGTAAAGAGAAATGGAGATGAAGGATCCTATACTGCAGAGACTACAACAGAGACAAAATTCAAATTGAGATACAGTAAAAATCCACATCTAAATCATGCTAATAAAGAAGTAGAAACAATAGAGGTGATTGATACAGAAATAGCAGAAAAAGACAATGCACCTCCTACAATAATTGAAGAATAACAACAGTCTACTACTTCAAAGACTCAGCTAATTCAGAAACAACACGGTGTTTAAGTTGCTTCATCTAAGAATCCAACAGAAAAGGACATGGATATCAAAGAAAGATACAAAGAAATCAAAGCCAGAAGTGAAGAAATTAAGACAGAAATATATTCTCAGTATCTGAAACAAACTGTTGGCATCCAGAATAGGATACTTTTAGCCTTTGACTATAATAATAAAAAGATGCAGATGTCATTTCTTCAACCTACAGTTCAGATTCCTAAGACATCTTCAGATTACAAAAATAGATTTTGAAGTCCCAGTCCAGGATATTCATCCTCTGGATCAAATTGAATTTCATAAGTAGGCAGGGGAGATGATTTATTCTACAATGACCACCAAGGCCATGAGTGCACAAAAACTGCAAAACAACCTGGTAAATGTTAGAGATCAGATCAAATTGGAGAAAGCATCTTCACAGGAAAAGGACACTAGAATCCTTGGAAGAGCTAGTAATTGAACTAGGATATGATCCTCAAAATGTAAAATTTGCAGAAGAGTTGATCAAAAAGAAAAATGCAAACATTGTCGCATTAAAGAAGCAACTGAATTTGTCCCCTACAGAACATCCTCAAGCTAAGGAAGTCTTACAGGATACCAATAAGAAATATGAGATGATGAATCTCATTTTATAGTTAACAGCTTAGATAAAGGAAATGGAAATTGAATTGGACAAGTTGGTCCAGGAGAAAGAAGCCAACAAAGCATAGGAAGTTCTTGCCACTTTCATCGATGTAGTTACAACAGTTGTACCTTCTACTCTGGCATAATCACTGGCTCCTAATGTCCCAATGGCCACAATGCTTCCAGTTACTTCATCTACAACTTCAGCCATATAATCTTCAATAACGATATCACAGCATTCAAATGAAGCAAGCAAACTAGTAAAGGCTATGCAAGATATGTCTATTCAGACCAATGAGATAAACAGACTAAAAGAACAACTGAAAATTCTTGAAGATGCAAAGAAACTTGCTCAAATAATGCATAAAAATGAAGAACAAAGAACCAATAGATTAAATGAGCAGTTGAAAAAGTTAGAAAAAGAATTAACACTAAAGGAACCCATGGCACATGTCAAGCAACAACTATGGTCCAATATCATTGAATCTTTCAATGATATTTGGCCATCCATACAGGTCATATATGAGTAGAAAGATTTGGTAAAATCGGCAAGAGAAGCAATTCAAAAGATCAAAGAAGAGCTTGGCAAGAAACCTGAATAAGCTCTTGAAATCATCAAGTTTCTTAATTACAAAAATAGACAAGAGCTAGAAGAGAGTGGAATTAATGACAGAACAGAAACCATCCTAGAAGTTAGGAAGGTAATCTCTAAGATAAATTTGATGATACAGTTAGAAGAAAAATGCCAGAACATGGAGGTTGCTATCACAAGGTTTATGATCAAGTTTGATTTTCTAAGGCAAAAAGGCCTTCCCAATCCTCTAGTTATTAATGACAGATTAATGAAGCAGGGTGATTATGATAAAAATATAAGAGTTTGCCAAGGAGCAAGTGAACAATTCAGCCTTGCAGGGAATCCCAACAGGGAAGGTGCTCTATAAGAATTTTGAGAATTTGTTTTACTTACAGCATGAAGTAAAACACATATTTGTTAACAAGCCAACATTCTCAAAGTATATTGAAGCTAATGAAAATTTCAGAAGGATGATGAAGATAAAACTGCCAGAGGGAGAATTCTAGGAAAAATGGACTAATTTACTGTGAAATCAGATTGTAGTAAGTACCAAAAAATAAAATAGAGCTTGTTGTTTTTACATAATCATTTACAGTTTTTCAGTAAAAGAGTATTAGGTGAAAGAATATTGGTTCAAAGTCAAAAATTTAAAAGTCAAAGAAGAATTACAAAGCAGAGATAAATCTGTCATCATGGAAGACACCTCACTATCTAGCTACAGCTTCGTTGAACAACAAAGAGAGAAAGCAGTAACAAAATCAAGACATCAAACCATTTATTTCAATAAAAAAGGGACAACTAACATTAATTAGGAAGTTGTCACTATCTTCTTGCATGAAGATATTTCTTTTCCATGAATAATTCCTAAGTTTATTCTAGGATATTTTGTATGAGTTTTTGTATAAATACTTCTCATTTAGAAGTATTGAGTGTGGATGAATTGCTGAAAATGTCTATACTTGTACTATTCTGAACCCCAAGGGTTATTGTACCAATTTCAAGTTAGCATACTGGATTAAGGAAATAAAGCATCATATTACAAGATTCATGTGTTGGGCTACTACATTGAAGTATTTCCACTTTTTTCTTTGTCAATTTCTTATGTTTTTCATCAATACTTGAATTTTTTCTAAATCTAAATGATAAATCAGGAATTGTTATTTCAGAATATGTTAAAAGCACTCTGTTTTGACTGATTATCATGTATATGTTTTCTACTGATATCTAGATTAGGGAACCCTTAATTGCTCCCTAGTTTCGATTGACCTCTGCCTTTTCACTTATAATCTGGATTTAAGAACCCTTAATTGCTCTTTTATCCCGTTCTAAGCCATTTTCACCATTAGCCTTGAAGATCTGAAGTAACTCAGTTATCTTTCCCTGTAAACATTTCCCTTTAGAACTTGATCCTGATCTGACTGCTTGAAACATTGACTCCATTAGCCCAATGGAATACAGACCTACATCTATCCATCTGAGTAAGTGATTTCACCACCAAATCAACTCAAAATCTAAAACCAATTTACCATAAATAACTATCCTAAAATCAAATACAAACAACAAAAATAAATCATATAGAGAGAGCCCTCTCTGAGCATTAGGAAGGCTAGATCCTAAGGCTTAAAAATAGGTTTTTGGTACCTCTAATATTCTTTAAACTAAAAATCTCACAACTTCAAGAATTATTGGAGTGATAACACTACTGAATAGGTAATCAAGTCTTTTGGTGTCCAAAATCTTCCCAATGGGGAGGTGTGATCAGGAGTTCATAAATTTTGCTCAAAATTGAAAGTGCTTGAAACTGCACCAAACCTAAGCAACTGGGTATATCTCGTCTTTCTAATTTCGGTGTTGCGAACGGTTCGAAAAACTGATGTCATATGAGGGAGATATCGTGTTCTGATTGATTTCCCAAATAGTTAAATTTGTGACAGGTTTGACTGGGATGCCCAGTCAGCATGCAGAGGTACAGTAAAAAAAAATGGGAATATTTTTGAGAATATTCCATTTTCCAAGCCAATGATATTCTGCCATTTTTCGCATTGTGATTGGATGGCGGTTGTGCGTTTTATTTTCGAGCCAATGGATGGGTGACACGTGGCCAGCACTAAGGCTGCCACTTGTCCCCTGTACGGTTGATCAAAATTTTGTTGAGGTCTTGGGGGTTCGACCCCACGACCTCCAACACGCGTACATAACTATTCACCAACTCCGCTATACATGTGAGTTAACAAATATAGGACTTCACGTCTATTTAAAGTTTACATTGTTAGCACTGGGGGGGATCCAACCCGTCGGCATCCCTGTGGAAAGTGGTCACATGTTACAATAAACCACGACGGCAAACGTTCCAACATCACTGCCAAACCATTAAACATTCTACGTGCCAAGGCATGTGATAACTCTGTGGGTTAGAGCTAACGGTTACGGTTTGGATAAATCTGGTGTTAACGTTAACACTACCACAGTTTGCGGAGTGGGTTGTGCTCCAACATAATGTTATCTGCGGGGTTTCGGGGGTTTTCATGTGGCCACCCCCTCCCCAAAACATTTAATATTACGGTATAACTTAGCGAAAAAGGAGTGCACCACTAAAAAATTCAGAGGTTTTGCTATTTTTAACTGCAATTATGTGCAGTTCTCCACATTTAGTGGAGTATTTTTAGGTGTCATTGGGAAAAAAGCTATGAGGGTCAATTTTCGACCAATTTGGGTGAAACAAGAGTCTACCTAGACTAATTTGAGAATTCTGGAGCCATTGGTGCAAAGAAAACAACCGTTGGAGGCTTGTAAACACATGTATTTGCAAAATTTTGAGCATAATGAAAGATGGACATGCCATTGGGAGCTGGATCAGCAGATGTAGCCCAGGAGGGGTGAACTGTTTCATCATGCTTGCTATGAAAATATTATTTGTGGTTTTATTTCTCTGTTATACACTATTGTTCAATGTTATTTAGGCTTATTTTCATGCTTATAATTCACAAATTCATCTATGTTTCATGGTTAAAATCCTCATTCCTTAAGCAAACAAATGGAGACAAATATGTACATGTTTTGTAACTGAAAAGACACTTAGCACAACAAACTAATATAGTCCTTTCAAATCATTTCCAGCCTGAGGGCTTACTTTCCAAATCACCAAAAAATCCAAAGGGTTTTACTGCACATCAACTTTAGAATAAGATCGAAGATTTATTACTTTTGCATGCATTATTGGACTATTGATTCTGATCTCAGTTGCTCGAGTTGTTTATCTTCAACTTCTAGATTTTGTTGCCTCAGTTTGGAGTGTGTATTTCTAGAGGACGCAGTTGGGTTATTGTTTTTTTATTGGTTGCAAGGTTCATTAGATTTTCAGTTATAGGCGAACTTCCAAAGGCTGATATTGACATTATATTTCTGGAGCAGCGTGGCAATCTCTAGACCAACGCAGAGGAGGAGAGTTGAGCCTAGTTGTGGAGGAAGGTCTCAACCATTTGAGCCTTTTTTGTTGAGCGAGATAGAGGAAGTTCAAGAGGGATTATTTGTTGCACATTTGGAGGGTTTTTTAGCATTTCACTGATCATTTGTAGACAACATATTCAACAGCTATTGGGAGAGCGTAGGGCTTATTGGGGTCAATTTTGGAGGATCGTGATTTGGACAAACCATTTATGGGTTTTGGTTGGATTGGATTGAGGAGTTAGGGATTAATTTTTGACAATTTTATGAGCGTCAGATTTGGGTGTTTTGGCCAATCCATTGCAACAACTAGTGTAGAATTGTTGTCGGAGAGCATTTTGCTAGGTAAAATTTATATTGTAGGGCCAAAATTATTCTTCTATAGGGAATTTATCTTGATGGGCCGAAATAAATTTTTGGGCTAATTTTATTTGTTGAATTTGTTGAACTAAAGTGTAGGAGCATTGTGGTACAAATTTATCTTATTTGGAGCAGTGTGCATAGTTGGGCAGAGTAGGAAACTTGCACTAAATTGGGGCTTTTTGTATCTTCTGGAATCTACCCAAGATTTTTTGGGTTTTGTGAAAGGAGTTTGTGGTTAAAATTTCATAATTTTCCGAGCAATATTCAGGTATCAAATCGGCATTCTTATAGCAGGGAAAATCGTTGGTTTAGCGGATTTTCACATTATTTGAGCATTTTGGGTCAGTCGGAATTAGCCAAAAACAATTTTGGGTTTTGTCAGCCATGGGTCAAAGAGTTGGCTCATATTTTTGCATAAATTTTGGGGGAGGTTGGGTGCCCCAAACATACATTATTATTTGGCAGCTAGTGGGGAATGAGTAAGCTTAAATTTTGGGTCCCGGGTGACCGGTAGAATTTTCCAAAATAATTTCTGGGTTTTTTTTGGGTTTGTGGTGGAGATCCCAAGATTAATTTTGTGATATTTTCTGAGCGCTTTTAGAGGCTCAAGCAAGGGTTCCTTCCAGCCGAAAATTGTAGAATTTCCAGAGTCAGTGCAGAGCTTGAGGAGAGATCATTTCCTTGCATCTAGGGTCACCATTTTTCTCACCTGAGATTGTTTGGATTATTTTGCTAGGATGAATTCATCTTGTTGTGCACAAATGATTTTGCTAGAGCCCAATTTATTTTCTAGAGCCTAAATTATTTGTCGAAGATAGATTTATCTGTTGGGGCAAGATATTGAAATGAACAATGTAACAACATGCCAATAATGCATCATTGTTGTTGGCATTATTTTCATTTCCGATTGATGGCTGGACAATTTATTAATGTATGTAGGGTGTTTTTGTAGTACCTTTCATTGTTATCATAACTTTGTATTGTTGCCATAAACATGGGGTTCTTAAAATACCTCCTAAACCCACATGGAAACACAACTGTTGAAGCCTTGAACCACAATGTTTCTATGGACCAAGAACCCAAGCATAACAATAGACCTTTCTCAAAGGGGGTCTATTTCATTCTTCAAAAGGGGCAATCCAGGGACCTATAGAAAGACCCAGAAATAGGGCACAAAATCCTTGCGCTTGGGACAAATTTGAAACACATGGAGATCACATGGAGAGTTCTTTCCAAACTTAAGGAACTTGATGAACTCCTTTCCAAAGTAAAACATTCAGAAGGGAGAAAATTAATTTGGGCCTTAAAACCATGTATGCTTGCTCTCATACAACCCAAGTTCTTGGAGGAAACTTGTGGAGGGGTCACACTTCCAGTTGCAGCTTGTCTCAGCAACATCATGAGACTAACCACCCCTACAACCCCTTATAATGATGACATTATGAGGAGAGTTTTCAGAGTGATGATAGGGAACTTTCAAGATTTGGGCAACAGTGCAGGCTCTACCTTTGGGCAGAATCTTGTGGTTTTAGAAGTCATTGCCATGACCAGGACTTGTGAGATCATGCTTGATCTTGAGTGTGATGGATTGATTCTGCAAATTTTCCAATGCTTATTTAGCATTAGGATACATTATCATTACACAGTCATAGCACACATTCAGTCCATCTTGTCATCATGTATGAGAGATCGTGGTTCCATTTGTAGGGAGTTGCGGGCTAGAGTGTTGACCATTTGGAGGAGAGAGCAGTTGGTCTCACTTGCTGCTTATGAGTTAGCCCAAGGGCTGGTTGAGTAGAACATTGGGTTATTCAGGAGATAGATGACCAGGGAGGAGTTTCTCTAGTTTGGTAGATCAGGCAGCAAAACTGAGATGAGGAGGAAGGGACTTTGCTTCATCTGCAAATAAAATTGGGAGTCGGGTCACTCTTGCTTGGGAGATGTCAATTAGGGGGAAGAGATAGAGCAGGAGGACATTCCTTCTGTATATTAGGAGGTGGACTCTTCTTTGGATGAGTCCATGGGGTCATATGAGGACACTACTAGGGAGCATGAGCAGTCATATGTAGTTGATGACAGTAGGTCGGATTTGTATTCCAGTATGTGTGATGAGCATTCAAAGGACTCTATGGGAGATATTCAGGATGATGAGTCACTTTTGATGATTCATCCGGAGTAGCATATGGTGGAGCATGATTTAGTTGAGGAGGAGGCTATGCACATTGTGCATGATAGTCCTTGGGGGAGAGCCAGATGGAGGCTCACATTGAGTCTGTGATGGATATGCGGCTAACCTTGGAGTCAACCATTGAGGAGGAGTGAACAGATGCATGTGCATCTAGTATGGTAATAGTAGTTTCAAATACTTATCCTCAAGAGATGTTGGAGGTTAATGCGATAGTTTTGTGAGGGCTAGTAGACAGCAAGAGTATGACATTTATGATCAGGAGAGGGAGGAGCTATTGGAGAATCCATCTTTGGGCCGACCCACTGATGAGGTGAAAATAGATTCACATGCAGTCAGAAGATTTGCAATACTTTTAGGGGGCAACACTCTCCAAGAGTACATCGATGGGGCTTGCAGCATATCTTTCCCACTTTGGCCTCTTATAGAGAGAGAGGCCTTCTTCTGCAAGAAGATCTCGTCGGCAGACGGGACAGGGCAGCACGAATTGAGTATGGACTAGTGACCTCACACCATACTTGTTCTGTATACAGGTGTCACTACATTTTATTCTTCTTCCGGGATAGATTGGCGGGATATCATGAGTTGGTATCCTATTGACAGAGTATCATTCTTAGTCTCGGGTAAATGTCGAAAGGAGCACTTGGACGTGAGAGATGTTAAATATTCCATTAGGCCATGGATTGTGGACCGATAGTCCATCAGTATTTCAGTAGCACTAGCTCGACATCCGCAGATCAGGAGTGACCTCGGTCTAGACCGGAGGTTGGATTAGAGAGACTGGTTGAGTTGGTCCTTGCTTCATGGGGCGGCAACTACAGCTAGAGATGGTGCGCATTATGATGCATGGGATTCGGGCAATGATTGGCCATGGTGGCATTGGGTTCTTGGAGGATTGATTGATAACAAGTGGAGTGAGAGATTAGTTTGGGATCCTCGCATCGAGGGGTCTATTCCGAGTGACTTGAAACATGAGAATAGTAGCACCCAGAGGTTTGTATGGGATTTGGGCATTGGGTCTCAGTTGCATCGGGCCAAGAAGGTGGCCCACATATTTGGATTGCTTGAGGGCAAGAAATATTGGGGCGGAAGGTTTGTAATATTCCTTTTTTTGGTGTCACCTATGACAGGGTTAGGATGGACTTCCAGAGTTGGGAGCAAAAGGTCACAGATATAGGTTGGTGTCATCAGCGGGCCCAAGGGATTTTTGGAGGAGTTTTGAGGAGTTTCTATGAATATCGATGGAATTCGCTTGATATATTCCATCATCCGCACAATTTTCCTTTCATTCCAGCGCACTCCAACAAATTTTGGAAAATTGAGTTATTTTTGGGCTTAACTCAATTAATTACGCTCAAGGTGACATTCTGGGAGGAAGACATGATAGAACACCCATAATAGCTCATTGGAACCAGAATGAGGAGATATTTAGGATGGGATGCTGAGAAGTGACCTATAGTGGCCAGAGATAGTACCATGGGTGATATACTATTTTCCTTAATGAAAAATGACTTTAATCAGTCATTTAATTAAAGGAAAAATTTTAGAAATTTGAATAATAGCTTAATTATTCACCAAGATTATCCTGACTAGACATTATTTAAGCTTCATGCATAATACATAACCTCTTCTACAATTGATCATCAATTTGCGGAAATAGAAGCAGTCGCATGCGCACATTAAAATATAATCAAGCACACATATAACACAGTATGTAATGGGGAAAGCTTACAGATGAAAACCCCCAACTATCTATATATTATAATGATAGAGAACATGTGACAATACATAGCACAAACTCCTCACAAGCTCTCAGCACTATCTCCAATTTTTACACACAAACTAGCTCAGATCTGAACAAGTCACAGGTTCAAATCTCCTCCACTGTTTGCCTGCCTCTACTGCGCAATCCAAGATGAGAATGAATTGGATCCAAGTTCAAATCCCACTGGCTTATACTGCTCAATCCTCATTGGCAATCTCAATCAATGTGTATGCAAATCTCATGCACCAGTATAGTCACAACTGATAGCCACACTCACCCTTTCACCCACCTCTAACACTGGTCTCCACTGAACTATCCATGCATTGCAGTTAACTGATGTATTCTTTAGTTGATTTATGAGTTAATAATTAGTGAATTAATTAATAATTAATTCACGCCACTCATCACTAGTGTATTTATCAGTTAGACTAAATACAACTAGTTCAACTAAGTTAAACCGAACACAACTCCACCAACTGTCTCATCAACTCCACCAAACTCCGCCACATGAGTTCTAACTGAAGTCAACCATGAAATAGCTCAACTAACCCTTAGGAAAAGCGTATTTCCTTCTGTCAGCTGCATGTGCCACATCCAAGCATCAAATTGAAGTGCTCCAAGAGGATAAGATAATGTTTATAGTCCAAATATTATTAAGGGTTAATAATATTCGACTGTTCTATTTTTAGACTGGCAGTCTAAAAATAGATTCCGCCCAATGTCTAAAAATAGAGGTCCATCTATTTTTACCAACTTGACCAATCATCCATAAATAGCATCCTGCAACTCATAGACCATGATCCATATGTCTAAAAATAGACTTTGCGACAAAAATCACCTGTGTGGTCCCCCACCTAGTTTAGGTGATCACTTTCCAAATAGGATCAGGAAATATGTTTCAGGATGCCTCCTTCACTGTTTCTTGTTGCAATCTTCAACAAAAATAATATTTAGAGGAAAAGGGGTCAAAAGTGACTTAAGTTAAATATAATTAAATTAAAGTCACTTTGATAGATTCAATGGAGGATCTTCTAGAATAATTATATAATAAAATAATATGCTTCTAGAGGATTGGAGATCTATCCATCAAATATATAAAAAGAGAAGCAGAGGTCATTTGGAGATATCTTGGATTGGATCATTGTTTATGTGAGAGGTTTGAGAACTTGGTTCTCTACTTCAGTAGTAGCCCCAGGACGGAAACCCTTGGGTGATTTAGTGAGAGTGGGTGAGCACCCATGTCTTCCCTTGGTGGATCCATTCAGGATTCACAGGTTGTCGTGATTGATTTCATGTTTTGATTTTGGAGGTTAACATCAGTGTTATAGCATATCTTGGAGGGTTGTCTCTAACTATTATATTGGCATATATTTCTATATAATAAAGCTGGATTTTGTTGTGGTTGCTGCATATCTCATTATGTCTCATATTGTGATATTTTAATGAGATTGTCGTATAATTTATAAGTTTATTGAATTTATAGTGTTTTGGTTATGTTCTCTGTGAAATTTTGCAAAGTTAAAACCCTCGTGAAATTTTAATAAAAATTCCCGAAAGGGATATTACAGGGTCATAACTAGACCAAACCCTTTCTAGGTTTTAATGGGTTTATGTGTTGATTTTTGGTAGCATCGGAAGTGATCTAAGTTTCAAATTTTTTGAGGAGGTTTAGAAACATGTTTTCCAAAGAACCTAGAAATCGTTTATAGAAATTCCACTCAGAACATGTTTTATTAAAATAATTAATTATTTCAATGGTGAACCTAAGTCTAAACTTAGGGAAATTAAATAATTAAAGGGAATTAATAAAATCGAGTTTGAATCTTCTAAAAAATACAGATCAAGTCAAGTTATGATATTAGCCATTTATTATAGATCTAATCTCGGTCGTTGATATCTCAACGTGAAGATTATAAAAGAAGAATTGATGGTCATTTGGAAAACACACCAGTGCAGATACTTAGTTTCCCAAGTAAAATCTATTTTCTCAATGGCTGAAGTTCGGCAAGAGAAAATCGATCCAGAGGGAGAGTTGCAGGTGGATGAGAGACAAAGAGGTTTCAGCATCAATCTGGGGTGTAGGAGAAGGTGAGGCAGTGGCAGGAAAGTAAAACGCAGTGGCAAGAAAGGAAAACATAGAGGTGACGCAGATTTGCGCAGTTCTCACGCAGAGCCAGCGCAGGGGTGACACAGGAGGCCTAGGAGAGTCATTCCAAGGTCATTTCTCATCAAAACAATTGTGAGGAATTTCTCCAGTGTTATCATAGAGAATTTCTCTTTGTTACTGTTGATTTTAAATTGTACAAGAAGATTTTGTTGAAGAATAATAGAAACCCTCATCTGCTGCACCGGTTTTCCCACATTGAGTTTTTCTGGGGACAACTGTCCAAAATATCTGTGTCACTCTTGTGTAGTATTTCCTTGTTGATTTTCTCATAAATTGTGAAGTCTGCATTTGAATTTATTTTGATATTTAATCAAGAGATTTCTGCAAATAACTTGTTTCTGAATAATAAGTAGAACAAATAATATCAGATAATGCAATAAAATTTCAAGTTGAAATTTTCACATTGTGGTGGAGATCTTGAAATTAATTTGGTAGAATTTTTTGGGAAATTTTAGAGGCTCAAACAGGGGTTTCTTCCAGCGACCAGTGAAGAAATTTTGGGGCTAGCACAATACACTAAGGAGGAGTTTTTCCTTTATATTCAGGCAACATTTTCTCACCTAAGATTGTCTAGCTTTCCTTGGCAAGCCCAGGGGCACATGTTTCATGTTTTGTACTCTTATGCATATATAATAAAATGGTTGATTTTGGCACATTTTCGGTGCAATTTATGGGTGTTTAATTGTTTTCTAAATATTTATGTTTTCATGTGTGTTTTTTCTTAATATCACTGATAATTTTCCTATTAGGAACACTATAGTGGTACCATAGCATGACCTTGTACAGTTGTGGGGGAGCCAAAAATATCATGGAAGATTTGGGAATGTATGCACTATTATTGATGAACCATAGAAAAATCCATGGCTCAAGGGGGAGTGAGTAGCATTGTAGTAAGAATGACCATCACCCACTTTGATGGTTCAACAAGGAGCTCTATCAGAAAATGGGTACAAGAACTGGACATGTATTTCAGACTCAGCCCCATGAGGGAGGTGAATGTTATTAGACATGTCACTTTGCAATTGGATGTAGATAATATGGAGTAATGGTACCAAGGGCTAGTCCCTTTGGGTCATGCACGTATCACATCCTACATAGACTTCACAAGGATGCTTGTGGAGAGATTCGACTAGAAGGACACTAGACCCCCTCAAAGGGAGTGGACAAGACAAGGACAGTTAGAGGGGGATACCATGGGGCATTTATGTTGGTGGAGATCATGTGTTAGATGTCAGGAGTTTGAGGAGGATGTTGAGCAGGAGGACACACCAGATGGTGAGGGGAACATCGATATACCCAGTGTGGCACATGTATCACCTTTGTTGAAGATCCCTTTGCTAGCTCTAGTTGAGGGAGTAGGGCATACACCCATAGGGCCACTTGTTAGTGAGGTATTGCCCGCTAATGAGGTGTCACCCATCGATGAGGCACCCATTGATGAGATTTCCAGTATCGTGATCGTGTTTCCATATGATAATCGTCCTCAATCGATCCGACAACTTAGTGCCATCCTTCTAGCATTGGGGAAGAAATCCAACATAGTTCGGGAAGCCATTATGCATTAGAATAAGGAGCTGGAGGGCATCAGAGAAGTTTGTTCTGAGTCAGAAGCCAAACTAAATCACATTAGGGAACAGTTGGAGTCCCTAATGGTGTAGCTAGAGTACACATTGTAGCGTAGGAGTAGCCCTCTCCAGACATACATAAATGAGGTTAGTAGCACTAGTAGGTTGCCTATGCATGTTGGAGAGAGAGAGAAGGAGATTTATCTATAATGGTCTTATGTGTTGACTAAGACAGTGAGACAAGGAAACACGAGTCGCGAAGGGCGCAACACTCGCAGGGTGGATTTGTTATGTATATTGGTGTTATTGCAGTTGATCACTCGCACCGGGTTTAATGGCGAGATGTATTGAGCTAGTACCTGATGGAGTGGGTTAGGTGTCGGTATGTATCCATGGCCATAGTTCCGCAAAGGTCGTGGGTTAACAGAGGGGCTCGAGGTCCAAACTATTTTTTGGATCCAGGTGGGATTCCACATCACATCATGGAGTCAGTCGGCGAAGTTAGTAGTTGTGCGTTGGATTCGAGGATTGAGGGCACACACACCCAAATATTTCTATCATAGTTCCGAGCAGTACCAGTGTCTATTTGGATCAACAAGGGAGTAGGTAGACTTTGTAAGTTGTCCTGGCATGTGGGTTAGGTATGGACTCGCAAGACGATCATCATACTTTGGCAGGGGTTGATCGGAGGAGGTGGCATTGGCAGGCCACCAGACAGAGCATTGTATGGGGATGAGGATTTTAAACGGATATGTGGGGTGCAAAGGACCCCAATCAATAGCACCTTAGTGACACTACTACTGGTACATGGGGAGATTTACCTGTCAAATATATTTGAGAGGATCAGGAATGGAGGTGGACTCATCTGAGGACATGGAGGTGTGGTAGTAAATATGGCGATCCTGACAGGATGTAGGTTGTTGCACATTGACTCGGTCCTCAACCGTGGAATTTTTTGGTGTATAGATATATGCAACGATGAGAGCCTTGTGAGAATATCCATATGGACTTGCACATAGTCAAAGAGGATTTGGTAGTTGTCCCTTGATGCCCTCATCAAAAGCAGTAGGGCACAAGGAACTCACCTGAGGCGATTAGATTCGACAGGAGACTAGATGTGGATTGGTAGATTGTGACCTTGTTGGGGTGCCCTGGAAGGATAGAGGATTACCATAGTGGTTGAGGATTACCATAGTGGTTGACTTCGCAAGAGCGTGATAGGGTCGCAGTTATGACCAGGTCTACTCAGCATCCACCTGGTGGTCTAGCTTTGAGATTAGTTTGGGACCTGGGATCTATAGGGTTGAGTAGTGGGGTTACATATAGGGTAGCATGGGTTCTCACAGGGGGAGGTCTCCCAAATCCACCATTGGAACTTCGTTCGGAAGCAGGCACTTCACTTCCCAGGGGCCAGTTGAGATGGGATAGCATTTCACTTGGTTGGTTATATGAACGTCAAGAGGTGATCGTGATTGGATTTCCAGGAAGAGGGATATGCCTTATGAGACTTGGATTTTACCTTCAGGAGTTCTCTCTTGGGGTATCAAGGATCGATTTTATTGTGGGAGGGCTTACCGAGGAGTTGAAAGTGGCTTGGCAGCATTAGAGTTCTTTGTTGATCGACAGTAGGTGGGATGAATCTCACACTCATACACTTTGTGTTTGCACATGGAGCAAGGGGTGCTTCACATTAAGAGAGATAACTTGGGTCCCTAGTATCAAGGGAATCCTTTATTACAGGATAGTTCATGGATCAAGAGTGGCTTACTGGAACAATTGGGACCCCGTTATTGCTTGCAGTGACAGTTTGGGTCAAAAAATAAGGAGAATCATTATTCGAGCATTGCTTGAGGACAAGCAATTTTTAGTGAGGAGGACTGTAATATCCCCAAATTTTAATATTCATTTGAGGAGGTCAGTGAATATCCATGGGATGGTGCTAAGAATAGCACATTTTTTGTAATGTACCTTCTCAATAAATTTTGTTAGAGGAGAACCACAATTTTTCAAATTTTGGAGCCAACACATTTTTGGACGTCAACTTAGGGAAGTGGGTAAAAATTAGAGTTGGTGAGATGTGGGGGGCACCCCTTAAGGGAATATGCACCACTTGGATGAAAATCATATTTGTGGGAAGGAGGTCTAAATATTTGGATGAGGGTTGCACAAGGAAAGGTGAGGAAAAAGTTATAAATAGAGGGTTGAAGGGTGCATTGAGGACCTTTTGCTAATTTGACAAGTGCACCATTATTTCTCAAGTTGTTTACTTGGGTCACAAAGTGTTGTTGAGAACCAAAAATTTCTAAGGGGAATTTTCACTCTTTCTTCAATGGACCTCAAGTACCATCCTAGGAGAGAATTGTCTTATTCCTTGGAAGCTTGGGGGAGAAGTATCAGGGGGTAAGAGTTACTCTTTGCATCAGACTGGACGCAAAAGGAGGAACCACACATTCTTGTGGGAGGGTATTCCAGTTGTGATAGCACTGAGATTTTTTAGGCCCATTCCTTGGTCAAATTGTAGTGGATTTTCGGTGGATTTGTAGGATGAGGGGGTGTACTTTGCCTAGGTCTAATTTTCCTCACAGGGGCCTGCATAGTAGTTATCCTCGCTTGTGCATTTCTTGGTGGATTTATTTGTGGGTAAGGATTGGCTGAGGGATTTTTTGATTGGATTGATTGGAGGTGCAAGAAAGTAGATTCGGGGTAAATTTCTCATCATTTTTTAGGAATTGCAGAGGTTGATTTCCTATAGGCCGAATTTTTCTAGCAGTGGAGGAACCCATATAATTTGGGGGTGATTTTGGAGCATAATAACTAGACCAAACCCTTTCTGTTTTTTTCTGGGTTTGTGGTGGAGATCCTGAGATTAATTTGGTAGAATGTTTTTGGCACTTTTGGAGGCTCAAACAAGGGTTCCTTCCAGCTAGCGGTGTATAAATTCCAGGGTCATCGCAATACACTAAAGAGTTGTTCCCTTACATCCGGGCAACATTTTCTCACCTGAGATTGTCTAGCCTCCCTTGGCAAGCCAGGGTGCACACATTTCATGCATTGTACTCTTCTCCGTATATAATAAAATGGTTGATTTTGGCGTAGTTCTGATGCAAATTATGGGTGTCTAATTTTTCCCTAAAATTTTATGTTTGCATGTGTGTTTTTTTTTAATACCACTAATAATTTTCCTATTAGGAACAATACAAAAATTATAGTGAGAGGGGGGGTGAGTTAGTATACAATTGTTTAATTATGCCAATTAAGATCGTCAATAAAATCAAAACACAATATGTACATGATCCAGATTTATGCAGGAACGCAACAGAATAAATACATAACCATAAATACAGAGATGCAGTGGAAATAACACTTCATTTCATTAATATCAAAGAACTGAAATTTGCTTACAGACAAAATGGAAATAAAACTAGCTAGGGCGTTGGTAGTTATCTCTGAGGAGAGATGTGGCAGCTACAGGCCTCTTAACTGAGTTACAATGAGGCTCGAGGGCCTATTTATTATTGAGAAACAATGGATAACCCTAAACATCCTAGGAGATGAAGCGCCAAAACTATGGGCCCCGTTTGGGTAAATTGGTGTTTCAAATTCCCAGGGACGTAACTTTGGCATACTATCTCCATTTGACACACATGATACATCATTAGAAAGATTTATCTGAGGACTAAAACTTTCACCAAAAATATCATTCCAGAATGGAATGATATTCTCTAGAGGCGCGATGCCCAAAAAAACGTCGTTTAGGGCCTCAAAACGGCTCCGGAAGTTCAGAACCTGAAAAACTGCTAAAAATAGTAAGTTGTGCTGAAACTGAAAAAATGAAAGAGACAATGGTGGGGCCCCAAGTGGAATAGGTGGGTGGCCACCAATATCCACATGGATCATTCCTCCCCCCTTAGGAAGCAATGGTCCCCATTGCGTTGAGTTCCTCCATGAGATGAGGGAACTTCTGCTGAACTTGGTCCCTGGTGAACCACTTGCCTTGGTGCAGGAGTTGGCCAGTTTTGACAACCCGATACAGTTGGATATTCTGTTGGCGAGTGCTATGTATTTTCATGTCCATGATACAATCTGTGGCGGCCTGTTCCATGCAGTCTGGGTTTAACTCTGTTGATGTGAGTTGTTCTGCAATGTCTGAGGTGTCCAGTAAAGGTGGGAAGTAAGGACGAAGGCGATCCACATTGAAGACTGGGTGCAGACCAAGGAATGGTGGAATACTGAGATTGAAGGCATTGTTCCCTATAGCCTTGGTGATGGTGTACGGCCCGTATCGGAGCAGGCAAAGCTTGCGGTGGGCTCTAGTGAGGCGCTCCTTCTGCAAATGTAGCCATACTTTGTTGCTCACCTGGAAGTTGTGTGGCACCCGGTGTTGATCATGGTGTTTCTTGTACTTGGAATTGGCTCTTTCCAATATATCATGAACATGTTGGCGGATGTGTTGGATGCGCTCGATGAAGCTACTTGCTTTGTCAACTTCAGACTGGACATGAGCTGAATTGGCCTGAGCATCTGCAAATGGTATGGCTACGTCAATAGGACATAGTGGTTGGAATCCCAAGCCCACCTGAAAGGGGCTATGGCCGATTGAACTGTGGAGAGACCGATTATAACTATGTTGTACATATGGGAGGCTCTCGTCCCATGTGCGTGGATGCTTTGAATTGTACATGCACAGAATGTGTACAATCATTCTGTTGACGACCTCTGTCTGGCCATCTGTTTGGGGATGGAAAGCTGTGGACTTGGTGAGCTTTGTGTCCAACATTGACCAGAGGCTGGACCAAAATGTGATGAGGAACCTGCTATCTCGATCTGATATGATAGACTGTGGGATCCCAAAGTGCACCCACACTCGTTCAAAGAAGAGTTTAGCAGTGGCTTCTGCTGTGATATTCTTCTTACATGCCGCCATGATGGCCATCTTCGAGAATCTGTCAACGACCACGAAAACACAGTCATTTCCATTCTTAGTAGAAGGCAGGCCCGACATGTAATCCATGGAGATGGATTTCCACGGTCGACTAGGGGTAGGTAGTGGAGTATATAGGCCTTGCTTCTTGATGGTCGGTTTGGCAATGGCACAAGCAGTGCAGGATCTGATGTGCTTCTCGACATCCTTTCGAAGGTTCGGCTAATAGAAATACTTCTGTAGTATTGCTACTGTTTTCTCGACCCCGAAATGCCCAGCGACTCGACTGTAGTGTGCTTCCCATATCATCTTGGCACGCTCGCTTGAAGGAACACAAAGGTGTCCCATGTGACATAAAAGTGCATCTTGGAGGTGAAAATTTGGAACTTGCGTACTCCCCAAGAGTGCCTTGTAAGTTTGGCCGAATTCTGGGTCACTCTCATAGAGAAGCGGCCAATCAGAAGTCTCGTGCCCACAAGAGTTGAGCACAGTGGTGAGCGCCACGATCGGTGGTCGGCTGAGGCAGTCTGCAACATGATTGGTGCTACCCTTATTGTACTTGATGTTCAAATGAAACTGTTGCAGATATGTGGACCACTTTTGATGGCGATCATTCTACAACTTCCCTTGTGTCTGTATGAACTGCAGGGGCCGGTGGTCTGTGTGGATGATTGTTTCCTTCCCCAAAATGTAATGCTTCCATTGTCGACAAGCTTGCACAATGGAATACATTTATTTGTCATAAGTGGGATACTTGCGAACTGTGTCAGACAATGTCTCACTGTGATATGCCACTGGATGTCCCTGTTGAGTAAGAACTGCCCCAATAGCATAGTCAGAGGCATCTGTCTCGATCTCAAATGGCTGTTGCAAGTCTGGTAAAGTGAGAACTGGGGCAGAACAGAGGTGATTTTTTAATTCTGTGAACGCCTTCTGTTGAGGTTCCGACCAAAATTTTTTTTCTCTCGCTCCTCCCTTGGTGACTTGACTCAAGGGCCAAGTGATATGAGAGAATCCCAACACGAACCTCCGGTAGAAATTAGCAAGACCCATAAAGCTGCGAAGCTCTGTTATAGTAGTTGGGGCTAGCCAATCCCGAATGACTTGGATCTTGGGTGGATCCACATGCACCCCCCTTTCATCAATAATGTATCCCAGATATTGAACCTAGGTCATGCCAAAAGTGCACTTCTCTAGATTGGCACACAACTTGTGTTGCCGCAGTGTTTGGAGGACTTGTCGGATGTGCTGAAGGTGCTCTTCCCAAGTCTAGCTGAAGATCATAATGTCATCCAAGTACACCACTACAAATGAGTTGTTGAATGGCCGCAAGATGCCGTCCATCATCCTCATGAAGGTTGTGGGAGCAATCGTCAACCCGAAATGCATGACCATCCATTCGAAAAGGCCTTCCTTGGCTTTGAAGGTAGTCTTCCACACATCGGAAGGTTTAATTGGTACCTGGTGATACCCCGACTTCAAGTCAATCTTGCTGAAATATTTTGCACCTTTGAGTTGGTCCAGAAGGTCATTAATCCGTGGGATCGGGTACCTATTCGGGACAGTGATCTTGTTCAACGCCCGATAGTCAATACAAAGTCTCCACGTCCCATCCTTCTTCTGTACCAACACGATCAGACTCCCACAGGGTGATGAACTTGGTCGGATGTTACCCCTCTGTAGCAGGTCCTGAATCTGCCTCTTGATTTCATCGTTCTCCATAATAGAGCGCCAATAGATCGGTCCGTTGGGTAGCGGCGCACCTGGGGTCAGATCAATCGGGTGCTTGACCTGACAGTGCAAAGGAACCCCTGTGGGTGAGGTGAAAATGTCCCCGTACTCCTCCACAACCTTATCCATTTGTTGTTGTCGTGCAGAGGAGCCTTGTCTGGAGGTCGTGGCCACAGTCTTCTTCTTGCCCTGGGAGCGGATCATCAGGAAAACGAATTTCCTGGTTTGGGAAATGAGCTTACTGCATTTTTTTGCAGTAACCAAAGAGATAGTGGCAGGAGGTGGTACCTCTGGTATCCTGTAAAACTTATTTCCCAAAGTAACAATAACAACACGAGGCTGAGACTCATACACAGCATGACGCTTCCACAAGTATGGTTGTCCTAATAATACATCAGAAACATCAATATGATCAACGTCACATAATACCTCATCCGTGAAGGGCTTGATGCTATAGGGAAGGCGACACTACTGGCTGACGCGGAGATCTCGTCCTTGGTGAAGCCACCCGATGGTGTATGGATGTGGGTGAGCTGTGGTCGGCAAGCCCAACCGCTTCACGACGTCTTCCGAAATGAGGTTATTTTGGCTCCCATTGTCGACAATGAACTGTACCGGGGAGCCCTTTACCCACATCTGGGAGTGGAAGAGACGTTCCTCCTCCTCCGGATCTTCTGGTTCCTCCTCCTAGATCTTTGTAGTGGCAGTAGTGGCATTGGGCTCTGCATCAATAATCTGCTTCCCTTTTTCATTCCCCTTGTCAGGTTCTGATTCAGAGTCGGAGCATGCATCTGACTCAGAAGCTCTCATCTCGGCCACTAGCGACTGCTTGGCCCGACACTCACTTGTGTTGTGAGTGGAGCTCTTATGGAACTCACACCGCTTTCCCGTGTCCTTCTTTGGCTTTGCGGTGTTTTTCTTTGCTTGTGGCTTCGACAGGTTTCCTTGAGTCACCATGCCTTGGCTCTGTCCTTTGTTCTGCGGTTTGGGAGCACCTTTCCCTTTATTTTGACTCGCAGATCCAAAGTCTCGCTTCTTCTGTTTGAATTTCTGCTCAATCTTGGCAGCATACCGGTATGTCGTACCAAGCGAGGAGATGTCGAGGAAATCCATTTCCTCCTGAATTTATCTGTGCAGACAACTGCGATACTTTAGCACCAGATGTTTCTCTAAATTTTTGATACCCAACTTGGTGCGCAGGGTATGGAACAGATTCGTCATCTCATGCACATCTTGATCCCTTTGCTACCGCAGCGTGGTCCATTGTATGTACTTGTCCTCATAGCTCCCCACGGGATAGTATTGTTCCTTGATGGCATCTCGGAAAGAATTCCAAGTGGGTACGGCCGAGAACAGAGAGGGTTCTGTCTCATCCTTTTTCTCACAGTGGGTTTCCCACCAGTCCTTGACATGGGGGGAAACTTTGAGGAATGCAAAAATAATCTTCTCCCTGTCGGAAAATTCATGAACCGAGAAATATCCTTCTAATAGATTCAACCATCTATCTATGAAATCTACATCTATTTGACCCTCAAATATGGGAATGTCAAAATTTACTTGTACCTTAAAAGGAGTCACTCCTCCAGAGTGGTTGCTGGATGCAGATGCGCCGCCGATGGGTAGCCGTTGAAAGATCTGGGCAAAGTTATCCATCATCGCGTTCCTTTGTTTTTCAAGGGCCTCCTCGAGCAATATTTTGATAGGATCTCCTGCTCCCTCATCTTTCTTTTTTTCCCACATGGGCGTCCGTCGGGGTTTGCGAGGCTGATCTTGCAAAGGTTCCACCAGATCAAGCCCTAAATCCTTATACCCCGACCTCGTTGGGGACATGCAAAGAAGGATCGAGAAAAAGAAGACCGCTCTGATACCACTGATCCGGATTTATGCAGGAACGCAACAGAATAAATACATAACCATAAATACAGAGATGCAGCGGAAATAACACTTCATTTCATTAATATCAAAGAACTGAAATTTGCTTACAGACAGAACAGAAATAAAAATAGCTAGGGCACTGGTAGATATCTCTAAGGAGAGATGTGGCGGCTATAGGCCTCTGAACTGAGTTACAATGAGGATCGAGGGCCTATTTATTATTGAGAAACAATGGAGAACCCTAAACATCCAAAAACCTAACCCTAGGAGATGAAGCGCCAAAACTATGGGCCCCGTTTGGGTAAATTGGTGTTTCAACTTCCCAGGGACGTAACTTTTGCATACTATCTCCATTTGACGCAGATGATACATCATTAGAAATATCTATCCGAGGACTACAACTTTCACCACGAATATCATTCCAAAATGGAATGATATTCGCTGGAGGCGCGATGCCCAAAAAAACGTCGTTTAGGGCCTCAAAACGGCTCTGGAAGTTCAGGACCCGAAAAACTGCTAAAAATAGTAAGTTGTGCCGAAACTGAAAAACTGAAAGAGACAATGGTGGGGCCCCAAGTGGAATAGGTGGGTGGCAAAAAATATCCACCTGTATCAGTAAAACAAGAAAATAATTGTATTAATAAGAAACAATGAGGATTACAATCCTCTTACAAACAACTAGGCTCCAACTTGTACAATATATTCTTCAAATTCTCCAGGGCTCCAACCTTGCATGAAGACTCTAATCCTAACTTCAAATCCAAGATCCAACTCAGTCTACTTGAGAAATCAAATCCTCAAGTCTAGGCTCCAACCTGGTCTTCCATAAGGCTCCAACCGTGTGTGAGGACTCTAATCCTCTGCGGCTCGAATCCTCTCAATCTGCTTCAATTCTTCAAGGAGTCTTCAATGTTGCTTCAATTCTTCGAAAATATTTTTCAACAAGACTTGAAAGGTTTCTTCAACAATACTCAAACAATGTTTGAAGGATGTCTTCAATACTTGATCTAATAATGCTTCACATACTGTTCCATGATCTACTTCAACAAATACTTCTAGTTCTGTTGCAATTTGCCTCCAAGATACTTCAACGTCTAGTTCAATACAAGGTCAACCTCAACAATCAATTGAAGGTGTCTCAAATGCTCTTCATGTCTACACAGAAAAAAAGAAATTTTTCTTCACATCATTGTCTAGGTTTCCTTCACAATATTTTCTAGGTCTACTTCATCAATGGTCTGATATAGATCCTCCAAAAAGGTCTTCAATTTGGTACAAAAAGGTACCTCCGGAGACTACTTAGAAAAAATATTTAACTGCTGGTAGAAGACTGTTTTTAAATCTGGTCCAAAACTAGCTTCTAACAACTTTAAATGATGCCCAACAAACACCTTCCAATAAACTGATTCAAGTGTTGAGTACATAGCCTTCAAGATATTCTCAAATAATCTTCATGTTATTTCATAATATTTGCTTTAAAAACCCTCCAATTAAGCCCAAAAATCGTCTACAATAGTCTTTCAAGTACTCCAAAAGAATGACTATAGGACTTATCCAAGGTGTCTTCAAAGATGCTTTCAAAAATATGCTATACCAATATTTGTCCCAAATTTCCTTTAAGTCAATGCCCCAATGTCTCCAAGACAGAGGTTAAGTCTATCCACAATATTGATTCAATAAGTTTGAGAAACATTGCTTCTTCCAAGTCAAAATATTCTCTAATAAGCTCAAGGGTTTGCTAATATTTACTCCACAAATCTAATATTTGTTCAAAGTAGTAAGCCACAAGAAGACTCAATTTTGAGCTATGTGCTAGCTAGAAAGGTTGTCTCAATCGAGATTTGATCAAGCATAGGAACACTGAAGTTAAGAGGTTTTCCAAGCTTAGAATAGACTCATAGAGGGCTGAGAATGAGGGATAGTCAAGGCATAGAATAGAGCTACAAGAGGTCGAATACAGAGAGCACATTAGTATGATATAGTGGGATTGTTCTTGCCTCAAGATTGCCGAGAAATATAAAGTAGAATCACTAAAAATCATGACTCTAAAATCCCAAGACTTGTGACCAGAGAATCCAAATGAAACCTCAAAGATAGCAAAGGATCCACAAAATTACTCCAAGAAATCACTTCAAAAATGAATCTTTCTTTCTTGAATTAAGTGGTCAAATGGAGAGGACGGATTTATATTTATATTGGTTGGTTATTTATGAATAGACATGTATGTTGGGTCAAGGGGTATACATGAGGGGTGACATGTTCGATTACATTCCCCCCACCCTCTTTTTTGAATTCAAATTCGCAAACGCACTCGATGAACTAGCGCATGATGTCTCTTGCTAAATTTGTTTTCTGGTATGAAAATAAAAAAGACGAACCCGCATATCTTCCCAACTAGCCAAAAACATGTTTCCCATAGTCGGTTCTAATAAAGCAGAAGTGTATTTAGTTCTAATGAAGCAAACTCCACCATGCATGGAATTATGTAGACTTTTACCTTTCCAAAGTGGTTAGCATCCTATAATTTTACACTATTGCCATCAACAGTTGTAATGTATTTTCCATCTTGACTCACTTATGTTGGGAAATGTAACTAGGTTCGGTATTTATAATTATCATTGTACTTGTATCATTATGTATTTCATGGAAAATAAAAAGAAAAGAAGTTATTATTATTATAATTAGCATTCCATTATTCAAGCATGTTCTTCATGCTTCTAGGGTTTATTGAGTAAAAATTATATTTGTCATGATTCAATCTATTGTACTTGAGTTCAAGTCTCGTTTGGACTTTTGAAAGAAAGAAGAAAAATAATTTTATTTGAATCAAAATAGTCAATTTTTTCCCCACAATACCAAGTCAGTCCTGCTTGGAAAAATCGACCATGGAATATTCTACCTCTTAGATGTGTATAAAGACAGTGCAACTCAAACTCATTTGGATCATCATCAAATTTTATTTTTGTGCCAAGAAAAGAGAGAAATCAGTGAGAAATTCAAGCAAGAAGAGCAAAAGTCAAGGGACAGAGATTTAAGTTCAAAGGATAATTATGCCACACGTTCGAAGAATTTTCCCTAATTTTTGTCACATGTGTGAAGGTTCAGAGCTATTGCAAGGGAAGAAAATTTTTAGAAGTGTTGTAGGTCTGAAAATCAAAGTTTGAATAAGATTTGAAGAGCTTTGACCATTGTTCACTTGCTTGGATTTTACTTGGTTGAGGAAGGTCTCACAATTCCTACTATTGCAACAATTGGAAAACATTTTTATAATTGTAAATTTAATTATGCATTTTATTTGCTACCGCAAACAATGAATAAAATCACAACTACAATTTTCACCATAAAAATGTTGTGGAAAATAAAATTTTGGAAACTAAGAAATACTAGCAGACACACAATAATTTTGACACAATTATTTTTGGACAGATGTCCTTGGAAAACCCTATGTGTGAAAAAAAATGCAGGCACTGAGGGTTTTATTATTATGCAGCAGTGAGAAATTTTGAGTACAAGTAGATTCCCAAAATCGGCAATCCTCTATAAGATAAATTGGCCATAAAAACTGGTGAGACAAGGTTTTCCTCACCCAACACTGATCCAACTCCACAGCTGGGACAAATAGGCTACATGAAATCCCCAACGTCAGATTTTGCGGCACGCTTACGCAGACCCTTAAATGCTTTGCATGGAAGCTGCAAGTGATCAAGCTTCCTACCCCACTCAACCTCTGAGAATGTCTCGCTAATCCCTCTGGAAATTGTATCAGCCTCCAGCAACTAAATGACCCTTTTTCTCCCCAAATCGAACTTTGCCTCTAAAGCTTCTACGTAGGCCCTATGCAAGCCCACCGAGGAAACTTGACCCTCTCATAACTGACTCTCTGGAACTAGAATTATTCCTCTGTACTCACTATCTCTTCCCCTCTTTGTCCCTATGTCTCTTATTTTTCTTGAAATCTTTTGGCATAATGTTGCTCTTCTGGAAAATCGAACTGCCAAGGAAACTCGCTCTCCAAGTTTTTTCTCCATCTACCCATCGACCTACTCTTGTAATATCCAGGTGAGACTTCAACGAGCAATATTAAAACCTAATCGATGGCTAATATCATCTCTAAGTCTATCCGTGTGAGTTTCTAGAGAATTATCACCTTTCTTAATTAATTACTATTAATTAATCAATTTCCCTAAGTTAGACTTGGGCAATTTTTAATTATTGATCAATTAATTTAATTGAGTTTTCTCTAGGTGGAATTTCTAGAAACGAGTTTTGTATTTTGGAGATCTCCTGTGTTTTAGCCTCTCAACAAAGTTTGAGACTAGAATGTCATTCGATGCCACAAAAAATAACACTCCCTCTTAGAGAGGAAGGTGTTCTCTAGCACTTCACTGTTACAACACCATGTCTCTACATCACCCTCCATACATGTTAATGTTTGATAACCATAGTTGTCTTCCATTGTTGATCAACCACTGCACTAACTATTGAAAATGGCAACAAGAAATATTGAAAATGGCACCCATGCGTCTTCTAATTTAATTTTCCCTTAATTAAATTAGAAGTAAATTGTAGCCCATCACATAATAACTTATAAGTGTTAACTGATTTAGGAATACTTAGTTAGCTCAGTCAATTCGAGTTGGAGGTAAAACTAAAGGCATGTAAGGTGTCTCCTACTTTTTAGGAGCCCTGTTTTAGTTATTTGTGAGTTTTAATTAGTTAACTCAAGTATTTGAGTTAAACTAAGTTGAACTAGTTCTAACTGAGAGATGAGCTAGTGATAGGTCTAGTGAATTAAATCTTATTTAATTCACATGCAATGGCCAATCAGTTAACTGATAATTCACTATAAATAGTTGGTGCATGTCATTTCTAAGGAAGGCCCATTTGAGATTGGGGTTAAAGGGAAGATAACTATCAGTTGTATTATTAGAAAAATGTACAGGTCATGCATGAGGTCATCAGGAATCCTTATATGTATTACGCAATCATTAATTGGGAATTTCCTAATTAATAAGGGCTCAATTAGCCCAGGAATGCATAAGCAAGGCTGGTTAGAAAAAGGAAAGAAAGTGGTTAAATGTTGGACCAAACTTACTTAGATCAATTCCAGATCAGAGCAGGATCAAAGTGAGACAGTTAGCAGAGTGCAGAGGTTTCTCAGGAAGAGAAATAGAATTTTCTTTTTTCATGTTCTTGAATTTATGCAATATACATATAGCGAGGTTTTGAGCAGTTTCTTTCCCCAGATACATCTTGTGTTGTGAAATTGATAATTTCTTTCTCTTACTTGTTTATGTGATTGTGTGATCGAAAATAGTACATTACAAGATCAGTTGAATCTATGTAGATTATTTCTACATGGTATCAGAGCAAGAATCACTATAGAAGAGACAAACCAAAGTTTGTTTTGAACAGGTGAATCAAATTTGCAGATTTACTCTTCAGTCTGAGCAACAGATCATGATGTCCTTTTATGGATTGAGACTCGAATATTCACTTAAGGGTAATTCGAACTACATAGCATGGAAGGAAATGATGGAGGCAGTGTTGGAGGACAACAGGTTGAAGGAATTCATAGATAGTGATATTCCCAAGCCCGCAACAACATATGCTCAAAATATTGATGCACTTAAGAATAATGTAGAAAAGGCAAGGAGGATCTTTTTATAAGGATCGAGATCATATTTTTCAAACCTCCATGGAAAGAAAAATCCATATTCTATGTGGTAGGTCTTAACAGATCTATTTCGCTAAAGGAAAATCTCACAAAGATCAATATGGAGGAGGGTGAGATGATACCAAAATACTTGACAAAGTTCACGCAATTTTGACATGATCTCGAAAGTGTTGGTGTGACAATTTCTAGGGATGATTTGGTAAGTCTAGCACTTATAGGCCTTCCCAAGAGCTGAAATAGCTACCAAGACTTGGTGAATGGGAGGAATAAGTTACCAGAGTGGGAGAAATTATGGTCCGACTTGGTACAATAAGATAAGGTGGAGCACCAGAGACGGGACCTCTTCGAAAGACAAAGAAGAATATTTTTCATTAGTCGGAAAAGAAAATAAATCCAAGGGAAAGAATTCCCAAGGTGAATAGGGCAAGAGAGACTTGTCCAAGGTCAATTGTTTTCACTGTCACAAGTACAAGAATTATGCCACGAAATGTCCACAAAAGGATAGCAAGAAGGAGCCTGCAGTTGTAGCAATGGGTGAAGCTCTAGCTTCATAGTTCAAGCTTGATTTTACTCTCATTGCATGCATTTCCAACACTGTAATGGGATGCATATGGTATCTCAATAGCGGTGCCTCATTCCATATGATGGGGAATAGAGATATCTTCAGTGACTTGGAGGATAAGGACCTCCAACAAAACATAGAGTTTGAAGATGACAGGAGCTATAGCGCGACCGACATAGGTACTGTTACCTTTCAGTGGGAGATTGGCTCCCCTCTCAGACTCAAAGATGTTTTGTTTTTTCTAGGAATAAAGAATAATATTGTTTCCTTAGCAGTATTGGAAGATCGTGGCTATGATGTGATATTTAGAAAAGGAAAGCTTTTCCTTAGACACATCGCCACGAGACGGGTGAAACAGATCAATGTACGAGTCAAGAACCTGTATGCACTTGAGGTAAAAGATGCATTCAAAGCTTTGAGGAGTAAAGAAAAGGTTATATACTTGGTGGCTGAGAGGGAGCATGAATTACCTCTCAAGATGCAGTCTCAGAAGAAGCCTCAAAAGGTTGTGGATCAGCCACAATTGGAGAAGCAAAGAGGAGACCGAGTGGAGGCTTCCACTCAAGCAGAGACCTCCAGTAGGAGGGGAATTTTGAGCTAGGTGGGTAGATGGAGCACATGCAGCCATACCTCTACGTGAGAGGTGGGGCGATGTGAAGTCATAATCCTAAGAGAATAAATTTGGGCAGGATTCATTGAGATGTCGTGTCTCATAGATCAATACCTAGCTATGGGGGGGCCAGGGTACAAAGTAGCAGGATGGATCAATAGCGATAGATTCAGTTAGATATCAGAGTGACAGATTTCAGATACTGGAGGGAAAATCAGAGTAGGTAGTAGTGTAGATGGCACAAATGTAGAGTCAACAAAAGTGCAGAGTTTTCAGCAGACAGTGCAGTAACTAGTAGCAGTCAGAGACTCTGATGAAAAATGCATCATATTGATTTAGATTGGATGATTTTCAGTTTTAGAAGTTGCAAGAGAAAAAACACTAGAGAGAAGTGTTGCATGCAGAACATTCCAAAGGTAATGGATCAGGATATATTGAATTCCTTTCTTGTTGAGAGGGAGTGTTGAAAATGGAAACAAGAAATATTGAAAATTGCATCCATGAAGCTTCTGATTTAATTTTCCCTCAATTAAATTAGAAGTAAATTGTAATTCCATAACATAACAACTTGTAAGTGTTAACTAAGTCAGGAAGACTTATTTAGCTCAGTCAATTCGAGTTGGAGGTCAAACTAGAGGCATGTAGTGTGTCTCCCACTTTTTAGAAGCCCTGGTTGATTTATTTGTGAGTTGTAATTAGTTAACTCAAGTATTTGAGTTAAAATTAGTTTAACTAGTTCTAACTAAGAGATGAGCTAGTGATAGGTCCAGTGAATTAAATATGATTTAATTCACATACAATTGTCAATTAGTTAATTGATAATTCACTATAAATGGTTTTTTCATGTCAGTTCTAGGGAAGGCCTAGTTGAGATTGGGGTTAAAGGGAAGATAACTATCAGTTGTAGAATTAGAAAATTTTACAGGTCATGCATGAGGTCATCAGGAAGCCTTGAATGTATTGTGCATTAATTAATTGGAAATTTCCTAATTAATAGGGGCTCAATTAGCCTAGGAATGTGTATGAAAGGTTGGTTAGGCAGAGGCAAGAAAGTGGTTAAATATTGGACCAAACGTGCTTAGATCAGTGCCATATTAGAGTAGGATCAGAGTGAGACAGTCAACAGAGTACAAAGTTTTCTCAGGAAGAGAAATAGAATTGTATTGTTTCATGTTCTTGACTTTATGCAATATATAGATAGAGGGGTTTTGAGCAGTTTCTTTCCCCAAATACATCTTGTGTTGTGTGATTCATAATTTCTTTCTCTTACTTGTTTATGTGATTGTGCGATCGAAATTGGTTTCCGCAATTTGTGAAATTGATTCAATATTTTGTTTTAGTACATTACAATATCAATTGAATCTATTTAGATAATTTATACACTAACTATGATTCATCTGCCACTCACTGTAGTTGAACCATGATGCATCTGTGCTACTATTGACACTGCACTGTACAACTTGTACTACTTCCAACTCTGCATCTGCACTGCAACCCAACCAACACTCCCTCTCACTATTGTTGTTTCTACTAAAACTTAGAAGCAACAACTGTGATCATGTGTTGCAACTGTCTCTTAAGTCTCTGGCTGCTACTATCCTCTGCATTGTCTACTGGGAAATCAACGTTGTTGTTGACTCTGCATTGTTCCTCTTGCACTGCATCTGCCACTCTAGAACTAACTACACCAACTAACGTTGATCCTCCTGCTACTAAATATTTTTGGCCCCTGCAACAAGGGTAATGATCCATGTGAGTATTAAATTGCAATCATTTCTCCTCCATGGACCCTACCCAGCATTGCGCAACTCTAGAGTCTAGAACTCGATGTCTCCCCACCTCTTTCCTAGAGGTATAGTTGAATAAAAAGCAAATTGTTCCTCCAAATTAGAGGAAAATTGATCTATATTTGCAGATTTTATCGCCTGATCCTACTTCTCCTTCTTATATTTCTCTAAGGACACTGGTTAATGTAGTTTCCAAACTCGCCACACCCGAATCACTTGATCTTAGATAGATCCTTCTTCTTATTCTTCTTCTTCTCACCCTGTGAGCCTTATCCCTAACTGGGACCTTTTGCTTTCCCTTTCGATGCAAGGGCCACATTTGCTTCCTCCTTCACACCCTTTGATCCTTTTTTGCTCTTGTCTTTGATGGATCTCTTTACTAGATTTTTTTTTCATCTCTTCTTGTGTTATATCTGCCCATATTCAGTCCCACTCGGGTAACTAATCTCATCCAAAAATTCCTTGGATGAGGGTCTTCCATTCCTTGGTGACATTGTTGAGAGTCATATGCACAAGTTCTGTAGGTGTATATGATTCTCCTATGGCTGCAAGCTCATCTTGGATATTTTGAATTTTGGTGAGATGTGGATTGATGCCCTCACCCTTTATCATATGGACATTCCTTAGCTTCTCCTTCAGGAACATCATTCATTGTTAGGAAGGATTCTGGTAGAGCGATGCAAGAGCATCCCACATTTCTTTGATTGTATCATTGGACACAATGTGAGACAATATGATCTCAAACTGTATCAAGAATCAACCACTTTGCCTTGGCCATCTCCTTATTGTAGTTTTCTAGTTGGGTTGCATCTGTAGGCACGACACAACTCATTTTGAATATGTCTTCAGACCATACTTGTCTAGCAGGAATGTCGTCCTAGCCTTCCAGATACAATATTTGTATGCACCCTCTAATCTATCCTCATCTCGGAGACTTGTTGAAGCCATCACTACAAACACTTAACCTAGGACAAAAATCTCCCTCTTTAACCTGCTCGGCTACTAGCACTACTACTCGCACCCCTTCCTAGAGTGATAAAATATACTTGTTGCTACTGCCTATTGTAATTAGAAATTTTGGATTTCTGAAGCAAAAAACCATCTGAGAGAAACTCCCTTTGTGTGTGCAATTACTCTTCCACTTGACACTGATTCTGCTACTGCAAATCGCTATAAAACCTTATTCTACCCAGACAAGAATTTTTCTCTACGAAAATACATTGTTTCTTACCCTTTTCCTAATAGAATCACTTCTGGAACAAATCAACCCTTCTTTCACCCTACAACTATAAAATCAAACCCTATCCAACAATTCACACTGCTTGGCTAGGCACTATGCAACCCCTGGGAAATTCATGTTGTTTTTCCCTCTGAGCCACAAAATTCTCCCTCATTGTCTCTGAGCCTCCTTTCCATCAACTGTGCTTTGATACCATGTGAAATTTCCTACTATTGCAACAACTGGAAATTATCCTTCTAACTGTAAATTTAATTATGAAATTTATTTGCTACATCAAACAAGGAATAAAATCACAACTGCAATTTTCACCATAAAAATGCTACAAAAAATAAAATGTTGAAAGCTAATAAATACTAGTACACACACAATAATTTTGACACAATTAATTTTAGACAAATGTCCCCGGAAAAAAACCCAATGTGGGAAAATCGATGCAATAGCTTAGGGTTTTATTATTATTAAGTAGTTATAAATTATGAGTGCAATTGGATGCCCAAAACTGACAGTCATCTACAAGATTATCTGGCCACAAAAATTACCGAGACGATATTTGCCTCACCTGACGTTGATCCAACTCCACAACTGGCACAAATAGGCTACACGAAAGCCCCTTCATTAGCCTCTGTGTCACCCCTGCATAGTCCCTTGAATGCTCTGCCTAGAATTTAAAATTGATCAAGTCGTCTTCCAAACTCAGCCTTTAAGAATGACTCGCTAGCCCCTCCGAAAATTCTCTCGACCTCCAACAACTGAATCTACCCTATGTTTGTCCAAGTCAAACTCTACCTCTGAAGCTTCTACGTAGGCCCTCCATAGCTCCACTAAGGAAACTTGATCTTCCTATAATTGACTCTCTGGAACTGGAAGAATTCCTCAAGACTCATTATCTCTACCCCTCTCTAGCTCAAACCCTTCCGATAGAATTTTTCTCTTTTGGAAAATCGAACTTCCAAGGAAACTTGTTTTCCAAGTGTTTTCTCCATCTACCCATCGACCTCCTCTTCTAATCTCCAATTGATACTTCAACAATGAAGATTAAAACTTCATTGATGGTTGAGATCATCTCTAAGTCGATCCATGTGAGTTTCTAGAGAATTATCACCTTTCTAAATTAAATATTATTAATTTATTTATTTCCCTAAGTTAGAATTAAGTGATTTTTAATTATTAATCAATTAGTTTAATTGATCTATCTCTAGGTGGAATTTCTAAAAACGATTTCTGATTTTTTGAAATCTCCTATGTTTTAGCCTCTCCACAAATTTTGAGACTAGAACACCATCCGATGCTACAAAAACTAACAGAAGGTTTGAAGGAGGGATGACTTGGGTCTTTTGGGAGGTCTTGGTCTTGGTTTTTGAGTCTTGGATTTCTAACTTTGATCTAATTTGATAAAAAGAGAATAATTGGTTGGGTTTTACCCCTTTGTGGGATTTTTCCCTAGCTTGGAGCCTATATCTTGTGTTCATTATCTTTTGTGATCTTCATAGTTTATATTTTGGTAATTTTTTGATGAAGAGAAGATAATAAAAGTAATGAGAAGCCAACATATATTCACAAGAAATTATAAAGTAAGAGAAATCAACCCTAATTTTCTACCATATTGATTTCTCAACATGGTTTCAGAGCTAAGGTGAAGAGAAGGAAACATGAAGATCACTTTTATCGACATAAGGGGAATAAATTTCTACAACAATCATCCAATCTACTTTGGAGGAAATCATTTGCAAAGGTCATAAGGAAGAATATTGAAATACCATCACTCATATTGAAGAAATACTACTACATCAATTATCCATCTCTCTCTTTATCATTGAAAGACCTTGGTTACTCATCATTGTCTTGAATAATATCATCATCTTAACAATCTATCTTTTGAAATATCTTTGATCATCACTCATATTGGAAGACATCTCTATAGAATTCATCACTCATTAATCAACAAGAATCTTTGTAACATCATCTACATTCTTAGAAGTGTCAACATTCATCATTGACAATTAAGTACAATTTTACTTTCTATGTCTCAATCTTCTAATAAAATGGCATCATTTTGTAAGTAAGTCAAAAAACTTGATGGGTGATCAAACTTCCAAGAAAGGAAGAAGGTAATTGATTTGGTTCTCACTAAAACTGAAGTCATGGATCACGTTCTAGGAAAATATACAAAACCATACAAGAATAATGCTCACGAATTGGCCAAGTACAATAAAGGAGAAGTGAGGGCTAAAATAATTCTCATTGAGTCTATCAAGGATCATCTTATCCCCTTTGTTGCAGATTTGGGCACATCTAAAGGAATCTATGACAAATTGGTAAAATTATATGCAGTCAGTACTATAGGTCAGAAAATATCTTTGAAAAATCTACTTTACAAAACAAGGTTATAAAAATATGAAGACTTGGCCTCATATCTTATAAAAATATCACAATTGAAAGATCAACTACAAGGGCTTGGAGAATTCATATCTGAGTTTGAACTAACTACTTGTGTACTCAAAGCTCTACCTTCATAATGGAGCAGTGTATTGACTAGCATCTACTAAAGAAAGGACACTCCAAATTTTGATGAGATATGGGCTTTGTGTATTCTAGAAGAAACAAGATTGAAAGCCAATGATGACACCAAACTCAGCAATGAAAAGTCTCAAGCTTTTGATGCTATGTCAAAGAATAAGTTTGGAAAATTTGGAATATTTGAACCTCATCGGAAATACAACAACAATAAAAATCAGCTATGTGGAGGCCAAGACATGTCCAAAGTATATTTATTTTGGTGTAATGAATATGGAAACTTTAAAAGGAAGTGTCCCAAGGATCCTAAAAACAAGAAGTGTTGAGAAATATAGGACATTTGCATTAGGTGATTTATGTTCATTAGTGACTGATTTCGAATGCATTTTTACTTATTTAGATTAGGATCTTATTCATGTTAGATTACTAGTGTTCTTCATCAAACAGTAACCAATGCATGAACATAAAACAGACAAGAGACATAGCATGTACGCTATGATCCAGGGACAAAACCACTCACTCTGTTAGGGTCCCGTGATTTGGCTGATTGGCAAGCCAAATGACAGTGTAACATCAAACCAATCTTTGGAGCCCAAGGACCTAGCCTTCCTGGACTCAGAGAGGGCTCTCTCTATTTGTGTTAGGGATATCTGTGTGTTTTCTTATTGTGTTTTTATTTTAGGCTAGTTATGAAGTAGGTTTTTTTGGTTTTGGTTTTTAAGGTTGTGAGGGATGAAACTGATCAAAGATATAAGATAGGTAAAAATATGTCAGATCAACTGGGCTATGGGGTCGAAAAGGTCAAGAAAGCTATCAGACGGTGATACAAGGTTGTTGAAGGGCCGATTTGATTCGAGGTAGAAAGGATCTTTGGGAAAAATGGAGTATAATGAACATCAAGTTTGTGAACAACAAAGGATTTCAAGCATAACTAGTTTAATAGCTGACATAAACATGGTAGGGAAAACCATTAATCATGAGAAATGTAACTACAAGCTAATCAATACATAGAAATAAACATTCAAGCCATGCATAGAGATATATAACTCTCTAACTTTGGGAAATTGCTATCAGACTTTGGGGAAATACACTTAAGAGAGACAAACAACTGGAATCACTATGCCAGAACTCCTAAACACAGTACTTCAAATTATTGGGCACTTTGAAAACAAGATTGCATAGTCTTAGGCAAAGGGAAAGATCGAAACAAGACCTCCTTGGTTCAACAAATGACAATCTAATCAGTCAAAGAGAAATTTCATGGATGGAGCTATGGCTAGCCATTGGTAAGCAGGGCGTACCGTAAATCATACTTAACATGCATAAAACCATGAATGAAATAAGCAACAATATCCTTAAGTTATTAAAGAGCAATCAACAATTCTTTAATGTGACTAAGGAAGAAGAAAACATGGAAGCTATGAAGAAACAGGAAATTTGAGGTGCCTCCAAGGGCATGTCTCAAATTTGTTCTCTACTGATCTATAGCAAGTAAGAAACATGGATTCATGAATGAAAACTAGAAAACAAAACAAAGAAAGAGACACTATACCATTCTACCAAGTCATGGAATCCAACAACAATCCTCTTTCATCATCCACGAACATCCAAGAGACTATCCAAGAGCATGAGACAAGTATTTCTTCCAAAGCTTATATGACCAATTCTATTACAATGAATCCTCTTGGAATATATAGGCCAAAGAGGAGGAAAACCAACCAAGGCAACTAGCTAGCCATTGGTTCAAAATAAATATCTAAACTTGTCCTTGAGGCTTTGCAAAGCCCAAGGCACAAAATATCTAATAAATATCTCAAAAATTGCTAAAAAAGGGAAATATAATGACTTTTCATAACTTCTCATGTGCAAAAATAGCTAAACGCACATGAGGAAAAAGCAGTTTTTAAAGGTTCAAATTTTACAAAAATACTCAAAAATTACATCAGCAAAAGGTCCCCTGACTTGCCCGCAACCTTTGGCAGCCTTCCCGATGTCGAAATGAGGCTCATGATAGCTCGTTGAAAAGCTCTAAGTGTCTACTTTCTGGAGCAACTGAAATTTTCTCAATATGATGCCTTAAAGTCCTCCAAAAATAGGACTGTGTGTAAAAAACCAGAAAATAAAGTTTGCTGATAGACCGGGCAGAGTGTGGAAAAAGTGGGCATTTTTCGCCGTTTCGGAGGAGTGAATGATCTTCAAATGTCCTGAAAATCGCTGAGTGTGTGCTCCTAAAATTATGGCATCCAATGATACCATTCTCCTCCATTGACGATTCCCCAAACTGAAATGGCGAAGCCCATGAGTTTTGGGCAAAAACCCAAAAATGCCAAAAAACCAAAATATGTCGAAATTTGCCCAAAATTGGTGAGTGGGACCTTCAAGGGTTTTTAGAAACATGTCTAGAAGCAAAGGCAAAAAACTGAAGTTCTGATATGTCTTTTCTCATTTTCCGCGCCGGGCGCTTCCCTTTAACTGTCTCCTAGCCCTTTATAAACATTCAACAAGCCATTACCCTTCTATCACTGCTTCTCTTTTTGCTATCACTGTTTTGATCAAGGCAGGTTGGTTTCAAATGCTGTGCAAAATATCTTCTTTGGTATTAGGTCCCTGCTCCTCCAAAACACTATCTTTTCTCCCTTTGTATGCCAATCAATAAGTAAATTCAAGAACAAATACACAGTCAATAAAAGATATACACAGTCAAAGGGCCACTATGTTTGGGTAAGGTTACCCAACTCTTTGTGTTTTGAGGACAGCACAACAGCCTTGTAGCAAGAAAACACTTCTCCCAATCAAGATGCTGCCCTTGTATTCATAAATCCTCACCCACAATTTTTTCAATACCTCCAAATGGCAACTTATAGTTTCATATACTAAAATCTGTTTATGGTCGAGAAGGCAGCCTTGATTCTGCTCTTCACCACACCGAAGCAAACTTTGAACAATGACCAAGTGATATATGGATGATTACTGTGGTTAAAATTAGGGCCACTGTCTCATTTTTTAAACACTGAGTTTCTACTTTAAAACAGTGCCTTCATCTCTTACCCTTGTTTTGAGGGCAATCTATAGGCTCCTTGAAGCTAGAATCAACCCTTTACTCTCAACCAACTATTATTCTCTTTCAAAACATTCACTTAAAAAATCTTGACTTACACCACGGCCTTTACTGCCTCAAACACTGTCTAGCAATTTGAATTTAAGGGGGGCAAGACAAAAATACCTTGAAACACGATGGCAATCTTTGCTTGAGAGTTGGAGCCACTTTGAGAGCAATTTGGAGGCGTTTTAAAGGCTTGTCATAAGCGCGACACGTTTGAATGGGAGAGTGCCGCGCAAAAAAGGTTTTCAGGTTACCTGTCGGGCCGATGGGACCAACGCCTATAGGCGCACCGCGCGCTCCTACAGGCACACCGCGCGGCCTTGTATTTCTGTGGAAAATGTGCACCTAAACGCGCCGCACAGGTGTACAGGCGCGCCGCGCGGTCAATAAGCCCAAAAACTCTGTGAAATTGCACCCCAAAACTAAATTCTCGATCCAGTGAACAACGAAGAGGAGTTTGACTTGTGGTTTGAGAGATTTGAAGAAGCTTGCAACGGTCCCTTCGTTCCTTTGAATGCAAACAAATCGAAATCCCTTGACTCTGACTTGTGAGGGTTTTTGAAATTTATTCTTTGAAACACATGCCTTGGTTTGTTTTTGAAAACCAAAATGATTTTAAATGTGCCGTGAGGGGCCCATTCTTTGAACAATGTTGTCAAAAGGATGCGCATGCTTTCAAACAGCTTTAATAGGTATTAACCTATTCATTTATAGAAAATATCCAAAAGGTCAAACTCTGTTCACTGTGCTTACATGTTTGAAAGGTAACTTCTGCCAATGCTGAAACTTTAGTGATATTTTCAACATGGAAGATCCACTTAATAATATACCAATGATTGATAGAGCATCTTTTTCCATTTGCAAAGAGATGACCTATCTCTTCAAAACTTGATTTGGCACTTTCTGCTCCGTATACTTATATCTGCTTGCTAGAGGGAAACTGGATCAAATCCACCTTGTGATTGTAGATGCATTCTCCAAATGATGCTTCTTTCTGAATGTGGGTGAGACCTAGTTGTATTCGCCTGAGCTTTACTGTCCTCTGTCTATCAAGAAGGGCATTTTCTTCTAAAAACTTTTCCTCTATTCAAAATGCAACAGCAGAGTGCCTTTGACCTATTTTCATAAGGAAACTGCCTTCCTTTGTAACAGTGGCATGCATATTTTGCTTTTAGTGAGTTTCAGAACCTGAAAAACATGTCATGATCTTTCTTGCACAATTTTTTAACTTATGTGTTCAGTTGTACTGCATTTATGGGAAAACTGAGCTAAAATTTCCTTCTGTCCACTATGATGTATATCTGAAAGGAAATTTTTTCATGAACAGAAAAAACATAGGGCCCTTTGAAACACAATTATTATTTCCTTTGGCCTGTGTCATGACCTATCTCTCAACCAACAGCAAAGTTGTTTTATTTGGGCTCCAGGCTGCTTTTTGGAAAGAAACCCTGATAAGAGACAAGTTTAACCTCTTGGATTACAGTGGTACCCCTACTTCCTTCTTTGTCTTTTACATCATTTCTCTGTTTCAACTGTCTCCTTCTGCTCTTACCACTTATCTCTTGATCAGTCAAACCTTGAAATCAGTCATTTCCCTGGCCCTCTGCTTATAGATGAAGGAGGCGCTTTCAACCCTCTGCTTGTAGATGAAGGAGGTTCTTCAGTCTTCAAAAACCCTCTGCTTATAGATGAAGGAGGTTTTTCAGTCATGTTATATCATCAGCCCTGTGACAGTGCTATTTTTCCTTTTACTGTCCTTTCAGGCTTTGAATGTGATCACAAGAGCTTAATGAAAAACTCTTTGCTCTGTAGATGTATCCCAGGCTCAAGGTCACATTGAGAAGCAGTTGTCTTCTCATGTGGAGACAAATATTATCTTCTGGGATGCTGGTATGCCTCTGTCCTTGAAAGATTTATTTAAAATACTGTAAAAACACCTAGAATCAGTTTGAATTATGGTCCATGTATTGCTGAGACTTGAGGGTGTATTAGTGGCGCGACCTATGGCTGTATCCAACTTTTTTTGCAGAAGGGGAAGGTCTGTTATGAGTGGTCTATAGCAGATGGAGTTTCTTTGGCTATTGGATAGTTCGCCAAGGGAGAAATGCCTAAAGCGCCACTTCCTAACTTAGGGGAGACTTTTGGACAGATTTGGATTGTTTCTTTAGAGCTGATGGGCAGACTAGTGTGGCTGAGGCTAGGTAGGAGTTGATAATGAGGTTTCATCTCGTCATGGGCGGACTGAAAGGCAAGAGGGAAAAAAAAAATTATGGGTGTTTTCCAGTTGGAAAATTTGACAAATTTTTAAATCTGCTGCTAGAAAACTTGGTTGTTACAACTAGTCATCACCAACAAGTGAAAAATACTAATGACTAACAGTGGCTCCATTTGGGGAGGGCAGCTCCTTTTCAGGAGGTGTCCATAATTTCAGATCTTTGGCTTATGAAGACCAGTGCCTTATCCATTGGCGCAAATTTCACCCTACTTTGATGCTACTTCTAAAAAATGATAGCATGATTAGCATCAATGATATCTCTACTTACCCCACTATCTTTCCTAACATTTTTTCTTCTTTTTGGCGCATTTGGACTAGCAGCCTTTTGACAATATATATTTTTTTCTTTTTGGAAAATGAACCTATCTAATTCTACACTTATATCTGTCGGGAGTTCATATTAAACTGATGAACTCCTTCATTACTCTACCTACGCCAGATCAACTATTAAGATTAAGCTGTTTGACAGGAATTTATTCTCTAATCTAAAACACGAAATTGAAAAGATGATCAAATCAGGGTTAGACAGTCTAATTTGTCGTGTATTTTCGGCATGAAAGACAAGCTTCACACAAACATTATTTTGCAAAAATGGAAACTAGGAAAAACAGAGCTAAGATGTATAATTTGTTTTTCGTCCCCGCTTCCCTCTTTGGTTCTGTTTTGGGTGTGTGGAACCAGTATCTTTTCCTAATCTACTCTCTTTGATAAGTTAAGCTTACACAATGTTGACCATCTTTTTCACTCACTAACTTATCAGCAAATAAATTTAAACATGTTCAGCTATGATTAGGCTAGATAACTGAACAAGACATTTGAGTACTCATAGCAGCATTTAGACTTGCGCGCTTTCTGAATGACTATTTTTTGGAACTTGGGGCCTTTTTTCTATTTTTCAACTGCCCTCTTTTCTATTCTTCTATTGTTTTTGAATTTTTTGTTTTATTTATTTTTCAAACAGTGGTATATACAATGATTGAAAACGTTTTTTTTTTTTTTAAATGGAGCTCCTGACAAAAATAATTCTTTAATGTCCTGCCATTCACAGGACCCCCAAAAGCTTCAGTCCCATCAGGTTCTTGCAAGAAAAAGGCGTTGTTTCCACTAACTGAGTTGATGATGAAAGGCCCCTTCCATAAGTTTTCAAAATTACCATGTTTACCTTTGTCTTCTCTTCTAAAATCCCATTTTAGTACTTTGTCTCCAATCTGAAAATCATTTTCTTTGGTCCTTCTATCAAAAATCTGTTTTATTTTGTCTTGTGCTAACTGAGCCTTTTGGTAAACTTCTTCTCTGGTTTGCTGTAAATGGATAGTCTGATTTACCCTTCTTTGCATGTCATTCTCTTCTATCTGAACTTCCTGCAATAGCTTCATTACTGGAACCCCTAGAGATGTTGGGAAAATGGAATCTATGCCATAAACTAGTTGGTAAGGAGACATACCTATGGATTTTTTGGTGGTTAGTCTATCGGCCCATAGTGAGTGTACTAGTTTTCCATGCCATGCTTTTTGATTTTGTTCAAGAAGTTTTTTGATGATGTTGACTAGGCTTTTGTTAGAGGACTCGGCCAAACCATTACCTTGAGGGTAATACACTGTGGAATTTCCTAATGAAATGTGATATTTGTAACAGAAGTCAACCATTCTTTTGGAGGAGAAGGCAGCGGCGTTATCTGTAATGATCTTTCTGGGACAGCCAAATCTAGATAGGATATTGGTTTCTAGGAACTTGGTGATGACTGAATCAGTGGCATTCCTGGAAGGTATGGCTTCTATCCATTTGGTAAAGTAATCAGTGGCTGTGAGGATCCATTTATGTTGAGCAGATGAGGAAGGGTGAATTTCCCCAATAAAATCCAGGCCCCATTGCTGGAAAGGTCCTTCGACTATGATGGGGTGCAAGGGCAAGGGTAAAAGCTTTTTCTTGCCATCGAAAATCTGACACTTATGGCATGTCATAACTAGTTGGTGAGTGTTAGGAAATAAGGTAGGCCAATAATAGCTGGCTCTAAGGATTTTGTTCGCTTTGTTTTGCCAGTAGAGATGGCCCCCACATTCCCCTTCATGCATTTCGTGCATAATTTTCTCTGCATCAGACTCAAGCAAATATTTAAGCAGCATACCAGTGGGATTTTTCCAATACAGAAGACCATCTATAATGCAAAACCTTAAATAATTTTGTTTAAGAAATCTTGTTTTGTTTTTGATAAATTTGGAGGAGCATTTAGATAAAATAATACATAAATAATATCTTCATACCAAGGTGAATCTAGAAACATTTGTTCAACATGAGGGGATGTGCATTATTTTTGTTCTTCTAAGGCATCAAAAAAATTTATATCTAAAGCTTGGAGGTTGGTTTCGGCCATTAGTCTTGCAAGTTCTTGTCCTTTAACTAGTTTGGTAGGTCGGATTTCCAAGTCATATTCTAAGATGATAGCGATCCATTTTCCCCTTTTACCATCGGGATCTTGGTTTAAAATTTCTTTGACGATAGCATTAGGGACGAAAGCGATGACATGAGAATGTAAGATGTAAAATCGGAAATCTTTTAGTGCTTTTACTAATGCGAATGCCTGTTTTTCCATGATGTTATATTTCAAGGGAGCATCTCTTAGGGATTTGCTGAAAAAGGCAATGGGTTGCTCTTGCCCGGTTGCGTTTTTTTGCAACAATACAGCAGCTATCGTGTGTTCTGAGGCAAATGAAAAGATGTAAAAATCTTTGGTGAAATCAGGGCTTATCAATACTGGTGTTTCAGTTAGGGCCTTCTTAACTAGTTCAAAATATTTTTTGGCTTCTGTAGTCCATTAACCCCGACCTCTTTCTTCAGCATATTTGTGATATCTCTCAGGAGTTCGGCAAGGTTTGGGATGAATATTCTCAAGAAATTTATCTTTCTGATAAAGGACTGCATCTCCTTTATGTTTCTGGGGTGACTTATTTGCAATATGCCTTCAATTCTCTGGGGGTCTATTTTTATTCCCTCTTTCGAAATAATGTGACCTAGGAGTTTTCCTTCTTCTAGACCAAAAAGTGTTTTCTTGGGGTATAGGGATAAACCGTATTTTCTACATTTGTTAAAAACCTTTCTTAAGTGTACCAGGTGTTCTTCATATGATTTAGAATATATCATAATATCGTCAAGATATATGACTATGAAAAAACCTATGTCTTCTGAGAAAGCTATGTCCATGGCTCTTTGGAATGTAGCACCAGCATTCATCAATCCAAAAGGAATTTTAACGTACATCAAGGTGCCCCAAGGTGTGGTGAAAGTTGTTTTGTGTTGATCAGTGGGGTAAACCAGCACTTGGTTATAACCAGAAAAACCGTCAAGCAATGAGATTCTTTTAGCACCTACTACCTTTTGAAGTATGTGGTCCATTTTGGGCAAGGGATAGTTGTCCTTTAAACAGGCCCTATTTAGGTTTCGAAAATCGATACAGAGTCTAATTTCTCTGGTCTTTTTCCTAACTGATACTAGATTTGAGACCCATTCAGAGTACCGGAGAGACACTATTATCCCAACATCATACATCTTTTTGATTTCTTTTTCCACCAAAGGTAATAATACTGGGTTTATCCTTCTGAAATTCTGTTTGAAAGGCTTCTGGTTTTCTTTGAGGGGAATCTTATGTTGGATGATACTTGTGTCGTATGATTTCAAATCCTGGTATCCCCATGCGAACACATCTTTAAATTCTTTAAACAACTTGATGTATTTATGTTTTATGTGAGGCGGAAGGGTTTTGGATAGTTTGATCTTTCTAGGTTCCTCTGAGCTTCCTATGTTATATTCTTCTATGTCGTCCTTAGTAGATTCCATTTTTGGCATTTTGGCCACATCGTTAAAATCAAACAATTCCTCTAGAGGCACAAGCCCTTTGGGTATGGTGTCATTTTCGTAATGTAAGACTTCGAGTTCTCTTGGGTCAATGTCTTCTCCTATCTCAGTTTCATATGAATGATCTATCAGGTTTATATTCGTCCAAGAAGGTGGATTTATCTCTTGGTCTTGATTTTGGCTGTATTTCTTTTCTTCATTCTCTAAGTCTTTTTTGGTTTCTTCAAATTCATTCCTAGATTGTAACAAGTCATCAATTTGATCATCATATTTGAATATTTGCCAATGGTCAATATTATCTGGTACTGTAGGGCGATGTTTGACCTGAATACTATATTTTTCACTCAAACATGGTGTTTGGCCATTGCTTGCAGCGAAGGCGAGCTCGTTAGCCAGACCATTTTGAATCCTAGGAATATAAGTGAGTTCATACTTCTCGAAGGTTTTGAGGATGTCTAAAGTTGCATTTCTGTATTCTCTTAGTCTTGGGTTTTTCGCTGAATATTCACCTTTAATTTTCCTAATTACAAGTTCTGAATCTCCTTGGGCTGATACTTTCTTGGCGCCTAAGTCCTTAAGTATGTGCAGACCGATGTGAAGGGCCTCATATTCTGCAATGTTATTAGTACATGGGAATTCTAATCTAAAATAATGACCTTCATTAGTATTGTGTATCCAGATACCAGCCCCTGAACCAATTTTTCCACAAGAACCATCAAAGTTTATACTCCAAAGAGATTCCTTTTCATACATGATACTGAGTTGTTTTTCAGGTTTCTTGGAGTTTTGGTCATTAGTCTCTATGTCCAGTAACGGGAAAAGTGTTTCTGATGGTTTGAAAACCTCCTCATTTTCCATTAGCTGCTTGTTTATATCACTTTCATTGTATAAGATAAAAGAATCTAAATTTGAATGAATGGAATAAATGGGAGTATTGTTCGGCTTATCCCTGTTGCTAACCATGTATTTCATGTGAGTCTCTCGGTATAATCTCCTAGTCTGGTTGAAAACTGGGATGGTAGCGAATGACATATCCATCTGAAGATTTCCTTGTATTTTGGCAACCCATGCCCTTGATAGTAGCATTCCATACTTAGGAGGGATATCGGCCACTACTACGTCCATGACTAAGTTTTTCGCTGGTAGTTGCGTTAAAGAAAAACCTAGGTTCTTTATTAGACCTAAGCATTTGACCTGACTTGAGTCAAAAGAGTACAGGTTTTTGTAAGGTTGAGTTAATTCTAGTCCCAGGTTTTCCATAATTGCTTTAGGCATGAGGTTATGGGAGGCACCAGAATCTAACATGGCATTATGTAATATCTTGTCCCATATGTTCAAACTCACATAGAAAGGAGAAACAGTTCCTTCTTGGTATTCACCTTCTATTTTCGGGCCGAATAAGAGCTCGGGTTTGTCATCAGTTAGATTTAAAGTATCTGCCTCGCTTCCTATGTCAAAAAATTTGAATATTTGAGATCTATACCTATCTACAGTTATTAGTTCAGTAAGGGGTATGGTAATTTTTATTTTGGAAATTTCCCCTTTGAAACTAAAAGGAGTTTGTAGTTTGGACAGGTTTGTTTCAGCTTTCTCGGACATGACTTTTTCTATGCTCTTAATTTGCTGACTCTGGTTTGGGACTTTGTTTGACACAGTCACCTCGGGGGTCTTTGTGGATGTACTAGAAGTATCTGAGCCAAGACTTGTTTGAATAGTTTTATTTTTGTTTTGGTCAATTTTCTTGGCCACAATTTTGTTGTTATCCATGGCTTTTTTAAGGATGGTATTAGAGTCTTTAGCAGTGTCAGGGCTACCCTTCTTGGAGTGGTCTTGGTTTTTCCTGCTTCTAAGGTTATACTGTCTGTGAGCTTCTATGATGGAATTCTGAAAATCTATGGCAGGATCTTTGAGATCTTCATAGTTGGTTTCGTCCTGACTTGGAGAGCATAACTCTTGCTCTTCTGCTGTAAGGTAAACCTCACTCTCGTTATCAGAACCTATGAGGTTCCAATGATTTTCATCAATGGGTTCTGTATCCCTATCATCTTCTTCCACATAATTTTAATTAAATGGTGGCCTAATTTGTTGGTCATTTTCCCTTGGTCTGTTTTGAGGTTGTTCCCTCCTAAAATTTTGGTTTCGGTTTCTGTTTGGAGGGTTTGGCTGATTGTCCCTAACAGGGGCCTTCTCACTTATATTTTCCCACATTTTGGCCATGGAACTAACTAAGTCATCTATTCTAGGATCTAAGGAAGGGGATTAAGTGGAGACCTCATCCCGGTATGTGACTTTCCTTTCTGATCTAGTTCTAGCTCTCTTTTCTGCTAAGTTGGCCTCTGCCCTTATGGCTACCTTTTGCATTTCCTCTAGGGTAGGGGGGTCCTTGTCTCTTAGCTGATAAGTCATGTCTGGGTCAAAACACTCGGGGAACTTTGCCAAGGCTGAACCAAGTGGGGGTTTGAAGTGAGGTGGGAGGGCGTTATACACACTGTTGAATCTAGTGCAGTATCCCTGGACACTTTCCCCATTTTCCCGTTTTAGATTGTTATATTCTGACAGGATTTGAATAGGGTTCTTTCGGATTTCCCACTTGTTTATGAAGGTTTGGTAGAGTTCTGGGGGGTTGTGGATGCTGTTTGGAGTTAAGCTCTTAAACCATTTTTTGGGTTCTCTGCCCAGGCTTTGGGCGAACATTCTCATTCTGATCGTCTCGTCTTCTACTTCCAAGTATTCAAAGGTATCGCTAATATTATTTACATGTTGTTGAGCTATGGCAGTCTCTTCTCCGGTAAAGTGTGGGATTTTGGCTTGATATTCATGTGGTAAGGGAGCCAAGGGCTGTGGCAACACCAAGGGTGCGTACCAAGCTGCCATGACGAGAGCTAATGGATGATGTACAAGATGAGGGCTTGTGGGATGAGCTGAGGTGGTTTGGATGGGTGTGGTGGATGTACTTGGACTAGTGACCTGGTTTTGAGCAGATCTGGGATGGTATGAGCCAAAGTGATGGAGAAGCTGAAAGTAGGGAGGTGTGGTAGGTGAGGCTTCTCTACTAGGACTCTGTGGCAGATCTAGGGACTCAAGATCGTCAAAGTCTATCTTACCTTGTGACTTGCTTTTAAAAAGGGTTTTTTGTTGATTTTAAGTCAAAGGGGAAATCCTGCAAGGTAGCGAGATGTTCGGGTACTGATCTTTCTTTACGGATGGACCTATCGGTAGCTAAATTGCCAGTTTGGGAGGCTTGCCACAGAATCTTCTCTGGATCATCTACTATGATAGGGGGATTTGGGTCTGGATGAGATCTGGTGTTGATTCTTCGTGAAGCCAGATTTCGGGTTTAGAGTTTAGAGAGGATGGTATTTGTGAAAGTTTTGGATGGATGGCCTCTCTAAGGTTATACTAATGTGAAGGATGGTCAAAACCAAAAGGATGGACTAGTGGAGTCGCCAGGTGGATTTTTATGAAAACTATGGTCCACCACCAATACTATCAACGATGCTTGGGAAAAAGTTTTATAGCAACTTTGAGATGGGAACTTGCAAAGAAAAGAGGTTCACTTGGTTTCAACAGTTTGCTAGGCTGTATGGACAAGCTAATGATTCTCTTGGCAAGAAGGTTTCTGCTGATCTCCTATGTTTAGGTGAGGTTTTCTGAATCGCTAAGTTTAAACTTAGCTTGTCACTGATTACAGATTTTCCACCCTAAGTTTAATTCTTGGAAGGATGAGTTAGCAGAAAGGTATGGTTTATGAATTTTTGGTCTTTTATGGAGTTTTTAGGCCTACTGGAGGCTAGTGGAGTTGCCAAGTGGAACTTGGTTGTTTTTGTAAAGACGTATCTATGGTCCACCACCAGTAACAAGGGAAAAAGCCAATCTGGGAATGTTTTGGGGTTTTTCTGAGTTTTTATGTGCAACCTATGGTTTATTTAAAGTATTCTAAACTTTTTTCATCACTTTGCTAGGGTGGCGAGAACAAAAAAAGTTTACTCTAAATGGTTTTATGGACTGCTTACCTGTTTAAGTTTTGAAGACTAATGAATCTACAAGAGTTTGCTAGACTGTTATGTACTCATTTAGTCCCACCGTGATCGCCATTATGTTAGTGAGTGGTGGGATAGGTCGATCAGATAGTATTCTAAATTTTAGCAAATTAGTAAGGCCTACTGGAGGCTAGTGGAGTCGCCAGGTGGATTTTTAGTTGTTTTGAGGTATATGTGTATGGTCCACCACCAATACTATCAAAAACCAATCTAAGGGAGTTTTTTTGGGGTTTTTCTGAGTTTTTTATGTAGTCCTAAGGTTTTTAAGAGTGTCCTACAGCTGAGTCATCATTTTTCTAGGATGGTGAGACAACCAGATTCTACTTTTCTAAGTTTGACTGAGATTTTGAGAGTTCCTAAGGGATACCTAAGATGTTTTGACTCAAAGTCCCACCGTGATCGCCATTATGTTAGTGAGCCATGGGATAGGTCGATCAAATAGTATTCTAAATTTTAGCAAAGTAGTAAGGCCTACTGGAGGCTAGTGGAGTCACCAGGTGGATTTTTAGTTGTTTTGAGGTATATGTGTATGGTCCACCACCAATACTGTCAAAAACCAATCTAAGGGAGTTTTTTTGGGGTTTTTCTGAGTTTTTTATGTAGTCCTAAGGTTTGTAAGAGTGTCCTACAGCTGAGTCATCATTTTTCTAGGATGGTGAGACAACCAGATTCTACTCTTCTAGGTTTGACTGAGATTTTGAGAGTTCCTAAGGGATACCTAGGATGTTTTGACTCAAAGTCCCACTGTGATCGCCATTATGTTAGTGAGCGGTGGGATAAGTCAATCAGATAGTATTCTTAAGGCTGTTGGAATGTTTAGGGAATCTAAGTTTGTTTGTTACTGAGAGTCCCACCGTGATCGCCATTATGTTAGTGAGCACTGGGATAAGTCAGCCAGATAGTATTCTCAAAGGTCTCTAAAGATTAGGGAAACTAAGTTTGTTTATTACTCAGAGTCCCACGGTGATCGCCATTATGTTAGGGTGGCGATGAGGTGGCTTAATCGGATAGTAACCTAGAGTTTGGTAAAATAGTAAGGCCTACTGGAGGCTAGTGGAGTCGCCGGGTGGATTTTTAGTTGTTTTGAGGTATATGTGTATGGTCCACCACCAGTACTGACAAAAACCAATCTAAGGAAGTTTTTTGGGGTTTTCTGAGTTTTTATGTGCAGCCTAGTTTGTAAGAGTGTTATAAACCTGATTCATCACATTGCTAAGATGGTGAAACGAAGAGTTTACTCTAAATGATTCTATATGCTGATGGTTTATGTTAAATGTTGAAGGACTAAAGAGTCTATAAGAGTTTTCTAGACTGTCATGTACTCAATAAGTCCCACCGTGATCGCCATTATGTTAGGGTCCCGTGATTTGGCTGATTGGAAAGCCAAATGACAGTGTAACATCAAACCAATCTTTGGAGCCCAAGGACCTAGCATTCCTGGACTCAGAGAGGGCTCTCTCTATTTGTGTAAGGGATATCTGTGTGTTTGCTTATTGTGTTCTGATTTTAGGCTAGTTATGAAGTAGGTTTTTTTGGTTTTGGTTTTTAAGGTTGTGAGGGATGAAACTGATCAAATATATAAGATAGGTAAAAAGATGTCAGATCAACTGGGCTATGGGGTCGAAAAGGTCAAGAAAGCTATCAGACGGTGATACAAGGCTGTTGAAGGGCCGATTTGATTCGAGGTAGAAAGGATCTTTGGGAAAAATGGAGTATAATGAACATCAAGTTTGTGAACAACAAAGGATTTCAAGCATAACTAGTTTAATAGCTGACATAAACATGGTAAGGAAACCATTAATCATGAGAAATGTAACTACAAGCTAATCAATACATAGAAATAAACATTCAAGCCATGCATAGAGATATATAACTCTCTAACTTTGGGAAATGGCTATCAGACTTTGGGGAAATACACTTAAGAGAGACAAACAACTTGAATCACTATGTCGGAATGCCTAAACACAGTACTTCAAATTATTGGGCACTTTGAAAACAATATTGCATAGTCTTAGGCAAAGGGCAAGATCGAAACAAGACCTCCTTGGTTCAACAAATGACAATCTAATCAGTCAAAGAGAAATTTCGTGGATGGAGCTATGGCTAGCCATTGGTAAGCAGGGCGTACCGTAAATCATACTTAACATGCATAAAACCATGAATGAAATAAGCAACAATATCCTTAAGTTATTAAAGAGCAATCAAGAATTCTTTAATGTGACTAAGGAAGAAGAAAACATGGAAGCTATGAAGAAACAGGAAATTTGAGGTGCCTCCAAGGGCATGTCTCAAATTTGTTCTCTACTGATCTATAGCAAGCAATAAACATGGATTCATGAATGAAAACTAGAAAAAAAAACAAATAAAGAGACACTATACCATTCTACCAAGTCATGGAATCCAACAACAATCCTCTTTCATCATCCAAGAACATCCAAGAGACTATCCAAGAGCATGAGACAAGTATTTCTTCCAAAGCTTATATGACCATATATTGCTTCTATCATCAAGTTCAGCCTTCTATTACAATGAATCCTCTTGGAATATATAGGCCAAAGAGGAGGAAAACCAACCAAGGCAACTAGCTAGTCATTGGTTCAAAATAAATATCTAAACTTGTCCTTGAGGCTTTGCAAAGCCCAAGGCACAAAATATCTAATAAATATCTCAAAAATTGCTAAAAAAGGGAAATATATTGACTTTTCATAACTTCTCATGTGCAAAAATAACTAAACGCACATGAGGAAAAAGCAGTTTTTAAAGGTTCAAATTTTACAAAAATACTCAAAAATTACATCAGCAAAAGGTCCCCTGACTTGCCCGCAACCTTTGGCAGCCTTCCCGATGTCGAAACGAGACTCATGATAGCTCGTTGGAAATATCTGAGTGTCTAATTTCTGGAGAAACTGAAATTTTTTCAATCTGATGCCTGGAATTCCTCCAAAAATAGGACTGTGTGTAAAAAACCAGAAAATAAAGTTTGCTGATAGACCGGGCAGAGTGTGGAAAAATTGGGCATTTTTTGACGTTTCGGAGGAGTGAATGATCTTCAAATGTCCTGAAAATAGCTGAGTGTGTGCTCCTAAAATTATGGCATCCAATGATACCATTCTCCTCCATTGACGATTCCCCAAACTGAAATGGCGAAGCCCATGAGTTTTGGGCAAAAACCCAAAAATGCCAAAAAACCAAAATATGTCGAAATTTGCCCAAAATTGGTGAGCAGGACTCTCAAGGGTTTTTAGAAACATTTCTAGAAGCAGAGGCCAAAAACTGAAGTTCTTATATGTCTTTTCTCACTTTCCACACCGGGCGCTTCCCTTTAACTGTCTCCTAGCCCTTTATAAACATTCAACAAGCCATTACCCTTCTATCACTGCTTCTCTTTTTGATATCATTGTTTTGATAAAGGAAAGTTGGTTTCAAATGCTTTGCAAAATATCTTCTTTGATATTAGGTCCCTGCTCCTCCAAAACACTGTCTTTTCTCCCTTTGTATGCCAATCAATAAGTAAATTCAAGAACAAATACACAGTCAATAAAAGATATACACAGTCAAAGGGCCACTGTGTTTGGGTAAGGTTACCCATCTCTTTGTGTTTTGAGGACAGCACAACAGCCTTGTAGAAAGCAAACACTTCTCCTAATCAAGATGCTGCCCTTGTATTCACCAATGCTCACCCACAATTTTGTCAATACCTCCAAATGGCAACTTATAGTTTCATATACTATTATTCTCTTTCAAAACATTCACTTAAAAAATCTTGACTTACACCACGGCCTTTACTGCCTCAAACATTGTCTAGCAATTTGAATTTAAGGGGGGCAAGACAAAAATACCTTGAAACAGGATGGCAATCTTTGCTTGAGAGTTGGAGCCACTTTGAGAGCAATTTGGAGGCGTTTTAAAGGCTTGTCATAAGCGCGACGTGTTTGAATGGGAGAGTGCCGTGCAAAAAAGGTTGTCAGGTCACCTGTCGGGCTGACGGGACCAACGCCTACAGGCGTTCCGCGCGCTCCTACAGGCACGCCGCGCGGCCTTGTATTTCTATGGAAAATGTGCGCCTGAACGCGCCGCGCAGGTGTACAGGCACGCCGCGCAGTCAATAAGCCCGAAAACTCTGTGAAATTGCACCCCAAAACTAAATTCTCGATCCAGTGAACAGCGAAGAGGAGTTTGACTTGTGGTTTGAGAGATTTGAAGAAGCTTGCAACGGTCCCTTCATTCCTTTGAATGCAAACAAATCAAAATCCCTTGACTCTGACTTGTGAGGGTTTTTTTTAATTTCTTCTTTGAAACAAATGCCTTGGTTTGTTTTTGAAAACCAAAATGATTTTAAATGTGCCATGAGGGGCCCATTATTTGAACAATGTTGTCAAAAGGATGTGCGTGCTTTTAAACAACTTTAATAGGTATTAACCTATTCATTTATAGAAAATATCCAAATGTTCAAACTCTGTTCACTGTGCTTACATGTTTGAAAGGTAACTTCTGCCAATGTTGAACCTTTAGTGATAATTTCAACATGGAAGATCCACTTAATAATATACCAATGATTGATAGAGCATCTTTTTCCATTTGCAAAGAGATGACCTATCTCTTCAAAACTTGATTTGGCACTTTCTGCTCCGTATACTTATATCTGCTTGCTAGAGGGAAACTAGATCAAATCCACCTTGTGATTGTAGAAGCATTCTCCAAATGATGCTTCTTTCTGACTGTGGGTGAGACCTAGTTGTATTCGCCCGAGCTTTACTGTCCTCTGTCTATCAAGAAGGGCATTTTCTTCTAAAAACTTTTCCTCTATTCAAAATTCAACAGCAAAGTGCCTTTGACCTATTTTCATAAGGAAACTGCCTTCCTTTGTAACAGTGGCATGCATATTTTTCTTTTAGTGAGTTTCAAAACCTGAAAAACATGTCATGATATTTCTTGCACAATTTTTTAACTTTTGTGTTCAGTTGTACTGCATTTATGGGAAAACTAAGCTAAAATTTCCTTCTGTCCACTATGATGTATATCTGAAAGGAAATTTTTTCATGAACAGAAAAAATACAGGGCCCTTTGAAACACAATTTTTATTTCCTTTGGCCTGTGTCATGACCTATCTCTCAACCAACATCAAAGTTGTTTTATTTGGGCTCCAGGCTGATTTTTGGAAAGAAACCCTGATAAGAGACAAGTTTAACCTCTTGGATTACAGTGGTACCCCTACTTCCTTCTTTGTCTTTTACATCATTTCTCTGTTTCAACTGTCTCCTTTTGCTCTTACCACTTATCTCTTGATCATTCAAACCTTGAAATCATTCACTACCCTGGCCCTTTGCTTATAAATGAAGGAGGCACTTTCAACCCTCTGCTTGTAGATGAAGGAGGTTCTTCAGTCTTCAAAAACCTTCTGCTTATAGATGAAGGAGGTTTTTCAGTCATGTTATATCATCAGCCCTGTGACAGTGCTATTTTTCCTTTTACTGTCCTTTCAGGCTTTGAATGTGATCGCAAGAGCTTAATGAAAAACTCTTTGCTCTGTAGTTGTATCCCAGGCTCAAGGTCACATTGAGAAGTAGTTGTCTTCTCATGTGGAGCCAAATATTATCTTCTGGGATGCTGGTATGCCTTTGTCCTTGAAAGATTTATTTAAAATACTGTAAAAGCACCTAGAATCAGTTTGACTTATGGTCCATGTATTGCTGAGACTTGAGGGTGTATTAGTGGTGTGACCTATAGCTGTATCCAACTTTATTTGCAGAAGGGGAAGGTCTGTTATGACTGGTCTATAGCAGATGGAGTTTCTTTGGCTATTGGATAGTTCGCCAAGGGAGAAATGCCTAAAGTGCCACTTCCTAACTTAGGGGAGACTTTTGGACAGATTTGGATTGTTTATTTAGAGCTGATGGGCAGACTAGTGTGGCTGAGGCTAGGTAGGAGTTGATAATGAGGTTTCATCTCGTCATGGGCGGACTAAAAGGCAAGAGGGAAAAAAACGTTTATGGGTGTTTTCCAGCTGGCAAATTTGACAAATTTTTAAATCAGCTGCTAGAAAACTTGGCTGTTACAACTATTCATCACCAACAAATGAAAAATACTGATGACTAACACACTCTTTGAGAGGAAAACCCGCACAAATTATTCTTATAGAGATTCCAATTGAAAAATACCAAGACCAAGACCCTTGACCTATTAGCCACTCCAAGACAAAGAGACAAATCCTCTTCTTTACTCCTCTTTCGCATGAGATCCTCATCATTTCCTTGATACCAAGATCTACATCATTTCCTTGACAATATTGTCCCCTTCATGGAGCCCTTATCTCTAAGATGATACTAAATCCATACCGAGACCATTATAACTGAGACCATTAGTATTGTTTCATCATCGAGACCATTGGAATTTTACCTGTTGTATCTTAAGAGACAATTCCTTGGCTGTGAAAAGGAATCAGTGCTTAAGACCTTTTTTTTTAAATGTGTCACATAAGTAATTATATCAGGTGGTCTTTGTTCAATCCCTTTGGAAACTAATTCTTTAAAACTCTTAATAATCTGGTATAATGAAAAACTCTACATTGCCATTAATTGCTGACATATGAATGGAAAATAAGAACTGTAGAAGAAACTCAAAATGATATGTTGTAACACAAAATCTACCACTTTAAATTTCAGAATGAATTTATGGAGAGAGAGGAAACTAAAAATAATATGTTGTAAACACATAATCAATTACTTTTAAGTTCCAAGTTAATTTGTGAGGGGAGAGGAGTCGCAGTGAAGGAGCGCAAATTAAGGTTATTTAACTCTTACTCACAGATGTAATTAAGAGACTGGAAACTACTTTACTTCACTTCATTCCAGGAAGAAAGGATACAAAATGGCACAGGAAAAATGAATCAGCATCAACAGTTGCAGGAAACTTGATGCTTATTTCATTAATTCCTCAGAAAATTAAGTACCAAATTTTTAGTCTTGTAGAGGTCCAAAACTTGAAACCCTCTTTATTTCTTTCTGTCTTGCTTAAATACATCAAAAACAATTCGTAACTGCTAGAAATTCTTGAAACTACTTCGACTACCTAAACTATTAAAACTACTTATTACATTGCAATTGAGGACATCACTATAGCTTCGATCTTAACAAACAAAGAAACAAATTAAAACTTGAAATATTATTCTTTTGTTGGATCTGATTTGTTGCTAATACATCTCCCTGAAGTGCTGATGTGTCTCCCTGACATATCGGACATCCTTGCCCTGCATTTCTTCTAGAGTTCAATATTTGTCTTTTCCGCTTACTTTCATGTCTTTTATGTTTTTGATGTGGTATTCGAACATTTCTCCAATAACGCCTCTTTGCCCAACTTGACCCAGCTGTTGCATTTCCAACAGTGCTGCTATATGATCTGTTTGTCTGACTCCAACTATGTCTCTGCTTTTCAAACAATTTTGTCATGTCCCCTTCTGCCTAACTCTGCCTCTTCTGCTCATTCTTGCAGCATTCAGTCTTCCATTTATTTACAAGGCACAACCGCATACAACACTGTTCTGCACGGGGTCGGGCGTTACCCAAGTATATTACCCGCGTTCTCATTTCATCATAAAACAACGCAATTATAAATAATCATGGATTCATCATAAAACAACGCAATTATAAATAATCATGGACTTTAAATAAATTTAAATTAACCTTTGAATGGTATCGCGTCCTCCTTTCCATCGCATTTAGACTTTCTATGCTACTCCATTATAAGCCTCCTCTTACCTCCGATGTGATTTCTCAAAGGAAAGGCCCTTACTTCCAGATTTTAAATCCTTTGAAATTTAACTCTGAAACTACATCGCATCCGCCCCTTATCGCATTTCAGCCTTCGGCGTTTCTTTTTTGATTTATTCCTCCTGATCTTTGTGATTGCGACGTGCGATATGCAATAAAGGTAGGGATGACGTGGCAAGTGGAGGTGGAGCGGATTGCAAATCCCAATCGTTGATATGAAACCTTGCCACACTTCGCATTTCAGCCTATATAACATATTCTTGAGCGTCATTCCTCTTGAGCTTGCGATGTGCGATGTGCGATAAAGGTGGGGATGATGTGGCAAGTGGAGGTGGGGTCGATCGCAAATCGCAAGCGGTGATATGAAACCTTGTCGCACTTCACATTTCGGCCTTTATAGAATATTCCTTAGCGCCATTCCTCCTAATCTTATGATGTGCAATGTGCGATAAAGGTAGGGATGACATGGCAAGTGGAGGTGGGGACAATCGCAAATCGCATATCGGCGTTCATAACATAGTTCATGAGCGCCATTCCTCCTGAGTTTTGAGATTGCGATATGCGATATGTGGGCAGGTCTTCCACATGAAATTGTGATTAAGCCTCCGCACATTGTTCTGCACATATATTTTCACGACTTCGACCCTAACCTATGTGCAATGTTCTGAACACATCAATCGGCTTGAGTTTTGAACTGCTCTGCACGCGAATAAGCTCGACTTGACCTTTATTACATGCTTTTATGCTTTGATGCTCCTCTGGCTTAGATTACACTTCCAATGTTGTCGCTTCCCTAATTTTGGTTCCAACGCACATGTGATGATGAATCCTCATTGAGCTTGTGGTTATCCTTTCGAGCATATTATAGGTCTTCTTGAAATTTTAACAATTGTTCCTCAACAACCTTCAATTTCTCAGACCCTCTCTTGACTTTTAGCTGAGTTAAATTATGCTACAACATCTGGCTCCAATTGGGGACATCACTTTGGCAGCAAAGTGATGAAAACTTGTAGATCAGTAGCCTTTATTGGGCATGGAGTCAAAGAGAGCTTGCAGATTAGTAGTCGTTATTGGGCATGGATTCAATCCCAAATGGGAGCTGATCCAGTATGAAATCCTCCCGAAACCTGCTACACTTTGGACTTCTTCCTTTATTCTTAAGTTGAAAATACCGAACTATAAATACTACAACTAAAAATGCTCAAATTCTGAGATTATTTATGCACAACTCCTATATATTTATTCGTGTCTAAACTTAATCAGGTGGAGTCAGCCTTCCAATGGCACCAATCCAACATCTGCGTGATAGACCTGATGCCTCCATACTATTGAAATTTGAATATCGCAATAGGGAGGTACCATGAAAGTTTTTCAGATACAAAGCTTTTCACATACCTTAACCTCGGATTCATAATTGGCTTGAAGGTGCTAGCTACAACTGCTAAAGAATATGCCAATCTATCCTCCTCTCGCGGAGTAAACTAAAGATTGAAGGCTTCTGGAAATATCAACAAGAATCCAACTCATGTGCCTTCCTTGGAGTAGGCACCATCAAAGTAGCATTTCCAACTCTTTTTTGAGTGTATCTCATTATTTACCACTGTTGAAGGGAGTTACTTCCTTGTGGCTTCAGCAAATTATGCATCTTCATGTAGCATGAAACATGAAAGATATTTTATTTCTTGACTATAAAAAGGGTAATTTCTTGCATCTTTCCTGGTAGTGGTCTTCACGTACCTTGTTTCCCTGTAAAATATCCTTTCTTCCCCATTGAAAACAGGAATGATAGCATAAGTGAAATATAATTTTAGAACACCTCCCATCTTTTCTCCCCAAGATCTTGACAGGAGCATTCCATACCTGGCTGGAATGTCAGCAACAACTACATCCATGACTATACTCTTTGCTAGAATTTTTGCCAAAGAAACTACTACATCTTTAATTAACCCAACACATTTCACCCTTTTGGAATAAAATGAATACATATCCCTATAAGGTTTGGTAATCTACAGGTTTAGTTTCTTCATAACAAAAAATGGCATGAGATTATGGGATGCTCCTGAGTCCAGCATACAATTATGGAGAGTAAAATCATGAAGCAATAGAGAAATATAGAATGGTGGAATAGAAGGATCTACTTATTCTACATGAGGACCAAAGGTGACCACTCACTTCTCTTCTTGTAAGTTCACAGTGTCACTTATATCTTCAATCTGTGTGAGATTAATAAATTCTGAAATTTCTTTCTTGTAGACTGGAAATTTAGCTAATTCTAGAAGAGGTACCTCAACTTTTACTTTCTCAAACTCTTTTGTCAAACATAAAGCATGAGTTTGTTTAACATTCTTTACAGGTTCTTCTTCACTCTTTCTAGAATTTTCCGCTTGTTCGAGTACAAGAACAACTCTCTCCAAATTATTAGTATCAACTGATTTAATCTGGGAAGGTTCTTCCTGCTGCACATATCTTCTATTAATTGAATTTATAGGTTTCTCCCCATTACTGAATTTTTTTACAGGGTCCTTTTGTTGTGGAGTCGCCATTGGAGGAGGAATAGAATCTTGTTGTTCACATTCATTATCCTACACTTTAGATCTATTTCTAGACCTTAAATCATACTTTTTATGTAACTCATCTTGCATGAAATCTGTGAATTTCCTACAGTATTTATGTAACTTAAGCTTCAGCATATTCTCCCTCACAATCTTCCTCTTTATCCTCTTCTATTGTGTACATAGCAGATATTTGATCTTCAGCTTCCTTTTGGTCATCTTCTGTTGACTCTCTGAGTGCTGCTTCTATATACAATGGTGCTTGGACCTGGTCTTGATCTCTTCTTTCTCTCTGCAAAATTTGCAGGGGTTTTTTCTGAATTGAGGATTAAATCCTCCTCTGTTGTGTTGTACTTGTCTTTGGGAGATTTTACTTTCCAATTCCATCTTAACTAGCTTATTTGACAGATTTTTTATCGCCTTTGTCATATCTTCAATTCTTTGATCTTGCGATGATTCTTCTTTTGCTTTCCCCTCCTCTTGGACTGGTTGTTTCCCTTTCGCCTTCCCAGCTACAGTCATATTAGCTTCAATTTCTAAAGCATATGTCTGTATCTTCTCTAGAGAAGGGGATATCCTTTCTCTAAGTGTGAAACTAAAATCGACTTCAAAAGCCCCAGCAAAAACCACCTTTGCTCCAAAAGGAGGGGGCTTCATTTCTACAGGAAACCTATTATACAATTTATTGAATATTTGATTCAATCTGATATATTCTCATCTAATTTTCTTTTGATTGCATTGAATTTTGTTAGTGAATATCCATGATCCATTTTTTCACCCCATCTCTGAGTGAATTGATTTTCCAGTTCATCCCATGTATTAATAGAATCATTTGGCAATCCCTTAAACCACTTTCTAGCCTCTCCATCTAGAGACTGAACAAAAATCCTCATTACAACATCACGATGTTCTACATTCATATTTTCAGCAAAATTACAAAACAGAGGCAAGTGTTTTTCTACAGTTATTTCATCTTCTCCAGTAAAAAGTGGGAGTAATTTAAGATACTCTTGAGGCATCGCATTCATTGTTTGTGGAAGGTTAAGTGGAGCATATTTTTTCAAAAAAAAGGCCGGTTCTTCCATGTTTTCACCTTGATTGATTGTTCCTTGGTTAGATGCAATCAATGAACCTGCTGTGAAAATAAACGGAGGTGGGGGTAAAACTGATATGGGAGTGGGTTTATGGACAATGGAAGAGGGACTAGAAACTGGAGTTTGTTGAGCTTGAGTAAAAGTAAAAGAAATGGACTCAAAGGAGTGTTCTTCCAACGTAGGTTCTTGAAAATAAATTGGTGTGAAAGGTGAGTCTTGCTCCAAGAAACGAAGTACTTTATATATATCTTCAAACAAAATATTACCATAACTACTGCCAGGAGCAAAAAGTGTAAGACTAGGTGTTGAGGGGGTTTTGGGTTTCTGAACCCTTTTAGAAACCAATATTTCAGGGTCTGAAAAAGCAAAGACCTTCTGTTGTGAGGTATCCAACCTCGTGTGAGGCCTTTTGTGAGCCAGAATTCTGAGATTAACAAACAGAGCCAAATATTTCCTCCTCACTAAACGACCAAAGGAAATAGTGTGAAAAACCCAGGGAAAATAAACTTTGTCTCTTCATCCCCGGCAACGGTGCTAGAAAATGTTGTATCTTAAGAGACAATTCCTTGGCTGTGAAAAGGAATCAGTGCTTAGGACATTTTTTAACAATGTGTCACAACATTAATTATATCAGGTGTTCTTCGTTCAATCCCTATGGAAACTAATTTTTAAAACTCTTAATAATCTGGTATAATGAAAGACTCTACAATGCCATTAACTGTTGACATCTGAATCGAAAAGAAGAATTGTAGAAGAAACTCAAAATGATATGTTGTAACACAGAATCTACCGCTTTAAATTTCAAAATGAATTTATGGAGAGAGAGGAAACTCAAAATAATATGTTGTAAACACAGAATCTATTACTTTTAAGTTCCAGAGAGAATTTGTGAGGGGAGAGGAGTTGGAGTGAAGGAGCACAAATTAAGGTTATTTAACTCTTACTCGCAGATGTAATTAAGAGATCGGCAGCTACTTTACTTCACTTCATTCCAGGAAGAAGGGACACAAAATGGCATAGGGAAAATGAATCACCATCAATAATTGCAGGAAACTTGATGCTTCTTTCATTAATTTCTCAGAAAAGTAAGTACCAAAGTTTTATTCTTCCGGGTACAAAACTTGGAACCCTCTTTCTGTCTTGCTTAAATACATCAAAAATAGTTTATAACTACTAGAACTTCTTGAAACTACTTCGACTACCTAAATTGTTAAAAATACTTATTACATTGCAATTGAGGATATCACTATAGCTTCAATAGTAACAAACAAAGAAACAAATTAAAACTTGAAATGTTATTCTTTTTGCTAGATCTGATTTGTTGTTGATACATTTCCCTGAAGTGTTGATGTGTCTCCCTGACATATCAGACATCCTTGCCCTGCATTTCTTCTAGAGTTCAATATTTGTCTTTTCCGCTTACTGTCATGTCTTTTATGTTTCTGATGTGGTATTCGAACATTTCTACAATAACGCCTCTTTGCCCGACTTGACCTAGCTGTTGCACTTCCAAGAGTGCCACTATATGCTCCTTTTGCCTGACTCTGACTGTGACTCTGCATTTCAAACAATGTTATCATGTCCCCTTTTTCTCGACTCTGCCTATTCTGCTCGTGCCTGCAGCATTCAATCTTCCATTTATTTACAAGATGCCATCGCATACAACATTGTTCTGCATGGGGTCGGGCATTATCCGAGTCTACTACCCACATTCACGTTTCTTCATAAAACAACGCAACTACAAATAATCCTGGACTTTAAATAAATTTAAATTAACTTTTGAATGGTAGTGTGTACGCCTTTCCATCGCATTTCGGCTTTCCATACTACTATGTTATAAGCCTCCTCTTACCTCCGATGCGATTTCTCCAAGGAAATGCCCTTATTTCTGGATTTGAAATCCTTTGCAATTTAACTCTGAAACTACATCGCATATGCCCCTTATGGCATTTCGGCCTTCAGAGTTTCTTTTGTGAGTTATTCCTCCTAAGATTTACGATTGCGATGTGCGATATGCGATAAAGGTAGGGATGACATGGAAAGTGGAGGTGGGGCCAATCGCAAATCGCAAACATCAATTTGAAATCTTGTCGCACTTCTCATTTCATCCTTTATAACATATCCGTGAGCGCCATTCCTCCTAAGCTTGCGATGTGCGATATGCGATAAATATAGGGATGATGTGGCAAGTGGAGGTGGGGCCGATCACAAATCACAAGCGACGATATAAAACCTTGTCACACTTCACATTTCGACCTTTATAACATATTCCTTAGTGGCATTCCTCCTTAGCTTGTGATGTGCGATGTGCGATAAAGGTAGGGATGACATGGCAAGTGGAGGTGGGGACAATCTAAAATCGCAATCGGCAATGTAAAACTTATAGATTTCATATTTCTGTGGTGTGAGTTTTGAGTTGCTAAATTCGGAATCTCCACAGTGTGCATTTTTGCGTCTACGTTTCAGGTCTAGAACAAGACCCATCATAAGGACAAATCCTGCTGAAAAGAGAGGAGGTTAGATATCATAAATATACCAAAGGAGTGCATGAGGTAGGCCGACCAACCATAAAAATAATGTAAAAATTATCGCAAATCGCATATCGGCATTCATAACATAGTTCATGAACGCCATTCCTCCTGAGCTTTACGATTGTGATTTGCGATATGTGGACATGCCTTCCACATGCGATTGCGATTAAGCCTCTGAACACTGTTCTGCACATATATTTGCAGTACTTCGACCCTGACCTATGTGCAATGTTCTGAATGCATCAATCGGCCCGAGTCTTGAACTGCTCTGTGCACAAATAAGCCCGACTTGACCTTTGTTGTACGCTTTTCTTCTTTGCTATTCCTCTGGCTTAGATTCCACTTCCAATGTTGTTGCTTCCCTAATTTTGGTTCCAGTGCACATGTGATGATGAATCCTCGTTGACCTTTTGGTTATCCTTTCGAGCATATTACAGGTCTTCTTGAAATTTTAACAATTGTTCCTCAACAACCTTGAATTTCTTAGACCCTCTCTTGACTTTTAGCTGAGTCAAATTATGCTACAACAGTATTGAGACCACTATAGGGTATCACCGAGATACATTATCATGTCTTATGCCGAGATAGAGATAATTTCACTGTGCTATCATCTAGATCCTTTTTCTTGTAAGTATGTCCATACTATGTGATGCAGGAGCATCCAGCTCAGCAAAATTATTGTAATTTAGTAGATAGAGGGGGTTTTTATGTTTTAAAGGAAATTGGATTTTTTATGTAGCAAATTTAAATAATTTTAGAGTTTGAATGATTTTAATGAGAGATATTAATTATTGAGAGGAATTTGTAAATGTTCCCAAATGATTGGAGAACATGAGAGAAGTAGGATAGTTGAGATTCCATAGGGAATGAGAGATTTAAAAATTAATTGTAAATCTAAAATTAGAATTGGGTTCATGATTTTGTGGATGAGAGAGGATCCTTATGGATTAGTTGAGGAAAATGAGGAATTAGAAGATATTCAGGGTTTGTTAAGATGATGGAGGATCTAAACCTAAATTAGTTCAAATTATTTTGTATAAAAATAATAAGCCTCAAGGCATTAAACAGAGGGTAGGATTTAGAAAAATAGAGCTTGGATTGTAAGCCTACGGGCAGTAGGAAGGAAATGGCCATTGATTTGAATATCAGGCCAGAAAAGAAATATTTGTAAATATCTGATTGTAAATACAGAGAACTCACATTTTGAGTTTATTTTGAGTATATAGTGTGATTTAATTATAAATATATCAGATTATTTCCATAATATGGGTATGTAGATGAGTTCAAGAAGAATTTGATGGAGAACCACACACAAAGAGGTGATTATCAGTGGTCAGATTGGATTTGAGTCTGATTGAAATACCCAAAATTATAATTCAAAGGAATTCGCTTAGCAGCATTATCAAAACAAAGGAAGTTGGATGACAAATATATAAAGCAGAAATCTAATATCAGATCGACCAAGAAGAGATTGAAATTGGAAATATTATGGTGTATCCGAGCTACATTTCACGAGACTGAGTGTTTAAATGTTTTAAAGAGGAAAAATACTTATTTTGTTGTTTGGGTTCTGTGTGGATATGCATATATCGAAGATTGGTAATCAATCACTGAATGGATCGATGCCCATGAAATTGTTAATGTGAACCTGCAATTCGCTATCCAACCACAATTGTGTAGAGACTGTCTAAATTAATTGCGACAGGCCTGAGAAGAAGTCAAAAGGAAAATCAAATTACCAAGAGCTCAAAGTGGAATCATCGTGAAAAGGCAAGCGAATTGTGCAGAATTGAAAGTAAATGATGTGGACGAGTTGACAGGAGAAAACTGTGCAGAGAATGAATGCAGAAAACATGAGTTATGACGCAAAGGAATGGAGAATGGTTTTAAAAACCACAAAAGGCTTTTCGCACAGGTTTAGAATGGTAAGCGTTAATTTCTTGAGTGAATGCGATAGTGCTTAGAGAATGCCACGTTGCATTGACTTGACAGTGAAAAACTGCCTATTTCGCGTAGTTTGGAAATGTTAAACATCGCGCAATTTAAAATGCGATGGCCGTGGGATCATGTGCTTGAAAAGATCGAAGGTGTAAAGCTACGTTTGAAACAACATGGTGTTAAAACATTAATCCTCATGCTATTTAAAAGCCAGATAAAATGGTAGCCATCGGATCAATAAGCGAAATGAATCAATGGAGTAAAGGCACATTGAAGTTTAATGTGGCCCCGAACATACTTTTGTCAGCAGAAGTATTTTATTCAAAGTCGAAAAATGGTAATTAATTCTATCGGAGGTATGTTATATGGGTTTTAATAAATCAAAGGTATTTATATTTGATTATGCTATAAGGTGAGTATTTCCTATGGATTATAACCATACGATAGAAAAGGAGAACAACTTCCGCGTGAATGGATTTTAACTTTGATGAAATAAAAGGGTTTCATTTAAACTTGGAAAGGGAAGATATTTGGGGAAAATGTATATAGATGCATTATTCTATGCATAGTGTAGGTGTTAAGCAGCTTAGGCTGCATCATTTGGTATTAGAGCATAAATGTATTCTGCGCAAAGTATGATTAATTGATGATTTATTTTGTGTGGAATAGAATTATAATTCATTAGAAAGTTGTAACAAATATTGAAAAAGAAGTTATAGGATCAGATTTTAAATCTGATTGGTAGCAGTTGCATATTGGAAACAACTCTTTTTGAAGGTTCAATTTTGTTATTAATTGGAATTAGAATGAATGCATGTGTGATAAAGAAAATAAAAAGAGATCATATTTGAATCTAATAGACAACATGTAGTGTAGAAAAATATTGGAGAAGAATTTGCCGAATCAAGTACAAATGAGTGTTGAAATCAATCTTGACGGTGAGTTATTTTAATTTTGTTTGAAGATTATGTTTGCCGAATGTAGATTGCAAATAATTGAGGAGAATCTCAGTAAGAATATCACATCTTTAAGAGCAATGATGAAGGAAGCCAGTAAAGGTTTCTAACTGAAAGAAGAATGTGGCAGAACCTTGAGGAATTCCAACAGAGGTTGGATAAAAAGAACAGTTGTGTAATTAAAAGGTGCAGATGAGTTGAAGCCAAGGAGTAGAGAGGAATGCTCAAAAGGTTCCAGAGAATAGAGAACCAGTGCTTGCCAAAAGACCTAGTCCAAAGAGGGGATTGGTGAGGTAAGTGGCAGCAGGGAGGACTTGCTGTTGCAGAGGCTTTAGTACAAATCATCATGAATAAGTGAGGAACTCATCCAGATAGAAATGGAGAAGAAGATGACTACTGATAGTCATAGTGGAAATGGCAGAGGTTCTGAGAGAGACCACAACAGAATGAAAGTGAAGAAATAAGATGCCAAGAAAAATGGCATACAGAGACAGTTAAGTAAGGAAGAGTATGAGAGAGAGAAAGTTGAGATAGCAGTCCAACTTGAAGTGTTGTTGGATTTGTTACAGAGGAATGAGGAAGACCAAAGGTGTGGTTTTCTTGTAAGAAGAAAGATAAAGTGGCATAAGCTACATATGAAGAAAGAGAAAATGATAAATGCTTGGCTGAAGGAAAAATTACTCAGAATAAATGAGTATTTTGGAAAAGACTTGAAGACTGAAACTTCAATTGAGACCAAGAGGTCACATGATTTTAAATATGATAATTTGTATGTTTGCAGGAAGAACATGTGAAGAAGGACAAACTGATGATATTGTCATAAAGGAAGAAGAAAACGGGACAACCAGATCTCATGTAAATATCCATACACAGTTGGGGAAAAGTTTAACTTTTCAACATATTGGAAGCAGAGGAATTTTAACTCATGATGATGGCCAAAAGAAGGAACAAGTGGAGAAGGAAATCAAGCAACCAATTGAAAAGATTAAGGGGATTGAAGAGAAGACCATTGAATAATTTTTGAATTGTATAGAGGACTTGGAACAGCAGGAGGATTTGGTGATTAAATTATCAAATGAGGCCATAAGGTTTTATGGTTTCAAAACTAACAAGCTGTGTGTTAATGCAGGTGTTGAAGAAGATAAACCATCTTATGAAACTGTATTGAGTGAAGTTGGAAATTTCCAAGAAAAATATGATGATGAATATCTTTCAGATGAAGATCAAATTGAAATATTGCAACAAAAGGAGTTCATCAATTCCTTGTTTTTTGAAAAGAATTGTTTCAATGAAGGCAAGACAGTTATTTCTGATGATGAGAAATTTGTTATTGGTAATTACAATGAGAAAATTTTATTAAATGGCCAAATGAAGAGTGATGGACAGACATCTAAAACTATCACAGAGATGGAGGATCAGAATTCTAGTCTGATGAAGAATGAAGAGATAGTATCACCAGGAAACTTGACTTGTGAAAAATAAGAACATAGTAAGGATTGTACAAAGATTTTTTCAAATGAAATGACAGATTTGTGGCATGAGTTAAGTATTCTGGAGAAGAGGCTAGAAAAAAAAAGGATAAGTGTTCAGGTTGTAAAGTCGAAGCTGAATGGAAAATTTCATTATTATGAACCAGAGCAAAGAGACATCCTTGAAATGGATGATGTGGAAGAAAGACAAACTGATAGTCTCGAGAGTTCTTTGAAGAATTGGAATCATCATGCTGATGTGCTGATAAAGGAGAAAATGTCATAGCAGCAAATTGAAATGGTTCCAGAGGAAGAAGAGACACAAAGGTCTTATGATTTTGATGATTGTTTTATGATTGCAGGTACTAATGAAAAGAATAAAGAATGTTTGGTCCAGGAGAAAAAATTAAAGCAAAGAAAAGAAGATGACAGTGAGTGGAAAACTAAATACCAGTCCAAGGAATTGCTAAAGTCAGAAAACAAAGAAATTGTCATAAGTGACAATCAGGAAGAAGTTATCAGTTGCAGAAAACAAGAGGGTAAGGATGAAAGGGCGGCAGTAAGAATAGAAATTCAGCAATCAAGAGGCAAAATTACTCAGCAGTCAGAAGATATATTAGACAAATAAATTGAATTGATAAGAAGGCTAATGGTGAAAGTGTCTCAGAAGAAGACAGGAGCAGGAAAGCAAAGAAGCAGCAGTAGCAAGAGAAAGACAAGAACAAAATGTGAAAGTATAACAAGTGGGAAGATGCAGAATAAAGTATGGAAACCTGGAAAAGTGTAGTTGAGGAATGATGAAGACAATGCAACTTATGGACAATAGCAAAACAGAGTATGGGATCCAGGAAGACAAATATTAAAAGCACATGATCAGGAGATCATGATAAATTTCTACTTTGGGAATCTAATGTAGGAGAATTCGGCTCAACAATTTTATTGTAATTTAGTAGATAGAGGGGGTTTTTATGTTTTAAAGGAAATTGGATTTTTTATGTAACAAATTTAAATAATTTTAGATTTTGAGTTATTTTAATGAGAGATATTAATTATTGAGAGGAATTTGTAAATGTTCCCAAATGATTGGAGAACATGAGAGAAGTAGGATAGTTGAGATTCCATAGGGAGTGAGAGATTTAAAAATTAATTTTAAATCCTAAAATTAGAATTGGGTTCATGATTTTGTGGATGAGAGAGGATCCTTACGGATTAGTTGAGGCAAATGGAGAATTAGAAGATATTCAGGGTTTGTTGAGATGATGGAGGATCTGAACCTAAATTAGTTCAGATTATTTTGTATAAAAATAATAAGATTCAAGGAATTAGAGAGAGGGTAGGATTTAGAAAAGGAGAGCTTGTATTGTAAGCCTACGGGCAATAGGAAGGAAATGGCCATTGATTTGAATATCAGGCCAGAAAATAAATCTTTGTAAATATCTTATTATAAATACAGAGAACTCACATTTTGAGTTTATTTTGAGTATATAATGTGATTGAATTATAAATATATCAGATTATTTTCATAATATGGGTATGTAGATGAGTTCAAGAAGAATTTGAAGGAGAACCACACACAAAGAGGTGATTAGCAGTGGTCAGATTGGATTTGAGTCTTATTGAAATACCCAAAATTATAATTCAGAGGAATTCGCTTAGCAGCATTATCAAAACAAATGAAGTTGGATGACAAATATATAAAGCAGAAATTTGATATCAAATTGACCAAGGAGATTGAAATTGGAAATATTATGGTGTATCCGAGCTACAGTTCATGAGACTGAGTGTTTAAATGTTTTAAAGAAGAAAAATACTTATTTCATTATTTGGGTTCTGTGTGGATATGCATATATCGAAGATTGGTAATCGATCACCGAATGGATTGATGCCCATGAAATTGTTAATGTGAACCTGCAATTTTCTATCCAACCATAATTGTGTAGAGACTGTGTAAATTAATTGCGGCAGGCCTGAGAAGAAGTCAAAGGGAAAATCAAATTACCGAGAGCTCAAAGTGGAATAATCGTGAAAAGGCAAGCAAATTGTACAGACTTGAAAGTAAATGATGTGGACGAGTTGACAGGAGAAAACTGTGCAGAGAATGAATGCAGAAAACATGAGTTATGACACCAAAGGAACAGAGAATGGTTTTAAAAACCACCAAAGGCTTTTCACACAGGTTTAGAATGGTAAGCAGTAATTTCTTGAGTGAATGTGATAGTGCTTAGAGAATGCCACGTTGCATTGACTTGGCAATCAAAAACTGCCTATTTCGCGTAGTTTGGAAACGTTAAACATCGCGCAATTTAAAATGCGATGGTTGTGGGATCATGTGCTTGAAAAGATCGAATGTGTAAAGTTACATTTGAAACAACATGGTGTTAAAACACTAATCCTCATGCTATTTAAAAGCCAGATAGAAGGGTAGTCGTCAGATCGATAAGCGAAATGAATCAATGGAGTAAACACACATTGAAGTTTAATGTGGGCCCGAACATACTTTTGTCAGTAGAAGTATTTTATTCAAAGTCGAAAAATGGTAATTAATTCTATCGGAGGTATGTTATATGGGTTTTAATAAATCAAAGGTATTTATATTTTATTCTGCTATACGGTGAGTATTTCCTATGGATTATAACCATAAGATAGAAAAGGAGAACAACTTCCGCGTGAATGGATTTTAACTTTGATGAAATAAAAGGGTTTCATTTAAACTTGGAAAGGGAAGATATTTGGGGAAAATGTATATAGATGCATTTTTATATGCATAGTGTAGGTGTTAAGCAGCTTAGGCTGCATCACTGTGGTGTGATCTGAATATATCTCAGAGAGGTTTGATACCTATTTCTAAACTAAAACCCAAATTCCTCAACTTTATAATATACGACCCTTCTTCTTGTGATCATCTGAATTATGTCTCCTGCAATCTTGACCAAGCCCATTTCAAAGATATCTGAGCTTGTAGACTATCCTTATGCGAAGACCCTAGGCTATTTTATATAGTATTTTCCCACACTTAATTAGCTGACTTGAGCATATGAATAGATGTGTCTTTATTAAATGAGTCGACATGAGACTTTCTTATCTTCGTTTGGAGGCCTACTTCACAAGAGAGAATGTGTTTGTCTTTGGAGGGCTTCTAGACACTTCTAGACTTAGATACATTCTTTATATGCCCAAGAATGGTTATACATGACATTGACTCTAAAACAATAATCCCTTGCCCATGAAACCCATGAGGCAAGCCAATAATAATTTATTACATCATTTACAAGAGTCACAATTACATGTCATTATGAAGGCCGAACCTAGTTACATTTTACAACACTCCCTCTTAACTAGGGAGGTATTCATAATGGTACTTGGTCCTTCTCAATCTGAATAATTTCTCATAAGAAGAATCAGATCAGTAACCCATTTTTATAGCATCATTTCAACCACCATTTTCATATAGAAAGGCCTTGACTAACAGCTCTATCACTCCACAAGATCTGAGCTCAATTTTTGCGAGACCAATGATTTATAGACACCTTAATCATTGTCTCTCCTGGAACATACCCTACCCGGGTTTTTAGGGTGTGTTACACTAGGACTATTCTTATCTTTGATTCCCAATCCTCAAAGAATATCGGTCCTCTACGACTACTCTTATCTTGGATGACCTATATCATCCTCAAAGAGTATTGGATGCCAGATGATTACCCAATCCTCAAGGAATATCAGTCCTCTACAACTACTCTTATCTTGGATGACCTATCTCATCCTCAAAGAGTATTGGATGCCAAATTATTACCCAATCCTCCATTTTGTCTTCCCAAGTGAAGACAAGAATGTCATGTCTATCTCTCCCTCTCAATTAGAGAGGACATATTAAAATAAAGGAATGTACTCATTACTATAAAAGGAATGTACCTAAGCTCCCTCTTGGATAAGGAATTTCCAAGTTTCTTCCAAGTAAGAAACGTTTTTCTAGGCTCCATCTTAATCAGGGACCTATAGCATCTCCTCAAGTGGAGATAATGGTACAACCAGCTGCTTTGAAGAAATCCTTTCTTCGATGTCATGGATTTCTCTTTTTTTACGAAGTCTTCATATTTTGGGACTTCTTCATAGGGCACAGGCCATCCATCACTTTCATCCATGAGTTAGTCATGTCATTATTCCTTTCAACATAAAGTGATCCATCAGTCTACATCTAGCCATGTTTCATGCCATATTTCTTTCTTCATGCCATATTTTCGGAAGGATCTTACATCCTTCTATATGGTCCTCTTGGAATTCATCCATAGTTCTTACCTTTGGCATTCTTGCATAATCCCATCTAGATAATTGTTTAAAATAATAAATTAAGACTTAAATCAGACTTAAATTTAAGATGGTCTTTCATCATGACATCTTCCTGTAGGTATCAACATTATTGGGTAAAATTAATTGCTTAATAAATAAAACAACTAATAACCTAGAAATTAATTATCAACCAAGGAACGCCTTTTTGTTTCAAGAAAATAAAAAAAATATATGCAAAGAAATACCTACAGCTAACACTGGTTCTATATGATTATGTTCTATATTATCAAGTTCATTTGAAAAGAAATGAAATGTAAGACTTGAAAAACAATACTGAATCTCAAAAACAGAAAGTAAATGACAGGAAAATAATTATGCTAATCACATGACTTTAATCAATACTAAATTAAATCACACATCGCTGAATTATAAATTTAACCTATTGCGCACCCAACATAATTCAAATGTTAAGCTAGAACAATAAATTAAATGAAATCTAGAAATTGCGAGAAATAACAAATCTGGAAAATGCATCAACAACAAATTACTTTTAAAGAAAGGAAATTTAATTTAAAGAACAAAAATTTAAATTCAAATAAACAAGCACACAACTAAACCACTTTACATGTTCAAGGCAGCACCACATCCAAGGTAGTGGGCCCAACTACCCAATACTTAGTTCTGCCTTGAGAAATAATTCACATCAGATTACAAGTAGCAGATGTAGAACTCAATGAATAGTTTCCTTCATTAAAATATATGAGAGAAATAATTACATCAGAATGAAGCTCTTCGCTTTGTCTTAAGTTCAAAATTTATTCATCTCTTATTCAACAATTGTTCATTCCAATTTAGTGATTGTTCCTTCCCCCTCTTTGATATTTGTTTTCATTTAAATACACAGAGATCAAAGGGAAATTACAACTAAATTGATTACAAAATGATTTTCCAATATAATTATAGATTGTCTACAACAAATTGATCAGAAATATAATATCTGAAATATGTTTCCATCATGATTCAGCTGGAACAAGTTGAATCTGGTATTGCAATTGGAAAATTTTGGAAAACGACCACAACAGCGAATCTGATAAAATCATCTTCAGAGAACCTTTTGTTTCTCTCAATACATACCAAATTTTGGAAAAATTCTCATTGAAAAACTGAATTGGTTCGTTCTTCACAAAACCCGTGTCTCAGATTTTCAGGATTCATCTTCATTTTTCCGAAATCGCCAACACAAAACCGTACTTTTTATCCCACCAAATTTTTGAGTTGGAATATTTGATTATGAGTTGGAGATCGAATTTCAAATCTGGAAGAGATATTGAAGACTAAAAGGGTGAGTGATGTTATAACAGATTAATAAACCATATTTGAAAAAATCATGCATAATAATTATCAATTTATTAAAAATAAAGGAGAATAAGTATTACTTATCCATAAGAGCATAAATAATTATAAAATGTAATTATATGATAAATTATGATAAATAATGTGATAAAGGATGGTAGAAATGGATGAAATGGACGTTAAAAAGTGGTAATAATAATGATAATTTAGTGGCCCAACAAACATCCTGCATACATGTTGACACATCTCCCAAATATATCCATTGTTAAGGGTCTCCATCTTTTCAAACTTCCATCAGAGTCTCCATATATTTCTGGGAGATTTTCTAGTCAAATCCTCTTAGTCTTTAGGATGTTGATATCCTTTACCATGGTTGCATATCTTACGATCTCTTCCTTCCTTTCTTAACACATTCCATTCCCAGGAGCTTCCAATCAAAGTTCCTTAATTATAGTCAACCACCTCATACTCCATATGAGGACATACTATGTTGATTTCATCTCGTATGAACCATGCCTTCCATAAACCTTTCATAGGAGGAGATTCATTTCCTTTGATCATGCTTCTTAAGATAGAAGTAGTGATCCATGTCACCTGCAAGAATACGACATGAAATTATAATGTTAAATGCAAGCATACATACCCTCATTTACCTTTTCGTCATTTAGGCTTCTTTCAGAAGCTTCCTTGATTGAAAATATCTTCAACCCTTTGATATGATTCATCTCTTATATCATCATACCATCATCCCATTAACTCCACAAGTTGGAGTTCCTAATGAAACACTTGCTTCCCCAATGAAGATTGAGATCTTGCATATCCCAACCTAGCAGATGTTTCCTTTTTGACATGATGTATGATGAGCCTTGTCCTGGATTACTTCTTCCTTCTAATGATGTTCCCAAGAGCTATATCCTTCATATTTGATTGTCATATATTTTGTTCTATATGTCCTTTATGATTTCCTATTGTGATGTCACGAGCTCTTTATTTTAATGCTTTCATGATGCCACAATGCATCTTATTATAGTTATATCCTATAAAATATTTAGGAGATATGACAAGACCTTTTTTGAGGGAGACTATCTTAATCATACATCTCTTACTCCCTTTTCCCTTGGACTTATTTTCTTCAGCTTCCTCCATATTTTTGGTGATATGAGACTCCTTTCTGTAATGTCCATAATTTTTCCATAACATTGAATCTTAGCTATGCTCTTCTTTCTTTTCTGAGGACCAAATTTTCTAGACTTCCCTTTCCTTTTTAAAAATGTTTGAGTCCTTTAACCTTCAAAACTTTTGTCCTCAACTTGTATTTTTCTATCTAGCATAAAAACCATAAGTGAATGAGGTAACTTTCTTGTCCCATGGACATTTTTTACCTTTTTTAATGATGATTATCTTCTTATCATTTCTCCCAAATCTCACAGTTGATATTTTGAGAAGATACTCCTTCATTCTTTGATACCTTCAATTTTTTGTATATCAGTTCTAAGAGATATGACCTACTTTATCACATCTTCAGAGGATATTTCTTCCAGCTTATCATATATCTCTTTGATATATCCATTCTTGCTACATAGGGATTAGGGACCTTTGACTAATTTCATAAGAATCCTTTGAGCCCTTTGATCCCTTTACATGTATTCAGATAATGTTTGACCTTCGAAGACTTTTCCATATATATGATCAATGACTTCACTATCTTCGAGGACTATGTCTATCCTCCTTTTTCCATGCAAGGAATTTTGATAACCCGACCAACTTATGGATCTTCCTGCAAACACAAATTCATTTTACCAAATTTTATTAAAGGATGAAAGACACTTACTTGACACGTGAAGATGAAATCTTCAATTTGATCTCTTCGATGTTGGTTGAAGAAGATGTATTAGTGCTCCCTTTTGGATGATCTTTTCCAAAATGAAAAGGCTTTTCTTCAATAAAGGAGATTTCTCCTTTCATGATGACAACATATTTAGATCCAAATTCCTTTTGTAGATGGTGATTCATGCTTCTTCAGATGATATTCTTCAAATATAAGAAGGGGATCCTTGCTGCAATGATAGGGAGGTTTCCTTATAGCCTTTAAGATACTTCAACTACTTGGTAGTGAAGGAGTGCAAATCAAAATTGCTTCCAGAGCTTTGAATTTATCTAAGATGATGTGATATTCATTTTAAAGTTATTTGAGCTACATTGTTGGAGTATAGGCTTCTAGTTCCCTTGATTTGATTGATGATCCCAATATTTCCTTTGAAGTATACTTTCTTATTCAATGTAGATCCTTCACTTTGCTTTGATGCATTTCATGAAACTTTATCCTTGAGTGCCTTTTTTATTACATGATCTTCCTTTGACTTTAGCACCATAACTCTAATACCATGTTGAGAAATCTAGGGCATTTGCATTAGGTGATTTCTCTTCATTAGTGATTTCTTATGAATTCATTTTTACTTATTCAGATTAGGATCTTCTTCATGTTATATTATTATTGTTATTCTTCATCAAACAGTAGCCAATTCATGAACATATAATAGACAAGAGACACAACATGTAGGCTATGAGCCAGGGCCAAAACCTCTCACTCTTTGAGAGGAAAACCCACATAAATTCTTCTTATAGAGATTCCAATTGACAAATACCAAGACCAAGACCCTTGACATATTAGCCACTCCAAGACCAAGACAGAAATCCTCTTCTTGACTCTTGTTTCTTATGAGAGCTTCAACATTGCCTTGATACCAAGATCTACATCATTGCCTTAACAATACTCTCCCCTTCTTGGAGCCCTTATCTCTGATATGATACCGAATCAATACTGAGACCATTATCATTGATGCATCACTGAGACCATTAGTATTGATGCATGACTAAGACCATTTCATGGTAGCACCAAGATACACTATCATGTATTATGTCGAGATAGAGATAATGTCACTTTGGTATCATCTAGATCATTTTTCTTGTAAGTATGTCGAGACTATGGTGTGATCCAAATATATCTCAGAGACGTACGAGACCTATTCCTGAACTGAAACCCGAATTCCTAAAATTTATAATATCTGAGCCTTATTCCTGTGATCATATGAATTATGTCTCCTCCAATATTGATTGAGATCTGTGATCTTATATGAGCCCATTTCAGAGATATCTGAGCTTGTATGTTGTGAAACCAGCTCCAAAAAGAGAAGAAAAGAGATATCAACGCCTTAGAAATAAGCCACTTCGAGGGGGAAATCTCTAATACATTACATGAATGAATAATTCTTAGATGATACAAATGAAAAAACCTCCTTTCTATATATAGGAGTCCATGGGGCCATAATGTAATCCTAGTGGGCCACAATGTAATCCTAGCCGACCTAACAATAATAATGTAAGGGCACAATAATAACAATATGGGGGTTATAGGGGTACAACAATAACAATAAAGGGGGCTACACTAACATAATAAGGGGCTACACTATTAATATAGGGACTTAACATGCCCCTCTCCTTAAAAAAACTGTTGTCCTCAATGCTTAAGTAGCTCTGGGTGCTTCTGTATAAAATTCTCATCCTCCCATATAGAATATTCAGTGGGTAAGTTCTTCCACTTGATGAGATACTCTGAAATTGATCGATTCCGTAGCTGTCGAGTTCTTGTTTCCATGATGGCTTCAGGTTCCAATATGATTTTTTCTTCCTCATCAAGTTTTGGAAATATTGTTTGAACTGGAAGATTTTCACCTATAACCTTCTTTAAGCATGAAACATGGAAAATTGGATGCACTCGTGAAGAAGCAGGAAGCTCCAATTTTTATGCCATAGTACCAATATTTTGCAACACCTAGTAAGGACCATAGTACCTTGGCGATAATTTATTGTCCTTCTTAGCTTGCTTGAGGGACATTTTTTTGTATGGTTGTAGCCATAAAAATACCCAGTCTCCTACATCAAAACTTCTCTCGCTATGATGTTGATCTGCTTGTTGTTTCTTTTGATTTTGTGCCAAATTCAGGTTGTCCTTTAAGAGTTGGAGAACTTCTTGTTGATGCTCGATGTGATCTTCCACTGCTTGAACCTTCTAATTTTCTCTTAAAGACGATGTGATGGATGGTGGATGATATCCATAAAGTGCCATAAATGGGGTCATTTTTGCTGCAGTATGGAAGGAAGTGTTATACCACCATTCAGAGAGAGGTAACCACTTGACCCATTGTGTTTGTTTATCAGATACAAAACAACGAAGATATCCTTCCAAACATTTATTTACTATCTCGGTTTAACCATCAGATTGAGGATGATAAGATGAGCTATGAGCTAATTGAGTACCCAAACAAGAAAATAACTCCGTCCAAAAATTTCCAGTAAAAATGGGATCTCTGTCGCTCACAATAACCCTTGGGTTTCCATGTAGCTTTTGAATTGTGTCCATAAATGTAGTAGCCACTGTACTTGCTTTAAATGGATGAGATAATGCACAAAAGTGTGCATACTTGGTAAGTCTATCAACTACCACCATGATGACACTCTTTCCTTCGGACTTAGGTAAACCCGTGATAAAATCCATTGAAATCTCCTCCCAACGTTGACTTGGAATGGATAAAGGTTGTAGAAGTCCTGGGGTCTTAATTGTTTCCACTTTATTCTGCTGGCAAACCAAACATTCCGCCAAAAAATTTTGAATATCAGATTTAAGGCCATCCCAAAAAATTCTTTCTTCACCTTGTGGTAAGTTTTTAAAAATCCTGAGTGTCTTCCTAAAGGAGAAGTGTGGAATTCTTAAGAATCTTTTGTTTCAATTGGGAATTCTTACAAAATTAATGAACATTCCTTGTAAAAGGTTTAATTGAATATTGAATCTCAAATCATTTCTGTGATCTCTGTTTTAATGAATTCGATTTTTAGTATGCTTTAGTGTGTTACTTTGAAAGAGTTTTTGTGAACTATAACCTTGTAAAAGGATTAAAACTCAGACTAGTAGCCCTCTATTTTTAGAACAGTAGATCAGATTTATTTACATAAGTGTTTAAAGTGTGAGAGGAACCACATTCCAATCTCTTGTAAAAGAGTGCTAGAGCCTACCACAATAAACATTTACTTAGGCAAACATATCCTTTTAAGTATATAAACATTAGACACGTGCCTCTAAGATTATCTACCTTGGTTGACAATAAATTGAGCCTAATCTAGAGCCCTAGATTGGTCTATACATTTTGGCGCCGTTGCCGAGGAGGCGCAACTAGAGGATTTTAGAAACAAAAACAAACAAAAACAATAAAAAACAATAAAAAAAAAAACACAGATTTAGTTTTAATTCAACATTTTAGAAGTCATGGTTACTTATGTCTAGACCTAGAGATGATAAAGATAGATTCATAAAAACCCCCCATCCAAGAACTAATCCACCACTAGGAGCAGACCCTTTAGAGAGGATTGAACACACAACTCCAGCCGGGAAAGTCACTGTACAAGAATTAGAGGACAAACAAAAATCAGGGCAGAGACTCACACTCATTGAAAGACAAATTTTATTGGCATACGAAGCAAAGAAGAAACATCTCCCTGAATCCTCTATAACAAGAGAAAGTAGCAAAACAACCCAACAACCTCTCCTTGAACCTACTGATTTTGAAAAATCTCAAGAAGGAGAAAAATCACTAGAACAACCTTTCTTTGAAACAAGTGACACTGAACAAGACATTAAGACAACAGAAGAACCTATCAAAATGACTGAGGAAGGAGGAGGATCAGCAAGAGGATCCACTCCTGAACAACTTAGATAATATGAGAGACAGCAAGAGGAAAGAAGAAGAAAAAGAGAAGTTGAACAGAAACAAAGGCAAGATCAAGATCGAAATCCACTAAGAGAAGAGGACGAGTCAACCTTTAAATTTCCTATTCAAGAACCAGGAGAAAACAATGATGAGGAAATAAAAATGAAAAACATACCTCCATCTATGCTACCAAAATTTTATGGCATGGCTTCAGAAGATCCAGATTCATTCTTGTTTGAATTTGACATAGTATGTCGAACATATGGTTACACAGATGATGCCCATAGGCTTAGACTCTTCCCAACAACACTAAAAGCATCAGCATTTAGGTGGTTCATGGGACTTGGTGAACATGCAATAACTGATTGGGATGGCATGAGAAAAAAATTCTTAAAGAAATACCAACCTTATTGTAGATCAAGAGATTCTAAAGATGATATCTTTAGAATGAATCAACGGGAGGATGAGAGCTTAGAGGAATATTTGGAACGATTTGTTTACAATCTACAAAAATCAAAACACAGAACCATGTCTCTTGATCTGATCCGAACAATATTTTTGAAGGGAATTCGAGAGGAATACTTATATGATCTTAATTTGATGGGAAAAGGTGATATTTCCACCTTACCTTTTGATGAGATTGCTGATTTATGTGAAAAGTATTCTAGGAGCAAAGCTAGGAACGGAAAAAGAACCACATCATCCAAAGCCACTAAATTTGCTTCAGCTAGTGTCACAAGGGCTGAAATAGGAAACTTATTAGAAGAATTCAAAACAGACCTATTAAGTACCTTAGGAAACCAAATTGACGCTTTGAAAGCAAAGAAAAGACAGGAAGAGGAAGATCAATTAATGGCTGTCTTTTGCCCAAAGTGCTGGAAGAAACATGCTTTGAAAGACTGCCCTTTAGAAAATGTTCAAAATTTTCAAGTCTGTGCCTTTTGCACTGAAAATCATGATATATTTCATTGCTCTAAAATCAAGATTTTGCAGAATTGTAATTTGGAAGCCAACGCAGATATGGAGAATGTGTATTGCATGGGCGCTAAGAGACCGTGGCAACCAAGACCTCCACCTCCATGTATGTTTCCAAACCAAAATTTGCAATTTCCTGCATAAGATCAGATGTATGCTCAGAATTCTTGGAATGTTCCTATGCCATGGCAACACCAAACTTACCCACAGCAACAATGGAAACCATTTCAGCAATACCCTCAACCATACCAACCATATCCTCAACCATACCAACAATATCCTCAGCCATATCAACAGTATCCTCACCCATATCAGCATTATCCTCAAACATATCAGCAATATCCTCAGCAGCAAGTTGTCCATCAACCTCAAAACACTCAACAAACATTGCATGCTCCTCCACCAATAAATCCACCTCAATTACAACTTCCATCTAACCAGCCTCCTAGACCTACTCAGATTCCTTCTCAATATGTACCTAATAAAAATAATAGAGCAGATAGACCAGCTTACAGTGTAGATGAGGGACCATCTTATCCCACTCTACCTTTACAAAATATCGAGCTTAGTTCTGGTAGGATACTTCAAAAAGAACCTCCAGTAGCTGGAAAACAAAAAGAAAAGAAACAAAATGATGACATCCAAAATAAACAAATGCAACCAATGCATCCACCACCTTTTCCAGATAGATTGATCCAAGCAAAACTCCCCATGTCTTTACCTCAGTTTGATGTTTTAGATGAGCTAAAGAATGTCTATATAAAAATTCCACTACTTCAAGCCAGAAAAGACATTCCGATATATACTAAAGAAATCAAAGAACTATGCCTCAAGAAGCCTACAAACAAAAGACTTGACCCACAAACTATTCATGTTATTGGACATCTAGCCGGCCTTATGACAAACACCATTTCAATGGAAAAGTATGTTGATCCTGGTATTCCCAGAGTCACTACAATCATTAACAACACACCTATTCCAAACACTTTAATTGACCTTGGGGCTGCAATAAATGTGATGACCCTTGAAACAATGAAAACATTGTAGCTCACAAACTTGCAATACACACCAATTGTCCTAGAACTAGCTGATAGGTCTAAAGTGATTTCTGAAGGGATTTTGGAGGACATAATTGGTTCACTGGACTCTTGGGAGTATCCAGTTGACTTTTTAGTTCTTCAGCCAAAATCTAATTTAGGAGGACACCCTATCATCCTCGGTAGACCATGGTTAGCAACTGTTGATGCATTCATAGGGTGTAGATCAGGTAATATGATTATTTCACGAGGAACTGAAAGAAAACAACTCACTTTGTACCCATCAGCACAATCACCAGCAGTAGCAAACAACTTATGGCTCGATGACAAATACAATGATAAAGAAGAAGTTCAATCTGTTTTCAGCATCAATAAAATCTATGATTTTCAAGAACATAATAATGATGATTTGGTAGAATTGTTCCTTTCTCAACCTGATATTTCTGAAGAATTAAGAAATGAACAATACAATGTTGCAGATCAACTTTTAGCACAAATTTTTCAAGAAACATGTACCATTCATTCTTTGCAAACATTATTTGAAAACATTTTTCCCATTCAATCCATCACAAACACACAGAGTAAGACCATAGATATTAGTCCAGGAAAAACATTGAATATTGGCACACACCTAGACTTATCTCAGGAAGAAAAATTGATACAATTATTGAGAAAACATCAAAAATCATTTGCTTGGAACTACACTGATATGCAGGGAATCCATCCTGAAACATGCACTCACCATATTTACATAGATAGTAATATCAGACCAGTGAGGCAACCATAGAGAAGAATGAATCCCATCCTTCAGGATATTGTTAGAGATCAATTACAAAAAATACTGAAAGTCAATTTTATTTATCCCATCTCTGACAGTCAGTGGGTATCTCCATTGGTAGTAGTACCCAAGAAAAATGGTAAGTGGAGGATTTGTGTTGACTACAGACAATTTAACAAAGCAACCCTAAAGGATTATTTTCCACTAACATTTATTGACCAAGTTTTGGATACATTAGCTAGGAAATCATCATTTTCTTTTCTTGATGGTTTCAGTGGCTATAACCAGATCAGGATAGCCTTAGAGGAACAGGACAAAACCACTTTTACTTGTCCCTGGGGCACTTATGCCTATAATGTTTTACCATTTGGACTCTATAATGCTCCAGCTACATTTCAGAGAGCTGTATTAGCTATTTTTGCTAATTTAGTTCATGAGTGTGTTGAAGTTTATATGGATGATTTTTCAGTGTATGGTAATTCATTTGAGAATTCATTAGAAAATCTTGAGAAAGTGTTGAAGATATGTATTGAAGCCAATTTATCCTTGAGTAATGAAAAGTGCTTTATGATGTTAAATGAAGGGGTAGTATTGGGTCATTATATTTCTTCAGAAGGCATTAAAGTAGATCCATCAAAAATCCAAATCATTGTCAATTTTCCAATTCCGAAGACTCAAAAAGAGGTAAGAAGTTTTCTTGGGTATGCAAACTATTATAGAAGGTTTATTGAACATTTTAGTAAGATAGCTTTACCCATGTTTAAGCTTCTATCAAAATATGTACCTTTCAACTGGAATGAAAATTTTCAGAAAGCTTTTGAAACACTCAAAGAAAAGTTATCAACCACACCAGTCTTAAAAGGACCTAATTGGACCCTACCCTTTCACATCTTTACAGATGCATCTGATACTGCAGTAGGTGCCTCATTAGGCCAAAAAGAAGAGTCTTTTAATTATTTCATCTATTTTATTAGTAAAAATCTGACACCTGCAGAACTAAACTACACAGTTACTGAAAAATAAATGCTTGCAATCATACATGTTGTCAATAAATTTCGACATTATATAACTGGTTATGAGGTTTTTGTACATACTGACCACTCTGCCATTAAATATTTAATGAAAAAACCAATAACTAATGGCAGAGTTACCAAATGGTTGTTATTGCTACAAGAATTTAATATTACAGTGTTAGATAGACCAGGTAAAGAGAACCAGGTGGCAGATTTTCTTTCTAGACTCCAGAATCCAGGTGAGGTTGTTCCAGTTGAAGATTCTTTTCCCGACAAAAAATTATTTTCAATTTCAGTAGTGGATCCATGGTATGTTGATTTAGCTAATTATTTGTCCACAGGAAAGACACCTCCATATTTTACTACAAAGGAGAAGAAAATACTCATCAAGCAAAGTGCTAGATATTCATGGGTTAATAGAGATTTATTTTACACTGGTTATGATATGATTATTAGAAGATGTGTAAGAAATGATGAAATAATTGATATTTTAAAATCTTGTCATGATGAACCTTGTGGTGGGCATTTTGCAGCAAAAAGGACAGCATTCAAGATCCTCAGTCTTGTCTACTATTGGCCATCAATTTTTAAGGATTCCAATAATTATGTGAAAAGTTGTGACAGTTGTCAAAGAACGGGTAGACCAACTAATTCAGATGAAATGCCACTTCAGCCTCAAGTACATTTAGAGCCATTTGAAAAATGGGCTCTAGATTTTGTAGGACCTATCAATCCACCTTCAAAGGGCAAAAAGTAGATCTTAGTATGTACTGACTACGTGACTAAATGGGCTGAAGCAAAAGCACTTGTTTGGGAAACTGAACAAACAGTGGTAAACTTCCTTTTTGAAGAAATTTTTGTAAGGTATGGAGTACCTAGAGAGATAGTAACAGACCAAGGTACTCAGTTTACTTCAAGGCTGGTTCAATAAATCACAGAAACATATAAAATCAAGCACAGGAAAAGTACACCTTACCATCCAAAGGCTAATGGCCAGGTGGAATCTACAAATAAAACTTTGGAAGGAATTATCACTAAAACAGTGGCAATGAACAAAAAGAACTGAGAGGAAAAGCTCAAGGATGCTCTATGGGCTTACATAATCACGTGGAAAGACACTACAAGATTTACACCATATCAGCTGGTGTATGGAAAAGAGGTAATGCTTCCTATTGAATTTCAGATACATACTTATAAAATGGCTGCGGATTTAGGCATTGATCTTAATGAAGCACAAAAGGAGAGAATTATCCAATTGAACCAGTTAGATGAAATGAGGCAGCAAGCAAAGGAGAGAACAATCCTAATGTAGAAGCAAAGGAAGAAGTGGCATGATTCACACATAAAGAAGAAACAGTTTAAAGAAGGTGACCGGGCTTTACTCTTTGACTCCAAATTCAAATATCATAAAGCCAAGTTCACAACACATTGGATGGGCCCATATTAAATAGTTCAAGTATATGAAAATGGATCAGTCAAACTTACTACAATTGATGGAGAAGGCAACACCTTTATTGTCAATGGACATAGGTTGAAACTCTATCATAAGCCCATCAGCAAAGAAGATTTTATTCAAACTGTATCTAAGCAAAAAGAGGTTGATATATCACAGCCTTCAGCTGTGATATCTCTACCTTAGTCATTTCAATTTCCTAAAAACCAGACTCTAGCACACTCTAAACCCGAATTCTTACTGGAAAACCAATCATTTGGCTGGTAAGAATTCATTGTTCTACTTGTTTCCTATTTTTCAAAAATTCAATAATGACTTGAGGACAAGTCAAAGACTTAGTGGGGGAGAAGAAACATTGGTTTTTCCCTATCTCATCTCCTCATTTTCAATTTTTCAAGGAATTTGTTTCAATAATTCAATATTTCAATAAAAAAGTTGTTTTGTTCTAATCAGTAAAGGGACCTATTCAAGCAACAAAATATGCAGTGGGACCTATTTCAACATGATTATACAGAGGGACCTGTTCAAAGGCTATGTCAATACTACAAACACCAGAGGGACCTGTTCAAAGACTGCATCAAAGGTACACAAGGCTACTTCAATAATTTTTCAAAGGTTTCCTATCAAAATTCTAAGCAAGGCTGCATCAACACCAAACATGAAAGAAGCTTCACAAACATGGCTCTTCAGATTTTAAGGGACCTGTTATATTCAATTTCAAAGGGACCTGTTTTAGAAGACAAGGATCAGACAATCGGATCAATCACACCTGTACAAGCGGATCAGTCACACCTGTACAAGCAGATCAGTCACACCTGTACAAGCAAAATCAGAATTTTATTAGCCAACAAGTGTAATGTATTGAAAAAATTTTGTTTTTAGCATTTAAATTCGTAGATTATTTTAGTGTTAAAAAAATAATAATTATGATTGCTTATTATCAATTTCAAAAGCCTTTTTATAACCCTCATACCCATATTCCTCATAATATTCCTATATGCTCACTTCATTACCACTCTACCTATTTCTATACGTTCATTTCTATTTCCATATCACACATAACACCATTATAAACCTTAGCTATTCCTACCTATACCCTTAAAACCTTTTCATAAACTCATCATTCTTTCAAATTGACCTCTGCCAACAAAGTACCAACAAGTAGCGGCCTTATTAGACGCCCAATGTAAAGATCTGTCCAATGGGAAGACATTTGTTAAAATGCCTGTCCTTAATCGATTTCTTTCATTTCAACTGCCAGAAGTACAAAAACGATATTCTGGCCCAAATCCGCTTATGAATGTATCCGCCATGATTTCATTACCAACACAATTTGCATACTATGCTACCATGATTATGCTTCTGCAAATCACTATTATTCCTCTGTATCTATGATTTGAACTCTTTGGGACACGTCTTCTGACTCTGCAAACGAGCTCATGGTCTCTGACAGTAAAACCCTATTCTCTGCGCCATCATCATAGAAATTTCATCTTATGACATCAGGAAAAATCAAGGTCGGGCGCTGAGTTTTCATTTTATAAAAATCTGAGTTCATAAAGTCAGTTAATATTCGGGCCCTAATTTTTTTTAAAATAGGAAGGCCAAGATAATAGGTGTTGAAAAAGGGAGAAAACATAGCAGTCGGGGTTATCCAAAATCTTGACTTCCGTCCAGAATTTGAAGAGCAGCTCAGACATTTGAAGAAGTAAGCTCATAAAATTGAGGAAGTTAGCCCAGAAATTTAAGGTCAGCTCAGTGGAACGCGACAAGAGAGGTAACAAGTTGAAAAACCCTAGTTAAATTTTTGTTTCACAAAGCATAAAAAAAATGGGTTAGAACAGATATTTTTAAAATGACAAATAGAGCAGAGCCTGAGAAATTTGATAGTTCAAAATACCATGAAGACCGTGTTAAAATTTTGAGGGAAAAACACTGTTTGTCTTTTCTAGAGAAATTCAATGGAAACAATGAAGAAGTTACAAAACAATTTGCATTTTCATTTAATGGAGAAAAAGCTTTGATAGGAAATTTCTCTTTCAGAATCTCAGAGGATACAATATCTCAGTCATTAGACATCAGTCCAGAAGGGGAAAAGTATTTCAAAACCAAGCAATTTAGAGAAAATCATGGACTCAGTTTATGTCTAGGTCAAGAGTTTCTTCTGTCAATTGGAAAAAGGGTGTTCCTAGAAGTTGGTTAATCCACCCATGGGACGAAATGGTATACATTCTTCAAAAATTTGTCACGTGTGAAGGGCGTTACAGCATAGTATATCTGTATCACATAAAAATCTTACTGCACTTAAAGGGTCAATGCACTATCAGTCTGCCCTACTTTCTTTTACAGAGTTTGACTAAAATGTCAAAGACCATCCAGAAACAAAAGGGTAATGAAGATAGAAGCTTGTATCATTTTGGTTTGATCAAAATTCTAATTGAATTTGAATTGCAGAAGAGAGGAATAACATGGGAAGGATTTTTAATTGCCAATCAAATCAAAACCAAAGAAGATGAACAGGAGAAACAAGGAAGCACAGAGTTTATGGTTGATGTTGATTAGGAAACCCCTGAATTTAAGTCAAGCATTGTTGCTCAACCCAGTAGTAGTGTGAAAACAAGGAGAATGAGGCAAGAAGATGCCAAGAAAATTGCAAAAGACAAAATTTTCACTACTTACACAAGAAGATCAAGAAGAATAAAAAGAAATCAAATACAAGATGACCAACCAGAGAAAAATGTAAATACACCAATGGAAATTGAAAGCAGTGCTAATTCACAGCCAGAACAAGAAGCAGAAATGGAGAATGAATGTAACAAGGGAGAAAGAAAAGAGCCAGTACCTACAAACAAGAAACAGAGAAAGCTAGAGAAAAAAATCGAAGAGCTAAAAGAGGAACTTATGGAAGAAAATATGTTAGAAAAAGTTATAAAGAAAGAAAATGAAATGTTAAGACCCCAGAGCAAGAAGATTCAACAGAAAATTGAGAAATTGAAGAGGAAAGTCAAAGAACTTAAAACTGATCAAATTGAAATATGCAAATGGGCAACAAAATGGTACACACAAAAAAAGGCTCTCAAAGAAAAATATAAGAACATGAAGCATGAGTTTCAAGTCCATAAGAATGTAGATGTATTGCTACAAGCAGCATAAGTAGGAGCAGAAGCAGAACATAAAGGGAGCACATCAGGTTAGCATGAGGACATGCTAAATCATTGAGTTTGGGGGAAATGTTGGTATTATTTTATGGTTATCTTTTTCTCATAAAATTCCATCATTTATCCACCATTTTCTTCCATAAATCCCTTATAGTTTATTGAAATTGATTAATGTAGCATTATAATTGTTATTTTTACATTAAATTTAATTTATGGAATTTTTGTGTTAAAAATTGAAATTTTTCAAGAAAATTACAGGATGTGATAACTTCCTGTAAATGGTTCATGTTCTGACACGTGGCATAGCAGGTAGATCAAAACGAATGACAAGGACGTGATCTAGAATGTACACACATGATGAAAAATCTATCCAGCATCAGATTTGAAGCTCCTAAATAGCCGGTCAACGCTGGTCAAACCCAGCCAATCTAACAAAAAAATCTGAAGTCATAATGAATGAGCTTGATATTTTGCCTATGATTAGGAACTCCAAACTAATTCGATCTATTTTGGAGATCAGTTAGGATTAGAAGGAACGAAAATAGCCTCTTTTGATTGTAATTTTGATAAATAAGTGAATGGAAGCATGTAATAGACTAATGATGCTAGTGATAATATTGAATGTAAGAGAAGACTTGAGACTGTATACGTGCTTCAGAACTCTGTTTTTAATGTAACTCATTCCCGGATCTTAATCAGAGACAGAATTTCATCATTTATGGTGTTTTTGAGTTAGCATTCTCATCATTTGAATTTTCTCAAGTGTGCCTTCAAAGCGTGGAAGGGCCCCCATGTGAAGTTGGTACACTTTTCTTTACATTTCTATTAGATTTAGTATTCAGATCTGATTAGTATTTTATTTCATTTTCATGCTTTTGAGTTCATCGATTTTGACTAGAAGTGCTTGTGATTTTATTCATCATTTTTTTATTTCATGATTCATAGTTATAATTTGAGAATTCAATTGCAAAATTAATGAATAGTCCTTGTAAGAGGTTTAATTGAGTATTGAATCTCAAATCATTTCTGTGATATCTGTTTTAATGAATTAAATTTTTAGTATGCTTTAGTGTGTTACTTTGAAAGAGTTTTTGTGAACTATAACCTTGTAAAAGGATTAAAAACTCAGACTAGTGGCACTCTATTTTTAGAACAGTAGATCAAATTTTGTTACATAAGTGTTTAAAGTGTGAGAGGAACCACATTCCAATCTCTTGTAAAAGAGTGTTGGAGCCTACCACAATAAACATTTACTTAGGCAAACAGATCCTTTTAGGTCTATAAACATTAGACACGTGCCTCTAAGATTACCTACCTTGGTTGACAATAAATTGAGCCTAATCTAGAGCCCTAGATTGGTCTATACAGACGAATTTCAAAAGAAATGGGTCTTCCTTCTTGCATTAAAATAGCACCAATTCCATTTCCTGAGGCATCACATTCCACAATAAAGGTTTTTGTGAAGTCTGGTGTAGCTAAGACTGGTGCCAAGCACATTTCCTCTTTAAGATGTTCAAAGGCCTTAGTTGCTTCAGGAGTCCATGAAAATTCATCTTTCTTCAATAATCTTGTTAGAGGTGCTGCTATTCTCCCATAATTCTTAACAAACTTTCGATAATACCCTATTAACCCAAGAAATCCTTGAAACTACTTTATGGTTGTGGGGACTTTCCATTCCTTAATGGCTTTAATTTTGTTAGGGTCTACCTTAACACCCTCATGAGATACAATATGACCCAGATATTCCACCTCTTGTACTCCAAAGAAACATTTGGATGTTTTTGCATATAATTGTTTCTCCTGCAATAGTTTGAGCACTCTGTCAACATGTTGAACATGATCCTTCCAAGACCTGTTGTAGATTAGTATATCATCAAAAAATACTAGCACAAATTTTCTAAGGAAGGGTTTGAAAATGGAATTCATCAACCCTTGAAATGTAGAAGGTGCATTGGTAAGGCCAAAAGGCATGACCAAAAATTCATAATGACCTCATGAGTTCGAAATGCTATTTTTAGAATATCTTCAGTCTTCATTCTAATTTGATGATATCCTGAATGAAGATCCAACTTGGTAAAATAAATTGCTCCATGTAATTCATCCAATAATTCATCAATCACAGGAATGGGAAATTTGTCTTTAATGGTGAGCTTATTGATCTCCCTATAATCCGGACACATTCGCCATGATCCATCCTTCTTGTGTACCAACACTACAGGAGCAGAGAAAGAACTTTGACTGGGTTGAATTATACCCGCCTCTAACATTTCTGCAATCATACGTTCAATTTCGCTCTTTTTGGAAGTAAGGATATCTATAAGGCCTGATGTTTGGAGGAACACTTCCTGGAATCAAATGAATAGCATGATCATGATCACGAATAGGTGGGAGTCCTTTTGGAGTTTCAAAAACCTTGGAATGATTATCCAAGACTTTTTGGAGATCTGCAGAAATAGATGATTTTGATGTTGGAACTTCTAGTGAGCATAATTGTGCAATTATGCCTCGTTTTTATTTCTTTAGAAGCTTTGTCATGACATTAGAGATTATTATCTTTCCCGGCTTCCCTGCAATACCCCGTAATTCGACTTCCTTTCCTTCTGAAAAAAATTTCAAGAAAAGTTCTTGAAAATTAAAAGCTACCGTCCCCCAAGATTGTAACCATTGTACTCCTAGTACAACATCAGCACCTCCCATAGGAATGGAAAGCATTGGACTAGTCAATACATATTCCCCCATGGTTAGCTTGATATTATGGCATTTTCCAGAGCAATTTATAGTTCCTCCATTTGCAACCAACACTTGACATTCTGGTGCTGGGTATAGGAAACAATTTAATTCCTTGGCTACCTTATAATGAATAAAATTATGGGTGCTACCTGAATCAATCAACACTATTACTTTTTTCTTCTTGATATGTCCTTCTATCTTGAGAGTTTGAGGAGTGGTAATTCCTGCCAGTGCATTACACGATATGGTCGGACTCATTTCTTCCTCTTCTAGGGCTGGTTCCCGGTGTATATCCTCTTCTTGTTCATTTTCTTCTTCCTCTTCACAATCTATGTAAAATAATTTCTTCTTAGCACACTTATGACCTTTAGTGTATTTGCTATCACAATTGTAGCAAAGCCCTTTTTCTCTTTTTTCTTCCAATTGATGTGGTGTCAACCTTGTAGGTTGTGGAAATCTAGGCGTAGCAACACTTCCTTCTTTATAGAAGTGAGTGGTAGGCTTCCTTGTCACCATAATTTTACATTCAATTTTTCTTGCCAACCTGAATGCCTTCTCCAATGAATCAGGTTCCAAAACGTGAACTTAATGTTGGATGTTATCCTTTAAAGTACCTATGAAGAGATCAATCCTGTGTTCCTCTAGAATATCAGTTACCCTTATATTCAATTTTTGGAAGTCCTCAATGTGCTTCCCCATTAAACCCTTTTGTTTGAGATTTATCAATTGGCTAAAGAAGGTGTTGCTCTTTGTATCCTCATAATGTGCTATCATTTCCTCCGTAAAAATTGACCAAGTGACAATTTTTTAATGGGAGCAAAGCCATCGATACCATACAAATGTATTTTTTTCTAAATGTAAAGTTGCAATGCGTACCTTTTGTGTGTTTTGCACATTATGGAGATCAAAATATTGCTCCATATGTAGTATCCATGTTACAGGATCCTTTCAATCAAACTTCCTCATATCCATTTTTGGAATATGGTGGTTCTTCCCGCCAACATTAGAGTTTATGAAATCACGATTAACATTTATTTTGTTCTCATCATGAGTTTCCTCTACTATCTTTTCACCATTAGGAAACATTTCTTGTATCAACTTTGCCAAACCTTTGATGTCTACTTTTAGATCCTTCTTCATGTTTTCCATGTTGTCTTTCATTTTTTCATCGATCTTAGCTTCCATGTCATCCATCTGAGCTTCCACGTCAGCACTTCCATGCCATACTCCATCTAGCTTCCAAACCATTCATCTTAGCTTCCATGCCTTTCTTCAAACCATCCATCTTAGTTTCCACTGCTTTCTTTCAAAACTTCCATTTCATTTTTTTTGTTGTTCTTTAAGTAGAGAGAAATTTGTTGCACTTGCTCTTGTAATTTTGATATGTCACAAAGCTGCCATTCCTTCTGCTGCTGCTCCTCTCTCTCTTCATGAGTCATAGTAGAGCCTTCTAAAGGCTTAATGGGTGTTGAATTATTTTTAGGGGCAATTTTAGAATCCAATACTGATATCTATTCTACAATATGCCCTTGGAATCAATTCAACTTGATTCTTCAAACAAGACTTATGCAATTCAGAAAAAAACAAAAATGCACACCTTTTACTTGCTTTTGAGGAGATCTATAGTGAAATTGAATTATCTCTATAATTGTGGATCCTCAATATCTGAAATTCAATCCTGTAGTATCCCTTTGAAGCTTCTTTCAAATGCCATAGGTCTGATTTGATTTGGATTCTTCAAGACAAAGTTATGTCCAATCTCCCACATTGACCCAATTTTGGACTGGTTCAGTAGAGCAAACTTGTATGACTTGCCACTTGCCACGGTTTCCTCCTTTGACTCTAAAATTGATATACTGAAAACTACAGTCCGTGTAATTTCGGCCACTTTTTATGGCATTCCAATCCGATGCTCAAAGATAGAGCTATGAAGATTTTCCCACGATCACCTCTTTGAGATGAAATTCAGAATCCTCAAAAATCCCTACCTTCCACAGATCATATCTCCGAAAATATTGCGAACCAATATCTGACATTTTTGCGACATTGTTCCTCAAGATTTCATATTTGAACCCTAAAAATTTCAGCTTCTGAACCTTTGCAGAAAAAAATTTATTACGAAAATACCGCGTTGACCTGTTTAGGTTAAATTCAGGAGCCTGCAAAATGACCTAACTTGCACAGATCATATCTTCGAAAATATTGCGAACCAAGATCTAAAATTTTGCGACGATGTTCCTCAGGATTTTGGCTTCGCACTCTAAACATTTCAGTTTCTAAACCTTCGTAGAAAAAATTTTATAGCGAAAATTCCACGCTGACTTGTTTGGAACAGCGAAACCCTAGAATCTCAAAGCTCCGATACCAAATGTTGTGAAACCAGCTCCAAAAAGAGAAGAAAAGAGATATCAACGCCTTATAAATAAGCCACTTCGAGGGGGCAACCTCCAATACATTACATGAATGAACAATTCTTGGATGATACAAATGACAAAACCTCCTTTCTATATATAGGATTTCATGGGGCCACAATGTAATCCTAGTGGGCCACAATGTAATCCTAGCCTACCTAACAATAATAATGTAAGGGCACAATAATAACAATATGGGGGTTACAGGGGTACAACAATAACAATAAGGGGGGCTACACTAACATAATAAGGGACTACACTATTAATATAGGGACTTAACATTGTATATTGTCCTTATGCTAAGACCATAGGCTGGTTTATATAGTAGTTTGCCACAGTTAATTAGCCAACTTGAGCATCTGAATAGATGTGTCTTTATTAGGTGAGCTGACATGAGAGTTTCTTATCTTCATTTGGAGGTCGACGTCACAAGAGAGATTGTGCTTGTCTTTGTAGGGCTTCTGGACACTTTTAGAATTAGATACATTATTTATATTCCCAATAATGGTTATACATGACATTGAATCTAAAACAATAATCCCTTGCTCATGAAACCCATGAAGCAAGAAAATAATAATTGATTACATTTACAAGAGTCATAATTACATGTCATTATGAAGACCGAACCTAGTTACCTTTTACAAAAAGAAGAACATAAAGAGGAAGGAAAGAAGTGGAGCTCACATTGCTGAATAAAATGAAGAACCTGAAAAGAAATCAAAGATTGAAGATCATAAGGATCTCTATTATTGAATGATCCATGGATCAATTTTATGCTCAAAATTAAAATTTCTATAATGGAACGAAACATTTGTGCTTGCGTAGATCTCTACGTTATGAATCCGACGCAACTCGTTTCGCAAAAAACTAACTTCGTATGCTCATGAAATCATGTTCTGTCCGCTTTTGGAAATGACTAAAAAACATGGTTTTTGGATGACAGGGTTGCCCAGTTAACAGTTGGTACTGATGACTGGACCGTTGACTAGATCATTGAAAAATGACTAGACTCTTGACTATATCTTGTTGGGATAATCAGGGTGCGCCATTTTTCACTTGTTGATTGGCTTGAGTTAGGGAAATGTTATTGGTTGTTTGAAAGACTAATGAAAGGCTGCCACATGGCCCAATCGGAGGCCATCACGTGATGCCTCACAGTTGGCTAAAATTTTTGTAAGGGTCAAGGTGAGGTCGGCGAGGGTTGAACCCGTGACCTCCCACCAGCAAACCACTGGACTTACCACTATGCCACCGCTCAGTTATTAAATATATATGTTTTGAATTTATATTTAAATGCACGTGAAGGCGCGTTTGGGGGTGGGTCGAGGCTAGCCCCAGCCCTCGTCACCTTACCCATGGAAACAAGGGGTGGGACTAGGCGCCAGGTCTTAGCTTAGCCCCACCCGTTTTTAATTCAAAACAAAATGGCCACATTAATATGAATTAAAAATTCAGTTTTAAGGCCTCATTGGGCATTTAAATGATCCCACAAATTATGCTGGATGTTGGCGGAAAATTTTCCCCGTTAGCTTTTTTTGGGGTTGTTGTGGTTTGTTTTAAATTTCTTATACGTCATATATATGAGTTTATTCCTTTCAAAGAAATTTTAAAAAATATATATACATGCATAAAAATTAAAAAATTAAAAGAAGTACTAAGCAGTGATTGGAGTTAATGTGTCAGACAGTGAGACCATGTTTTCCGCATTGTGTTAAAATACGAGCAAGTGACATCATGGATACTGCCAATGGGGAAATTCATCCTGCAATGAAGCATGAGCAAGATCACAATGAGACCAGAGGTTAACTAGCGATGTGCCTCCGCTGGAATATTTAACCCCTACCAGTTGACCAGAATGAGCAGCCCAGATCAACTGTGGCCCCACAACTCTGTGATCGATAGTTAATAGACCCCACAACTCTGTGATCGATAGTTAACGAACCCCACAACACCATCAAGGGAGCCAATTGTGTCTTCCATGTCACCCTCCACATCACTTCCAACCGTATTGTTAATCATTCCACCATTCTTTACATTTTTGTATGATTTTTCCTGCCCACTCATTTCTTCCAGCTATAAAAGAGATGTTTGTCCTCATTGTGTCCACGTCTGCCTCTCGAACAACTAAAGCTCTCCAATTTTCGTACCAACTTCCAAGTCTGCATCCAATCAGCAGCCAGTCACCTCGACATAACCAGGTAACCTATGAAAATGTTCTTGAAACTTGTCCAAAATTTTAAAGAAAGTTTTTATCGTTGGTTCTTCCACTCACATCTCGATAATAGATAAAGAAATAGACATTGTAGATATTTTTTGCACAGTAGACCACCCTCTATTTTATCAAATTTTCTCCCTAAACCAATCAAAGTCCCCAATTTAATTTTCTTTGATTAATTTTGGAGTCTTGTCAGTGTTTGTTCCACAGACCTACATGTTCCAGAGTTTATCCATTGGTTGGTTTCTGCCATTTACCCTCAAAAATTCTTTCTCATGAACTAATTGGGGGAAAATGCCTTCTAGGTGTCATCTCAGTTGATAAGGCAATCATTTTGTTACCCCTTTGTAGAGTCATATGTGAGTTTTACTAATGAATCCCTCTCTACAAATTTTCAATAATTTTCAGGGTCTGGGTTCACCCAAATTGTATTTTATCTCAGGCCTGAAAAGGCAAATTTCTCCTTCAAGTTAGATAGTTTTCCTTTAAGTTCCTTTGCTGAAGTTGTACGACCAATTCTCCAAATTTTGGCTAGAATACTAGGGAGAGAATATTCTATGGTGGTAGATAAGTCAATTCTGGGAATGTTTGATTTAATGATGAAGCCTGGAGTAGTTTTGGATATTCCCACTTATTTGGAGAGTGTTATCAATAATCAATTTATGAGTCTATAAATCACTGTCAGTTTTATGTTTCCGTCTCTGGTCACCTATTTGTTTCTTTACAGTAATGTGGATAACTTTATCCAATTGGGGTTGAATATTATTGATGTGAATAAAAACAAACAGCCAGTGGTCTTTTGGACAGACCTAGGAAGAAAGGAGGTGGGAAAGGAAGGACTGTTTGTGTTTACCTCCTCTTTAATTCCTATTGTATATTCAATTTTAAATGGAGTGTTTGCACCAACATTATTGCCTAAAGCTCAGTCCTTTTTTAAATTAAGTAAATATGTGAGATATGGAGATTGGTTTGCTCATGAAGACTATACTGAAATCATATTATTTGGAGCCGATATAGAGACTTTTAAATTACTTGTATTTGTTCGTATGAGATTGTTTGCCTTGCAGTTCATCATGCATGGTCTTAATGTTGATTAGGTCCATTTTGTACCAGTAAAGAAAGGCAATTTGTTTAAACTACCCAAGACAGTAGGGCCATTCATTGTGAACACTAGACAGGCCCTGGAAGCAGCTCACAAAATGTTGGCTGACATGCATTTTTCATTAGAGGGGAAATGGGCTTATGACCCATACTATGTGATTTCAAACCATAGAGTGGAGAATGGCTATTCTCCATTTGTTCATGAATCAATGCCAGAGATGGAAAAGCTGGAAAATGGAGGACAAACTTATGTGTTTGTGTAGATGAAGGTGGAAACCCCTCACCCTACTAAGAAGGGACTTAAAAGGGGAAGGGAGAAATTGAATGATTTAGAGAATGATGCACAAAATGAAGCTAAGAAGGAAAAGACCATGGAGGGGGGGGCCTCTTCAGTTGTGCCTGCATACGCTTTGAAATTGAGAGATATCTCTTGTACTCCTTCATCTCCTCTTCCAGAGGGCACAAGTCATGATTCTTTGTCAAGTATTAAGTAGGTGTTCACAAAAATTGAAGAAAGAAACAAAAGGATAATATAAAACATTAAGTCTCAGTTTGAGGCTCAAATTTCCCTTGAGAAAACAAGTCTATTGACAGCCAGGACTTAGAAAAGGATCAAATGAGGATAGCTTTCTCTCATTCTTCAGCCATGAATGTGACTTCTACTACCTCTTTCAAAATCGTTAACTTAACAATGGATGCTAAGAAAATTCCTCTTCCTGATAAGATTAACTTGCATATGCAAACATAATAGTTAATCTTTAATGATTTGAATAAGACTACTTCATCTGTTTCAAAAGTTGAAAACATGTTGAGCAAAGTGATCAAAAAATTGAAGTTGGAAAAATCTAACTCAAGAGCTTATTCCAAATAGAATGAGGAATTGAAGAAAATAATTGTTAAAGTTGGTGTTTATCCTGAATACAGATCAGCAATTCAGAAATCGTTGCAGTCTTTTGAATCTGAAATTTAGAGTTTGAAGAAGAATCTTAAGCTTCAAATAGGTGAGCATCCTATGGCTACTAAAGTAGCCCAATTGGAGACAGAGAAAGAGAAGTTGTTGCAAGCTCTTCTGGACAAATATGAAGAAATATCTAATTTGAAATGTTAGCCCCCCTATGAAATTCTTGACAAGCAAGCTGGGGGCTGTATCATTTTGGAGACCTTCAAGGAATGCATCTCCCCTGAAGACACATCATCCTTGAGGTCTCTCTGTGCTTTGCATTATACAAGTTCCCTCTGCTGGTTCCTTTCCCTAAAGGCCTGCATTTACCCCTTGTACCCCTGCAAAATGTCCCCTTTTTCCCCCTTTTCCTCCTTCTGTCAAAGTCCCTCTTTTCCCCTTTTTATTTTCCCTATTAACCCCCTAAATCCCCTCTAAAAATCCCTACACCCTTTTTTTTCCCAAATTCCCCCTCCATCTCCCTATCGTTACCCTCCTTAGGCCTTGAAATGCATTAAAATGGGTTAAAAACCCACTTCCGACCTTATAATAGGCCTAAGCCCCTTTCCCGCTAAGCCCCCGCACCCTTTTCTTCCATACGACCCAACGCCGTGACCGAAGTGCTAGTCCCAAAGGCGCTTGCCCCTGCGGAGGTATTTCTCTATCCACAGGTCAGACCATGGTACCCCCGCAGTTGACTCCTCGGGATGTGGGAAGACTTGATCGAACGTCTGTTATTCACTGCGGGGGGTCGCTCCAAAATTCCCATGGCCGTACACCTTGGTCCCCCGCAGTTCATCTCCGCCGTCCATTTAATCCCGCAAGTCAACGGTTCATAGTCTATCCATATCGGGGGCGTTCCAGACTGTCGATATTCATAGATCGGACGGTCCTCGTTAATCCCGCAGGTGCCCATGGTTCTCCGTTCAAATCGTCGACCGCTCCATCGCCATCCATTCACCGCTAGATCGACGGCCTAGAATGCACCTGTCTTGTGGCCCCACCTGCGCACTATTCCAAACAACCTGGTTTATTCTGCACCGCTTATGCGCGGTGGGTGGTTTTCCCCGAGCGGCCAGCGATTCCATACATCGCGCGACACGCATCCTCCTGTACGATTCCAAAACCACTTTTCTCGCCCGTTAACTCTATCCTTCACATGTTACTGTTCGGACACAGATGCCCAACGAAATTCCTGAAGACCGTCCAATTTGGAGCAGGCCATCCGACAGCTATCGCTCATCGAAGATGCATGGTGTTTAATGTAGTTGCACGCGCGATAACCCATGTCATGGCCTGCCGTCCGTCGCCCTCCGCCATTGATCTCCACCACGATCAACGGTCCAGTTTTGTTCCTCTGCCGTTGATTGTTCCACTGTCTCCCGTTTCACCACATCATCTCCACGTGTACCCTCCGTACCTTCGCCCATTCCATTACGTATAATCGGTCCATTTTCGTGTTTTTTAATGTTTTTCATTCGTTTTTTCGCTCTGCAGACTGCCACCCTCCACCAGAGCATCCTTTCACCGTTTCTCTGCGAATCTTTTCCCTCCATCTCATCTTCTGCACAATCACGTTCATTATCCACATCATCTGCCACCCCATCCATTGTTTTCTTCACTGATTTCGTGTTTTGCAGGTTTCTGAATGATCGAAGACCATCAGGACGCGCCATCTCTACTACAAGGACAACGAGATCCAAAGAAGATCAGTTACAACAGCTAAATTTATGAGCAGGGACTTGGGAAGGTAAAGACTGGACGTTCATTAAAAAGAAACAGGGTTTAAACTCTGTGGAAAACCCTCTGGCGCCATTAAAGCTCAAAATGCACGGACAGAGACAGAGATGGAGCGGAAAAAGTGTTTTAATGCAAGAAAAGAGATTGGAGCACGTCAATGAAGATCTTAAGCCTTGAATCAGCGGTTTAAGAGGCGAAGCACCAGGTTGAAGACCCCGAGGATCAATCAAAAGGTCCTGAGCACAAGCAAAAGATAACATCAGGGTTTATTCGTCAGCAGAATGTTTTTCTTCATCAAGTACAGGGCGCCCATACAGTTTTTATTATGCACATTGTCCTTGAAGGATTTTCCACCCTAACAGCAGTTCAAAGCAATTAGAACATTTATGTAGCAGACCACTCAATGGTTCATTTGCCTTTGTTTTTTCACCACAAGTACAGCAGCACAGCTGAAATATGTCAAAGTCATATCCAGAGAAGATCACTCCTGCATAAAGTAATGACAGAGATTAAACACTCAGCAGTCAAACAGAATGGGTTTCGGCCCTCCATTCATTTTTGTGTTTACTATTACATTTAGTGTTCACCTACCTCCTTAGTCGATATTCTGTTCATCCTCTGCTATAAAACGCAGAAGGAAATTATTGTAATGGTTGTTGATGAGATATCAGAGAAATGCAAGCATTTTCCTCTTGAGACAAGTTCTCTGTGTAATATTTTAAGGTAGGTTGAGATTCGATGTATTTAGACTGAATGTTCAAGCTGTGGGCAATGTTGTACCTGATTGGTATTTTTTTTGATATGACAAGCACGTTTCTTTGGATCCTGATCTGAAGCAGCTGGTGATGTTTTCCTATCTCTGTGTTTTATTTCATTTCATTCCATTTATTCAGGCTCGCATCAGAAGTTTGGCATAAGATTTACCCTTGTTAGGTACCTTATGTTGCTGCTCTCCCAGCCTTTTATGTTTTCTGCTTATATGTGTGTCTGAATATTGATTTCAATTGATTTAACCAGTGTAGTGGATGTTATTTCCTGCTCTCTGATGTATGAATTAATGAAATCTATGTTTAGATGTTCTTGTTAGGATTTATTTGGATGAGTTGAGAACACTGGGAGGTCTAGAACCCTTTCTCTGCCTCACTAGAATCTGTCCATCTCGATTAAGCCTTTCTAAGATCCCTTGTTTTGCCTCTAACTTTTTCCAAGCAGGTCTGGAATTAAATGACCTCTGACCTGATCTATAGACAGAATTGGATGGTTATCCCCCTTTCATTCTCAGTTCTTAATGTTCCATTCCACCCTTCAATTTAAAGATCCAAATGTTTTAGATGACTATCCCAACTGAAAGCTTACACATTGAACAACAAGTAAACCCTTTCTTGACTCCATTGCCCAATGGCCTTGATGTTCTCTGAGTTATCTGTCTTAGCCTAATTCCCTCTATGCTCATCCTTGTCTTATATTGGACTTTACTTTCCTGATTCCCCAACAACCAAACATCAAATAACTCAAACAAACAAACCCTGAGCCTATAACTAGCCTAATATCTTAAACTTTGAGCCTCAAAGACATATATACTTTGACAATCACAGAGAGATCCCTCCCTGGACCTAGGAGGGCTAGATCCTAAGGTCTGAAAGTGGTTCTATGTTGTCTCATCTTTTGGTCTTGTCAACCTGGCCAAAACATGGGAACCCCAACATAATGGCGACTCTGCTGGGGAAAAATTGAGTGCATTACACTTTGAACATCCCTAAGCATTCAAACCCTCCATCTCTGGTTAGGTTGGCTGTTAGTCACACCTTTTCTCGGACAGCCTCATTATAATTTGTTGTGTTCACTTGTACTCCTAGACAGAGCCTGGACAGGGCCAGGTAGCCTCCGGATCTCATCCTCCTTTGGAGGTGACATATCTGGTAAATGCCCTCCCAGTCGATCTCTAGTTAGAGTTTGTTGTGTTCTGAGGTTATCCTTGAAAGGTGATAGTGCCTGAGCACTGTGGTGGATAGTGTAACCCCTTGACATACCCTAAGCCTTCCACCTGGCGACTCCATAGTTCCTAAAAGATCAAAGACTCCACTGGTGATCAGTAGGCCTACTGATTATCTCGGTTTCACATAAGACTCCACTGGGAGACCAACCTTCATAACAACATCAACCACGACAGAAGTAACAAGTAGGGTTAAGCTGCATGGTTATAGATATAACATTCTGGCTTTCAGAACCATTCACACAAGAGCTTATCCCAACCTGGACCGACCTGAAATAGTTGACAACCCAGAGAGTATCCTCAAGGGAGCTCCTACACCTAAAAGACCAACTATTTCCAGTCACATTTATAGAGCTAATTCTGCACCAGAAAACCTAGCAGCTCTATCACAATTTCTCCCTGATCTAGACCTACCTAATAGGCTACCAAGAACTAGGTCATTCAATCATCTAGACCAGCCAGACCCGGAGCTTCACAGTCCACCATCCGATAATGGTGAACACACTAGGGACAGAGGAACCGCTCCATCTACACCGCCTGATATCCACTTCATTCAAAACTTGGGGCTCTCCCACCCTAGATCTGCTCAACAAGCCCCTGCTGGTCATAATATCCCTGTCATCCATATATCGGCTGCTCAAGTTAACCCTTTACCTCATCAGAATATCAACATGGCAGCCTGGTATGCACCCCTGGTTTTTCCCAAGCCCTTGTTACCCTTACCAAATGATTATCAATCAAAGATCCCACAATTCACTGCAAAAGAGTCCATAACAACTCAGCAACATGTAGATAAAATGGAGGATTCTTTTGATTACATGGAAATTGATGACGAAACAATCAAAATAAGGATCTTTGCCCAAAGCTTGGGGGGTGATGTAAAGAATTGGTTTAAGAGCTTACCCCCTGGAAGTATCCAAGATCTCCATGCATTATATCAGACCTTCATAAACAAATGGGAAACTAGGGAAAATCCTCGCCAACTCCTAGCAGAATACATGAGCCTTAAAAGGAATGTAGGGGAGAGTGTCCATGATTACACAACAAGATTTAACAGCATTTACAACACCCTCCCCCCACACATGAAACCTCCACAGGGCATGGCCCTAGCAAAGTACCCTGATGGGTTTGATGCTGACATGGCCTATGAGCTTAGAGATAAAGAGTACACCACCTTGGAGGACATGCAGAAAGGAGCTGTAAACATAGAGGCCAATTTGATTGAGAAAAGAGCAAGACAGAGAGCCGAGAGGAGGGTAACATATAGGGATGACAATGTAGCCTCCACATCTGATCCAAATTATGAAAAATTGTCTAAAAACATGGAAGAGCTACAAAAAATGATGAAGAGAATGGTTGTCACTGTCAATAACCAAAACATAAATCAAAACCGGAACCAAAACTTTAGAAGGAACAACAATGCCACTCCCAACAGACAAAGAGAGTCAGATCAACAGGTAATTCCCCCATTCCAGGAAAAATTTCTTGATGAATACGAGGGAATCATAGAAGAGTCTAAAGAGAATACAATAAACATCTTTGAAACAGAGGACTCAATCCATAACTATGATTCAGAAGAAGATCAGCCCTCACCCTCATATTGGGATGAGGAAGGATTATAATCTGAAGCCTACAGACTTGGATTTGAGAATGCTATCATGCAGGTCAGGGAACAGTATGAAATTAGGAGAAAAAGGAACCAAGACACTTCCAAACCCAAAGCTCCTAAGGTTACCATCGATAAAAGGCTTGTCCGAACTTCCAAAGTAACTGCTAAGAGTAACAAAACAGCAGCTGAGAGTTCTGAGGAAAACAAAGAGAAAGACAACCAAAACGTTGAAAAACGAAGCCAACCAGCTAGTAGCACTGACACTGCAATTAGTGCTCCTGATAAAACTGTCACCAACCCTGTACATAGTGAGAAATCAGAAGCTGATACAGCCACTAAGACAGTGGCAAATAAAACAGAATTGAGCATTACAAAGGTCCAGTCCACTTTCAATCTGGAAAGTGAGATTGCCAAAATCAAAATCCCTGTACCATTATCTGAGTTGGCCACTCAGGATGTATATAAGGGCCAAATTTTGAAAGCCTTGAATTTAGGAGAAATCAATGATTCTGTAAACCTAAATGATGATCAACCGGCCCTACTCTTTGGTCCAAAGATTGAGGGGAAGTTTCAGGAAGGAGTAGTACCACCTTTCTATATTAGTCTCAACATCCATGATAAGATCCTACACAATGCAATGCATGATTCTGGATCATCCCACAACTTGATGCCTAAGGTAGTGATGGAAAAGTTAGGCCTAGAAATCACCAGACCTTACAAAGACTTATATTCATTTGACTCTAGCAGAGTAAAATGTCTTGGCCTAATTAAAGATTTGTGTGTGAGTTTAACCCAGATCCCAGCTAAATGTATGGTCATGGATGTGGTGGTGGTAGATGTGCCACCTAAGTATGGCATGCTATTGTCAAGATCATGGGGAGCCAAGCTACAAGGAACGATGCAGATGGATGGCTCATATGCCACTATCCCTATCATTGGCCAACTTAGAATAATGTATACAAAGTCCCAGATGAAATTCCTAGTTAGTAGCCTCGAGAAACCGGAAAATTCACCGTTATACTCTGTACACACAGACCTGGATTCTTTCATTCTTTATAACGACCAATCCTTAGGAGAGCCAGAATCACAACACAGAGATCCAAGCAAGGGCGCAAAGCCCATGGACTTTAGCATAATGGCTACCCTGGAGGAATACGATGAAGAAAACCATGGGCAGGGTAGTGAAAACGAAACTCTGAGAGAACCAGCAACGGAAACAGAACATAAACAGCAAGATAGCCAACTCTCTGAACTCCATGCATGTCATGAAGAACAAAACAAACCGCAGCCTAGCACAGACCCTGTAACGCAATATAATGGCGAACCCCTGTGGGAAATGAATTTCGATGGATCCTACACTAGGAAAAATGCTGGAGCAGGGATGTGGCTACGTAACACAGAAAATGACCATGCAGAGAGTCACGCTGTCAATCTGCACTTCAAATGCACAAACAATATTGTAGAATATGAGGCCCTGATCCTAGGCTTAAATCTGTTGAAAAAATTAGGGGCCCATAGGACAACTGTGCATGGAGATTCTGAGCTGATTATCAAGCAGGTGAATGGGGAATACACATCTAAGCATCCCAGGCTGAGAGCATATAGGAATGACACAATGGACTTATTGAAAACGTTTATGGAATATGAGCTGGTGTTTGTCCCTAGGGGTCAAAATTTCATTGCAAATGGATTGGCTTGCCTGGCTAGTTCATATCCTAAGACTCCAGCTGACCAGCAAATCATCATCCAGACCAAGTTCAGACCTGCAGTGCCAGACAACGAAAAATATTGGCAGGTCTTTGAAGGAGACAAACAGATTGAAGATTTCCTGGTGGGAAGAAATGAGTTTGAATTTTCTGATTCCGACTCAAAATCTGATGACAGCTGCCCAAGTAAGGATCCCCCAGATGAACAAGAAACACCATTTAACATAGAAATAAACGCCCTTTCTGAAGAAACTGGAAATCCAACCGAAAAATGTGAAAACGCAGATAGTGAAGAAGTAGAAGTGCTGCAGGCAAAGACAAGAATATACCCAGAGGCCTAGCACCCTTAGAGGACCTATTTGACTTCGATGATGTAGCAAAAAGGCCCACTATAGAACATGCATACATTGATGTGGAAGAATGTAACATAGGCACTGAAGATAAACCCAAAATGATCAAGCTGGCTAAGTCTATACCTGCAAACATGAAGAAGAAATACATTGACCTGTTCAAGGAATTCATTGATGTGTTTGCATGGAGTTATGAAGACTTAAAGGCCTATGACACAAGCATAATACAACACAAAATACCCTTGAAGGAAAATCAGAAGCCTTTTAGACAAAAGCTCCGTAGAATCAATCCGAAACAATTGCCTGCAGTGGAAAAAGAGATTAAGAAGATGTATGACGCAGGCATAATAGTTCCTGTGAGGTTTTCTGAGTGGGTATCAAATCTAGTGGCTGTAAGAAAGAAAACAGGGGAAATCAAACTGTGCATAGACTTCAGAAATCTCAATAGAGCCTCATTAAAAGACAACTACCCCTTGCCTAGAATGGAACATATCCTGCAGAAGGTAGTTGGCTCAAAAAGGATTTCCCTATTAGATGGTTTTTCCAGATATAATCAAGTCCTAGTACTCCCAGAAGATCAACTCAAAACAACTTTTACCACTCCATGGGGCACCTTCATGTATGTGAAGATGCCTTTTGCATTGATGAATGTTGGCGCCACCTTCCAGAGAGCGATGGATATAGCTTTCTCAGACGAGATAGGACACTTCATAGTTATCTACTTGGATGACTTGACTGTCTTTTCCAAAACTGAAGAAGAACACCTGAAACATATGAGGAAAGTTTTTGAAAAATGTAGAAGGTATGGTCTGTCGCTGAATCCTAAGAAAATTGTTTTTGGGCTGCAAGAAGGCAAGCTTCTTGGTCACATTATATATGAGAAAGGGATTAGGATAGACCCACAGAGAGTTGAGGGGATACTTCAAATCACACACCCGAGAAACATCAAAGAACTATAGTCCTTCATTGGGAAGATCAATTTCCTTAGGAGATTCATTCCCAACCTAGCTGAGCACCTTAGGAAAATGACTAACATGCTAAAGAAAGGTGCAGTAATTAAGTGGACTGTTGAAGCCAAGAAATATTTTGAGTCAGTAAAACTTGTACTCACACAAGCCCCGGTCCTGTTCAGCCCGGATTTCTAAAAATATTTTCCGATCTTCTCGTTTGCCTCCCAGCATACCGTGGCTGCAGTTTTGTTACAGAAAAATTCAGAGGGAAATGAGCAGCCGATAGCTTTCTTCAGCAAGGCCTTGAGGGACACACCCTTGAAGTACAACATTATGGAAAAGCAGGCCTATGCCCTGGTAAAGGACTTAAAAGACTTTAGGGTGTACATTCTACATTCTCACACAATCGCTTATGTGCCAAATATAGTGGTCAAAGATATCTTATCCCAAGACCCTGATGGGAAAAGGGGAAAATGGATTGCTACAATCTTGGAATATGACATTGAAATAAAACCCACGCCAAGCTGATCAAAGGTCAAGGCCTGGCCCAATTAATGGCTGAAACTAATCTGCAGGCCCTTGACATTAACATGATAAATGCCTTAGATGAGTAGGAAGGATTGCCTGACCCCACTGTGGAGGAGAAATTCCAAAACTCTCCATGGTATTCTGATATCCTTTATGTCCTCGCCAATCTAAACGCTCCTCCAGAACTGTCAAAAACTAAGGCCAGATTCACAAAACTCAAAACCAGAAACTACTGCATCTTGAATGAAAGCTTATATTGGAAAAATCCAAATGGCCTATTGCTAAAATGTTTGTCTGAAACTGAAGCTGAAAATGTTAAACAAGAGTTTCATGCTGGAGAATGTGGAGGCCACCTGAGTTGGAAAGCCACAGCAAATAAGAAACTCAGGGCTGGTTATTATTGGCCTACTCTTTTTTATGATGTCCATAAAATGATAACTGCTTGCCACAAATACTAGATCTTTGAAGGAAAAATAAAGCTTCTTACCCTCCCTTTACAACCCATTACAGTTGAGGGTCCTTTCATGCAATGGGGTCTAGACTTTATAGGGGAGATTCCTCCAGCCTCCTCAGGACAACACAAATGGATATTGACAGCCACTGACTATTTCACTAAGTGGATAGAGGCCATACCCTCTAGGAATGTCACCGATTCAGTCATCATTAGGTTCCTAGAAGGTCATATCCTCTCTCGGTTTGGTTGATCAAGGAAAATAATCACCGACAATGTTGCTGCTTTTGGATCCAAGAAAATGGTTGATTTTTGTCACAGGTACCATATCACGCTTGTTCATTCAACTGAAAAATCTTGGCACAACAAGTTGGTACATGCTTTGTGGGCTGACAGGCTTACTACAAAAAAATCCATTGGCATGTCACCATTTCAGCTAGTCTATGGGACAGAAGCAGTATTTCCTACCAGCCTTGGAGTTCCAGTAATCAGACTTGTCCAGCAGATCCAATCAGAAGAGGACAACATGATAAGAAGGATAAATAAGGCAATCCATCTTCATCAAACCAGAGAGGAGGTATATAACATAGCTGTCAGAGTTCAGGAAAACATTAAAAATCTATTTGACAAAAGAACCAAAGCTGTAGATTTCAAAATTGGTGACAAGGTTCTGAAGTGGGACTCAAGAAGAGAGGACAAAGGTAAACATGGAAAGTTTTACAGCTTATGGCAGGGTCCATACATTATCCAAGCTACTGTGGGCCCAAATGCATTTTTTCTACAAGAACTCGATGGTACAGAGCTGTTTGGGGGTCCTGTCAATGGCAGGATGCTCAAGCATTACTTCTGCTAAATTCCAATTTCCAGTTTCATTCTTCATTGTATATTCCATTGCAGTTAATTTCAGAAAAGAGAAAGGTGTTTCAAAAAAAAAAAAAAAAGGAGAGAAAAAAAAAGAGAGAAAGGAAAAGAGAGATAGTTGGTCCTAACATGCTCAAATTCTGGGCCAACAAAGAAAGAAAATCAGCTCTAATGTGCCCAAAACCATAGCTGAGTCAAATAAAAAGAAGTGACTCTAATATGCTCAAAACCTGAGTCATAGAGAAATAAGGATGTTTCAAAACTGCAGATTTCAAGCCTTCACAGTTTCATTTTCAGTTTTCTACTAGTCTTCACTCCAGCAAGTCAGACAGTCTAATCCTAGCTTGGCTGTTTTTCAATTTCCTGTCTTAGAATGTAGGAGAAGAAATCTGTTGGACAATTTAATCCCAGTAGATGTTAGATTAGGTAGAGAAGCATATGAGGCCAACTATTTAATCTGGTCTCATGGAGCAATAAGGGTAGATTTAGAATAGGTTTGTTATTTGTTTTGAAAATAAAATGTAAAGGGTCTGCTAGCTCAAATGCACCCCAAAAGAAGAAAAAATGCTAGGATTGTAGTGTGGGTAGGTAGTTTTGGTTGGGAAAAATGTTTCTGCTAATGTAACATATTCATATTGTGGCAGCTGATCAAAGAAAGGGATGTGCCAAGCAGCAGGCAACTGGCCTACTCCAAAGATCATTTCTGGTTTCTTGCCTCCTTCAAGAAGAAGCCATCCCCATGTGGAGCCACTGTTAGCCCCCCTATGAAATTCTTGACAAGCAAGCTGGGGGCTGTATCATTTTGGAGACCTTCAAGGAATGCATCTCCCCTGAAGACACATCATCCTTGAGGTCTCTCTGTGCTTTTCATTATACAAGTTCCCTCTGCTGGTTCCTTTCCCTAAAGGCCTGCATTTACCCCTTGTACCCCTGCAAAATGTCCCCTTTTTCCCCCTTTTCCTCCTTCTGTCAAATTCCCTCTTTTCCCCTTTTTATTTTCCCTATTAACCCCCTAAATCCCCTCTAAAAATCCCTACACCCTTTGTTTTCCCAAATTCCCCCTCCATCTCCTTATCATTACCCTCCTTAGGCCTTGAAATGCATTAAAATGGGTTAAAAACCCACTTCCGACCTTATAATAGGCCTAGGCCCCTTTCCCGCTAAGCCCCCACACCCTTTTCTTCCATACGACCCAACGTCGTGACCGAAGCGCTAGTCCCAAAGGCACTTGCCCCTGCGGAGGTATTTCTCTATCCACAAGTCAGACCATGGTACCCCCGCAGTTGACTCCTCGGGATGTGGTAAGACTTGATCGAACGGCTGTTATTCACTGCGGGGGGTCGCTCCAAAATTCCCATGGCCGTACACCTTGGTCCCCCACAGTTCATCTCCGTCGTCCATTTAATCTCGCAAGTCAACGGTTCACAGTCCATCCATATCGGGGGCGTTCCTGACCATCGATCTTCATAGATCGGACGGTCCTCGTTAATCTCGCAGGCGCCCGTGGTTCTCCATTCAAATCGTCGACCGCTCCATCGCCGTCCATTCACCGCCAGATCGACGGCCCGAAATGCACCTGTCTTGTGGCCCCACCCGCGCAATATTCCAAACAACCTGGTTTATTCCGCACCGCTTATGCGTGGTGGGTGGTTTTCCCCGAGCGGCCAGCGATTCCATACATCGCGCGACACGCGTCCTCCTGTACGATTCCAAAACCACTTTTCCCACCCGTTAACTCTATCCTTCGCGCATTACCATTCGGACACGGATGCCCAGCGAAATTCCTGAAGACCATCCGATTTGGAGCGGGCCATCCGACGGCTATCGCTCGTCGAAGATGCACGGTGTTTAATGTAGTTGCACGCGCGATAACCATGTCATGGCCTACCGTCCGTCGCCCTCCGCCGTTGATCTCCGCCATGATCAACGGTCCAGTTTTGTTCCTCTGCCGTTGACTGTTCCACTGTCTCCAATTTCGCCACGTCATCTCCACGTGTACCCTCCGTACCTTCGCCCATTCCATTACGTATAATCGGTCCATTTCGTGTTTTTTAATGTTTTTCATTCGTTTTTTCACTCTGCAGACTGCCACCCTCCACCAGAGCATCCTTTCACCGTTTCTCTGCGAATATTTTCCCTCCATCTCATCTTCTGCACAATCACGTTCATTATCCACATCATCCGCCACCCCATCCATTGTTTTCTTCACTGATTTCGTGTTTTGCAGGGTTGTGAATGATCGAAGACCATCAGGACGCGCCATCTCTGCTACAAGGACAGCAAGATCCAAAGAAGATCAGTTACAGCAGCTAAATTTATGAGCAGGGACCCAGGAAGGTAAATACTGGACGTTCATTAAAAATAAACAGGGTTTAAACTCTGTGGAAAACCCTCTGGCGCCATTAAAGCTCAAAATGCATGGACAGAGACAGAGATGGAGTAGCAAAAGTGTTTTAATGCAAGAAAAGAGATTGGAGCACGTCAATGAAGATCTTAAGCCTTGAATCAACGGTTTAAGAGGCAAAGCACCAGGTTGAAGACCCAAAGGATCAATCAAAAGGTCCTGAGCACAAGAAAAAGGTAACATCAGGGTTTATTCGTCAGCAGAATGTTTTTCTTCATCAAGTACAGGGCACCCATACAGTTTTTATTATGCACATTGTCCCTGAAGGATTTTCCACCCTAACAGCAGTTCAAAGCAATTAGAACATTTATGTAGCAGACCACTCAATGGTTCATTTGCCTTTGTTTGTTCACCACAAGTACAGCAGCACAGCTGAAATATGTCAAAGTCATATCCAGAGAAGATCACTCCTGCATAAAGTAATGATGGAGATTAAACACTCAGCAGTCAAACAGAATGGGTTTCGGCCCTCCATTCATTTTTGTGTTTAATGTTACATTTAGTGTTCACCTACCTCCTTAGTCGATATTCTGTTCATCCTCTGCTATAAAACACAGAAGGAAATTATTGTAATGGTTATTGATGAAATATCAGAGAAATGCAAGCATTTTCCTCTTGAGACAAGTTCTCTGTGTAATATTGTAAGGTAGGTTGAGATTCGATGTATTCAGACTGAATTTTCAAGCTGTGGGCAATGTTGTACCTGATTGGTATTGTTTTTGATATGACAAGCACGTTTCTTTGGATCCTGATGTGAAGCAGCTGGTGATGTTTTCCTATCTCTGTGTTTTATTTCATTTCATTCCATTTTTTCAGGCTCGCATCAGAAGTTTGGCATAAGATTTACCCTTGTTAGGTACGTTATGTTGCTGCTCTCCTAGCCTTTTATGTTTTCTGCTTATATGTGTGTCTAAATATTGATTTCAATTGATTTAACCAGTGTAGTGGATGTTATTGCCTGCTCTCTGATGTATGAATTAATGAAATCTATGTTTAGATGTTCTTTTTAGGATTTATTTGGATGAGTTGAGAACACTGGGAGCTCTAGAACCCTTTCTCTGCCTCACTAGGATCTGTCCATCTCGATTAAGCCTTTCTAAGATCCCTTGTTTTGCCTCTGACTTTGTCCAAGCAGGTATGGAGTTAAATGACCTCTGACCTGATCTATAGACAGAATTGGATGGTTATCCCCCTTTTATTCTCAGTCCTTAATGTTCCATTCCACCCTTCAATTTAAAGATCCAAATGTTTTAGATGACTATCCCAACTGAAAGCTTGCACATTGAACAACAAGTAAACCCTTTCTTGACTCCATTTCCCAATGGCCTTGATGTTCTCTGAGTTATCTGTCTTAGCCTAATTCCCACTATGCTCATCCTTGTCTTATATTGGACTTTCCTTTCCTGATTCCCAGCAACCAAACATCAAATAACTCAAACAAACAAACCCTGAGCCTATAACTAGCCTAATATCTTAAACTTTGAGCCTAAAAGACATATATACTTTGACAATCACAGAGAGATCCCTCTCTGGACCTAGGAGGGCTAGATCCTAAGGTCTGAAAGTGGTTCTATGTTGTCTCATCTTTTGGTCTTGTCAACCTGGCCAAAACATGGGAACCCCAACATGAAAGAGACATGTGAAATGTTACAGAAAAAAGATAAATTTTCATGTTTGTACAGTGGTTATTCCATCAAATTCAGAAGACCCTGTTGCCCAATTAACTCAAGTCTCAGTTGAGTTAAGATTGGCAGAAATTGATTTAAAGAAAACTCAGAGGGACTTGGAAGGTGCTTATAAAGTACTTAAGGTTACATAGAATGAGTTACACATGACCAAGGATAATGAATAAAAGTATAGGTAGGATTGTCAGAGTGCCTATCAGGAGATCAAAGAGTTGAAAGAGAAAGTGAAGGGAAATATGTCCCTTATACAAGCGAGGGAGATTATTTGGAATGACATCATTGATGTTGTCAAGAACATATGGGATTTACTAATTATCGTTGGGGAAGAAAAGAGTATTGTGAGAGACTTGGAAAATGTCATTTTTGCAAATAAAGAGAAATTGTAGAACACAGCCTCGTATTCCAAGAGGTTGATTGATTTTATTAATTCCAAAACTGCACAAGAACTGAAGGATTTCGGAATTCAAGACAGGACTCGATATGTGTTGGAGTTTAACAGGATGATCATGGTGAAATCATACAGGAAGACTACAAAGAAAAAGCTGAAGGAATTCAAAGAAGCACTGATAAGATTAAATGAGTTATTTGATAAAAGAACTAGGGCTGGTTTGCCATCCTATTGGGATCAGCAAGGAAATCTTCTCCCTTGGGAGACATACGAAACATTGTTGGTAGAGGCAAAGAGTAAAATTGGAAATACACATGAAAATATTGTTATCCTAAAGGGAGCCACTATTGTGAATTATTTGCATAAAGACTTTCACTTGTTATGGATGATGGAAACCTTGTTTTCAGAAAGACCCTCATATTCCAGGATCACAGATTTCATAATTTCTCATGTCATAATTGCTAACTGTTCCAGCTTGAATGTAAACTTGTGGAGAAAATGCAAGGAATAAATGTCTCTGCAAGCTAATGATGCAGATGCAGGAACTTCTTCCATTCCAGGATCTCAGGTCACTGCCACCTCATGATCAAATGTTACTTCATATTTACTTTAATTTAGTTTATTGCGGAAGTTTTAATTTTCTACTTTTTATTGTAATCACCGAAGAAAACAGTTTGAGAAGTTGACAGTTCCATAACTTTCCATTTTTTAATAATCTATTTAATAATTTTTCAAGAGAGAAATGAGGTTCTAAACTTTGGGCCTCATAAGTTTTGGAAATTTTGTATTGTCTTTATGAGATTAATAAATATTTTCGGATAATTTTCCAGCAATTGATGAATGTGTTGAGTTCTTCCTATTCCATCTTATGTATGTCTCTTCTGTTGGAATAAAGTAATGAAGTTGATGGTGTCTAATTTACATCTGTGCGTTAGATTAAATTTCCTTAATAATGTGCTCCTTTATTCTAAAATCATTTCTTGCAACCATTTTCTTATAAAACCAGAGATAATATTTTTTATGATTTACAACATATTGTTAATGGTTTTTCACTGTCAATTCACCTTCTCTTGTTCATGCACATTTATCATTTAAAGGCACTTTGAAGAGTTGTGTTATTTGTGAAGATTAGAGAGTTTAAGATATAATTATGGGGTTACAATATGCAAGGACAACAAATAATTTTATTTTCAAGTGACAGTAAATGTCTTAGGCATTGATCTCCTCACAGCCAGATATTTTCTCCCAAGGAACAACAGGGTCTAAAATGTAGGGCAGTTTGCAGGAGGTCGAAATTGTAGGATGAATTGCTGGAAAACTTGGGGGGACCATAACTTCTTTGGTTTTTTTCCTTCTTGGGAGAAGAAAGAGGCTAGACGATGGTTTTTGATAGTTATGAATCCATTGGAGTGATCAGTACAACCATTTGAGCACTGAAAATGTATGTAAACACCATTCTTATAACATAATGAAAGAGGCCCAACCATTGGAAGTTGGACCAGGAAACGTAGCCCAGGAGGGGTGAACTCCTTCACTATATTTTGTTGTGTGTTTACTATTATGATGATATTGTCTTGTATTTTCTGCAAAAACTGAGTTTAAATTTCATGTTTATATGTTTAATAATTTCAAAAAAGAGGCTTAAAACCTAAGAATCACTTGCAAAATTTCACAAACCTCAAGCAATTTTTAGATACATATCAGTTTGGTATCAGAGCTTATTTTTTCTTATTGATGTGAGGGATTAATTGTTTGAAAGTGGATGTGATGTTTACAAGTTTGAAGCTCAAGAGAGGAGAAGGAAATATTGTGGTTGCAAGTCCTCAAGTTAGGTCAAGGACAAGGAGAGCGATTTTGCCACAATCTCCACCACAAATTCTACCTCAAATTGTAATTGAAGCTTTAGAAAGTATGTCACATGAAGGGGACTCTTATAACATGTCATAATATGAGAAAGCCTTCAGGAAAGCATTCTTTGATATGACACGAATGGTTAAAGTCCTCTATGAGGAGAGAAACACAAGGTTTCAAGATGAGAGCTCTAAACCTCCAGGAGGAGATGGAGGAGATGGGGACAAGCCTCCAAAAGGGAATGGTGACAAACCACCTTTGACACCACTGATCCAGGAGGATCCTCCAATTTCTCCAAGTTCAAATGTCTCAATTATTCTTGGAAATAACGCCAAGTAGTAGAGCCCATATTTTTTAATCTGGCAGTACTTATGGTTTCTCATTTGGTCTCTGGATCAAGGAGAAATCATCTGTTGAAATTTTTGGTGACCAGGTGCAGAAGGGGCCTTATTGGCTATGTGGCTTTCACACAGCCTGCCACATGGTAGTGACTAGTTCAATAGGTGCAAGGGTTGATGTGTCAAGGTACAAGTAAAACAAATGGTTGTAGGTGTATGGTGAAGGGTGGTTTCCAAAGCCACCTCAACATGCTGGAAAATAAAATGGTGCATTGTCCTAAGGTGAAAAATATGTTTAAAAACCATATAATAAGGCACATTTTTAATGTTTAAACATAAACCATATGGTATCAATCCATGGTGGTGGAGTATTAAGGTTTCAAACCCAAAGGCATATCAACCTATACTATGGCGCATATATCATAACGCAAATAAATGTGATATGGTCAAAAAAATTAGGGTAAAAAACCTAAGGTAATGAAACTATGGTGCAATTTTAATTACAAGTTGATAAACTATATGGAGCGTTAAACATTATAAACTATGGTGCAAATGTCACAAGGCAGAGTATTAAAAAAATTATAACCTATGGTGCAATATGGACTGGAAATACTATTATGGAGGATTTTTAAACCATGATATATCAACATCAATACCAAATGGCATATGGCATGGTTGATATGGCAACAGTGCTGGTTATGTGGCATGAAGTTAGCATGTCAAAGCATAGCATGGGGAGATAGGTTGTAACTGCCGGAGGACTTCTCAACAGGTGGTCACGTGACATTTCACTGCCAAGTCCAAGCCATGGGTCGGATTTCTCGTTGACCGTCGAAGCTTCATTTATCCGCTCAACCAACCTTCATTAATGTTAAGCCATGTGGTATGTTTTTTTTTGCGCCAAGGTTAACAAGGTAACAAACCATGTAATATATTAATGGTAAGGTGTAAATGATATGCGCCAATATTAGAATAAATTTATAATATATGGTTTTGTTGGATGCGCCAACCTAAGGTTATAATAGTTGGGGCGTGGTCCAATAAAAAATTATATCATATAGTTTTTGCAACTATATTTGATATATATTAAAGCACCGAGAAATGTAATTGCACCCCATGAATTTTTTTCAAACCATTTTCCAACTATATCCCGAGAGGTTTGACCTTGGAACTTGCCTGAGGCTTATAAAAGAGTTTTTCATTGCACCAATGAGTGAAGAGGTGAACAGTGAAATTTTGGACAGAGATTTATGTATGCCTACAAATATTATTTTGGGTGTAACTTGGCCATCCTTGGGCGATTTGGAGAGCAGAGACAAGCATTGGAAAGCTGAGACAGAGGGCTTCTTTTTTAGAGTAACCAGCAGTGCCTGTGTACACATTTCAGTTGGTTAATTTACATGTAAATAACCTTTATGGAGAATTCCTAATAAAACAGACACCCACTTGGAAGCGGACACAGAGACATAGTCTAGGAGGGACTAAATTCGTAATCAATGTTTTTTGTGTTTGTGTATTTATTTGATATTGTATATTCTTCATTTATGTTCATAAAGTTTATGTTAAAGGCATAAAAATAACTTAGTTTCCTTCATTCATTCACATAAATCTTCCTTAGTCAATTGTGAAAATAATCAATCCTATAGATTTCAGATCAACTGTCATTATCTTCATCTCCATCCTCACCACCATCTTCACCATCATCTTCTTCCACAACAACTCCTTCACCAACACCTCAAAATTCTCCAAAGGGACATGGAAAAACTCCATTGTTGAAACTCGACATAAAATTCAAATTGACTATCTATAATGGTGAGGTAAATCTATCTATAATGGTGAGGTAAATACTGAAATATTAGACAATTGGGTTCGTCAACTTGAAGTGTATTGCAAGATACAAAGAATCAAGGATGATGAGACCAAGATTCATCTTGCTTCATTAAGGTTGGAAGGTGCAACTCTTATTTGATGGGAAGCCAAAACTAAAGAGGACATGAAGAAACATGGTAAGGTATTAACCTCTTGGAATGATTTTTTTTCTGCACTAAGAAGATAATTATATCCATTAGCATACATGCAAAAATTTAATATGGATTGGAAAAACTTTAGGCAATTAAATGGTCAAAGTGTGCAAAGCTATACCCAAGAGTTTAGAAGAAGAGCACTAATATTGGGTGTAAATTTATCATCACAAGATACTTTGTTGAAATATATTGGAGATTTGCATAGCTATTTGAGACATACCATACTCATGTTTAACCCTACAAGTTTAGATGAGGTTTGTGTAGAGGCTACACACCTAGAAGCAAGAGGGAAAAATGTTCCACGAGAGGAAAACAAAAGCCATTTAAAAATGGAGAAAAAGGAAAGGGTAAGTTCAAAGGAAAAGGGAAGAAGAATGCTTCCATCCAGAAATAGGGATAAAAATTAACATGCAAGCATTGTGCAAAAGATGGTCACGATTAAGAACACTGCTGGAAACTTCATCCCGAGATGAGACCCAAAAAGTTTGACAACAAAGAGAAGCAAAAGACAACTTCTACTACACAACATGATTTAGGATTCGATTCGGGATATGAAACAAAGATCACAACAATGGGAATGAAAGGTAAGGACATAGCAAGCACTAGTTATTCAAGTTGTCCTAATGATACTTAATATGAGAAAACAAGAATTAAAATTTTCCATATTCGAGTTATTTCAAAGCATGCCGAAATTGATACACTCTTTGATAGTGGTTCACAAGAAAATTTGATTTCTGAAGACTTAGTCAAGAAGTTAAATTTAGATACCATTCCTCATCCAATACCTTATCCTTTAGGTTGGATATGTAAGAATGCAAATTTCCAAGTGACAAGGAAATGCATACTTAGATTTGCAATTACAGCAAACTTTCTTGATGAAGTTGAACTTGATGTAGTTCCACTTGATATTTTTGGTATTGTTTTGGGAAGCCCATATCTTTATGATAGTATTGTACTATACAACACTCCCCCATTTATTTTAATAATAAATAGGGACCATTTAAAAAATAAATAGAAATTTTTGAGCATGATTTCATTTTAGTGTAAGTCTTAAAAATTTAGTAATAAAGGTTTTTTCCTTTCCTCTTTGATTTCAAAGTGCTCACCGAAAATCGCATAATTTACAAGCCAATTAAGTTAAAACATATATCAGAATTGCGAATTGTGATATGCACTTCAACCTTTTTGGAATTATATAAAATCTCCATTGAAAAAGCTTAAAAAACCCTTTAAAAGAGAAATCGCATCGTGCCTTTTTAAAAGAACAAACCTATAACATTTCGAAAAAGTTGCGATAAGGCAAACCTGACAAAACAATAAAAGAACAATTATAACTATCCAAAAGTACGATAAACCGCAACAACATGAGTCTTCAATGCATTTCATGTTTCGCGACGAGAAACCAAATGGAAAATTTTATACACCGCAATAAATTGTGATGTGCGATTTGCACAAATCCATTCGCAAGATTCATTGGCGGAAAAAAAGATAACTATTGGTATATGTTAAAAGTTGCGATGTGAGATATAAACACTTATTATTTAAGTGCGTGAAATTATTCTTATCTAATCAATCCATTATAAGATCTAATAACTTATATCATTAGATTAGACATTACGTAAGGTGTGTAAGAGATTTCATAGAAAGAGTTATGGGTAATTAATGATATTTAATGGGTGTGTTGTGGATCATTGCATTATCCTTTTATTTTCAATTTTGAAAATACAAAAAAAAATAGAAAATTTTTAAAACATGTTAAAGTATTAACGTCTCTATACTTTAGCATTAAAATATTTTGATTCATCGCATTAGAGTTGAAAGTTTTAATACTTTAAACTTTATACGGGTGGGTCTTGTCTTGAAGATTAAAGCTCGATTATTTTATCGAGCGGGATGTGATGACTTCTTCAACTCCGATCAAAGGACCCAACCCGTGGGCACAACAAGCGCACGAGTTAAAATGAAGTGCGCCTCCACAGTTCACCAGGTTGACCGCGGGAGTAACGCAGATGAGCGGTGGAGATTGAATGTGGGGGCACAAGCCAAGATATTTCTCTGTACCTCGAGACCCCCCACAGTGACGTAAGGTGCTGAATTGTTCACAGTTGTCCTCCACGTCAGGTGAACTCAACGGTTCGTTGGCGCATCATGTCAGCATTTAATTTTAAAAAGTCGCGCCACCTATTTAAGTGAAATTCACATTTTTTCCAAAGCCTGTTTGGATTAAGTTGATATTTGTGATTTATTTGTGTTGCGCCCTGTTCAAGTTTTCGTCACCTTATCAAAATTTAGTCACCTTGTAAGTCATTTTTCGTCGTAGTTCTTAATTATGGCTAAGCGTTCATCTCCGTCGGGTTCTAATAGTAATATCCCTCTCATGGATACCGAGAGGGATATCCAAGATACAAATTGTTCCCTGGTTCATCTTCTATTTTACCAACATGTTCTCTTGAATGAAAAAGCCTCTCTGGTTTATGTTGCCATGGTAAAGTTTGGTTTGCTGCCTACATGCATCCCTAGAACCCATCTTTTTTCTGAATATATATCCTGGTTGGTTTTCGTTATGTATCCTAGAAAATGTTTTGTGATGAATTGTCAAGGAGAGAATACTTTATAAGTATCTACCCAGTTAATCCGTCAAGCCCTTTGTTTCCCTGAGTCAGAGTCATGTGTTCAATTCTCCGATGATTCTTTGGTATCGTGTTATGATAACCTTGCAGGTCAAGACTTCAATCAGCTTATTCATTTCCTAAAGCCTAACACACAGCAATTTCAGCCTGAAAGCAAGGATTTTCCTATGGAAATTTTTTATATTGAGGTTCAATAAGTTCTAAGCAGCATAGCAAAGATTCTGGGTAAAGATGATGACAGAATGGTGGAAAAATCAATGTTGGGGATGTTTTCCATGATGAGGAAGCCAAGAATGGTGTTGGATATTCCATCCTATTGGCAGGAAGCAGTAAATTCATGGCTAATGAGCCTATCATTAACAGGTTCTTTCAGATTTCCCTCATTAATCATTTACTTCTTCTTATATCAAAATGTGGAGGAATTTATGCATCTAGGTCTGAATATTATGGATATGAATAAGAAGAGGCAATCTGTAGTTTTCTGGACATATATAGTGAGGAGGGAACAAAATGAAACTGGATTGTTTGATTTTGCCAGTTATTTCATGGCAAGTGCCTATAAAGTTTTGAATGGAGTTCCTCCCCCCTGTTTTTTACCCAAAGCTCAAGAATTCATGCATTTAGGGGCAAACTATAAATTTGGAGATTGGTTTGTTTTTTAGGATTATTCAGAAATTAGGTTGTATGGAGCAAGTGTTGAGCCTTGTAGACTTCCAGTATTTGTTCCCATGAGGCTATTTTCTTTGGATTTTATTCGACAAAGTCTGAATGTTGATCAAGTTCACTTTGTGCCCATGAAAAAGGGACATATGTTCAAACTACCTATGACTGTAGGTCCTTTCATAGTTAATATGAGACAGGAATTTGAGGAGGTTACCAAAATTTTAGATGAGATGCATTTGATGTTAGGGGAAAGTTGGGCTTATGACCCTCATAGTGTAATTTCCAATAGAAGAGTTGAGAATGGATATTCAGCTTTCATTCATGAAAGCAGGCTATATTTAGAGAAGATAGCAAGCAAAGGAGTAATGAGTTCAACAGGTTCAAATATTCAAACTCCCATCATATCAGAAAAGTCTAATAAAAGAAGTAAAGAAATAGTAGTTTATTTAGAAGATGAAGAACGGGGAGCTGAGAAAAGGACAAATTTTAATGAAGAGTATGCATATAATCAACCTGGTTTTTCTTTACAATTGGGAGAGAAACAAAATTTTCCTGCTTCACCCAGGAGACATGAGACCTCTCATGAACAAGTGCCACTAATCAAACATGTGTTTTCCCAAATTGCAGAGAGGAACTAGAAGATGAAAGCCAGTATGGAGGCCCAAGCCGAATATTAGATTGCTCCAGATCAAACAAGGCTTTTGACTGCCATGGATCTTGAGAAAGATCAATTCAGAATTTCCCTGTCACGCCCTACTGACATGTCAATTGGTTCCTCTAGTAATTTCAATACTGTAAATGTGATCGTAGATGTGAAAAAGATCCCAATGTTGGATAAGGTGAACCTACATATGCAAACAGGTTAGTTGATTGTAAATGACCTGAAAAAGACTAATGCAATGGCAATGAAAGCAGAGAATATGCTTGGAAAATTAATTAAGCAGTTGAAGTTAGAGAAAGCCAACTCTAGGGCTTTAAAAATTCAGAATGAGGAGCTGAAGAAAATTATAGTAAAGATTGGAGTGGACCCTAATGATAGGACTGTTGTGAAGAAGATTCTACAAAGTGCTGAAGCAAAGATATCTACATTTAAAAAAAGCTAAAATTACCTACGGGAGAGCATTCAATGGCTGCAGAGGTTGCAGAGGTGGAGAATGAGAAGGAAAAGCTTCTACAGCATCTTATGCAAAAGGAGGAGGAAATGTCCAAAATAAAACAAACTGCAATATCTCTGCAAAATCATATTGATAGTCATACTTGTACATTTTTTTTTCCTTCAAGTAACGAAGATCCACAAGAACAGATTGCTCAATTGAATACTGAATTGCAGATGGCGGAAAAGGATCGGAAAAAGGCTCAATCAGATCTAGAGACTGCATCAAATATTATTAAAGCTATAGAAAATGAAGCCAGTAAATACAAAATGGATAGTTAGAATGCCAATAATGAGATCAAAAGCCTTGAATAAAAATTGAAAGGGAACATATCCTTAATACAGGCAAAAGATATCATTTGGAATGATATAATTTCTAAAATGAAGTCAATTTGGGACTTTTTGATGGTGGTTGCAGAAGAGAAAATTCTTATCAGAGAGTTTGAAGAACAAGTAATGGCAGATAGACAGAAGATAATCAATAGGGCTATTTGGGCAAAAAGAATCATCAACTTTATTAATTCCAAAACAAATCAAGAATTAGAGGAAAATGAGGTTCAAGATAGAATATTATATGCAGTAGAGATTAATAATATGATTGTCAAGAATGATTATAGGAAATCCACAGAAAAGAAGTTGATAGAAATCAAAGAAGCAGTAAGTCAGTTTGATAATTCATTGGACAAATTAACAAGAGCGGGTTTACCTTCATGTTGGGCACTAGGAGGAGGTCTGTTGTCATGGGCTTCTTATGAAAACTTACTGGTATTAACAAAAAGTAAAGTTTATAATACACATGAAAAGACTCAGGTACTCAAGGGAGCAATGATGATCAACTTTCTTCAGAGACATTTTCAGTTGTTGTGGTTGGTAAAAGCTCTATTTACAGAAATACCATCCTACAACCGAATTACTTCTTTCAGGTTAGAGTATCACAATCTGATACATTCACCCAGGACAAGAGTAGAGATATGGAAGAAGTGCAGAGCTTGGACGATACACTTGCCAAAAGATCCTTCAACTTTGAAGAAAGATAAATAAGAAGCTGATCCAGGAAATGTAGTAGCATCATCAACTATTCACATTCAGCATATATATTAGGGTGTCAATTTGTATGTTGTTATAATCTTTCAAAGATGATGTAAATTTAATAAGATATTTTGAGGGTATGTAATAGATAGTTTACAAAGTCCTCAGGAGTTGAGGTAGTTAGGATCAGTTATAGCAGTTTCTAACTGCTTTTTATTGTATTTAATGTAATAATTCAGGGGAAGAAAGGTTTCGAGTTTTGGACCTTCATACTATAATTTTTTACTCATAGATTTCAAATATTAATGAATGAGAAACAAGTTTCTGGAATATGTTTATGTTGATATGTGTTCAAGTTTATGTTCTGTGTTTTCTATCCTTGAATAAAACGAAGTTATGAGAAGTAGGTCTCTTTTTACTTATGTAAGCAAGAGTTAAAACCCTTAATTGGCGCTCCTTTGTTTTAACTGCTTCTTTCATAACAACATATCAGTTTGAGCTTCTTTATTTCATTTTATTCTGGTTATTTTATTCAACATCAACAAATGACAACATTGTGAGACATTCATTATATTTGATATTTGAGGGTGTAATGATAAATACTTGAGGGTGATTAAACAGAGACAAATAATTTTGTGACATAATCATATAAATGTCTTAAGCATTGATTCCTTATCACAGCTAAGGGATTGTCTCTTAAGGTACAACATTTTTTGGCGTCGTTGCCGGGGACGAAGAAACGAATTTTTTCCCTAGGTTTTCTTTATATTTCCTTTGGTTGTTTAGAGAGGAGGAAATATTAAAAGCTGTGTTTTCATTTTCTAACTCTAGCTTATAAGAGGACACATACGAGGTCTGATACCTCTCAGTAGAAAGTTCCTACCCTTTCAAATCCAGAAAAATTGGTTTCTAAAAAAAAGGGCCAGAAATCAAAAACACTTTCTACACCTGATGCCACACTTTCTGCACCTGGCAACAGTTCACATACTCTTTCATCCAAGGATATTTCCCAGAAACTCACTTTCTCGGAACAAGAATCCTTGTCTCCATCCATTCATTTCCAAGAACCAAGGTTAGAAGAGAAATCTTTTGAATCTGTATCATTTACATTTACAGAGATTCAGCCTAATATAGTTGCTAGTTCTTCTACTTTAGTTTATCAACCTCTTCCCTTATCATTTGTTTCACCCCATTCATCAACACCTACAACTGGTTCACAAATTCCCACTACTCAAGGAGCAGTCAATCAGGGCATAAACATGGAAACCCTTGCTTTCTTGACGAACAGATATGCACCATTAAATATTCCCCAACCAATGAATGCAATGCCTTAAGAATATCTTAAGTTGCTTCCTAGGTTTACTGGTGAAGATGAAATAACTGCAGAACAACACTTGCCTTTGTTTTTCACTTTTGCCAAAAATTTCAATGTTGAACATCTAGATGTAGTAATGATACTTTTTGTGCAGACCCTAAATGGAGAGGCAAGAAAATGGTTTAAAGGGTTACCAAATGGCTCAATTATGATTGGGATGAGTTATAAATACAATTCATCCAAAGATGGGGTGAAAAGAGAGACCATGGTTATTCTTTGACAAAATTTAATGCTATTAAGAAAAAACCTGATGAAAATATGAGTGATTTCATTAAAAGATTCAATAAATTGTACAATAGTTTGCATGCAGAAATGAAACCTCCTCCTATTGGAGAAGGAGTTGTTTTTGCTGGGGCATTTGTATCAGATTTTAGTTTTACTTTGAGAAAAAGAAGGGCCCCTACTCTTGAAAAAATCCAAACGGATGCGTTGGAGATTGAAGCAAATATGATTGCTGCTAGGAAAGCTCAACAAAAGCAGTCAGTTCAAGATAAAGGTAAATCTAAGGAAGAGTCAATTCAAGATCAAAGGATTGATGACATGACCAAGGTCATTAAAAATTTGTCAAATAAATTAGTAAAGTTGGAATTGGATAACAAGAAACCCACACAGAAAAACAGAGGGGTTTTTAATCCCTAATTATTCAGAAGCAGCCCCTGCAGATTTTGTAGAGGGAGAGAAGAGATCAGGATCAAGTTCAAGCACCCTTATATATAGAAGCAACACCTTCTCAGTCTACTAATGATGATCAGAAAGAAGATGAAGAAATTTTTTTTGCCATATATATGGAAGGTGATGTTGAAGAATAATGTGAAAAAGAATGTGAAGAGGAATGTAAAGAAGCTGATATTTCATTTGATCAGGAAGAGATGGATGATTACTGCAAACAATTTACTGATTTTATGCAAGCAGAGTTGCATAATAAGTATGACTTGAGATCAAAAAATAGGTTGAGAACTCAGGATGATGAAGAGAAGGAATCAGAGTCAGTCCCTTCTCCAATGGCGACTCCATAACAAAAAAATTCAATAAAACAATCAGACAAGGGGAAGCAGCCCATGAATCCAGTAAAAGAAAATGAGAAGCCGCAAGCTGAAGCTTCCCAAAACAAGCCTAATGACACTAATATTTTGGAGAAGAATGTTACTATTCCTAAGAAACTTACAAATCCAAACAGAAATCAAGAACCTGAAACGTTGATCAAACAAAACCAAACTTTTAGTTTGTCTAAAGAGTTAGAAAAAGTTAAAATTCAAGTACCTCTTCTTGAGTTGGCTAAAACACATGATTATGAGAAAGAAATTGCAGATTTTATTAATCTATCTCAGTCTGATGAGGTGTGTGATATTGTTCATTTACAATAAGAGAAACCAGTAGTTACTTTCGTGCCTCATGTTGAAGAGGTAGACTCTTCTGTTCCACCTTTTTATATATCAGTACTTTTGCATGATTTCATTCTTCATAATTTTATGCTTGATTCTGGTGCATCTCATAATCTTATGCCTTTATCTGTGAAGAAAGAGCTAAATTTACAAATCACTAAGCCATATAGAGACCTCTATTATTTTGATTCAAAAAGGGTGAAGTGTGTAGGTCTTATCAAAGACATGGTTGTTTCCTTGGCCCAAATCACAGCCAAGAGTATCATGATGGATGTAGTAGTTGCAGATATTCCGGCCAGATTTGGTATGTTGTTGTCTAGATATTGGGGGGCAAAGCTTGGAGGTGTCTTAAATTTGGATTTCACATATGCCATCATCCCTATTTTCAATGGGGAAGAAAGGAGGTTATATAGAGAAACCAGATTCATGAAAACTACCACCAAGAAAGATGCAGGTAATTCTCCCATTTATGGTCAAGAGAAGGAGGATCTCTCTTGTTTTATGCTGCATGAAGATGCAGAATTTTTTGAAGACTCACAGAATCAGCTTTCTTCAGCAAGTGTACATAAGGAGCTGCATTCAAATAAAATTTGGAAGTGTTATTTCGATGGAGCATATTCTAAGGAAGGCACAGGAGTTGGGTTCATCTTTATATCTCCTAAAGGTAATCTTTTACCTTTTAATTTCAAACTGGAATTTGAATCAACTAATAATGTGGCAGAGTATGAAGCATTCATCTTGAGCTTGCAAACAGCTAAACAAATGGGAATACAATCTATTTCCATCTTTGGTGATTCTGAATTAGTAATAAGACAGATTAAGAATTGGTGTCAGACTAAACATCCCAGATTAAGATCCTATAGAAATGAGGTGTGGGATCTAGTTGAAAATTATTTTGAAGCCTTTAACCTTCAATTTATTCCAAGAGAAGAAAATAGAATGGAAGATTCATTGGCAGTTGCAGCCAACACATTTAAGCCACCAATTAATCCAAGACTGAGATACGAAATTGAATTGAGACACAGGCCTTAAATCCCTGATAATGTAAAGCACTGGTAGGTTTTTGAAAATGATGAGCAAATCAATCAATTTTTAACAATGATTGGAAATTTTGAGGACAGTCGAATTGATCAAGAAAGTGATCAAGATGATCAAAATGATGTGCCTAGAAACTTGAAGCAGACAATTGGTGACCAGAAAATAATTCAATTGAGAGATAATATATTGCCTAGAGGCCTAGTTCCTCTTGAAAGATTTTTTGATGCTAACGATGTAGCAGTGAATCAGAAGAAGGCATCTCAGGATGGAGAGATGGAGGATTGTAATTTAGGAACTCAGCAGGAGCCCAAAATATTCAAGTTGTTCAAAGTAGTTCCTAAATATTATAAAGAAAGGTATGCATATCTTTTCAAAAATTTCACATATGTGTTTTCATGGTCATATGAAGATTTGAAGACTTATGATTTAGATATTATTCAGCATAAAATACCACTGAAATATGGGTTAAGCCACACAGATAGAAGCTCAGAAAGATTAATGCACTGTTACTAGCCCCTATTGAGAAAGAGGTGAAGAAACTTTTGCAAGCAAAAATCATAGTTCCACTCAGGTACTCAGAGTGGGTTTCACATCTAGTTCCAGTAAGGAAGAAAAATGGAGAGATAAGATTGTGTGTAGAATTCAGGAACTTAAACAAAGCCTCCTTGAAGGATAATTATCCTTTGCCAAAGATGGATTATGTCCTGCAGAAAGTGACTGGCGCTTATAGGTTCTCCATGGTTGATGGTTTTTCTGGATACAAACAAGTAGCGGTTGAGAAAGAAGATCAGAAGAAAACAACCTTCACTACACCCTGTGGAATGTTCATGTATGCCAGGATTCCATTTGGCCTCATGAACGCAGGAGCTACTTTCCAGAGGGAAATGGATATAGCTTTTGTAGGTGACAAATTTGTAGTCATATATTTGGATGATGTGACTATTTTTTTAGGGTCTGACGATGAACATTTAGAGCACCTGTAGAAGGATTTCTTGAAATGAAAAAAAATTGGGTTATCATTGAATCCTAATAAATCTTTGTTTTCTCTAGAGGAAGGTAAGTTGTTGGGACATATAGTTTCAAACCAAGGTGTCAAAATTGATCCAGCAAGGGTGGAGGCTATACAAACAATTCCATTACCTAGAAGTAATAAAGATATTCAAATATTTCTAGGGAAAATCAATTTTTTGAGAATATTTGTTCCAAATTACGTTGAGATTGTCAGAAAAATAACAGATATGTTGAAGAAAAATGTTGAATTAAAATTGGATAAAGAAGCGAGAGAATCCTTTGCCAGAATTAAAGAGGCTCTTCAAGAAACTCCAGTTTTGATTAGTCCATATTATCTGAAACCTTTCCAATTTTTTCATTTTCATCACCTTCCACTATTGTTGTTGTGTTGTTATAGAAGAACGAAGAAGGAAAGGAGCAACCAGTAGCATTTTTTAGTAAAGTCCTCAGAGATGCAGAGCTCAAATATAACATCCTAGAGAAGCAGGTATATGCCTTAGTGAAATCATTGAAAGCTTTCAGGACATATGTACTTCATTCTCAAATAGTAGCATATGTACCTAATTCTGTTGTAAAAGATGTGCTGATTCAGAGTGATGTAGAGGGAAAAAGAGGAAAATGGATTGCCAAAATTCAAGAATATAGGATTTGGACATTAAGCCTACTAAGTTAGTCAAAGGATAGGGTTTAGCTAAATTTCTAACATAATCTAATTTCCAAACTCTAGGAATTAAGTTGCTTGCACCATTAGATGAGGTGGTTGAGAAGACCAATCAAATTAAAATAAGGTCAGAAATCAAGTACAAATTTCTCTTCTCAGACTAGTATAAGGATATTATTCACTATTTATGTTTTTTCTCTTTCCCTCCCTCGATCAATAGAGAAAAATACAGAGCCCTAAAACTTAAATCTCAAGCTTATGTTATAATTGATGCTAAGTTATATTGGAAAGATCATGCTGGTGTCTTGTTGATATGTTTGACAGAAGGAGAATCAATGGAAGTGATCAAGGAGTATCATGAATGTTTGTGTGGAGGTCATTACAGTTGGAAAGTAACTGCTCATAATATTCTTAAATCAGGTTTCTATTGGCCTTCTCTATTTTTTGACGTATACATAGTTGTTTGAAGTTGTCAAAAATGCCAATTGTTTGAAGAAAAGAAAAGGTTAGCTCCTTTACCTCTTCTTCCTGTTTTTATTGAAGAACCCTTCAGACAATGGGGATTAGATTTTATTGGAGAAATTAATCCACCATCAAGTGGGAAGTTTAAGTGGATTCTAACTACCACTGATTATTTTACAAAATGGGTAGAGGAAATTCCTACTAGAAGAGCAAATGATTTGGTGGTAATGAAGTTTTTGAAAGAGAATATTTTCAGCAGGTTTGGATGTCCAATGAAATCATCACAGACAATGCTCAGGTATTCAACCCAATTAGGTTTATAAACTTTTGTCAAACTTATAATGTCATATTGTCTCATTCCATAGCATATCATCCTCAAGGGAATGGATTAGTAGAGTCATCTAACAAGACATTGGTCAAGATCTTGAAGAAAACAATTAATGAGAACCAGAAGAATTGGGACTCAAAGATGATATTTTCTCTCTGGACAGTGAGAATGACTACTAGAAGATCTACTGGTAAGTCCCCTTATGAGTTAGTATATGGTACTCAAGCTTTGCTTCCCACTTGGTTAGCAAAAATAGTAATTTCTTTTCTTCAAGAAGCACAAGAGGAACTTAATGCATTGATAAGAAGGCTAAATAAGGTAATAAAATTGAGTGAAAGCAGAAATAAAGTCAGAGACAATTTGATCACATATCAGGAGAAAATGAAGTCCATTTTTGACAAAAAGGAAAAGGATATTATGTTCCAAACTGGGGATCTGGTACTAAGATGGGATACCAGAAGAGAGGAGAAGGGAAAACATAGTAAGTTTGATCCTCTATGGTATGGTCCGTACAAAATCACTGAAGTTAGATCAAATAACACTTTTATGCTGGAAAATCTTGATGGGGAAGCAGTGGAACTTCTTGTTAATGGGCAGTATTTGAAACATTATTTCCAGCATTAAAAATAGCAGGTTTATCATTGTACATATTCGGTTTTCCTAATTGTATATTTTTCATCAAGCATCATGTGACTCCATGCCTGAAGTGAAGGCATTGATCTACAGGTTCTTAGTGTTTCGTGGAAAAAAACATTATCCCCAAGTGGAGCCAGATGTTGTGGATCATTGCATTATCCTTTTATTTTCAATTTTGAAAATACAAAAAAATAGAAAATTGTTAAAACATGTTAAAGTATTAAGGTCTCTATACTTTAGCATTAAAATATTTTGATTCATCACATTAGAGTTGAAAGTTTTAATACATTAAAATTTATACGGGTGGGTCCTGTCTTGAAGATTAAATCTTGATTATTTTATCGAGCGGGATGTGATGACTTCTTCAACTCCGATCAAAGGACTCAACCCGCGGGCAGAACAAGCGCGCGAGTTAAAATGAAGTGTGCCTCCACAGTTGACCAGGTTGACCACAGGAGTAACGCAGATGAGCGGTGGAGGTTGAATGCGGGGGCACAAGCCAAGATATTTCTCCGTACCCCGAGACCCCCCGCAGTGACGTAAGGCATTGAGTTGTTCACAGTTGTCCTCCACACCAGGTGAACTCAACGGTTCGTTGGCGCGTCATGTCAGCATTTAATTTTAAAAAGTCGCACCACCTAATTAAGTGAAATTCACATTTTTTCCAAATCCTGTTTGGATTAAGTTGATATTTGTGATTGATTTGTGTTGCGCCCTGTTTAGTTTTCCGTCACCTTATCAAAACTTAGTCACCTTGTAAGTCCTATGTCATCATAGTTCTAAATTATGGCTAAGTGTTCATCTCTGTCGGGTTCCGCTAGTCATATCCCTCTCATGGATACCGAGAGGGATATCCAAGATACAAACTGCTCCCTGGTTCATCTTCCATTTTACCAACAGGTTCTCTTGAATGACAAATCCTTTCCGGTTTATGCTTCCATGGTAAAGTCTAGTTTGTTGTCTGCATGCATCTGTAGAACCCATATTTTCCCTGAATTTATATCCTGGTTCGTTTCCGTTATGTATCCTTGAAAATGTTTTGTGATGAATTGTCAAGGAGAGAATGTTTTACAAGTATCTTCCCAGTCAATTCGTCAAGCCCTTTGTTTCCCTAAGTCAGAGTCACGTGTTCAATTCTCCGATGATTCTTTGGTAGCGTGTTATGATAAGGTCAAGAATTCAATCAGCTTATTCATTTCCTAAAGCCTAACATGCAACAATTTCAACCTGACAGCAAGGATTTTCCTATGGAAATTTTTGATACTGAGGTTCAACCAGTTCTAAGTAGCATAGCAAAGATTCTGGGTAAAGACGATGACAGAATAGTGGACAAATCAATGTTGGGGATGTTTTCCATGATGATGAAGCCAGGAATGGTGTTGGATATTCCATCCTATTGGCGGGAAGTGGTAAATTCACAGCTAATGAGCCTATCATTAATAGGTTCTTTCAAATTTCCTTCATTAATCATTTACTTGTTCTTATATCAAAATGTGGAGGAATTTATGCATCTAGGTCTGAATATTATGGATATGAATAAGAAGAGGCAATCTGTAGTTTTCTAGACAGATATAGTGAGGAGGGAACAAAATGAAACTGGATTGTTTGATTTTGCCAGTTATTTCATGACAAGTGCCTATAAAGTTTTGAATGGAGTTCCTCCCCCCTGTTTTTTACCCAAAGCTCAAGAATTCATGCTTTTAGGGGCAAACTGTAAATTTGGAGATTGGTTTGTTTTTTAGGATTATTCAGAAATTAGGTTGTATGGAGCAAGTGTTGAGCCTTATAGACTTCCAGTATTTGTTCCCATGAGGCTATTTTCTTTGGAGTTTATCCGAAAAAGTCTGAATGTTGATCAAGTTCACTTTGTGCCCATGAAAAAGGGACATATGTTCAAACTGCCCATGATTGTAGGTCCTTTCATAGTTAATATGAGACAGGCATTTGAGGACGTTACTAAAATGTTAGATGAGGTGCATTTGTTGTTAGGGGAAAGCTGGGCTTATGACCTTCATAGTGTAATTTCCAATAGAAGAGTTGAGAATAGATATTCAGCTTTCATTCATGAAAGCAGGCCAGATTTGGAGAAGATAGCAAGAAAAGGAGTAATGATTTCAATAGGTTCAAATATTCAAACTCCCATCATATCAGAAAATTCCAATAAAAGAAGTAAAGAAAAAATAGTTTATTTAGAAGATGAAGAACATGGAGCTGAGAAAAGGACAAAGTTTAATGAAGAGCATGCATATAATCAGCCTAGTTTTTCTTTACAATTGGGAGAGTAACAAAATGTTCCTGCTTCACCCAGGAGACATGAGACCTCTCACGAACAAGTACCGTTGATCAAACAGATGTTTGCCCAAATTGTAGAGAGGAACCAAAAGATGAAAGCCAGTATGGAGGCCCAAGTCGAATATCAGATTGCTCCAGATCAAACAAGGCTTTTGACTGCCATGGATCTTGAGAAAGATTAATTCAGAATTTCCCTGTCACACCCAACTAACATGTCAATTGGTTCCTCTAGTAATTTCAATACTGTAAATGTGACCGTAGATGTGAAAAATATCCCATTGTTGGATAAGGTGAACCTACATATGAAAACAGGTCAGTTGATTGTAAATGACCTGACGAAGACTAATGCAATGGAAATGAAAGTAGAGAATATTCTTGGAAAAGTAATTAAGCAGTTGAAGTTAGAGAAAGCCAACTCTAGGGCTTTAACAATTCAGAATTAGGAGATGAAGAAAATTATAGTAAAGATTGGAGTGGACCATAATGATAGGATTGTGGTGCAGAAGCTTCTGCAAAGTGCTGAAGTAGAGATATCTACATTGAAGAAAAAGCTAAAATTACCTACAAGAGAGCATTCAATGGCTGCAGAGGTTGCAGAGGTGGAGAATGATAAGGAAAAGCTTCTACAGCAGCTTATGTAAAAGGAGGAGGAAATCTCCAAAATAAAACAAACTGCAATATCTCTGCAAAATCATATTGATAGTCATACTTGTACATTTGTTTTTCCTTCAGGTAACGAAGATCCACAAGCACAGATTGCGCAATTGAATACTGAATTGCAGATAGCGAAAAGGGATCGGAAAAAGGCTCAAGCAGATCTAGAGACTACATCGAAGATTATTCAAGCTGCAGAAAATGAAGCCAGTAAATACAAAATGGACGGTCAGAATGCTAATGCTGAGATCAAAAGCCTTAAAGAAAAATTGAAATGGAACATATCTTTAATACAGGAAAAAGATATCATTTGGAATGATATCATTTCTGAAATGAAGTCAATTTGGGAATTTTTGATGGTGGTTGCAAAAGAGAAAAGTCTTATCAGAGAGTTTGAAGAACAAGTAATGGCAGATAGATAGAATACAATCAATAAGGCTATTTGGGAAAAAAGTTTCATCGACTTTATTAATTCCAAAGCAGATCAAGAATTAGAGGAAAATGAGATTAAATATAGAATCTTATATGTAGTAGAGATTAATAAGATGATTTTCAAGAATGACTACAGGAAAGCCACAAAAAAGAAGTTGATAGAAATCAAAGAAGTAGTAAGTCAGTTTGATAAGTCATTGGACAAATTAACAAGAGCAGGTTTACCTTCATGCCGGGCACTAGGAGGAGGTCTGTTGTCATGGGATTCTTATGATAACTTACTGGTATTAACAAAAAGTAAAGTTGATAATACACATGAAAAGACTCAGGTACTCAAGGGAGCAATGATGATCAACTTTCTTCAGAGACATTTTCAGCTGTTGTGGTTGGGAAAAACTCTATTTATAGAAATACCATCCTACATTCACCCAGGACAAGAGTATAGATATGGAAGAAGTGCAGATCTTAGACAATAGACTTGCCAAAAGATCCTTCAACTTCAAAGAAAGATAAATCAAAAGCTGATCCAGGAAATGTAGCAACATCGTCAACTATTCACATTCAGCATATAGATTAGGGTGTCAATTTTTATGTTGTTCTAATATTTCAAAGATGACGTAAATTTAATAAGACATTTTGAGGGTATGTAATAGATATTTTACAAAGTCCTCAGGAGTTGAGGTAGTTAGGATCAGTTATAGCAGTTTCTAACTGCTTTTTATTGTATTTAATGTAATAATTCAGGGGAAGAAAGGTTTCGAGTTTTGGACCTTCAGACTATAATTTTGTACTCATAGATTTCAAAGTTTAATGAATGAGAAACAAGTTTTTGAAATATGTTTATGTTGATATGTGTTCAATTTTATGTTATGTGTTTTATATCCTTGAATAAAATGAAGTTATGAGAAGCAGGTCTCTTTTTACTTATGTGAGCAAGAGTTAAAACCCTTAATTGGTGTTCCTTTGTTTTAACTGCTTCTTTCATATAATTTCTTCTCGAGTTTGAGATGATATATTCCGTATAACAGCATATCAGTTTGAGATTCTTTCTTTCATTTTCTTCTGGTTATTTTATTCAACATCAACAAATGACAGCATTGTGAGACATTCATTATATTTGATATTTGAGGGTTTAATGATAAATACTTGAAGGTGATTAAACAAAGACAAATAATTTGGTGACATAATCATATAAATTTCTTAAGCACTGATTCCTTATCACAGCTAAGGGATTGTCTATTAAGGTACAACAGGGTGCAAGGTTCAAAATATTGATATCTACTTGAAGCATATTTTGAATAATAGAGCGTTGATTTGATTATGATGTTTTAAATCTACCCTTCTCTCTATTCATCTTAGATCTCAGTTTACTCGTTTCACTTGAATTCAAGAAACCACCTAACGAAGCTAGAATAACTGGAATGACAAATAAAGGCAAGGAAATTTCCCAAATTTCCGTTGTAGAAGACACAAGCATGCCTCCATTGTTCTCAAACAAAATGTGCAAAAAGGATTACGGCAGTTCTTCATGGGAAGCAATGTACCACCTTTTTTTAGGAAGAACAGCCAAGAGAAATAGTAAAAATAGTAACAACATATGGGGCAATTTCATCAGACTCGTCTTACTTTGAAGTTTCATGTTCATTTCTTCACAGAATAGCGACGAGGCCGAATATTTTACCATACACAGATATGGTAAAGTGGGTCATTTACTACCTTAACATGGCAGACAGATCATTCAAGAATTCTAAGCTGGAGATTATTGGTTCGTTCACTGCAGAGGATTTGCAGATAATGTATCACTTGCCCATGTCACGGAAGAATTATGATAAAGCTTTTTTCCAAAGCTTTACGAAGAATAATACATACCTCATGAAAGTGATAAAGGGATGGAAATAATATCAAGGAAAGCTAAAGCGGGATAAACATGGTATGTACCCGATAGCACAGTTACCCTCCCCTTATTGTTACGCAACTGGAATGCTATGTAGGTTATTTTCAAAACCAGACACCACTAGATTTTCCATAGAATGGGTTCCTTTGGTTGACGCAATCGTCAATTCCTTTATTATGAATTGGGAAACCATTTTGTCTGATAACCGGACTAAAACCATAATGGACTATAGGAAAAATAGGGTCTATTCCACTAGAAAAATACATCCCTTCTACATGAGTGCTTACATTATGGATGCAATTTGATTTTGTTCAAAATTTCCTATCATGGGATGGAAATGGACAAGCCAGGACCCCACTCCAATTCATATTTACCATAAATAACTATGGGAATCTGAGTTTCATCTTCATTTCTATAAAATTTGCAATGGAGTTATGTTACCCATCCATCAAATCATCTTTAATGAAAGAGCCGCTAGGATTTCTAAGGAAGCTAGCACAGATATTTTACCAGTTTCTAGATGGTTCGTTGAAGAAAATTTCACTTATATCAGATTTGTTGGGAGTTATTATTCCCCCCCATGATTTTCCTTATTATGTTCCTAATAAGCTCCCAGCCAGGGAAATTTCCTACCAACTTCTAGTAAGCGACGTGACCAAACAACTCAAAGATGCTAAGAAGGCCTTTTGGCCTACTTTTCCTTTACATTGTGGCACTTTTTCCCTTTTAGACATTGGTCATGCATTTAAAGAGATTTCAAATATCACTTCCTTAAATTTTTCTCTAATGTAAAAGAGGCCATATGATCCTAATGGTGTGGTTAAGAATTTACCACTGATCTTAAACTTAAACCTTTCTTGGATGAGAAAGATATGTTTTATGATTTCTTTTAAGGTGTGGAGAAGTTCACATATTTATTGAAAATTGCATCCAATCGGCTCAGTAAAACAGATTTTAAAGCTTTTCAAGCATATAGAAGCAATCGGCTAGAAACAGTCCCTTTAGACTTATTATTTATTGAAGATGTCAACAGGCCAACTCCCAATATTAGTTTGGATAATGAGGCTAAAGATATGTCAAAAGATGAATCTCAAGAGAAATCAAATCACGAGTCAAAACAATCACATAATCACTCTCATAATTCATATCACTCTAGAAAGGAATCTGAGAGTAGGAATGAGAGTCTTGAGAAAATAATTGAGAAATGATTAAAGGGATTGAGATGCAAACTAAAGGAGAAATTAATGGAGTTGAATCATCTTCTAAAGAATTTCAACATATCCAGAATACACCTGAGTAGACAGAGAATCCTCAATCAAAATATTTAAAAACAGAATGGGAGAATTTTTCTAAAGCACTAGAAACACCACCACCACCAAAGCCTAATGTTGATGAATCAACAAGTTTCCAAACTCCAGAGCAGACCCGGAAGTTAGTGGAAATTGCAATGCCACTACAACAGGTACCAGAAGTTCATAATCAAGAGATCATCCCGACATACCCTACAAAACAAATTGTTTTAAATATTGAATATATACCCTCACTTGATGTCTTCTACAGCCCAAATGATAAGGTTGTAGTTAAAATAAGAAAGAGAAGAAAAATTGATGAATCGGTCTCAAATCTTAATGATGAATCTATAGATGTTCTATGGAAAGACCCTTTGGCTGATCCTACAGAACATTTGACTAAGTTATCACAGTTCGCAAGAGCATATACTACTGCTACCATTGACAAAGCTACAGAGGTACAACTTCTAATTAAGAAAAAAGAAGATAAAGTTTAGGAACTGGAGAGAAAACTAGAACAAGAAAGGCTTAACACAAATAAGCAAATCGAGATGAAAATGTCTGAATTCCAAAAATATTTTGAAAGACTAAAGTTATAACACCAAGTGCAGATTACAAAGAAATAAACCCAGCTTGAAACAGTAATGGACAAATTGAAAAGTCAGCCTCAAGTAGAGAAATTCATAATAGAAGCACTGGAATTGAATGCAAAGTTAAAGCAGCAGCAAGAAAAATTTGTCAACAAATTTCATTCACCATTTCGTACTGTGATACAAGAAAGATTATGATCCAACAAGTGGCTAACAAGAGGCTTGAATGTGAAAATTTTGAAAAGAAGATTATTGAGTTCATTCAGTGGCAAGGGTCTGATGTGGGAAAGAAATCCAACCTCCCTAATATAGATAAGTTTCACGAAGATATTTTATTTAAAGATTGGGAAATGCAGTTGAGACTAGCAGAGAAGGAAACGACAATGGCATCAAATCTTACAAATGAAATCATCGAATATGTTAATGAATAGCTTTTAAAAGTTGAACTTATTAAATAATCCGTAGCCGAAGCACTCCCAGGGCATAAACCATTAGAAACACAGTGGAAGGAAAGTAAAGAGACGTAGGTGGAAACTATTAAAAATATAAATAAGTTTGATCAAGAAAATTACTGGAATTATCTTATCAAACCTTATCATCAGTGCCTAATTGTACAGTAATTAATTGATTCTACTAAGAAAGTGTTGCCAACACTTTCGAATGCAATTTTTAAAGTCCAATTCAGATCCAATATTACACAACCAGCTTAGCTAAAGCCAATTGTAGATTTTTGTCACCTCAGACATCAAATGCGCAAAGAATATCAGCCCACCTAAGCATGTTGTTATTTTTGTTTCCTATATTGTAGTTTAAGTTTACTTATTATGAGGATGGTTGTTTGAAACCTCCTCCAAATTTTATGTAATAATATATTTTAAACATGTTTAGTTTAGTATTTAAACCCCTCTCATGCATTTAGAGAAGGGTCCAGAAAATTGTCCAAAACATTTGCAAAGAATGCACTTTTGTAAGTTTGTAAATGCCTTGATGAATTAATGGAACGAAATCTGTTATCTTTTGAAATTGAAGCTTCTTAACTGAATTCGCCCTATTGTACTCATTGAATTGCTTGAAAGTGAAGAGGAGAAGAAAACTATTGTTGGTTTGAATGAGTAGAACTTCATATATATGGTAATTTTACACGTTATATTAAGTTTTGCTTCTTAAATTGACAATCATCTTTTTATCTGTATTATGTATTAGAGTTGTTAGCATAAGTGAATGTTAAATGCACTTTTGTACTGATATTTGTTTATGATTACTTATCTCATATATAATCAAACATATAAATGCGATATATATTTCACAATCCTTTTGATTAAACTATTTTTTCGAAAGAATTAGTTTTACATAATTTTCATCTCTTTCAACTTTTGAATAATATCCATTACCAATTGTTGGAAGATATTTTTTTAGATCGCATTAAGGAATGAACTCTCTCAGGTATATATTAGAATAGATATTTTTAGTTAAATGCATATGATATTTTAAATCATTTCCCATTTTCATGTTATAAAAAAAACACACCCTCATCATCCTTATTGGGAAATTGGTCCCTTTATCCCCATTCAGAACCACTACACCAAATGGAAAAGGACTTGCTCTAAGGTCCAGACTGGGTGGTTTTCCTCCATGTTGTTGCAACAGAATTCTGGGGCTTCAACATTTTGGTGCTAGAAAGAGGGCCAATTGTGAATGGAAAGAAGGTCTGATCAATCTAAAATCCAATATAGGAGTCTCTCTCCCTCTAGATCCCCTTCAAATTCTAGAACATTAGCTAGATCTAAATCTTTAAGATCTGAAGTTGAACATCCCTCTCCTAAGTCTCCTAGTGAATCTCAACTAATAATATCTCCAATTTTTCACCAAAATCCCCCCGAAGTTCAATATTTGATAGAAAAGTTAGAGAAAGTATCCATTTCTGCATAAAAGCCTAAAAATTATGTTGTGAAAGCAGCTCCAAAAATAGAATAAAAGAGATATCAACTCCTTAGAAATAAGCCACTTCGAGGGGGCAACCTCCAATACATTACATGAATGAACAATTCTTGGATGATTCAAATTACAAAACCTCAAAGTTCTATATCTAGGAGTCCATGGGGCCATAATGTAATCCTAGCCGACCTAACAATAATAATTTAAGGGCACAATAATAACAATATAGGGGTTACAAGGGTACAATAATAACAATAAGGGGGTTACACTAACAACAATAAGGGACTATACTAGTAATATAGGGACCTAACATGCCCCTCTCCTTCAAAAAATTGTTGTCCTCAACGCTAGAGTAGATCTAGGTGCTTCTGTATAAAATTATTATCCTCCCATGTAGAATCTTCAGTGGGTAAGTTCTTCCACTTGATGAGATACTCTGAAATTGATTGATTTCGTAGCTGTCGAGTTCTTGTTTTCGAGACCGCTTCAGGTTCCAATATGATTTTTCCTTCCTCATCAAGCTCTGGCAATATTTTTTGAACTGGAAGATTTTCACCTATAACCTTCTTTAAGCATGAAACATGGAAAATTGGATGCACTCGTGAAGAAGCAGGAAGCTCCAATTTGTATGTCATAGTACCAATCTTTTGCAACACCTTGTAAGGACCATAGTACTTTGGCGATAATTTATTATCCTTCTTAGCTTGCTTGAGGGACATTTGTTTGTATGGTTGTAGCCGTAAAAATACCCAATCTCCTACATCAAAACTTCTCTCTCTGCGATGTTGATCTGCCTGTTGTTTCATTCGATTTTGTGCCAAATTCAGGTTATCCTTTAAGAGTTGGAGAACTTCTTGCTGATGCTCGATGTGATCTTCAACTGCTTGAACCTTCGAATTTTCCCTTAAAGATGATGTGATGGATGGTGGATGATATCCATAAAGTGCCATAAATGGGGTCATTTTTTTTGCAGTATGGAAGGAAGTGTTATACCACCATTCAGCAAGAGGTAACCACTTGACCCATTGTGTTTGTTTATCAGATACAAAACAACAAATATATCCTTCCAAACATTTATTTACTATCTCAGTTTGACCATCAGATTGAGGATGATAAGATGAGCTATGAGCTAATTGAGTACCCAAAAAAGAAAATAACTCTGTCCAAAAATTTCCAGTAAAAATGGGATCTCTGTCGCTCACAATAACCCTTGGGTTTCCATGTAGCTTTTGAATTGTGTCCATAAATATAGTAGCAACTGTACTTGCTTTAAATGGATGAGATAATGCACAAAAGTGTGCATACTTGGTAAGTCTATCAACTACCACCATGATGACACTCTTTCCTTCGGACTTAGGTAAACCTGTGATAAAATCCATTGAAATCTCCTCCCAACGTTTACTTGGAATGGATAAAGGTTGTAGAAGACCCATGGTCTTAATTGTCTCAGCTTTATTCTGCTGGCAAACCAAACATTCTGCCACAAAATTTTGAATATCCGATTTAAGGCCATCCCAAAAAAATTCTTTCTTCACCCTGTGGTAAGTTTTTAAAAATCCTGAGTGTCCTCCTAAAGGAGAAGTGTGCAATTCCAAAAGAATCTTTTGTTTTAGTTGGGAATTCTTACAAAGATATAAGAAATATTTGTACCATAAGGAATCATTTTTCCAACTAAATGTATTAGATGTACTAGGATCTTGCTGCAACTTTTGAATGAGTGTCCATACATATTTGTCCTTCTTCCATTCATCTCTTGCTTCGGTTATCCAATCTGGTTGGATAATAGAAATGGCAAAAAGCAATGCTTCCACCTCTTCATTCTTTCTTGAGAGTGCATCTGCAACAACATTAAGCTTTCCTTTTTTGTAGATTATTTCAAAGTCATAACCCAACATCTTTGTGACCCATTTTTGCTGCTCTTCTGAAGATAGTCTTTGTTCCAAAAAGTGTTTAAGACTATCATGATCAGTTTTTACCTTGAAGTGTCTTCCATTAGGTAAGTTGGCCATTTCTTTAGTGCATGCAGTATTGCTAACATTTCCTTCTCATAAATAGGTTTCTGTAAATACTTTCCTTTGATTGGACGACTTTCAAAAGCAATGGGTCTTCCTTCCTGCATTAAAACTGCACCAATTCCATTTCCTGAGGCATCACATTCCACAATAAAGGTTTTTGTGAAGGCTGGTGTAGCTAAGACCGGTGCTAGGCACATTGCCTCTTTAAGACGTTCAAAGGCCTTAGTTGCTTCAGGAGTCCATGAAAATGCATCTTTCTTCAATAATGTTGTTAGAGGTGCTGCTATTCTCCCATAATTCTTAACAAACTTGCGATAATACCCTGTTAACCCGAGAAATCCTCGCAAGTGCTTTATGGTTGTGGGAACTTTCCATTCCTTAATGGCTTTAATTTTGTTAGGGTCCACTTTAACCCCCTCGTGAGATACAATATGACCCAGATATTCCACCTCTTGTACTCCAAAGAAACATTTGGACTTTTTTGCATATAATTGTTTCTCCCGCAATAGTTTGAGCACCCTGTCAACATGTTCAACATGATCCTTCCAAGACCTGCTGTAGATTAGTATATCATCAAAAAATACTAGCACAAATTTTCTAAGCAAGGGTTTGAAAATGGAATTAATCAACCCTTGAAATGTAGAAGGTGCATTGGTAAGGCCAAAAGGCATGACCAAAAATTCATAATGACCCTCATGAGTTCGAAATGTTGTTTTTGGAATATCTTCAGTCTTCATTCTAATTTGATGATATCCTGAACGAAGATCCAACTTGGTAAAATAAATTTCTCCATGCAATTCATCCAATAATTCATCAATCACAGGAATGGGAAATTTATCTTTAATGGTGAGCTTATTGAGCTCCCTATAATCTGGACACATTCGCCATGATCCATCCTTCTTGTGTGCCAATACTACAGGAGCAGAGAAAGAACTTTGACTAGGTTGAATTATACCCGCCTCTAACATTTCTGCAATCATGCGTTCAATTTCGCTCTTTTGGAAGTAAGGATATCTATAAGGCCGGATGTTTGGAGGAACACTTCCTGGAATCAAATGAATAGCATGATCATGATCACGAATAGGTGGGAGTCCTGTGGGAGTTTCAAACACCTTGGAATGATTGTCCAAGACTTGTTGGAGATCTGCAGAAATAGATGATTTTGATGTTGGAACTTCTAGTGAGCATAATTGTGCAATTATGCCTCGTTGTTCTTTATTTAGAAGCTTTGTCATGACATTAGAGCTTATTATCCTTCCTGGCTTCCCTTCAATACCCCGTAATTCGACTTCCTTTCCTTCTGAAAAAAATTTCAAGAAAAGTTCTTGAAAATTAAAAGCTACCATCCCCAAAGATTGTAACCGTTGTACTCCTAGTACAACATCAGCACCTCCCATAGGAATGGAAAGCATTGGACTATTCAATACATATTCCCCCATGGTTAGCTTGATATTATGGTATTTTCCAGAGCAATTTATAGTTCCTCCATTTGCAACCATCACTTGACATTCTGGTGCTGGGTATAGGAAACAATTCAATTCCTTGGCTACCTTACAATGAATAAAATCATGGGTACTACCTGAATCAATCAACACTATTACCTTTTTCTTCTTGATATGTCCTTCTATCTTGAGAGTTTGAGGAGTGGTAATTCCTGCCAATGCATTACAAGATATGGCCGGACTCATTTCTTCCTCTTCTAGGGTTGGTTCCTGGTGTATATCCTCTCCTTGTTCATTTTCTTCTTCCTCTTCACAGTCTATGTAAAATAATTTCTTCTCGGCACACTTATGATCTTTAGTGTATTTTCTATCACAACTGTAGCAAAGCCATTTTTCTCTTTTTTCTTCCAATCGCTGTGGTGTCAACCTTGTAGGTTGTTGAAATCTAGGAGTAGTGACACTTCCCTCTTTATAGAAGTGAGTGGTAGGCTTCCTTGTCACCATAATTTTACATTCAATTTTTCTTGCCAACCTGAATGCTTTCTCCAATGAATCAGGTTCTAAAACGTTAACTTCATGTTGGATGTTATCCTTTAAAGTACCTATGAAGATATCAATCATGTGTTCCTCTGGAATATCAGTTACCCTTATATTCAATTTTTGGAAGTCCTCAAGGTGCTCCCCCACTAAACCCTTTTGTTTGAGATTTATCAATTGGCTAAAGAAGGTGTAGCTCTTTGTATCCTCATAATGTGCTATCATTTCCTCCGTAAAAATTGACCAAGTGACAATTTTTTTATGGGAGCAAAGCCATCGATACCATACAAATGTATTTTGTTCTAAATGTAAAGTTGCAATGCGTACCTTTTGTGTGTTTTTCAAATTATGGAGATCAAAATATTGCTCCATCTGTAGTATCCATGTTACAGGATCATTTCCATCAAAATTCCTCATATCCATTTTTGGAATATGGTGGTTCTTCCCGCCAACATTAGAGTTTATGAAATCACGATTAAAATTTATTTTGTTCTTATAGTGAGTTTCCTCTACTATCTTTTCACCATTAGGAAACATTTCTTGTATCAACTTTGTCAAACCTTCTATGTCTGCTTTTAGATCATTCTTCATGTTTTCCATTTTTTCATCGATCTTAGCTTCCATGTCATCCATCTTAGATTCCATGCCAGCTTCCATGGCATCTATCTTAGATTCCAGGCCTTTCTTCAAACCATCCATCTTAGTTTCCACGCCTTTCTTCAAAACTTCCAGGTCATTTTTTGTTGCTCTTTGCAAGAGTGAAATTTGTTGCACTTGCTCTTGTAATTTTGATATGTCATGTTGCCATTCTTCGTCTTCATGAGTCATAATAGAGCCTTATAAAGGCTTAATGGGTGTTGAATTCTTTTTAGGGGCCATTTTAGAAACCAATACTGATATCTATTCTACAATATGCCCTTGGAATCAATTCAACTTGATTCTTCAAACAAGACTTATGCAATTCGAGAGAAACAATACACACCTTTTACTTGCTTTTGCAAAGCTCTATATTGAAATTGAATTATCTCTATAATTGCAGATCCTCAATATCTGAAATTTGGCCCTGTAGTAGTCCTCTGAAGCTTCTTTCAAATGCTACAGGTCTGACTTGATTTGGATTCTTCAAGGCAAAGTTATGTCCAATGTCCCACAACGACCTAATTATGGACTGGTTCAGTAGAGTGAACTTGTATGACTTGCCACATGTCACTGTTTGATATTTTGGCTTTCAAATTTATAGACAAGAAACTACAGTCCGTGTACTTCTAGACACTTTTTATAAAATTCCAATCCGATGCCCAGAGAGAGAGTTATGAATATTTTCCCACGATCACCTCTTTCATATGAAATTAGGGAGCCTGAAAAAGACCTAACTTCCACAGATCATATCTCTAAAAATATTATGAACCAAGCTCTAAAATTTTTCGAAGTTGTTCCTTAGGATCTCGGCTTCGGGCTCTGAAAATTTCAGCTTCTGAACCTTCATAGCAAAAACGTTATAGCGAAAATTCAGCGATGACCTGTTTAAGTGAAATTCAAGATCCTGCAAAAAGCCCTACATTCCACAGATCATATCTCAAACAATATTGTGAACGAAGCTCTGAAATTTTTCAACAATCTTCATTAGGATTTCGGCTTCGCACCTAAAAAATTTCAGCTTCTGAACCTTTGTAGAAAAAACGTTATAGCGAAAATTCCACGATGACCTGTTGGAGCAGCGAAACCCTAGAATCCAAAGCTCTGATACCAAATGTTCTGAAACCAGCTCCAAAAAAAGAATAAAAGAGATTTCAATGCCTTAGAAATAAGCCACTTCGAGGGGGAAACCTCCAATACATTACATGAATGAACAATTCTTGGATTATTCAAATTACAAAACCTCCTTTCTATATATAGGAGTCCATGGAGCCACAATGTAATCCTAGTGGGGCCACAATGTAATCCTACTTGACCTAAAAATAATAATTTAAGGGCACAATAATAACAATATGGGGGTTACAAGGGTACAATAATAACAATAAGGGGGTTACACTAAAAACAATAAGGGACTATACTAGTAATATAGGGACCTAACAAACTCTCAAACATCTGAAATTAGTGTTTCATCTTCTTTACAACTTAGACGAATATTAACTCGATTGGAAACTCAGAAGACAGGAATCCCTCCTTTTGAATTTATTATCGATACTTCTCAAAGGAAAAAAAATAAGACTGAGTCAGAGTCAACCACCAAAGAGGTCTTATCCAATAATCCACCCCATTCACCTCCATTACCTCCACTCACTTCCACAACTTCTATTCCAACAATCAGTGTTAGTTTAACTAGTTCCATTACCAAAACTACTACTCCTTAAACTAGTTCTAGCACTCAACCTGCCTCTTCTTCAACTCAAACACAATCCATCACCTCCACCCAAGGTCTAATGGTAGTCCAAGTACCTCCACCAAATGTTCGACCATTGAACAATCCAGGTGCTATACAAATGTCTGCTCCTCTTCATCCTCTTCCAAAATATCCTGAAATATGGCTACCTAAATTCAATCCTGATGATGGTCTTCCAGCTGAAGAACACATCCATAATTATATGTTAGCCATCAATTTAAAAGAGGTAATTGAAGAATACTGTGTAGTCAGACTATTTCCATATACTCTCACAGAATCTACAGGATCCTGGTATTTCTAATTACCTGCCTGCTCTATAACCAACTGGAATATGTTCGAAGAACAACTTTTAGCTAAGTTTGGAGATGAAAAAATTACTGCATCGCTCATCAATGACCTATCAAATATAAAGGATAAAACAGGAGAGAAAATAAAATACTTCAATTCAATATTTAATAAGTTAGAAAATAAAACCCCTGCTACATTAGTCCCTCGTGCAGAGGTTCAAATTGAGTGGTATATTTCTTCTCTCCCATCTAACATAGCCATTTTTTTTTATAGAGTAAAGTTACTTACATTGGCAGAAAATATGAAGGAATATTTATCTGTAGAGAAACGGATAATAGCTCTTGAAAAGAAGAATTCCCAAGAAAACGGGAAATCTAAGAAAGCATTCTTCAAAGATGATTCAAAGAAGAAGCCACCAAAAGACCCTTTTGATGCAGAAGGTCTTCAGAAATTTTTAAATACCATGACAAATTAAATGGAAAATATCAAAAAACAAGTTGCTAAAAGTTCCAATACAAAGAAGACTTTCAGAGCTTTCAAGAAAAATCAGTCATCTGATTCTCAGTCACTCAACATCATATCTAATGTTGAGTCTGATCAAGACACAAATGAAGAGAAAACAGAAGAAGAAGAAACTGAAGTCGAAGAAGAAGTTGAACTAAATGGAATTTGGGATTTCATCCTACCAAATGATGAACAACAAGAAGCTTTACCCATTAGTACAAGAATCAAGAATACTAATGAAGTAACGCAGCCTAATCAGAAACAGAAGAATTCAACGCCTGCTAAAGAGAAAACAGTAAGTAAAAATTCTACATCTAAGGCTACACAAACTAACCCTGCTACTTTAGATGTTCCACCTACATCAAATACAATGGTATTCTCTGACACCATTGAATATAATGTAGTTAAGGATATGAAAAATACTAGGGCTAACGTTTCAATCCATGAACTTACTAAACTAAAATAGCAGCAAAAGATTTTACTTAGAGATTTGAAGGCATTTCCTACTTCAGCCTTACCTGCTCCAGTAGTAGTTCAACCTACTAATCATATGGGTAAACCTAATTCTCCTTAAACTAAAATAGATGCCACAGATCTTATTATGATAGGTGATCAATCTATCTCTCATACTCCTCCATTTCTCTTAACCTATGAGATATATAATAAAAATGTCCATAATTGTTTAATAGATTCAGGGGCTTCCTCTAATATCATGCCGAAATCAGTATGTGCTAAGTTGAACCTAACTCCTCAAAGTTCTCATGTTCATATAGTACAACTTGATAGAATAAAAGTAGAGGTTGTAGGAGAAATAAATTATGTTTCTATTAGATTGTCCTCAAACCCTAAGGTTTCCCAGATAAACCAGTGGTTAATTCATTATTTTGGATTCTTTATTTTGATGGTTCCAAATCAGAAGATGGTGTGGGAGCTGGCTGTATTTTAATAAGCCCAGAAGGAGAAAAAACCATGCTAGCCTGTAGAATTGAATTCGATTGCACAAACAATATATCAAAATATGAAACATTAATTCAAGGTCTGTACAAAGAAATTGACCTTGAAATTAAATATCTAAAAGTACTGGGAGATTCAGAAATCATTGTTAAACAAGTAAGAAATATTATCCATTTTCATTCTGGACATCTTAAATATTATCATTAGTCCAGGAATTGACTTCTCATTTCTTATCTTTCAATGTTTCCTCTGTACCCATAATACAAAATGCTACTGCAAATTTATTAGCTAATGTAGCATCGAAATTAATTCCATCTCAAGAATTTAGTCTCGATAGGTTTTCTATTGAATTAATTTTTAGATCATATGGTCTTGATAATATTACTAATTGGAGAGTCATTAATCATGATTATGATATCATAGATTTCCTTACATCTGAAGGATCTTGTAATAATCAAATTCTAGATGAAAATGAACATGATACTCAAATAAAGGAAGAACGGGATGAAAATCCAATTCCAAAGTCAGTTGTCAAATTAGAAGACCTTTATGGCTTAAAAGATAGGTTTAAGAGAGTTACTAATTCTAAAACTCAAAGTTTAACTTAGAACTGATGATAAACCACAAAATTTCAATTTAGGTCTAGGTCTGTATTCTGAAGAAATATTATCATTTCTCAAGTTACTAAGGACTTACAAAAGTGTTTTTTCTTGGGATTACATTGATCTTAAAACATATGACACTTGTGTTATTTAACACACTATTCCTATGATTTCAGATGAGAAACCAATACAGCAAAATTTGAGGAAAATTCATCCTAATCTTGAAAATCAAATCAAAACAGAGTTGATTAAACTCCTCAAAGCTAAGATCATCTTTCCAATTAGACATTCAAAATGGGTTTCAAATTTGGTTCCTGTAAGGAAGAAAAATGGTGACATTAGGATTTGTATTGATTTTATAAATTTGAATAAAGCATGTCAGAAAGACAATTTTACATTACCGACCATGGAACAAGTACTACAAACTATAGTTGGTTCTAAACTTATGTATTTTCTAGAATGGCTTTTCAGGATATAACCAATTCCTAGTAAATCCAGATGACAAATTAAAGACTACATTCAGGACTAAGAGGGGAACGTATGCCTATCAAAAGATGCCATTTGGGTTAATCAATGCATGTGCCACTTTTCAAAGAGCCATGGACACAGCTTTTAGAGGACTCATTAACAAATCAGTGTATATTTATCTAGATGGCATTACAATCTTTTCTAGACAAACAATCAACCATGCGAATGACCTAAAAAAAGTCTTTGAGCGATGTTAAGAAGTATGGAATTTCACTAAACCCAAAGAAGTCATATTTTTCTCTAAACGAAGGAAAAATTTTAGGATTCATTGTGTCCAAAAAAAGGTATTTATATTGATCCTGAAAGTATCAAAGAGATTAAAAGGATTCCTTTCCCTCATAATAAGAAAACCATGCAATCATTTCTTGGACAGATAAATTTTGTAAAAATATTTGTCCGTGACTTTTCAAAGATAGTTTTCCCTTTACAAACAATGATTAAAAAAAAATCAGTTTTTAAGTGGGGACATAATGAAAGGGAAGCATTTGATTTAATCAAACAATCTATTATCAATGCTCCATTCTTGACTACTACCAATTTTCTTAATCCTTTCACTTTATATACATTCTCATCAGATACATCTTATGTTGTTGTTCTGACACAAATTAATGACCAACAAATTGAAGCACCAATATCATTTTTTAGTTCCAATTTTCAAGGTGCACAACTAAACTATTCATCTGTTGAGAAAAAAGCATTTGCTGTCTTCAAATCTATAAAGCATTTTAGGCCATTTCTCCTCAAAACTCACACCAAGATAATAGTTCCATTCTCTGCAGTAAGGAAATTATTGATGAAAAGAGAACTAGGAGAGAAAAGGGCTAGCTACGTTACTGCTTTACAAGAATATGATGTAGAAATTAGGCCTTCTAAAATTGTTTTTGCATAATGCTAATAGGAGAATCCCATTTATCATTAGAGGCAGACTCAGGTAATGATGTGCAAGTGTCAGAGGTAAGCCTCAACGATGCTCAGTCTCGATATGTTGATCTCAAGTTTTATTTGAAAAATGGATATGCCCCAACACATCTAAGTTATAAAACAAAGCGTGATTTAAGGTTGAAAGCTAAGAAATATGAAATGATCAATGATGTATTGTTTAGAAGAAACTTTGATTATGTGTTATTAAGATGCTTAGAGAAAATTGAAACAAAGAAAGTTTTGCAGGAACTCCACAATGGACCAGCTGGAGGACATTTTGGAGGGAATACAACAACACATAAAATCTTGCATGAAGGTTTGTTACATAGCAATTTGTCACTGTCCCTACAATCCCCATCCCGCACATTGGAGGGCTCATTCCGTGATCTGTGGGCAGAGTTAAGACTTGAAAATACTTTCATTGCATCCCTATGAAGATGAGCTTTAATTTCCCTAAAGACATCTCCTTGCAGAAAACCCCGAAAATAGATCTTTTTCCATTGGCGCGGTTCCATAGTTCAGCTCTCGCGCCAAGAGGGAAATCCTCCAAAGAGGGCGCGCCAATTGGTGCTCTGTCATAGAGCCGTACCCGCGCCAACCATATTAAGAGATTTTTTTTAAAAATAAAAGGCGGAAGTTTCATCCTAACAAATTACTGGGCTGATTTCTATCTTGAGTTGGGAGGTTTGGCTACGGATTTCCATGGAGAGGAAGTGGTTTGCCACCTCTCATGGAAGCTTCCTTGATGATAGGGCCAATCCCATAATTATAGGGATCCCAACTCCCCTTCCTCCTTCTATAAAAGCTTGCCCATTTCCATTTGAAAGCTAGTTCCAAGGAGTGGCAGAATTTCTAAGTTCCCAAGAGCTTTCATGCTGCAAAAGCCTTCTTGATTCCCTAAGGCCAAATCCAAGCAAGGATACTATTGCCAAGTATCTGGAGAGAGAGGCTTGTCCCATCCCTGACAGGCTTTATCGAGACATGTTGTGCTGACGACCCGCTAAAGGGGAATGTTGCGTCGAAGCTATGGTTGTATTCTCCTTTTGACTCTTTAATGATAAGCGACTATCGGTTATGGTTCCACTCTTGTTCTTGATCATGTTCATGAGTTATATCCTCTTCGACTGATATATAGTTGTATGCACTGGATTTTATGCTTGCGTTTGTGTTGTTTCTTGCATGTGCAGGTGTCCGATCACGGAGATCGTGAGGGCTGTGATCTGCCAGGGCGAAGGAACGGGAGCACCACCTCTTCTACAAACGACAACGTCGGATTCCAGGTAAGCCTTCCTCGCAAGTCGGTTTATTTACAATTACGAACCTGCACTGTAGCGTGTTTGATTGTTGCTAGACCCGATCTGGGCTAGTAGGGATCGCCTCTGTCCGCAGAGGGGATTTACCTCCTCAACAATTTGGCGACTCCGCTGGGGACTCAGCTTGTTGTTTGATTTGTAAACTATAGATGGAGTCTGAAGCACAACCAGATAGCCTTCGAAACGCTTTTGCTCTGCATTAGCGGAGTAGATCAACGTTGCTTCAGTCGATCTCCGGTTTGGTTTACGGACTGGACAACTTGGAGTTTCGTCTTCTCTTTCCGGTTAACTTCTTGGTCTTGCTTGCTTGGTCAACTCTTTGGACTGGATTTTCTTGTTTGTTTGGCTTTGTTTTAGCCTTATTTTCACCTGTCTGTGTCTGAGATTGCTTTTTTTTTATTTTTTCATAGTAAACTTGGCTGGCGCGCTTTTTAGCGTAACAGTCGCGTCGATTGGCGCAGGTTGCCTGTGTATCACCCACACCATTGCATTTCTGGCGCTAATTTCAAGCTCACAGTCGCGCCAATCCTGTGAGCTATTAGGGTTTGCTGTGTTTCAAGCTTTCTGAGGCTGACTTGTGATTTTGATTTTGATTTTTCGGCTGTTTGAGTGCACTGGAGCTTGGTTTGACTGGTTGGAGCCTCCTTCCTTTGGTTGTTTGCCTATTTCTTTCGATTTTGCATACGAGCCCTAGGGCATCTAGGTGCCTTTGTGAGTCGAGCCTCCCTTGGGAGTTTTTGGTTTCCTTTCGTTCAGTCGGCTATGGGATTGCTTCCTTGCATTTGTTTGACAGTTGTCTATCATATTGTTGCGTTTTTGAGTGACTGATTTCGTTTTCATTCGAATTTCGCTTTGTTTCATTTTGGGCCTAGATCACACGGCTCATTGGTGTCTTTGGGACTTTTCCTGGTTTTGAGAGACTTTTTGTCGATTTGAGATCTGATTGTTTGTGTCGTTGAGTGAAATTTGTTTGTTTTGCTCTCTTAATATCATTTCTCGAATTTCTTCTTATTTGTTTTCGGTTTGTTTAGTGCATCTAGCTATCAAACATTGAAAATAAAATAAAAAATCTCTTTTGCTTATTGGTTGATTAGTGCAAATTGAAATCTTTTCCATTTTACTAGTATTTAGTGAATTTGAGAGAAAAAATTTTAGTTTCATTAGTTGCATTAGAGATATCATTGATTGTCTTCCGATCATTTTGTTTGTGTAAAAAACTCTCAACTTTTCTGTAGCTAGTTTTCATCGAACAAAATGGTGTACTGTGGCATGTAGTTTTGCATTTAAGAGATTTTTGAGACAGCACATTCGTTAGGGCCTGAAAACTGAAACGTAATTGAAGATCAACTTTAAAATATACTCAATTTACACTAAGGCAGCATTGAAATCTAATGAAACACATTTAGAGGTCTAGGCTAGAGACGTGTTCCGGCGTCTTTAAACCTAGTAGTTGTCGTTCGCCCTTTGGCTTTAGACAGCGCTAGTACGGACTTGTGCTCCCCGTACCGTCGCGTATATAAAGGGAGACCCATATAGGTTTCAGTCCTTTATCCATAAGAAGCCGATTCTGCCGCCCTATACCCGTGATACACTGAACACAACATTTGGGGAGATTGCCTGCACGTACGGAAAGTCCTTGGTCGATTTCTCTTTCATTATTGAAACCAAGGTGTATATTGCAGTTCACGGTTATTTGGTACACCCTTTTGCCTAGTATTCCTGAGCAATCATTTGATCTTTTCTGACTCCCTAAATTTGAAAGGATCACCAAGCGCTTGTCCTTTCACGCTTGTGTCAAATCTGAAAGAGATAGAGTCACCTTTTTTACCGTTTCTCGACTCTTAAAACATGAAACGGTGAAGTTTCTTATGTTTCAATGTGGTAAAAAATTAATCACCCACGATTACATGCCCTGTTATTTTTTGCTTGTTGACCATTTGATCGTGTGTCTTGACTCTTTTTCAGCCCGTGTGTGTGTTTGATCTTTTTCTCTTGCCGTTTTTGTCACAGTGGTGGAACCCTCGGTTTCGTCTACTGGTAGTCCTTACACGGACGATTCATCAGAGGTGTCCCAATCCTCTGCTGAACCACAGCAGCCCGTTTTTTCCGAGTTTCCTAACGGGGGACCGGTTCTTTCTGAGCAACCCTTTGGGGGACTAGTTGAGTTCGATTGGCCCTTTTTGGACCCTGTGTCTGAATTGAGATTAGGAGCTGATTTCCTTTCTCTTACATCAGGTTCGCATTTTATAGCTGTTGTTTTTCCTCCTAGTCCTCGCCGTCTATTGCGAGATCTAGCGACACGCTCAACCATGAGTGATTCTGGTGAGGAAATTCCAACGTCTGGTGAAGACTATCAGCTCTTCCCACGAAGATTGTTTGCGGGAGACAACTCTGAATCAGCTGTTATGTCAACAGCCAGTCCCTCATTACCACCGGGGTACAGGTCTTTGGGTCAGATCATTTCCGCTGCTGCCTCTATGGGAGTGTCTGCTCCTTCTCCGAGGCCAGTTGCTCCTTCACCGGGGGTGTCTCCTCAGACGCCCGTTACTTCTGTACCCGTTCGGCCCACTGTTTGTGTGGCCGCCTCGTCACCCGTTGTCACGGCACCCTCTTCTAGGGCTATGCCGTCTCCTGAAGACATTTATCTAGCTACGGCTGTGCCGGAGAATATCTCTCCGGAGGAGTATTGGTTGTCCCTTCTACAGCCGAACCCCAAGGTTGGACCATCCTCCCAAGATCCAAACCGCTCTTACTTTTCGCACTATGCACAGGATGGTACACCCATGTATGCTTTTCCAGGTCAGTATGATGAGCATGGGGAAATTTTGTGTCTACCCGCTCCTGAGGCTTACCTCCATGCTCAAGGTTTACCTTATAACCAAGCTTATAACCCGCAAGGGCAACCTTTCCAAGGCCAACCTTCGGGCCAACCTGGATATCCTTATGACCCACAGGGGCAGCCCATGCAAGGCTATCCTACGGGCCAGCCAGGGCCGGCATACAGTCCGCAAGGACAGTATTATAGCCCTTCCGGTCAACCTGTATAGCCTCATTCGGGGTACCAACCGGGACCGGTCTATGGTCCTGGGGGGAAAATCCAGCCTTCTCAGCCTATGCAACCGCAGTATCCTATTGTTTCTAACATTGCATATCAGCCGGGACCATCCTATGGTTCTGCTCCAGGTCAAGCCGGTTACCAGCAGTCACCTGGCCCTATTCCTCCACCAGGCCAACCAGCCCATCCGGTACAACCTGGTGTTCTGCCTCCAGGCCAATCGGCCCATCCGGTACAACCTGGGGCTCCTTTGCAGCCAGGTCAACCTGCGCAACCGGCACCGCCTGTTTATCCGGGTCAACCTGTTCATTCAGGGCAGCCCTCTCAGTCGGGTCAACCTGTTCACTCAGGGCAGCCCGCTCATTCTATTAACCCTGCCCAGCAGCCGATTCATTCGATGCCGCAGCCAAATCAACAGCTACGCCCTAGTTATCAGGCTCCGCAGGGTTCCACCTATCAGCAGCGGACTCATCCTCAGGGTGGTTATTATCCTCATGGTCAATCTCAACCGAATTATAACCACCCCAGAGGCTCTCAGTATTATCCTCCTCCACCCGGTTATACCTATACTCAGCAGCCAAATCCAAATGCTTCTTATACAGGGCCGAATCCTAACCAGGGTCCACACCCTGGTTATCAATCCCCTCACACTGGTTACCAGCATCCAAATTAGTCTGGTTATATGACCTACACCCCCTACAGTCAGAATCCTACGGGATAGAACCCATGGGGGAAAGGATATTCACAACCATTGTGGAGTACGGGTACCGGTCCTCATCCTGGGTCTGGCATGCCGGTTAATCCGCCATTGCTGTTCCTGGCCACCTTGGAGTTGCCGGATGTTTCAAAACTGACCAATGATCCGATTTTACATAATCCGTATTGGCCTCCGGTTCCTACCAAGATACCAGGTGATTGCCCCAAGTTTGAGGGAAAAGCTGGAGAGGACCCCCAAGCGCATGTGATGACGTATCATCTTTGGTGTTCGTCTAACTCTTGGGTCGACGATTCCATTCGTCTGCGCCTCTTCCAGCGCACTTTAACTGGAGCTGCTGCTAAGTGGTACATCGAGTTATCCCGTGGTATCTTCCAAGATTTCAATTCCTTAGACATGTCTTTTCTAACGCACTTTCAGTTACCGGTTCGTTATGAAGCCGAGACGCACCTCCTGACTTCTTTGAAGCAGGACAAGGCCACTCACATCTCCGATCACATTCATGAGTGGCGGCGCCGTCGTAGGCTGATCAAGTTCGATATACCTGATCAGATACTAACTCACTGGTTCACCACCTCCTTCGTGAACAAAATCGCCCAAGATATTGCGATGGGAACGTGTGTGACGGAGGAACAAGCCATTGCGCGTGCCCAATATCTAGATCTTGTATATTCTCAGTCCGACACGCTTTATGATATCTTGCCTGATGCCCCTCGGTCCGGAACCTCTAAGGCTCCACCTACCCCCACAGTGGCTGGTGTCATTGGTTCTGTATCTCATAATTTGAAGAAATCTTCGAATGGGAAGCAGAAGTCTAATTCTTCCAACAATGCTCCTGCTAATCCCGCTCCATCAGATTCTGGAAAAACCGTGGAGGTGAACGCCGTTCAGGCCAATCCTGCGGAGAAAGCCTCCAAAGGGAAAAAGAAGGGCAAAGGTAAATCCAAACCCGATGCCCCGAGGCCAGAATCCAAATCTCGCATTGAGGATGGCTCTCAGCGTAAACCGAAGTACCCTTGCCTCATTTGTGAAGGGGACCATTATACTAAGGATTTTCCACGACGATCCGAAGTTAGTCAACTTCTCAAGGGCTCAAAAGGGCCTCCAACAGTTCTTAAGGAGCCATTCCCGTCTCAGCAGACCCAGATGGTCGAACAGCCGTCACCATCTGCACCATTTGGGTCCCAAGTTTTCATGATGAAGAGTGTTGCACCTATCTCTGTCGCTATGCTTTCGAAGGATTACAACGAATCGCGGCAGGCACCCGGGAAGGCAGTTGCGGATGGACCGCCTCCCCCACCTGTCTCCGGTTCGTTGGAAATCGAGAAGCCTACTCCTGAACCCGTTGTGAAGCCACCTTCTAAAGGTGTTCTTCGAAGATCTTCTTATAATCCGAATGCTCGTGCCGCTCAACATTACAGCATTGTTGAGGATTTGGCACAGGCACCTTCTGCTATGTCTGCACTAGAAGTTCTTCAAAGTTGTCCTTCACAACGGAAGGCTTTATTGTCTGCGATCGGTGGCATTGATCCCTCCGATTCGAGTCTTCTCGCCTTCGATTTAGAGAATTTCTCCCCCCGACTTCCACATCAGATAGCTCTTGTTATTCAAGTCGGGATTAACGGTCTTAACATCCATAGGGCCGTTGTGGATGAAGGTGCTTCTACCTGCATCATGTCATCCGCTTGCTGGAAGGCCATTGGCTCTCCAGCCCTTGCGTCATCTCCCAATGCCCTCGAGGCATTTGATGGTCGGGAATCCAAACCCCTGGGTGTTCTCGAGAGTTTAGCGATCACTTTACAGGGGAAGACTGTCAACGTGGAAGTAGAAGTAGTCGACACCAGACTCAACTACAATATACTTCTTGGCCGCAGCTGGACCCATGCCATGCTATGCGTGCCATCCACCGTCTTTCGACTTCTTAAGTTCCCTCACGAGGGAAAAATCATCACGGTGGATCGGTTGTCCTTCTTCACCTCTACTTCTGAGAACAACGTACCATATGTGGATCAGATTCCGAATCCCCCCGACAGTGTTGGACCTGGTCTCTTCAAAGACCCCGTCCTCATGGGTATCTTTCCCACACCACCACCGCACACCGCTCAAGTTAACATGATTTCCAGGTCCGATGACCCCTGGCTTATTCCTACACCTGAGCAGGTGTTTGAGTTTGGATAATCAATGCCCTTGACTCCAGTAGAGATCAGCTACTGTGAAATTGTTGCCACATCTGATCCTCCACCTCCTCAGCATGCTCCTTTGAGCATGGCTGTAGATGTTTACTCCCAATCCCCCTAGCTTAGTCAGGCCGATTCGCCTGATCCTCTCGAAGAGACTTTTCCTTCCGATGAAGCCATCATTGAAACTATGTCTCTTGAGGAGCTGCCTTGGGGCGATGGACATCATCGCTCCTCTTTTATGCCTAGCTTGGGGGCAATGTTTGAATGTCTGGAGCGTTATGCATCTCAGGTTCCTACTCCTCCTCTTCAAACGCCCATTTTGACGCACGAGGTTTTTTTCGGAGGGAAACCTGAGTAATATCACTCAAACTATCCCGATCAACATCTCCGTCAAACCGGGGATCGTTGAGAATATTCACGTGGGAGTGACTTGTTCTCCTGATGAGATTCAAGTCTATACTGATCTTTTCAAAGAATTCAGGGACGTGTTCGCCTGGTCCTACAAGGAAATGCAGGGGATTGATCCCAGTATCGTAGTGCATGAGATTCCAACCTATCCAGGTGCGAAGCCCGTGCGCCAATGCTTACGCCCCATGCATCCTCGGAAATCCGCTGCAATTAAGGCAGAAGTTGAAAAACTTCTGAACGCGGGTTTTATTTATCCCATCCCCCTCACAAAATGGGTTTCAAACATTGTTCCTATTGATAAAAAGCAGGGTACTATTAGGGTCTGTGTTGATTACCGCGACATCAATCGCGCCTGTCCAAAAGATAACTATCCCACTCCGTTCATAGACCAGATTATCGACGAATGTGCAGGAAGTGAGATTTATTCCTTGATGGACGGTTTCTCAGGGTATAATCAGATCAATATTGCTCCTGAGGATCAACATAAGACTACATTCATCTGTCCGTGGGGTACTTTCACGTATAAAAAGCTCCCGTTCGGCTTGAAGAACGCTGGAGCCACTTTTCAGCGTGCAATGTCTTATGCTTTCCATGACATTCGCCATATCGTTCAGCCTTATCTGGACAACTTGCCAGCTCATTCAGCTAGGCGAGAGGATCACCCTGAACACCTCCGCCAGATTTTCCTCCACTGTAGGCGCTACAATATTAGGCTCAATTCTCATAAGTGCATCTTCTGCGTGGATTCTGGCCGTCTTTTGGGATTCATCGTCTCCAAAGACGGAATTCGCCTTAACCCTTTAAAATTCGAGGCTATCATCAACCTCCCATCACCCTCCTCGCTATATCAGTTACAGAGTCTGCAGGGAAAAGCGAACTTCCTTCGACGCTTTATCCCGAACTACGCGGAGGTGGCTAAAGGATTCACACACCTATTAAAGCAGAATGTTCCCTTCCATTGGGACGGAATTGCTCAACAATCCTTTGAGAAGCTAAAGACGTTATTGGTTAATGCTCCTTTGCTTCGTCCACCTGATTATCGCCGCGATTTCACTTTATATCTCGCCGCCGCGTTTAGCACCAATGCTATGGTTCTGGTGCAGGATGATGACGATGGTACTGAACATGTCATTTATTATCTATCGCGAAACCTTCTCGATACAGAAACGCGCTATGCTCATGTCGATAAGTTGGCGTTAGCAGCAGTACACGCTGTGCAGCGTTTTCGCCATTACATCCTGCTGCGTACGATAACAGTGGTTTCGGATTGCAACCCCATGACATATATTCTCTCTAGACAATTTCTGGGGGGAAAATACTCCAAATGGATCGTTATCCTGCAGGAGTTTGACTTAGAGTTCACTACTGCTAAGTCAAAGAAATCACTGGTTTTCGCGGATCTTATATGCTCTCTCCCGACAGACTCCGCTCCTTCACTTTCCGAGGATCATATCCTGGACGAAACTCTTTTCCTCATCAGTACTCGCGACCCTTGGTATGGCGACATAATCGTGTATCTTCAGACCTCCACATTTCGGTCTGAGTTGACTAAATATGCCCGACGTCGGATTCGGCATCAGTCTCAACCCTATCGTATCATAGGAGATACCTTATACCGTGTTGGAGTAGATTCGGTGCTCCGTCGGTGCCTAACCTTGGAAGAGGCTGAAAGGGTTCTAAATGACTGCCACAGTGGCACCTGTGGTGGACATATGTCCGGATATGCTACTGCCCAGAATATTCTGCGAGCAGTTTATTTCTGGCCGTCAATATTCAAAGACTGTATCGTTGCAGTCCGTAAATGTCACGCGTGCCAGGTGTTTCAGCGCAAGATGCACGCGCCGCCTCTCCCTTTGCATCCTGTTATTACTGTCGGCCCTTTTGCGAAATGGGGCGTGGATTTTATGACGTGTAACCCTCACTCAGCTGGAGGGCATGCGTATATCATTGTCGCTGTCGACTACTTCACCAAGTGGGCCGAAGCGATGCCTACACTAGCTGCCGACGGTAAGACAGCTGCCCAATTCATATTCAACCATATCATTGCACGTTTCGGGGTCCCGCAAGCCATCGTTACTGACCACGGTACTCATTTCCAACATTATATGATGGCTGAGCTGACTTCAAAGTTGGGCTTACATCACGATAGCTCAACGCCGTATTACCCGCAGGCAAACGGCCAGGTTGAAGCAGTGAACAAGGTTCTGGTCACTATGCTTCAACGAACAGTTGGTATCCACAAATCCAATTGGCACCTCCAACTGTTCTCAGCTCTATGGGCATACCGGACATCTGCAAAGAGTGCAACTGGATTCACACCATTTCAATTGGTGTATGGTCTGGAAGCAACTCTTCCAGTTGAATGCGAGATTCCTTCGTTGAAGTTAGCTGTGGAACTTCTACCCGACACTTCTGCCGAGGAAGAGCGTCTTTTGTATTTGGAACGGTTAGATGAAAACCGCCGCTTAGCTGCTTTAGTTATTGAAGCACAGAAGAAGCGGGTCAAAGCTCACTTCGATCAATCGGTTTCTCCTCGTTCCTTTGTTGAAGGAGACCTCGTCCTCCTATACGATCAAGCACATGATAAGCTTGGGGCTGGCAAGTTCCAACCTATGTGGCATGGGCCCTACATAGTAAAACGCGTTTTGAAGAATGGGGCTTATGAGCTTATAGATTATGAAGGAATTCCGCTGGCGCAGCCCAGAAATGGGCTGTACCTCAAAAAATACTATGCCTGAAGTGATTTTTGGTGTGGTGTGTGTACATAAGTGTGTGTTTTTCATTTGTGTGCATGTGTGGTGTGGTTTGCAATGTAAACATCTTTCTGCTGATCGGGTCTTCCTGATTGTGCAGATGTCCATTCATCTGTTTGTTGGTTTCACGGATGGTGCCTCCCGTAGTACCAGGAATCTGTCTTGAGCAGCCTGGGTAATCTACGATCCTGCTGGTGAGTTGGTCAACCTGCAAGGTGTGTGTCTGGGACGTACTACAAATAACATCGCGGAATATAGTGTTGTATTAGAATTATTAACCGAGGCTGTGAACCTTGGTATCCATGAATTACTTGTGTATCTAGACTCGCAACTTGTAGTATTACAACTGAACGGTAATTATTCGGTCAGAAATCCATCCATCTTACGTTTGTATCTGCGTATTCGTTTACTGGAAAGAAATTTTGACTATATTACATACCAACATATTCCTAGGCATATGAATGTGTTAACTGATGCAGTAGCTAATTTGGTTTTAGATAGGCATTTGCGCAATTTGTAAATCATCATCACATGAAAAGAAAGATCCGTCCAAAAATAGATATGTATATATATATCGAAATGTTTACATAGTGTGCATCACAGTAAATCAAAAAATATATATGTTCGTCTTAATACATCCGGATACGACATGTCTCTCAAAAAATGTGCATGATAAAAGTCCTAGGAGTCTAATCCGCATGGTGCTCATGATAACAGGTAACTGCATGCACTAAGCGTCTCAGAATTCGGTGGAGGCGACTGGGCACTCCCACCGTGTGTCTCTGGTACGCCATCGGTACATCCACCAGTTGGGCGTAGTCTGGGATCCCTCGGGCGATGCCCTCGAGATTCTGGATTAACTCTCCCCCCTCTTCACCCTCTGCCTGAGGATCAAGTGCGGGAAGAGTCCTCCGTGCGATAGGAGACATACCGGCTGGTCTCTCTGGACCCACGTCTGCATGCATATAAAATGTGTCAGGAAGAACATGTATTAACAAAAAAAAATCATAAAATATAAAATCAAAAAGAGAAGGGGTCATACCCAACTCCTCGTCCCAATTATCTCCCTCCGGCAGTGGGATATCTGGATCACCAGTGAAATCGGTACCGGCATATGGCCAGTCTTCCACTACGATCAACTGACGCCGTAACCACCCAAAAAACTTCGGCCTCCAGGACAGCTGTTGGCCCCCTCCAGCTCTGGGCATCAGTGCTGCCCAACGATCCATTCTTGGCTCTCGTGGAATAGGCTCAGCTACTATGGCCCCTTGGCCCTGGAAGATTGGTAATCGTTCCAGAATGAACGATACCAGAATAGAACCATAGCCAAACTGTTTCAGCTTGGCTTGTTTGAATTTGGTCAGTTGCCTCTTTATGTTTATCGTCACTGCTGTGGCCCAGTCGAACAATAGAGGAGTCATACACTCTGAGGCCAACAAAAGTTTGGCCTTTGTGGCCTCGTGCGGTGCCTGCGACCCTGCAGCCCGCGTGATGGTATGCAGCACAACTCTCAGTGCTAGATCAGGAATGGTATGGATGTCCACCTTTCCACTTCCAAATCCTAGTTGTGCCCCTCAGCACACTCGTGCCATCACTTGCTCCATTTTCTCACCAGAGGGTCTGCTCCCTGTCAGTATGGGCACCGGACCTCTGCGTGATAATCCGGTTATGAAGTACACGTCAGCAACCTCCAGTTCTAGCACTTGGTCTCGAAGTTTGAATACTTTTTCATCTGCATCCCACATATTGATCAAGTATTGTAGAAGCTAGGGCTGAGCTCGTAAACAAGGTGTTAAGAAGAAATTTTTTAGCCCACAGTTCCTGAGGGCGTTCATGCAAACTTCATTTTCCATGGCTTGTTCATCTTCTTCACCGTGCTCCCTTTCTTTCCACTCAATCACCATTTTGCTCGGTTTACTGCATCAACATGGTCAAAACCCTTAATTAGATCTCTGATGAGCTTCAAATTTCATTCAATTTGGTTAAAAATCTTGAATTTTTAGGCGAAAATTGAGGTTCTGCCCCTGGCGCGGCTGTTTCCTAAACAGTCGTGCCATCTGGCACGAGCCCTTTGCATGTAAAAGCTCATTGGCACGGGTCCGTGCTCGATACTCACGCCAATGAGCGGAGCCCTAAAAATTTAAAAAGTGGCCTCAGAAGTCTAATGCATGATGGAAAAATGTTAAAAAAATGGATTGAAATGGAGTGCAAAGAAGCGCCTCTTACCTGGAACTAACGGAACTCGGAATGGTAGCTCGGATCAGTCGTAATCACTGTCAGAAGTTTTCACACCAAACTAGACCACTGCTGCTCTTCGGTGAGGTAAATAGTAAAATGTAATTCTATTTTTACCATTTGACATATTTATAACTTTTTGAACTCAAAATAGGTTTTGAAAGTTATTTTTCTGAATATTTTAATGTATTTGTGTCGAAAATGGGTTTTACACTTGCCTTTTTGTGCAGCAACAGGTCTTTTACGCAACTGAAATGGTGAAACGAGTTGTATTTTATACTTTTTCGGACTTGGTAAATACACGAAAAAGTCACTCTGGAGTCATCTTTCAGCTCTTTTCTGACTCTCTAAACATGAAAATATTGCCGAGGCCCTTGTCGTTTCGATCTCGTTAAAGTGGACACGAATCGACATCTACCCAGTATACGTTTACCCCTTTTTCGGGCTGGGATGGATTGATTACGAAAAAGGAATACCCTAGCCTATCGCAACTAGGAGGTTTTCTCGGATATTGTTTTCTACCTTTTCGGATCTGAGGAACTATTTACGAAAAGGGACCTGTGGAGTTTACTTTTCTGCTGTCTTTTCAAACTCTCTAAACATGAAAAGACGCCGAGTTCTCCCTTTGTCAGACTCGTTAAACCCTGATGACATCGGATCCAGTCGAAATGACGTTCTCCGAGTTCCTCCTTCTTAGGACTCGTTAAATTCACTAGGATGGATTCGCCCGAAGGGTGGACTTCTATTACAAGCATATGCTATCCCCTTCAAGCTTGTTATCAAAAATAATTGGGGTACTCGCCAGAAATGGTGGGGAAAAATGGAACCATCGTCGTTGTCGTCAGCAGTATGTCGCTCTTGAACATGGCACTTGTCTGCATTCGTGTCGGGTTGGGGACATCTCATCTCGTTTCTTCACTTTGCCTCCGTGGGTTTGGATAATCCCTTTTGACCTCTCATCTTCTCATTGCCTCGTCACCATGACCTCTGATCCGTTGATGTCAAATACTGCCAAGTCCACTGTCGTGCCGTTTATATGTTCAAGAGAAGTTGGCCTCTGCAAATATCAACCTTTCCTCTAATTCTCATACGATCCTGATTCACAACCAAACATCATGTTCCTCTGTCTCGTGTCGATGATGTGGGAAACATTATGGCCCACCTTCGATCAAGGTCACTTCCTGTCGACTTCAGCTCATTATCCAGGAAGATGGTCTAGAGACTCTTTCATGGTACCTTGGAGCCTGCATGCCTCAATGGCAGGTTCGTCGCATTCGACGTGAGGTTTTCATCATTGGCCTTCGATCGAGTGATTCTACGGGTGTTCGACACCATCTCATTGATTCACACGCCGTAGATTGTACCTATAGTACCTTGAGGTCCATTGTCATTATTGGTGGTTCCTCTCACGTCTGTTAACAGCTTTCATCATTGGCTGGTAATCAGATGATGTTCTTGCATGTTCAACTTCAGCTCACATATTCGCATTCTTGAACTTGTACTTTGGTCGGGTCGAGATGGAGCGCAAGACCCTGGATTATGTCTGTTGTAATCCAGGCTGCAACATTGTGGATTATTAAGATTATTTACATGACTCATTGATTGGATGGCTGCGACCATACCTGAGTCTATTTATCGATCTTCATTGGATGGCTGCATCCATGCCTTGGATCTAGATTATTGTACACTATGTTATGGATGGCTGCGCCCATACCACGCATATTTATCATGTATCTGAGACATCAGTTTTACTTTGCTCCGCAGGTTTTCTAATGGCGGTGTTTTCGGTCGGCATGTTCTCGTAAAGAATTTCACCCCTCTCTCTCTCTTTCGGCCCTCATGCTTTAGGGGGCATCTGTTACACAGCAATTTTTCACTGTCCCTACAATCCCCATCCTGCACATTGGAGGGCTCATTCCGTGATCTGTGGGCAGAGTTAAGACTTGAAAATACTTTCATTGCATCCCTCTGAAGATGAGCTTTAATTGCCCTAAAGACATCTCCTTGCAGAAAACCCCGAAAATAGCTCTTTTTCCATTGGCGCGGTTCCATAGTTCAGCCCTCGCACCAAGAGGGAAATCCTCCAAAGAGGGCGCGCCAATTGGCGCTCTGTCATAGAGCCGTACCCGCGCCAACCATATTAAGAGATGTTTTTTAAAAATAAAAGGCGGAAGTTTCATCCTAACAAATTACTGGGCTGATTTCTATCTTGAGTTGGGAGGTTTGGCTACGGATTTCCATAGAGAGGAAGTGGTTTGCCACCTCTCATGGAAGCTTCCTTGATGATAGGGCCAATCCCATAATTATAGGAATCCCAACTCCCCTTCCTCCTTCTATAAAAGCTTGCCCATTTCCATTTGCAAGCTAGTTCCAAAGAGTGGCAGAATTTCTAAGTTCCCAAGAGCTTTCATGCTGCAAAAGCCTTCTTGATTCCCTAAGGCAAAATCCAAACAAGGAGACTATTGCCAAGTATCTGGAGAGAGAGGCTTGTCCCATCCCTGACAGGCTTTATCGAGACATGTTGTGCTGACGACCCGCTAAAGGGGAATGCTGCGTCGAAGCTATGGTTGTATTCTCCTTTTGACTCTTTAATGATAAGCGACTATCGGTTATGGTTCCACTCTTGTTCTTGATCATGTTCATCAGTTATATCCTATTTGACTGATATATAGTTGTATGCATTGGATTTTATGCTTGCGTTTGTGTTGTTTCTTGCATGTGCAGGTGTCCGATCACGGAGATCGTGAGGGTTGTGATTTGCCAGGGCGAAGGAAAGGGAGCACCACCTCTTCTACAAACGACAGCGTCGGATTCCAGGTAAGCCTTCCTCTCAAGTCGGTTTATTTACAATTAGGAACCTACACTGTAGCGTGTTTGCTTGTTGCTAGACCCGATCTGGGCTAGTAGGGATCGCCTCTGTCCGCAGAGGGGATTTACCTCCTCAACAAGGTTACTATTGGCCAACACTTTTCAAAGATGCTCATAATTACGCAAGGAAGTGTAAAGTTTGCCAAAGTGCATCTGGAAGACAAAGGAAACCATCTTTCCTTTTACAACCAGTTAATATCGAATAACCATTTTACCAATGGGGATTAGATATAATCGGTGAGATTGTTCCGAACTCTTCCAAATAACATAAATACATCCTCACAACTACCGATTATTTTACTAAATGGGTGGAAGAAATTCCACTAAAAGTAGCCAACTCTGAGAATATTATTGAGTTCATTGATCAATTTATCATAACTAGATTTTATTTACCTACTACTTTGATGTTTGACAATGCATATTATTGTCAGAAAATTACATATTACAAAGCAATACAACACATAAAATATGCGGAAAACGCAAGCACACAAAACACATAAAACCAGAGAGACATAGATATACGTGGTTCACCTAGTTTGGGCTACGTCCACCCCGAACAGCTAGTCCTTCCTTTCTATTATCCAGCAAAATGAAGAGACACAACCTACAGCAGATCCGTTGTAATATCCTATGTTCTCTCTCACAGTCTCCCTATATGTTTCTCGCTCTGAGAATACACATACAATACACAGCTGCAATACAATACCCTCATACAAGCAAGGGGTTTCCTTTTAGAGAAAAAAAACCCTAAAATAAACATAACTTCTACTGTCAGATCATCCGCCTAATGAACGGCCCAGATTGACTAGAAATTACTATAATTTTACAAGGAAATTTTACGTATGTTTTTAGCTTCAGGGCCGCTGCCCCCGAAACCCCCCGCTAGTGGGGGGCTCCATAAATTCGCAGTCCCCCCCCCGGGACCCCCAGATAGCATTTAATTACGGGCGGTGTTTCCGCCCCATTAAGTTATAGGGGTCCAACGATGTGATACAAAATAAACAAGATAATCAAGCTCCACACCCAACAATTATTTTTTAGGAATTGCTATGATAGAATTTTCTATTAAAAGAGGTTTTAAACTCAAATATTCTGCTAACTATTATCCTCAAGGAATTGGTTTAGCAGAATCAACAAATAAAAACCTTATTAGAATAATTAAATGAACTGTTGACCAAAACCAACGAAATTGGCACAAATCATTAACATTTTCTCTTTGGGCAGATCGAATAACTCAGAAGGCCTCCATTGGCACTTCTCCATTTAATCTTGTTTATGGGAAATAATTTGTTCTTCCTACCAATGTAGTTATTCCTTATCTTGTATTAGTCAAATTTATTGATGAATCACCTTCTTCTTCTTTACGAGTAAGACAATCAAATCCTTAAACTTGAAGAAGAAAGAGAAATTCTAAAGTTACTCATGCACATCATCAAAATTTAGTTAAAGCTTCATTTGATACAACTTCTGTCACTCCAAAAACATTTCAAATTGGTGATCTGGTATTGAAATGGGATAAAGCACATGAGGAAAAAGGTAAACATACCAAATTCCAAATATTGTGGCTAGGACCATTTCGAATAATTGAAGAAATATGCCCATCAACATTTTTATTGCAAGATTTATCAGGCAAAGAGATTCTTTCCCTGTTAATGGGCAGTTTTTAAAGAAATATTTTTCATAGAAGGTAACCCCTTCTATTCCCTGTATATTATTGTCTTTTATTTTTCTTAGGAAAATAAAAGTTTAATGGTATTGATTTTTGGTTGTTCAAATAAACATCTCAGAAAAAAAATTTGATTTCTTGCTTCTAGAAATAAGAATTGTTATGGAAACATTGAAATATTTGACTATCAAATAGATTTTATTTCCGCTGAAAAATGTAATTTCACTGAAGTTATTTATTCTTTGATAAACTCTCATTTTTATAAAATATGGTTATTCTATTATCAGTCAAGAAAAGAATATTTAACATAGTAAAGACTATTTTACAGAAAATCAATCTTAAACTCTAAAGTTATCATCCAGAATCCTCAAAAGGACCAAGGGTTCACCCCATCCGGAAAACTTTTCAATTTTTAGAAAGTAATTCAAAAAATTATGCTAAAAAAACTTAGAAGATAATAAGTCTCATCAAGAGCTTGTTTACCATGTTCATAGGGAAATAGTTGAACTGACATTACCAATACTTCTTGTTAGGGTCCTATAATAATAGGGTTCATAAAATTTTGAATTGACTTTGATAAGTCTTGTAAATATGTACATACCTTGCTTTCTGCAAGTTGTTTTCCCATATTTTGAAAAGATGAAAAATAATAAAAAATCAAAAAGAGGGTACAAGTCCTAAAAGAAAGATCAAAGGACTTATAAAAATATATACCCCAAAAGAAAAAGAGAAATAAAACCTGAAAGTGAGCAAATCCAAATTCCACTACTTTTACTTTTTACTGCAAGAATAATGATTATGTGCAGAGTGTCAATAAATGCCATAATCCATGATCAGTTAAATAGTTTAATCTTAATTGTTCATGTTTCAATTTCACGTTTTAGAAAGAGAATAAACATTTTTCAAACAATTCAAACTTGACAAATCAGTAGATTGGAAGAGAATAATGAGGAGCTCAACAGTTTAATCCGAGCCCTCGGATGAAATAAGGTAGATTTAGATTAGTTTTATTCTTTAAAATAAAATGTTGTAAGGTTGCAAGCCTAAATGCACCTGCAAAATGAAGAAAAAATGTTAGAAATGGAAGTTGGGTAGGTAGAAAGCAGTGGAGCAATCATGTAAATAATACATCATCGGAAAAAATCACTAATTTCCCCTTCCCCATGAGTATTCAGTATTCTAAGCTGTCAGTCAAACAGGCTTAGAGCATTTCTCTGACTTTTGTTGGGACCGGACCCAAGGCTCTATGACTGGTTAGTTGAAAATACTGAGTTCTTATGTTAAATCCTCATTATCATCATTTACCCTTCATTCATGTATTAAAGCTCATTTTTCCTAAGTAAGCACACATTCATGCTTAGTAAAATTGTAACCCTAGAATAATTAACTTCATTCCTTCATAAGCATTCATGAAAACCTACAAAATCCCATTTATCCTAAGTATCATTGAAAGAAATATAAAGATGAGAAAATTCTTGATTATTTTATATTTGGAGATAATGTGTATTTTTTTTTACATTTCACTCCCCTCTCATATTAACTTTTAACATGTTTTATTAAATCCCTAATAAATACCCTTTCCTAATTATTAATTTCATTATATCTAAATATCCCAAAAAACCCACTATTATAATGTTTAAGGTCAAAGTATATTATCCATGTGAAAAATTAAAAAATCCCAAATCAAAAGCCCTTTGGTCTAAAACTATCGTTATTTCAAATATCTCGCCCTATAGTTTTTAAACTATCGAAAATGGTTAAAAACTATATAAATATAGATATTGAGCCTGCACCTTTGTGTATTAATTAAAACATTATCATATGTTTTAAAACTCATTATTTATCCCGCCGTTGTATATAAATAAAACATTGCATATATGTTTTAAACCTATACTCCTCAATTATATTTAAAGGTTTATACATATATTGAACCCTTCCGCTATGTTTGATCCATCCCGGTCCCAGCTTTCTACCCCGACGCAGCTCCCGAAGAAAATCCCAGTCGTTCGCTTCCAACCTTTTGATCCAACGGTCGACGGTTGATATCGTGTAGATGAGATGCACAATCGTCCCAAGGCATAATCCACGCGAAATAGGCAGTTTCGCATTGAACCCTCCCCTCCACGTGGCCTCTTTTGATTCGACCGCATGGGTTTTCATTAAAATTTCTTACCACTAAAAAGCCACGTGATATCCAACCCGGTTTTCATCTATTACATTGCCCTGAAACTGCTTCCCGCCATGACGCGACTTGCATTTAATGTCAAATGTTAATACAATCAAATGTTTATTAAAAACTTTGTATATGCGTTTTTCATTCTTTTACCTATCTATCGTGTTTAAACCATTTTTTCTGCCTTCCCCAAATATGTAAACCTGCAAAAACCTCAGATACCCATTTTTACGCCCAAAACCTCCTAAATTCACCAAAGAACCTGTAAAAATTGTTGAGGAGCCACATTTGCTCCTAATCAACCATTGAAAGTCGTCAATTCAACCAGAAGACTAAAGAAAACCTTGTTAAAACAAATACCTACAGCAAACCAGGTATTTTTCTAAGAATTTAACCTGCAGTCAAATTCAAAAACCTTTTAAAAGAAAGAAAAGCATCCTAAGATCAAAAAACTGATTAAATTCAATTGCCCAAAAGTCCCAGAAATGGGCAAAGTTTTCCCAGGAACCCTAGTTGTCTACTGCGCACCATTTTTAAGGAAATTTATCAGTTTTTCACAGTTATTGATCAATTTCAAGCTTTAAAAGGCCAAAAATGCTCGGCAAGTGCCCTATATCTTCTGAAAATCCTTTTTAACTGAGTTTTAGCCCATTTTTCAGTCAAAAGACTCAGAAAACCCCTGTTTTCTGTTTTAGACCAGTTTTAAGCCTCAAAACTTCATTTGAGAGACCTAATTGAGCATAAAATCCAAAAAGACATTCTATTTTGCTAAAATTGCCTAATCATGCCTCTATTATAGTAAAATTGCCTCTGCAAACAATTTAAACTTGCAGAAGCCAAACAAAATGCCTAAAAAACAGAGTGGAAACAAATATGAAGGTTCTAAAACTTCCAAAGCTACTCCTGCCATGACTCCAAATACTGCAATTGTATTCAACCCATTACAATCCCCAATTGTTGATATTGAGCATATTCCCTTAGCTGATATTGACTACAAAATAGTTGATCCTATAGTTGAGTTCAATCTATTAGATATCCACAACTAGTGTTTTGAAAAATCCCTAGATGATCAAGAAGATGTTCACATTTGGGAATCCAATTTTCCCAAATATGTAGTCCCCTTGACTCGCCCTTGTCAAGAAATTATCAGACTATGTCACCAGTACTACGTTCCTGAACAAAGAGCTATTGTCAATGCAAATAAAGAGGTATTATTTACTATTATTGCAGAGTCAATAAACCAAATGTTGCAACTTCAACCTGACCTCCAAGAAGTCCCATTATCTATTAAAGCCCTCACTAAGTTATACATTAACTTATACTTTCCTAAAAGGTTTATGATTTTCCAGACTTTCATGCCTCTGCATGTTGAAATTCCAAAATTAAACCCTCCATATTCAACTTCCAAGTTCCCTGAAGGTTCAAGGCATGTAATCTCCATTCTTTCCTTCATACTTAGGTATTTCACTGATAAGCATACTGATGAGTCTATCCTAGGATTTTTTCCACCTTTTCTCTAGGACAGCCACCTTTAGTTATATTTGATTATGCTGGTTTTCTAGCTGATAGCATCCACTATCAATTGACAAATTTATAGCTGGAAGGAGTATTTAGATATGCATCCTATCTTTTCCACTTGTTTCTATTCTTGCAATTAGAGAGCTTTCCAATTTCACTTCAAAAGTTGGATATAGAAGGAAAACCTCTATCAGTTGTCTTTTTTGTTTCGGGGAAAATCACCCTAGAGGTTAGTTGGGTTACAACCTCCACAGAGCAGGGGCATGCTACTTAAGAAGGACTCACACAACCATACATGTTCATGAAAAACTAAATAGAGTAGATCGAGGAAGTTACCCGTAGGTCCTATGGTTGAAGCAGATCCCGCGGGGTCCAAACCCCCAACAACCGTCCTTCCTTCTTAACCTGAAAGACAAGAAGAAACAAGCACGAAGAACTGGTTGTACAACATATATCTACTCTAAATGTTAGTGAAATCCATAAGAAACATTAGATAAACCATCATAAATGCTTAAATAACGATATTCTCATATATGCAAGTGGACACTAACACGTATATTTCGGGAACAAGATGGTACTTCTGTATTATAAATAGCATGTACAAAAATAACGAGTGGAGAGATCACCTGAATCCTTCCACGATCTTCGAGCAGACCGTCGTCCGGATCCGTCCCGCCCTTGCCTCGCTAAGATTCCTTCCAAACTAGTGCATACGAGATGACATATAGGAAGATGAGCATCTCCAGGAAACAAGGGTTTCCTGTAATGAACTGGGAAATTGCAGGAGGCACGGGGAATCAGACTTGGATAGGGAATACCAACAGAGTATAATATCAATAATTTCTCTCTCTCCCTTAGGCCATACACATGAGGTGCTTTTATACTCCCTCAAAGTAGTTTCAATAGTTGGAAACAGTTGGCCACGTGCTGGGGTGGTTAAACTACCAGAGTATCCATCAACCCAGCCCGAAAACAGGGAATTTTTATATATTTTTTAATGATTTTAATGGCATACGTGGAAAAGTGCATGTGGACTCGCGTATACACGCGGAAAAGTCTGGGCATAATCGCGTATGGGGATTTTTACACTGTTTTTTAGTGAATTTGTCCAAGTCTGTAGGAATGGGTGCCCAAAGCCATAAAAGCAATCATAAATCATATGAAGGTGAGAAATGATGCTATAACAGATGCCCCCTAATATATGAGGTCAGAAGGGGTACATGATGGCCGAAATGTATTATGCACATAGAAAGAACTTCGCAAGGACAAGAGAGGACTTCACCAGATTTCAGCCTGCCAAAAAACCAATGAAAGAAAACAGAGAGTCAACTCATGCCGAGGCGGGCATACCCATGCTCAGTCAAAAATACATCATATGGAAAGTACTGAATAGATCCAACATGTATACAAGTATAGCTGAACTGAAAGTACACAATGAATCATCTGAGCATGGCCCGGAAATACAAGTCTGAATCAATGTCCAAGTATCACATATAAAAAGCTGATCAAGGATGGTGCAACTGGATGTCTGATCATATAAGTAACTGAATCTCCAAGTACCGAATCATAAGAGGTGGAACAAACGGTACAATCACGCAACTCGGGAGCCAACATATAAGATGTTGTTGTACTGAACTGCAACATATAAGGGTGGACGGCATCACTGGCAGAAACTGAATGGACTATCAAAAGTGAACCGAGAAATGTTGATGCAACCCGAGGTCTTCACCGATCACTATGGCACAATTCTACACAATGGGAATAAATGAGCTGAAGTCGACCATGTGAGAAATCGTTGGATTACCGGTCAATGATGTATACCGTTAACTAATGCGAGACAACCCACCAATAATGAAAATGAGTGTCAAGGTGCCCCAGTACAATCTAACAAGTGCGAATGAATGAGTTGAAGTCGAACACTTGAGAGAATCTATCAATCAGGAGGCAATGATGAATCCCCACTGTCGATAGCGAAGAGTCTGCCACTGATGACTGCAAACCCTAAGGTACTGACAAAAAGACTCTAGACCTTATTCCCAGAGCAATGAGTCGAAGTCGATGGGAAAAGATCTGCTGGAAGGAAGGCATTAAGGCATCCCACATCAGTCCAGCGCGAGTGTAACCCGCAGGCCAAGATTTGGAAGGAATCGGACGAAGGATAGTGATGGAACCAAAACCGAAGTACGTTTCCGACGTGCACAAGATGAAGCTAGCGCACGGAAGAAACCCTCTGAACCAACCAATAATGAAAGCTGACACAGAGGCGAGAAATCCACCGATAGGGTCAAATGGAAATCAAGGTATTGCACGAATCCCAAGTGTGATAATGTGTGCTGACGTTGAACACAGGGGAAACCACTCAGTCAAACACCCATGATGATGATCAAATGCTGAGCACGAGGTCACCTATCAATGATGAAAATAGGCCCAAGGTGCGGCTCTAGGTTTGCTCTCAGAGCAATGTGTCGTAGTCGATAAGAGACAAACCCGCCGGCAAGAAGTCAATGGGGACCTTCTCAAACCAGCACGAGCATAAGACCAAAACATCTGATGTGATAGAACATGATACTGACAAGACCGGGAAGGCCGACTGAATAATGAGTCAAGAGACACCGCAGAATGGCCGACTCAGGTTAGACTTCCCTTGAACAAAAGCACGACTCATGATGACCATGGCAATAAAAAGTGACACTGTATAAGTCTGTTATGCAGGAGGCAGAACAAACTCTCCATATGATTGGAAGAGATAACCAACCGGGGGAGAACTGACAAGTGAAACATGGTAAAGGCTGAACCTAGGTCAAAAACTAAAACCATCCCAAATGAAGGAAATATATAAGTATATGTGCTTTGTTCAAGGGCGACAAACTGACTCTGTACTGCCATCAAAACAACGAAGATACATCCCATTCCCGCTCTTTTTGTTATATTTTATTTTTTTGTCTTTTTCATATAATAAGCCTGAAAAAGAATAAAAGAATGCTATGGTACAATGGATAGAACGAGTATCAAAAATCAGATGCACTAGTTCCTGGGATTGGAACAATCCTATGCTCAATGCAAGGTGGCGAAAACTGGTAAGCGATACTCAGAGGAATGTTCCATCCATGGGTAAAAAGGTGTCAAGTCGCGATAGCTAAAGTGCATGCAATGGTTAACTTGTACAGATAGTCAAGGTCAAAAGTTGGCTTAAACATCGAGTCCAAATGAAGCTGGCTAAAGGCCAGGATAAACAAGTAGCCAATATGCAATGCAGTAATACAACTCAACAACACCAGGGAGCCTCTAGGGTAATAGCTAGAAAAATGATAGTGAGGAAGAAGAAGAATGAAGCTTCAACACATAAGTCATGGCAGGACTAAAGAGGACTCCCGAGCCTACATAAAACGCAGCATGGGCAACAAGTGATAGCGAGGAACTAGCTAGGAAGCCCATGTAAAGGAAGGCTCTACCATCAAGTCATGATTAAATAATCGGCGAGTGAAATGGGTGTAATACTCATGACCTGATGGGATCGACCCTAAGGCAAGTGATCAGTATGGAGGCTAGTATGCAAGATGCAACGAAGAGTGATTTCCCTAACCTATATGCCAGTGAAGATCATATACCTGCCGTGACGAGTCGGTAATCATGGATCAAAAACCGGGAAAAATCTCAAAATCATCAAAATGTACCTGAAAACATACCAAACTGGGCACTTCCAAGCATCTGGGTTATGCAGCTTAAGATAGATCGAAAAAATAAACATAACAAATTTTTGCAAAAATTTTCAACTTTTTAGGCATAAATAGACAAATTACCTCAGATTTGGTTCATTATTACATTGCTGATTTGGAAAAAAGTGCTCTGGAGCAAAAAACTTCTTTCGTCAAATCAGGAACAACCGACCATCGAATCGCACCGAATTTGTCAGGTAGGCTCCTCAATCATCTTTGCAAATCATTTTGTCCGTTTGGAAATTAAAATTTAGTGAATTTCACCATTAAAACCCTTGCTAAAAAACTCGGACTTGCGCATACGCGGGTTTGTAATGGGAAAGTCGCGTATACACGCGACTGTGCAAAGAAAAAGTCGCGTATGCGCCGGTCCGAATCATAAAATGCGTGGCTAATGGAAGATTTGTTGAAATTTGACAGGATGACAATCTCATGGAGGGAGCGTGAACACAGCGCAATTGATCAAGAGGTCATGCGAGATCGAGCAGCGCAAAATATCCTTCGGAATTGCGGATTGTTCAAATTTTTCAAAATGCCAAATATGAAAAGCAATGCTCGGTTGCTAGAAATGCTCGTCAATTATTGGGAACCAGACCAAGACTGCTTCATTATTGATCAGATGCCAGTACGCATTGAAGTGGAAGACATATATTTTATCACCGGACTCTCCCGGAGGGGAGAAACAGTAGACTTGCACGGGAAGCCCCTGGGAGGGCAAACCGTGGAAGATTATGTCCACGTGTATTGCGTAGAGGGTTCCAAAAAGGTTGGAACTCAGATTGCAATTAAAGATTTGAGGGATTTGCACATGAAAATCCTCCTTTTCACCATCGGCAGAGTGGTAGGATCTGCCTCCCTACATCAAGTGTCCAGGACGCAAATGAGCATAGCAGTAGAATGCTTGACTCACGTGTATGATTGGTGCACAGCCCTATTACTGAACATGAAGCAACAGTTGACCTCAATCCGCCAAGTAAAGACCAAACACTTTGGATACAGTACTATTTTGATGACATTCTTCTTTGAGAAGATACCAGCATTGAGACCCAGAGTTATCTCTACCATCAGTAGCCCGCGGGACCCAAGAATTGCCCGTTGGGCAGACATGATGAAGAGATTAGGGGGAAGTGAAGTTCCTCGGACCACTTGGGACGATGAGTTCTTCCTTTGGTGGGGAGAACAAATCATCGCAGTGGACGACTATCCCTATGCCGGGATGGACTTTCGTGGAGATCCAGATCTAGTTCTTCCACCAGGCACAGCATGGGGCACAGTCGGTAAGTTTGCAAAAATTTTGACTTATATAATTTTTTTGGATTTTTTCAAATATATATGAAAAAATGAAAATAAACATGTTTTTGATTGGATTCATAATGACTGACAATGTAAACATGATCATGATACAGATATTGGACCAGTGCGACCTGAGGGTTTCCCGCGCCACAAGCGTCGCAGGGGCGAAGCAGATACAGTGGATTCAGACAGGACCCTCCAGGCTGTGCAGAGGAACTTGGAGGGGTTAACCCGCCAAATACCTATGGCTGCCATGGAAGACCTGCCGGAAGCCATCCAGAGACGGGTGGTAGGAGTGCCCCGAGACTGGGTACGATTATTCCGCCGAGTTGCCACCGCGGTCACGTTCTATAGGAACACGACTTCTGGGCAGGGACCTCAGGAGTAGACAAATATTATGTATTAGATGACTGTATATTCTTTTTTGAGACTGAACATGATCGGGGCATAAGCCCAAGTTTTGTATGACCTTATGGATCCAAATTTTGTAAAGTTTTCAACACTCTGATGATATATATACAGCGATATTTGATGTGATGTGATAAATGTATCAAATGTATGATGCTTTTGACGATTAAATTTATTGTATGGAATGATTAATATGCCAATCCAATGCTTGATTAGCTAATGAGTCAGCTAACCAATTTTCAGCTCGAGGAATATGAATGAAAGTTAAAAATTGAAATGATCTTTGTAACAAACGTATCCTCAAGAACAATCGTAATAAAAATGGATCTCGAACCCAATAAGTATTGTTCAACTGCGACACCACCAGCTGAGAGTCCAAGAAAACTACCAACGAATCAACACCCAAAGATATTTCCTCCGAGAGTAGATAAACAACTGCAGTGTATTCTGCTATATTATTGGAAGCAGGACCAATGCAGACCCCTCTTGATACTAACAGCTGACCGGATGGATAATGAAGCACCCAAGCCGCGGAAGCTAAGTTCCGGGTGTGTCTACTAGCACCATCGGCGAAACCAAAATGACTCATGATATCCAACACAACCTGCCAAAGCAGATCAAAAACATCACCAACTCATCAAAAATCGAAAATCAATCAGAAATGTACAAAGCAAAAACTACTATATACAAAAGCAAGATGCCAGGCCAAAGCCTAGGCATAATACTTCTTCAAATAGAGCCCATTTCGGGGCTCCGGCAACTCGTTCCCTTCGAAATCAACCAAGGTATAAGCTCCTTTCTTAAGGACTTTTTTAACGATATAGGGGCCATACCACATAGATTTAAACTTTCCTGCCCCCAGGGCATCTTTTTCTTGGGCATAGACCAAAACAAGGTCACCTTCTGAAAAAACCCTGGGTTTGACCGCCTTATCGTACTGAACTTTAACTTGGTTTTTATGCGCTTCATTCATCGTGGCGGCATCCCGATGCTGCTCATCGAGATGTTCCAGATGAAGAAGCCGTTCTGCCAGACTAGAAGTGTTAGGTAGAAGTTCAACAACTAACTTAAGAGAAGGAATCTCGCATTCAATAGGAAATACGGATTCCACCCCGTGCACTAGCTGAAATGGAGTAAAGCCAGTTGCAGTTTTCACTGACGTCCTGTATGCCCAAAGTGTAGGATATAGCATAATATGCCAGTTGGATCTAGCTTTATCGATTGTCCTTTGAAGAATTGTCTTCAAGGATTTATTCACGGCTTCCACTTGCCCATTGGCCTGAGGATAATACGGAGATGAATGCTCCTGCCGGAAACCCAATTTGAGGGCCAACTCAGCCATCATACTATTCTGAAAATGACTGCCATGGTCAGTGACAATCTCTCTAGGAATACCAAAACGAGCGATAACCTGGTTGAAAAGAAAAAGAGCTGCAGTCTCACCATCGTTCCCAAAAGTAGGCATAGCCTCAACCCACTTCGTAAAGTAGTCTACTGCTACAATAATGTACTTGTGACCTTTAGCCGAAGGCGGGTTACAAGTAGTATAATCAATACCCCACTTTGTAAAGGGACCGACAGTAATGACTGGAAAAAGCGGAGCTGGATGAGCGCGCATTTTTCGAGTATAAACTTGACACGAATGACACTTTTTGACCGATTCGATACAATCCTTGAAAATCGAGGGCCAAAAGTACCTAGCACGCAAGATCTTTTGGGCTGTAGCAAGCCCAGATAAATGACCCCCACAAGCTCCACCGTGAGAATCATTCAGCACAGCCTCAGCTTCTTCGAAAGTTAAGCAGCGTCCTAGGATTGAATCAACCCCTCGACGGTATAAAGCATCACCAATAATCAAATAATTCTTGGCCAAGTGATGCAACTTACGACGCTCATCTTTCGAAAAAGTAGAGGGAAAATTCGTAGTCTGGAGATACACAATGATATCTCCGTACCAAGGATCCTGTGAAGAGATAAGAAACAAGTGTTCATCCGGAAAGGATTCATCATAGATCATCTCTTCCCCACAGGGCAACTCAGAGATCAATTCCGCAAAAACCAATGATTTCTTGGACTTGGCAGACATGAACTCAAGATCAAATTCCTGTAAAATCACAATCCATCTATTATATTTTCCCCTAATCACTCGCCTACTGAGGACAAATTGAAATGGATTGGCAGCTGCCAAAACATAAGTTTTGCGAAGAATAATGTACTGCCGGAGTCACTGCACAGCATGAACTGCTGCTAAAGCTAATTTTTCTATCGGAGTGTACCGGAGTTCAGGTCCTACCAGTCCTCGACTAAGGTAGTAAATAACATGCTCTGCAAGAGCATCATCCTCCTGAACCAGAACCATACCAATGGTAGATTCTGTTGCTGCCATATACAAAAGGAAATCCCTGCTATAATCAGGTGGACTCAATAAAGGAGCAGAGGTCAATGCTTTCTTCAAAGCATCGAATGAGCGTTGAGCGTAGTCGTCCCAAAGAAAAGGAACTCCTTTCTTCAACAATCTCATAAATCCCTTTGTAACTTCAGCATAATTTACGATAAATCTTCGAAGAAAATTAGACTTCCCTTGAAGACTTTGAAGCTGACGAATTGAGGACGGGGGAGGCAACCGAAGTATTGCCTCAACCTTGAAGGGATCTACCCTTATCCCTTCCCTAGACACAATGAATCCCAATAGCCGACCGGATGTAACCGCAAAAACGCACTTGTTCGGATTCAATCTAATCTTATAGAAACGACATCTTTCAAATATTTCCCGGAGGTGACCAAGATGATCCATCCTCTTTCGAGAATGAGCAGCTAAATCATCCAAGTATGCCTCGATGATCTTTTTGATGTCGTGGAAGGCATATGACATGGCCCGCTGAAAGGTAGCCCCAACATTTTTAAGACCAAAAGGCATCTTCTTGTATGCAAATGTACCCCAGGGACAAATAAAGGCAGTCTTATGTTGATCTTCAGGATGGATAGTAATTTGATTATATCCGGAAAAACCGTCCATGAAGGAGAAAATCTCATTACCGGCACACTCGTCAATGATCTGATCGATAAATGGTGTGGGGTAATTATCTTTAGGACATGCTTTATTTAGGTCTCTGAAATCAATGCACACGTGAATCGTTCCTTGCTTTTTATCTACGGGAACGGGATTTGAAACCCATTCAGTCAGAGGAACAGGGAAAATGAATCCCGCCTTAAGCAGCTTCTCAACTTCAGCTTTGATAGCTGCTGCCTTCCTAGGATTGACCGAATGAATTTTTTGCCTGACCGGCTTAGCGTTTTCATACGTCTTTATCTCATGCTGGACTATAGATGGATCTATTCCAGGCATTTCCTCATAAGACCAAGCGAATACATCCCTATACTCTTTAAAGAGCTCGGTGTAAATTTGAATCTCTTCGCGGGAACATTCAGCTCCGACGAAGACATTCTCAATAATATTGGGATCCCTGGAAATGTTCACCGGGATAATAGGAGAAATCACAGCCATGTTCCCTTCAGCATAAACCTGTGTTGGTGCTAAAGGGTTCAAGACTGGGTGAACAGGACCAGGAGACGGAGGACTTGGAAAACTCGTTTCAACTTCGCTCAAGTCAGGTAAAAAATAAGACCGATGATGCAAATCATCCCACGGTCTATCTATACCAGTCATGGCTTCTAGGATGGCCTCTTCAGATGGAAGAGTGGTGTCAAGGCAATCCTGGGCCGAAGAAGAACTAAGCGTCCAAGCCGGAGCCACATCTCCATCCAACTCTTCCGGCGAAAGAGGAGCTGGACTAGATTCTGCAGAGTCAACAATAGACTGATAAGCAATCTCAGCTGCAGACATCGGAAATGCCATTCCACCCACTTGACCTTCCGCTAATGTGGAAGTAGGGGAAGGTAAGGTCCAAGGGTCCGAAAAATAATGAGTTCTGAAGAACTCTCTTTGAAGAGGAGCCTTGGAGGATGAAATTGCATTAATATGAACCGTAGGAGGAGGAATATCAAAAGTACCCATCAAGGAAGAATACATTCCAACTCCTAAATTCTCAACAGGCGCCTTAGTATTATCCAACTTTGGAACAGATGAGTCAGTAGACGCATTCGGGTCTACAGGAGGACAGTCCAGTTGATCCACTGTGACAATCCTCCCTTCGTGGGGGAAACATACAATCCGAAATAATGAGGATGCAATGGCATCCATCTCATAAATCCAATTTCTCCCCAACAGAAGGTTGTAGTCCAAGCTTGCATCCACTACCTCAACCTCTATATTAACAGTTTTTCCCCCAACACAGATGGGCAAAGCTGGGACAATACCATGGGGTCTGTGAGAATGACCATCGAACACAGTTAGAACAGTGCTAGATGGAACAGCTTTGGGAGATCCAAGTGTCTTCCAGCATGCGAGAGACATCACGCATGTGGAAGCACCCTCATCAACAACCGTCCGAAAGATGTTACACTTCCGGTATGATGATCTAATATGAAAAGCCATGTGATGAGGAAGTCTCTTCTTAAAATTAGTCATATCAAAAGTAATCAGAAGAGAATTTTTTGGATCAATAGCCCCAATGGCAGTGAGAAAAGCACTGCGCTGAGCCGGACAAGACTGGAGTACCTCTAAAGCCGACATAGCACAAGGACTCTGCGCCAGATCTTCCACAATCGAGTAGTTCTAGGCAGCCCTAGCATTTGGATTAATCGTTGATCGCTTAGAAGATGCTTTGGGCATCCGAGGCATAGACTCAACAGTAGGCTTCGTAATGTGAAGCGGCTCAGTAGCATCAGGAGTATCCTTAGCTTTCGAAGACTCTTCTCCGCCATAATCATGGGATCTCGTAGCGATATCCGCGTGAGCACTCATCATAAAAATGTTCGATGAAATTTCCCCTTCCTGGGTGCCCCCAGAGGAAGCCCCAGGATTTTGGTTCGCGCCAACAACTAATTGCTACCCTTGGGGAAAAGGGTTTGTTAACACAGCCTGGGAACTGGAAGAACCCTGCTGGGCTAACAAGCGCTGCGCATCCTGAATTTTAGGGCAAAGATGTGTGAGATGGTCTCCAGTACACAACTTGCATGGAAACTTCACTTTCTTTTTCTCCTTTTGACCCTCACCAACATGCTCGTTGGTTTTATTCGCATTACCCTTCCCGTTCTTGCCCTTCTTCTTGTTATTTCGTCCCTTCTTCTTCCCATCGGATTGTTGATTTCCTTTGGGATCAGAAGCTTGGACAGCATTTATGGACAAAGACTGGGAAGGCAATGACTCAGCAGGCACAACCTGACTAGAAGGAGCAGATTGTAAAGACAACTGCTGCAATTGAGAAAGTAGGCTGGCTGCACCACTATTGATCGATCCAATCAGTCCGTCACCATGAGGACCGGGCTTAGTTTTCGATAAATCTAATTTGGAGCGAGGAGAATTGGGCAGATATTTATGGAGGACCCCAGACTGAGAATAGATCAGTTCCAGCTGCTGGGCCCTAAAAATGGCCTGCTCCTCGGAAAAAACCCCAGAAAGGGATACATCTTTCGAAATATCTGACTGCAAGGATTTGAGAAACCATTCCAAAAGGAATTCACCTGGAATATGAGCTTTAATAAGCCTCTTCCTTCTCCTCCATTCCTGAATGTTATCAGAAATGTGGGTTGCATCGTCCTGCTTAAAATTGGCTAGGAGTTCGGTCCCAGCATCATATCGGACAGGCAACTGAAAATGGTTCAGAAATGTAACAGCCAGTTCTCCAAATGTAGCAAAACTTCCCCCAGTTAGCTCAATATACCATTTGGCAGCGTTTCCAGTTAGAGTGCGTTGAAATAATCTCAACCTAATCGAATCATCGATCAGGGAGTTCGAAGAACACCATAAATGGAAAGTAGTGATATGGTCAGCCGGATCTTCTCCATTCTTGCCTTCAAACTTTGGAATGTCTGAAGGAAGTTTGGTGGGAACCGGAGGCCACCCCGGACCATAACGAATCGGATCATTAGTCAATTTCGACAGATCTGGCAAGTTTAACGTTGCCAGAAAAGGTAAGCGAGGCGGAGCCTGAGGATTCCATCCTTAATGGGATGGATTCCCAACATTCTGAAAAGAATACCCTGGATTTGATGAGGCACCAGGTTGCCAGAAAGGACTTGTAGAAAAAGGAGAAGAACCTCCTCCTCACGCCGAGTTACCAAAGCCCAGACCAGTTCCCCCCGCTGAAGTATTAAATGAAGAGGAGAGCCCCTGATAGGGGTTCTAGGCATTAGAAAGAGGAGAAAAGGTCTGATAAGCACTCGATGAAGGGAAATAAGTATTCCCTTGATGACCTGCGTAAAATTGATTCCCTTCCCCCGCTGTAGTGAATACAGGGTTCCAACCTGTAAAATTAGTCGAACTTTTCCCTCCAGACCAAGGGTTGAAACTCTGGGTCTGGGACGTAAACGGAAAGGACCCTAAAGAAGGATTGGAACTAGGAATGTGCCCAGTTCCAAAGGGGAAACCCTGAAAAGAAGCTAATCCACTAGCCATGGAAGACATGGGTGTAGATCCAGCTGCAGCAGCGGAAAAGGAAAAAGAGGGATTCCCACTAGTGGGCATCCCTGAATAGAAGGGACCAGAATGAGAAGCATGTGCTTGGGTGAAACCAGAGCCAAACACAGCAGCACTAGAAGCAATCGAAGATAAAGCAATAGTGCCTCCTCCTTCAACAGAAGCAGGAGTCTGAATGCCTGCAGCACTCACAGCAGAAGCCGCATTCCCAGTCGTGGCCATCGAAAGGTAAGAATGATACGGAAGATCTTCCGGTCTCTCTGACTCAGGTCCGATGTATTGAACAACGAACGGATAATCAGGAGGAAGAGGAGATGGACCTGACACAGGAGGTTCAGGTACTTCTTCAATTTGAAAATATTCTTCCTGAGGAAATAAAACTCGCGAGGTGAGCGGAACGCTCCTCTCGGAACCGACACCAGAATCAGCTATGAAACCTTCAGACCTTTGTGGAGGATCTCTCTCCACTGCGTCAGACGCCACAGGGTGGTAACCACCTGCTAAATCACTCCTACGCCTTCTCGAAGAAGGCTCTGGACTCGGGAGATAACCCCCGGATTCTCCTCGATCGACGAGGCGCTTGATCAGCCACTTTAGCAAATTTTAATTAGACTCAAAAAATATAAAGCTAAGAAAGCTAGGAGCAAAGAGCACTCACTAAAAGAAAAATCCCTGAGATACAGTCAAGCAAACAACCCTCAAGTATTTCCGCTCCGGGTGATGAGGACCGGACACCAAAATACACAGTGAAAGTAAATATAGGACCTTCAAAGCAAAGCCAAAAATGATTAGGGGCCCATAAAAACCAAGAAGGTATCGTAAACAAAGACACCAACTCTCCTAACGATAGCCTTGCCTACTCACACCCAAGTCATGGCACACCTGCAGCACGTCAAAGTGATGCGACGTCTGCCTCAGGTACCACGGGTATTCCCCCCCGCAGTCACCTGTGTGGAACCTAGGAGTGGCAAATATGGGCACCAATCCGTATCAGAAGCCGGGCGGAACGGTCTTGAGGTCAGATTCAGCTAATCAGAGAGGGGGTATCCCTCTTCTCAGCCTTCACTTCCCCTCGCGCTTGACTCTCTGGAGGAGAGCTTTTCCGGTCCACCTAACGGAGTTGGATTTCGCTCAATTAATCAACTTCTATGTTTTTTTTGAGTGGCCTTGGAGAGTTAACTCTCCACTCACCTAATCCAAGGCCCTACAACCTAGCTAGTTGGTGTATGACACTTAGAAAACTTGCTAGTTGATTTTAAATTATATCGCTTATTTTAATCGGCTATTATGTTAAGTCAAAGGGATACAGAGATGAAACTTATGGTGTTTTGACGCAGAAAAGAAATTAATAAAAACCAAACTACATGCAAATGAAGTTATTGTCTTTCGATGAAAAGAAACTTCTACACAGGTTCTACGAGATTAAAAATTGTATTTTTCTTTTCAGATAACAAACTCACACTCACAAAAACTATGAAAATGACTAAATGCTTAAGTGCACCTGATGCAAATCACTACAAGCATGCAAATCCTAAGATGCAAAATCTCCTAAAGCAGAGTGAAATTTCCCAAAACGTCCTTCAGTTTTAACTCTTCTTGGTTGTCCAGAAAGCTAGTTCTCGAAATCAAGAACTCTTAATATGAAGACACCAAAAACGCTTTAAAAACAAGGAGAAGAAATCAATAACAACTTCTTTCCACAATCAAGCCAAAATCCAAAGGCAAGAAACCTCAACCAAGCTCCAAAAGATACAAAGAAACGAAAACAAAAATGCAAAAACAAAAGCAAACAACAAAGCAAAATGTTTTTTGAGCTTTTGTGTTTTATAAAAGAGTTCGAAAAGACCAAGTAAAACTATAAAATTTCCAGCCAAACAACACTGAATTCCAAGCACAAAATTCAATAATGCTCTAAATCTTATAGGGCTAACTGGTAGCAAGATCAATATGAGCAAAAGAAGACAAGAAAACTCAGCCACTCAGCCTAGAAGAATAGTGCAACCTTGCCGCAAACAAAAACTTCAAAGAATCAAGAAAGACTCCTCAAAAATCGCAACAAGACCTAGCCAACTGAACTCAAGAAAAGCAATCAAGAAAAGGGCAAAAATCGTAGTGCCAAGAAAATCACAAAGATAGGAAAGAGTAAACGAGCCGGAGCTCTCTATTCTGATGAAGCAGAACAGCCAAGAATGCTCAAAAAGCGATCTTGGTACTCAAACCAGAAGTGCCAGCACAAGAAACAACACTTTGCCAAAAAGACTAGTTTTCAATCAAACGAAAGAGAGAAAAGACCAAAGACCACTTTCTTCACAATCCAGACAGCACAAAGACACTGTAGGAACAGGTCTCCACAGACAGAAAGGACTGAAAAGTCAAGAAATCCAAAATTTCAAAATCTGCCTAGGTATACGCTACTTCACAGTTTATAAACAAGCGTGCATACGCGACTGTGCTAAAGGAAACCCGCGTATACGCGACTCCCTTTAGACAAACTTGTGTGTATACGCGACTGTGTGCAGAAAAAAGCGCGTATATAAAGGTAAATAATGAAAAAACAAAAGGATCAAGCCTGGATAAGAAACCAGGACTTCAGTCTGACTGAGAACAAATAAACTGGACTGCAAATGAAAGTTAAAACTGTTGGAAACCTACCAAACATCTGAAACCACCCAACAGGGGAATCACAAGAATGCAATCCCCAGGGGATTTTTACACTGTTTTTTAGTGAATTTGTCCAAGTCTGTAGGAATGGGTGCCCAAAGCCATAAAAGCAATCATAAATCATATGAAGGTGAGAAATGATGCTATAACACTTTTGGACATCTATACTCAGAAAAGAAGGCACAGAGTTCAGTTATTTATAGTTTGCAGAGTTGTTTGTACATCCATTGATCACCATCCTGACAAAAATAGAGCAGCCTAGGATCAGTGAGGAAATGAAGAGAATCTTGCAGCTATCAAAGCAAAGCAAAGTAGGTGATTGGTATTTATATGAGAAATTCACTGAAATCAGAGTTTTTGGTTCTAACTTGTTGCCCTACAAGTTACCTAAGCATCCATTTATGAGGATCTTTGCCTTAGAGTACATTAGGTAGATCCTGAATTCCGATTCAATTAATTTTATGGCAGCCAAGAAAAAGACACAATTTAAACTCAAAAATAAAATTGGGCCTTTCATATGTAATAAAAGAGAAGCAAAGAAGAAGCAGCAAGTCAATTACTGGAATATAAACTAGAAGAAAGCTTCCCATGGAATTATGATCCACAAGGGATCTTAACTAAACTAAGGGTAAAATGTAAATTGACACCATTTATCCATGAGTCAAAGCCAGATATCGAGAAATTTTCTAATCAAATTGAGTGGGTTGAAAATAATTTAACAGAAGCAGTAAAACAAAGGAATAATAGTCACCCTTTGGAAGTTTCCAAACAGCCAGAGACATCCACTAAAAGAATCAGAGAAGAAGGAGCCCATATTGCAGAGACTACAATAGAGACAAAGTTTAAAATTATTTACAATAAGAGGCCAAAACTGGATACAGCAGCTAAAGGTAAAATAACAATAGCTGTTGAGGAAACACAGCCCTTGAATACCAACACTACACAGACAAAGACCAATGTAGCCACTGTAATCATCAGTGAGACAAATCAGAATCAAGAACAGCTGAATAATGAAGAGACATAGATGATGGAGAGGAAACAAAGTATGGAGGCTTCTTCCTCACATTCAGCTGAGGAGAAGGATTTAGATATTAAGGAAAAATACAAGAAAATTAAATTAAAGAATGAGGAAATCAAAACTGAAATATATTCTCATTTTTTGAAGCAAAATCCAGGTAACCAAAACAGATTCCTAGCAGCATTTGAGTATTCAACTCAAAAATTGATTATGTCAGTTTTACAGCCCACTGTACCAGTGCCAAAGACAGTGGCTGATTATAAAAAGGTTGATATGGAAGTAGCCATAGATAAAATCCATGATTTGGATCATATTGAATTTCACAGGCAAACATCAGAGATGCTCTATTCCACAGTGACCACAAAATCTATGAGTGCTCATAGACTTCAAAATACCATTTCTAATATGCAGGACCACGTGAGGATGGATAAAGCTTAATTATATGCAAAGGATCTAAGGATAAAGGCCTTAGAAGAGTTAGTATTGCAGGTAGGATATGATCCTACAAACATCAAAGTAGTTGAATCATTGGTTAAAAAGAAAAATGAGGACATAGCTGCCTTGAGGAAACAACTCAAGCTTCCTCAAGGTGAGCATCCTCAAACAAAGGAATTTTTATAGGATCAAAAGGAGAAAGATGAAATGATGATTTTGATACTTCAACTCACTGCTCAAATCAAGGAAATGGAAGTACAAATGGACCAATTTGTCCAATAAAAAGAGATAGTTAAAAAAATATTCATTCTCACTGTTATCCCAGTCATCACAACAGCAGTACCATCTACTTTAGGAGAGAAATTGGCACCTAAAGAGCCACTGGCCACTGCAGTGCCGATGACTTCTTCAACTACTTCAGTAACTGAATCCTCTACAACAGTATTGCCTCCTACAGATGAAAACAGTCAACTATTAAAGGCAATGGAAGGGATGTCTTTGAAAGCCAACGAAATCAACAGATTGACTAAGATAATTGAAAATCTTGGGAATACAAGAAAATCAGCTCAGATAGATGCTAAAATACATGAGAAAAATGCCCACATATTGAGTGAAGAGGTAGAGAAGATCCAAAAAGAATTAACTCTCAAGGATCAAATATCATATATTAAAAATTACCTATGGAATAATGTAATTGAAGCCATTCATGATGTTTGGCCATCAATTCAATATTTTTTTAGCAGAGAGAGTTACTATTGCAGCACAAGCAGAGATCCAAAAGACACAAGAAGAATTGGCAGATAAACCAGAACATGTTGTTAGGTTGATCAATTTCCTCAACAGAAAGAACAGACGGTAACTTGAAGAATTGAAAATAAATGACAGGACAGCTACTATCCTAGAAATTAGGAAAGTAACCACCAAAATAAATTTGATGAGGCATCTTGAAGAGAAATGTGAAGGAATGAACACTGTTGTCACTAGATTCATGGTTAAATTCACCAATTTAAGGCAAAAGGGATTTCCTGATATCATGGCGATCAATGATAAGTTAATGCCTAAGAATGATTATGACAAAAAGATCAGAAAACATGCTAAAGAGCATGTGAACAAGCCAACAGGACAAGGTATTCCCACAGGAAAAGTATTGTTAAAAAGTTTTGAAGATTTGTTTTATTTGCAATATGAAATAAAATATTTGTTTGTCATTAAACCCATATTTTTCAGGTACACTGAGGCTGATGAGAATTTTAGGAAACTCAAGAATATTAGAATTCCTAAAAATGAGGAGTGGCAGGCATTGACTGATTTGTTATAAAAAATGAAAGTCAAACAAATGAAGAAGAAAAAATTTGTTTGTTGATTTCAAAGTCAAAACAGATTTTTACAACAAGAATGCAGTTTTACTGAAGGTAAAGAGTATCTGAAGTGAAAGAGTATAAGTGAGAAAGAGCATCAGTGAGAAAGAGTATCAGTGAAGGAAACTTGATTCTGAAAAATATCTAAAAAGCCAGCAGAAAGGACATATAAGCAGTCAGCTCCTTGTTATCTTAAAATAGTTTCTATTTATTTTGAATAAAATAGGACATCTTGCTAATTTGTTGAGCAAGTTGTCACTATTATTGTTGTAAGATATTTAATTTTCCTAAGTTAGTTCCTAGAAGTCATCTAGGATATTTTGTAAGACATTTTATATAAATACTTCACTCTTTGAAGTATTTTGGTGTGGAATAAAATTGTTGGAGATTACTATAGATATTTTGTTGAATTGAAGGCTTTGGATTTCTACTTTGAGTAGCAAACTGGATCAACTATTTGGCATCATACTTCAGGATCCCTGTGATAAGCTATCTGGAGTGAATTTCTCTCTAAAACTTGTCAAATTTTATTCTTCTTTGTTACATGCATACATTTGTGTTTTAATTCTAAATCTGAATGTATAACTAGGAGTATTACTACATGACATATTAATAGCACCATGTTCTTAACTAGTTATCATTTCTTTGTTTTCTTCTGATTTCCGGTGTATGGAACCCTTAATTTCTCCCTCTCCTGTTTGACCTCTATATACTACTTCCCTTTTCCATATCAAAGGATCATTAAGTGCCCTTTACCCCGATAATACCATCTCAAAAACCAATTTTCCCAAGATCTCCAAGGGTTATCTACCTTTCCCTGCAGATATTTGAGCTTTTAGGCCCTGATCCCAGTTCTGTTACCTTGAATTAGACTCCATAGCCCAATGGACAAGTAGATTTCCCTCTATCTACCCTCCAGGTGAGATTTTCCCACCAAATCCAACAAAACAAAACCAAATCTGTACTTTAATAACTAGCCTAATATTCAAAATTAAAACAAAGTTAAACTTGAAAGAGAGAGCCCTCTTTGAACCCTATGAAGGCTAGATCCTAGATTTTGAAGTAGGTTTGTGGTTACCTCTAGTATTCTTTGACTAAAAACCAAAATCCCACAACTTAAGAATTTACTAGAGTGATAACACTGCCTACCAAAACAGGGTAATGACTTGAGATTATATCAAAGGGCAAAGGGTCTCATCAGGAGCCAGCTTGATCAGTTTAATTATTACCAGTGAATGGAATTGTCAATATTTGGTTACCAAGCCAAGACAATGGCTTTAAAGTAATTAAAAAATACATAGAAAATATCCACACAAAAAAGAAAACAAGTTCCAAAATAGATAAAGTATATAAAATTGAACTCATTTTTTGAAAATTGTAAAAGTAACTGGATGGGACAATAAATTATTGTTGGGTAAAAGGTAACCCCGCCAAAAGCTTAAATTTCCTACTGGATCAGAGGCTCTACCTGTGATAAAAGAGTATATATTTATAAAGTTAATTTGAATGAGCCACCTGCTTCAACTTTTTGAACTTAGTAAAGACTGATATAGATATTCATACTTTCATTTTTAAAGATAAATTCTTATGGATTATGATCAAGTGGGATTTTACTTCTTAGTGAGATATTATTTATTGAAATTCCTACAACTATTTTTATTTTGAAAAGTTTTAGAAATTTCAAAAAACCAATTAGAGATAATTGGTTCTCCTAAGTGAATCACCAATTGTTGTACTATACAACACCCCCCATTTATTTTAATCATAAATAGGGATCCTTTAAAAAATAAACAGAAATTTATGAGCATGATTTCATTTTAGCGTAAGTCTTAAAACTTTAGTAATAAAGGTTTTTTCCGTTCTGCTTTGATTTCAAAGCACTCACCGTAAATCGCATAACTTACAAACCAATTAAGTTAAAACATATATAAGAATTTAGAATTATGTTATGCGCTTCAACCTTTTCGAAATTATATAAAATCTCCATTGAAAAAGCTTTAAAAACCCTTTAAAAGAGAAATCGTGTCATGCCTTTTTAAATGAACAAACTTATGACATTTTGGAAAAGTTGTGATAAGTCAGAGTCGACAAAACAATAAAAGAAAAAATATAAGTATCCAAAAGTCCGATAAACCACAATAACGTGAGCCTTCAGTGCATTTCATGTTTCGCGACGAGAAACCAAATGGAAAATTTTATACACAGCAATAAATTGTGATGTGCAATTTGCACAAATCGCATTTCGCAAGATTCATTGGTGGCAAAAAAAATAACTATTGGTATATATTAAAAGTTGCGATGTGCGATATAAACACTTATTTAAGTGCGTGAAATTATTCTTATCTAATAAATCAATTATAAGATCTAATGTCTTATATCCTTAGATTATACATATTATGTAAGGTGCGTAAGAGGTTTGATAGAAAGAGTTATGGTTTATTAACGGCATTTAATGGTTCCAAGGTTCAAAATATTGATATCTACTTGAAGCGTGTTTTGAATAATAAAGTGTCGTATTTTGATTATGATGTTTTAATTCTACCCTTCTCTTTATTCATGTCATATCTGAGTTTACTCATTTCACTTGAATTCAGGAAACCACCTAACGAAGTTAGAATAACTGGAATCACAAAGAAAGGCAAGGAAATTTCCCAAACATCTGTTGTAGAAGACACAAACATGCCTCCATTGTTCTCAGACACAACATGCAACAAGGATTGTGGCAGTTCTTCATGGGAAGCAAAGTACCACCTTTTTTAGGGAGAACAGCCAAGAGAAATAGTGAAAATAGTAACAGCAGATGGGGCAATTTCATCAGACCCGTCTTACTTTGAAGTTGTATGTTCGTTTCTTCACAGAATAGCGACGAGGCCGAAGATTTTACCATACATAGGTATGGTAAAGTGGCTCATTGACCACCTTAACATAGCATATGGATCATTCAAGAATTCTAAGTTGGAGAATATTGGTTCATTCACTGCAAAGGATTTACGGATAATGTATTACTTGCCCATGCCGCAGAAGAATTATGATAAAGCTTTTGTCCAAAGCTTTAGGAAGAAGAATACATACCTCATGAAAGTGATAAAGGGATGGAAAGAAGATCAAGGCAAGCTAAAGCGAGATAAACTTAGTATGTACTCGATAGCGCAGTTACCCTCCCCTTATTGTTATGCAGCTAGAATGCTATGTAGGTTATTTTCAAAACCAGATACCTCTAGATTTTCCATAGAATTGGTTCCTTTGATTGACGCAATCTTCAATTCCTTTATTATGAATTGGGAAAACAATTTTTTTTATAATCTGGCTAAAACCATAATGGACTATAGGAAAAATAGGGTCTATTCCACTAGAACAATGCCTCCCTTCTACATGAGTGCTTACATTATGGATGCAATTTTCTTTTGTTCAATATTTCCTATCATGGGATGGAAATGGACAAGCCAGGACCCCACTCCAATTCATATTTACCATAAATAACCATGGTAATTTGAGTTTCATCTGCATTTCTATAAAAAATTCAATGGAGTTATTTTACCCATCCATCAAATCATCTTTAATGAAAGAGCCCCTAGGATTTCTAAGGAAGCTAGCACAGATATTTTACTAGTTGCTAGATGGTTCGCTGAAGAAAATTTCACTTATATCAGAGTTTTTGGGAGTTATTCTTGCCCCTATGTTTTGCCTTATTATGTTCTTGATAAGCTCCTAGCCAGGGAAATTGCCTACGAGCTTCTAGTAAGCGGTGTGACCAAACAACTCAAACATGCCAAGAAGGCAATTAGGCCTACTTTCCCTTTATAGTGTGGCCCTTTTTCCCTTTTTGACATTGATAATGCATTTAAAGAGATTTCAAATATCACTTCATTAAATCTGGCTCTAATGTCAACAAGGCCATATGATCCTAATGGTGTGGTTAAGAATTTTACCACTGATATTAAACTTAAACCTTTCTTCAATGAGAAATATATGTTTGATGATTTATTTGAAGGTGTGCAAAATTTCATAGATGTATTGAAAATTTCATTTACTCAGCTCAGTAAAACAGACTTTGAAGCTTTTCAAGCATATAGAAGCAAGAGGCTAGAAACAGTCCCTTTGGACTTATTATTTATTGAATATGTAAATAGGCCAACTCCCAGTTTTAGTCTAGATAATGAGGTTAAAAATATGTCAGAAGATGAATATCAAGAGAAATCAAATCACGAGTTAGAAAAATCACATCATCACTCTTAGAATTCATATCACTTTGATAATGAATCTGAGAGTGAGAGTCCTGAGAAAATAATTGAGAAAGTGATTAAATGGATTGAGATGCAAATTAAAGGAGAAATTAATGGTGCTGAATCATCTTCCAAAGAATTTCAACATATCCAGAATACACCTGAGCAGACAGAGAAGCCTCATTCAAAATATTTAAAAACAGAATGGGAGAAGTTTTCTAAAGAACTAGAAACACCACCACCACCAAAGCCTAATGTTGATGAATCAAAAAGTTTCCAAACCCCAGAGAAGACCCAGAATTAGTGGAAACTGCAATGCCACTATAGCAGGTACCAGAAGTTCATGATCAAGAGATCATCCTGGAATACCCTACAGAATAGATTTTTTTAAAGATTGAAGAGATACCCTCACTTGATGTCTTCCACATCCTGAATCATAAGGTTGTAGTTAAAAGAAGAAAGAGAAGAAGAATTGATGAATCAGTCTCAAATCTTAATGATGAATCTATAGATGTTCTATGGAATGACCCTTTCGCTGATCCTACAGAACATTTGACTAAGTTATCACAGTTAGCAAGAGAATATGCTACTGCTACCATTGACAAAGCTACAGAGGTACAACTTATACTTAAGAAAAAAGAAGATAAAGTTCAGGAACTGGAGAGACAACTAGAACAGGAAAAGCTTAACACAACTAAGAAAATCGAGATGAAAATGTCTCAATTCCAAAAATATTTTGAAATACTAAAGTTACAACACCAAGTGCAAATTACAGAGAAAGAAACACAGCTTGAAGCAGCAATGGACAAATTGAAAATCTAGCCTCAAGTAGAGAAATTCATAAAATAAGCACTAGAAATGAATGCAAATTTAAAGCAGCAGCAAGAAACCTTTTGTCAACAAATTTCAATCACCAGTTCGCACTGTGATACAAGCAATATTTTGATCCAACAAGTGGCTAACAGGAGGCTTGTGTTAGATTCGGTATCTTCATCCCTCCGTCAGAGATCAAAATCTCTTTTGTTGCATTTCATTTTAGGTGTCTCATTCAGTTCAGTCAGCTGCATTCCATTAGGAGCATGGATCATCTGACGGAAGGGTCTTGTCTTTCATATCCCTCATGTCATGTACCTACTGGTCTGTGTCCGTTCATCGAAATCAATTTTAAAGCCATTACAGTCATGTTTGGCCTCCTGCTTGGCAAAGAGTCATTTTAGGGTTTTTCAGTCTCATTAGGTCTAGGGTTTCATTAATTTAGTCTTCAGAATGACTAATAATGTCAGCAGGCACAAGAGGGAGGTTCGAAATAGGTTTTCATCGCAAAAATTTCATCATCATAATGCTTGATAATGATTCTTCTACAAAACTCTGTTTTGAAGAAAAATCGTCAATGTCATCCTTTGTAATAAATGTAATTTCATTTTCAAATTTTTTTCAGTTGTAAAGTTCTTCAGGTGCAGCCCTGGTCACCTTTGCCGAACCCCATGCCAGCTATCCCTGCAAAGACAGACAAGAGATTCGTCATTCAGCTCAAAAAATCAAAAAGGAAACAAAAACAGAGTTTATGTGAAAAGTGCCAAAGTCTGCAACACTAGAAAGTGGGTTTGCCAAATGAAAAATCAAAATCCTTTGTATATAGAAGATATTTTCACATTCAACAATCCATTTGCAAGCAAATTCATCAAAGAGCCAAAGACAAATCGTGGAGGAAGCGAAACAAGGTTTGAAAGGCCGAAACGGTGGTGAAGTGTTGGTCGCGGCGCACTGGGCGTTGGGCACGGCGCATAGGGCCGCTCACCTCCATGCAAATTAGAACAGTCACGGCGCACACAGAGAACGTGGCGCACTGGGTTATGTGCGCAGCACATTGGCCCGAAACATAAATTTTTTTGCCATTTCCCTCAAATTTCAAAACGAAATGGTCTCCTCTGCTCCAAGTACGTTCAAGTCATCTTGAAATTGCCCTTAATCAGTGTTTGGTGTTGTTTGAAAAGGGAATATAAGAGTTTGAAAGTCAAAACCATAACCCCTAATGCCTTGTTAAAAATTCCTCCTTACGGTTTTAAAATTGGTTTTTTAAAAATAGTTTTGTGCCAAACTTGTTCATTCCTCACTGTTCATCCCTCCCTCTCACTGTTATACTATCAATACAAGCCCCATTTCCCTATCCGTAAGTCAGTTCATTTCCTATCATTATCCCTTTCCCATTTCACTTGTAAAAAATTCCCAAAACCCCAAGTTCCCCAAACAGTCAAGTGGCTATCCCTTATCCCTAAGTTTGTCAAAACAAAAGCTTTCAAAAGGAAAAATACCACTTGAAAAGACTTCAGTGTTCCCACTGTCCTATTTTTCCCACAGTCCCTCCCCTTTGACACATATTTCGCATTAAAACAAAAAACACCCAAATTCTCATTTTCATCTCATACAAGCCAAACATAGACCTTGAAGCGCCATGGAGACAGACACTGATACATCATATGACAGAGATAGTGATTCTACCACTGAGCTACATGCACTTATAAGGCCTCGTAAAGGTGGCAAACATGTGAGAGAAGAGCCCACCTCATTGACTCAATTGCAGGCTTGCCCACTTGCCATGGCATGTTTTCGAGAGCAGTCATGCTATCAATATTGTGAGATGATTGCTAGGATTCATCATCATCAGGATTTAGCTCGGTTGTTTGTGTTACATTTGCATGATGGTCAGGTAACTCTTGCTGGTGTAAATTTCACTTTGACACCGGAAACCATCTCTCAAGCAACTGGAATACCGAATGTGGGTGAACAGTGGAAAAAAATATAGCAGGTGGACAGAGTGCATTATGAACGCCACATTGAGCCTAGCTATGTAGAACAACTCGAGCGGGGTGTTCCCCGATACACGGTTCTGGTAATCACATATGTACCTTTGATGAAACTTATTATCAGATACTTCAGTTGTGAGGGACGGTTCTCACGCCTCTATGCATACCACATCAGGTTATTGATGCATTTCACCAGAGTGAGGATGATGAACATAGTTTATTTCATGTTCCGGAACATCGAGAGAATGACCACTCTTGTGCAGAAGAAAACTCCCGAGCAGCAGTACAACAGTATTTATCACTATGCGCTCATCAAGATCATTGTTGTACATCAGCTTGGATTGCAGGGTATTGCATGGGAGGATTTCATTTCTCGTGACTTCTTCATAGCCCCTCAGCCTCCTCTGGAGATTGTCCATGATGCAGGTGAACCTTCACATCATCCTGAAGGTCACGAGACAGAGCCTATCCCCGGCCAGGTGTTTGCATTTGCCCATCGAAGGCACGAGAGGATTGTTGCGGCAACCGACGGTACTGTCTCCACCGGGATGAAGGGGTCTCGTCGCGGTCGCCAGCTGACACAAGTACGGTACGGGGACGGTAGAGGCCTGTGCGGGATGAGGGCCCTTCGGGAGGCCGGAGATGCGGGCTGTATTTGGTTGATGAGGATCAGCGAGCTCTCCAAGCTCAAAGTTGAGAAGAGATACGCATTCGGGAACGAAAGGCGAGAATTGACACATTGGCCAATGGGGTGAAGGCCCAATGGATCATAAACCACGGAGCAGCAAAACAAAGCAATTGGAGGATCGACGGAGACAATCATGGAGTTGCAAAACATCTAGTAGAGAATCGATAAGCTGCCCAAAGAAGCCAAACCGAGATGACACCCATTGAGCGGGAGATTGAGGCTGATAGAGAGACTTGGCTCGAGAGGGTCAATATTCATCTTGAGAAGCTATTGGAGAAGGCAAAAAAGGAAAATAACATGCTCAGTCACATGAAGAACCATTATTGGGCGCGAAATCATGTTTGCAAGGCGAGGATCAAAATCCTGAAAGCAAAGCTAAGAAGGGCACTAAAGCGTCGCAAAAGGCATGATAGACTCCAAATTTTGGCCAAAGCTTCTTTGGCCCAGCATAGCGCTTGATGGTGGGCATTCAGCCCAAATTTCAAGAAATTTGGGAAAAATTTTGTCAATTTTGAATTTTTGGGCCTAAACACAGATTTTCCTGCTCGACGCGTAGCGCCACTTGGCGCGCGCTTATAATTGGCAGCTCTTCTAGAGGAAAACTTTACATTTCTAGATTTTTCATCAAAATTTATACATTCCTATGGATTACCTAAGGATTTTGACAAGTTTTGGGTTGCCTAAAGGGTTAAAAACACCCTAAAAATGGCCTTTCTGCCACTTTTTGCACACACAGGAATCAGTGTTGGGAGATTTGATTTTTGGAGGGGAAAATGGAAACCAAATCCAGAAATTCTACTTGGGTTGGAAAGTAGACAGGCAGGGGTTTCCAACGAGCTATCCTGCGCTCAATTTGGACTTCGGTAAGGCCCTCAAAATCAGCCTCAAACTTGTGCTACGCATAGAGATTTCAGGTGCGGCGCATAGGGAAATTTGGCCTAATTTTCACTCAGCAGCTCAGAATTTCGCCTAGTTTTGGCTAGTTTGACTTTTTCATATAACTCTTGATGTAACTTGATGTAATTTCATGACTTTGATGTAATTTTGGCACATTTTTACTCATTCTAGTAGATTCATTCACCAAAAAGTGAAATGTAAGTGAATGAATCGGTTTCCTATCATATAGAGGCAAGTTGTTTCATTGCCTATTTTCCAGCTCCTAGTTTAGATATGGTTGAAACAGCTCCTAGAATGATGAGCTCGACCCCTAGAGGCATGGGAATGAGTTAGGCTTGTCTATATCATGTAGTTCTTCAGTCATTTTCAGGGTTGGACACTTGGTATTGCTTGGCACTTCATTGTACATTTCATCTCTGAACTTTTGGCAAAGGAATAGACCAGGGTTTGCAGCACTCTTTGGGATCCATGTGGCTCTGTGTTTTGATGGTGTTTTTCTCTATGTGATTGTAAGTTCACTGATGTTTATGTGTATAATTTTCCTTCTCCTTTCTTCTTAAATTAAACAAATGAGTGATAAAGGTGGAATTCATTAGCTTGCTTTGCTCTACCTTCAGTTTTGTTTAAGTTTCCATGTTTTCATCTGTTTGAAGAGGATTCTTGAAAGCCTCTTGCCCTTTTCATTCAATCAAAAGCATAAAAATAATTTCCTTCCTTGCCCCAATCAGAACTCTGCAAAAACTAGGCCTTATCCCCGGATCCAAAACTGCCTTTCCCTTTGTTTCCAACAAAAAAACCCCCAAAATCAAAACCAAACTCCTTTAATTATATACCTAGCCTAAAATCAGCTTTTATTTCAATTCATCTCAAGCCCTATTGATTATCTTTGCTGATATTGACCCAGAGAGAGCCCTCTCCTGATCTGGTAGGGCTAGCTACCAGACTGAGCGTGGTTTGATGTTACCCTGAACTCTACCTTCCTTCAGCCTGAGGTAGATTTAGGCAATAACATAATGGCGACCATACTGGGGAACTGAAAATGGTTTTCTTGTTAGTGTTTTTTTTTTTATAAACTACGGACGGAGCCTGAATTTATGCCAGGTAGCCTTCGAAACGCTCTTGCTTTGCATTATCGAAAGTAGATAAACGTTGCTTTAGTCAATCTCCGGTCTAGATTGTAAACGTGACAGTTGACTTGTAAATTTCCCCAGTACATCAGATCCTTCTGGAATTTTGGGTGATGAGTCTAGAATTTGATAGGCTGAACAAGTTGGTTTTGTCCCTTTGATTTTGAAAATAATTCGACACATTGGCTTCCAGAAGACATACTAGAGCAAATCCGGATCCTGATCCACCTCCAGTGTATGAGAATCCCAATCTGATTTCAAGAATCCATCGTTGAGAAAGTCCTGTGATTCCTCTATTCAAATCTCATTCATGTCCCGTTGTGTTTGAATATCTTGAAGATCTTGAGTTTGACGAACAATTTGAGTTGTCATTGTTTGAGACTAAGTCTGAAAGTGTTATTGGTTCTACTGTCATAAATCCAGAGTTTATCAAGTATCTTGAAATTAAACAGGCTAATAGATCCATTGACAGTTACATCTTGAATATTCAAAATTCCATTGTGGCAACAAACATTCCCGAATTTATAGAATCTGCATCTGAAACTCTTGGGCCATTAGTAGTCACATCGGGTTCACAAATTCCTACCGAGCCTCCTTTCATTCCTATCATTCATGTACAACCATCTATTTCTTATTAGCATTCTGCAGTAGTATCTCCTCCATCCACACCACATACACCTCATACATCTACTGCTCCTACTCCTCCTATATCTCCAAGACCGGTTATAAATCCACCAAGAGCAATGGCTGCCCGATTTGCACCTCTCATGTTGCCTCAAAACTTAGATGACATGCCCGCTGATTATCAAAGTAAAATCCCATTGTTTGATGGTACTCCTCAAAGTGTGCCTACTCAGCAACATGTTGATAGAATGGCAGACTTCTTTGACCTTCATGAAATTGATGCAAAAAATGTGACCATGAGATTATTTGTGCAAACCTTTGGAGGAGAAGTAAGAAATTGGTTCAGAGCTTTGCAACCTAGAAGTTTTGCTACATTGGATGAGCTTCAGAGACAATTCTTGGATCAGTGGGAAGTAAAGAAAGATCCTCTTCAGATCACTTCTGAATATACCAAGATCAAGCGGAACGTTGGTGAGTCTGTCCAAGATTATTGTATTAGATTTAATGCGGTTTACAATGTAATTCCCGATGATTTAACGCCATCTAGGAAGTCGGCTTTGCTTAAGTTTCTGGATGGTTTTGATCCAGACATGGCCTATCAATTACGATAAAGAGATTCAGCCACTTTGGAGGACATGCAGAAAATTGCAGTGAGTGTTGAAGCTAATCTGAATGACAAGAGAGCTAGATTGAGAGCTGAAAAGAAAGTAGTAATAAAGGAAGAGGCTTCTACTTCAGATCAAGTACTTCGCAAGGTGGAAAAGATGATTGAAAGATTAACACTTGATAAGCCTGAACCGCAGATCAAAAATCCTAACTTCTGTGGCCAGCAGCAACCACAATTCAGGATCAAACAACGAGAGAAACGAGCACAAGAACCAGCAGTACAACAACAGGTAAAGACACCTTTACAGCAGAATTTTGTTGGTCCGGAATCAAATGATGAAGACAATGTAATAGGGGAAGAGAATCACTTCTTTACACCTGATGATATGCTAACCTTTATCACTGAAGATGAGGAGTATGCAAAAAACTCAGTTGTACAAAAGGATGAGGATTTTATCTTGGAAAATGAGACAGCTCTTGAAGAAGAGTCGGATGAGTATCAGAGAGGCTATATGAATGCTTTGTCCACCCAGCAGCAACAATATTCACTTAGAAACAGATATGTTCCTATCAACCCAATCCAAAAGAGACAGGAAGTTTCAGCACTGAAGAATGATGCACCCATTGCATAGAAGAAGGGAAAAGAGGTAGCTGATCCCACTACAAGAAAGTCTCCATCAGCAAATGAAAGATCTAATCAGAAAATTGTATCGAGGGAGAAAGCTGAAAAGAAGGATGTTTCGGTCAAAGAGGTAGAAAAAACTTCAGTTTTTAACTTAGAGAGTGAAATTTCTAAGTTAAAAGTTGCCATTCCTTTGACTGAGTTGATGAGAAATAGCAGCTATAAGGGTCAGATATCTAAAATTATTAATTTCGATCCAATGTCTGATATGGTGAATGTGGAAGATGATCAACCTGAGTTGATATTTGGACCAGAATTGGATAGTGAGTCTCCAGATAGTGATGTGCTTTTTTTTTATATCAGTCTTAGATTGCATGATTTTTTGTTACATAATGCCATGTTTGATTCCGGAGCTTCTCATAATCTCATGCCGAGAGCTATCATGGAGAAATTGGGATTGTAAATCACTAGAAAATATCATGATCTTTATTCTTTCGACTCTAGCAGAGTAAGATGCATTGGGCTTATAAAATATTTGGTGGTTAGTTTAGATCAGATTCCGACTAAGAATGTTTTGATGGATGTGGTTGTGGCGGATATTCCTCCTAGATTTGGCATGCTTCTTTCCAGATCTTGGGGAGCGAAACTAAAGGGAAAATTGTAGCTTGATTTCTCCTATGCTACCATTCCTGTGTTTGGTCAGATGAGAAGATTATATCGGGAGCAAAAGATGAAGTATATGATCACCAGCAAGGAGAAACCGGTAAATCATCCAATCAATTATGTACATACAGATTTAGAGTCTTTTGTTTTGTATTCAGCTAGTTTGAATGATGTAAATAGTCAGTTAGTTGAAGTAGAGGACATTTCGGAAATCACTGAGAATTTCAGAGAAGTTTTGAAGAAAGAGAGACAAGAACTTGAAAGTTCCGCTGAGCAATCAGCCTTCCGACAGCAGCAAAAATTTGATGGACAGCAAGAAGAAATAACAGAGCAAACATAATTTCAGCACTTGGAAGAAGATGAATATGGTTTGTGGACCATGGATTTCGATGGTGTAGTAGGAAGTGATGGTGCTGGAATTGGCATTTGGGTACGCAGCCCTTTTTCCACCCCAAACAAGGTATCGATTAATGTAAGGGTTTGTTCTTACAAATTAGCTTTTGATTGTTCGAATAATGAGGCAGAATACGAAGCTTTGATTGCTGGTCTGAAAATTCTTAGAAAGTTGAATGCTAAGAGGATTGCAGTGTATGGTGATTCTGAATTGGTTATCAAGCAAGTAAAGGGTGAATACCAGGCTAAGCATCCTCGAATGCGGGCTTATCGAAATTCAGTTCTTGATATCTTGAAATTGTTTTCAGACTATACTTTGACTTCTATCCCTCGTATTCAGAATGGTATTGCAGATGCACTTGCAAAGGCAGCAAGTAATTTGAAGATTCCGATGAACTCAAGTAACAAATTTTAAATTCATGTGAAGCATCGTCCAATTGTCCTGGAAAATCAGAGGTATTGGCAAGTATTCCAAGATGACGAAGAGGTTGATGAATTTCTGCAAAAAAAAGGTAAATTCAGAGACACTTCAATTGATATGGAGCACGATGATGGTGAGACTGATGTGAAAATCAATCAGATGGAAGTATTGCAGTTGAAGGATAATGTCATTCCTAAAGGTCTAATACCTTTAGAATATCTTTTTGATTAAGATGACGTAGCTAGAAAGCCAACCTTGCGGCCAACCGAAAAGGGAGTTGAAGATGTGAACATTGGATCAGCTGAGAATCCTAAGATGGTGAAATTTTCCAAAGCATTGCCACCGGAGGTAAAAGCAAAATATGTTAGTTTATTGTCTTCTTTTGCTGATGTATTTGCTTGGGACTATTCATATTTGAAGACATATGATACAAACATAATTCAGCACACCATTCCTATTAAGCCAAATCAAAAGCCCTTTCGGCAAAAGTTGAGAAGGATAAATCCGAAGTTGTTGCCCTCAATTGAGAAGGAAGTGAATCGATTATACAAGGCTGCTATCATTGTTCCTATAAGATTTTCAGATTGGATTTCCAATTTGGTGCCCGTCCGCAAGAAGACAGGTGAGATTCGTTTGTGCATTGATTTTAGGAATCTGAACAAGGTTTCTTTGAAAGACAATTATCCATTGCCCAAAATGGATCACATACTTCAGCGAGTAGTTGGAGCATCTCGTATGTCGCTACTTGATGGTTATTCCGGGTATAACCAAATTCTGGTCCATGAGGATGATAGAGACAAAACCGTGTTCACCACTCCGTGGGGAACTTTCCATTATGCTAAAATGCCTTTCGGTTTGAAGAATGCTGGTGCGACATTTCAGCGAGCAATGGATATGGAATTTGCAAATGAGAAATATTTTTTTCTAGTTGTGTATCTTGATGATCTAACAGTCTTTTCCAATTCTGATGAAGAGCACCTTTACCATTTGAAGATTGTTTTTCAGCGATGTAGAAATTATGGTGTGTCACTCAATCCGAAGAAGAGTTTGTTTGCCATGGATGAAGGCAAACTTCTTGGTCATATTATCTCAAAAGATGGCATCCGTATTGACCCAGATCGAGTTGAAGCTATTCAGCAAATTGATCTTCCCCGGAATAAGAAGGAGATTCAATCTTTTAATGGTAAGATGAATTTTTTACGCCGCTTTGTGCCTAATCTTGCTGAACATCTAAGGGAGATTACAAACATGCTTAAGAAAGATAGCGTAGTGAAGTGGACTAAGGAGGCTGTAAAGTCTTTCAATATAGTAAAATTGGCTCTTTCGTCAGCTTCGGTTTTGATCAGCCCGGATTATACTCAGGATTTTATTTTGTTTTCATTTGCTTCGGAGCATACTATGGCAGCAGTATTAATGCAGAAAAGAGATCAGCTTGAAAAACCAATTGCTTTTTTCAGTCGAACTATAAGAGATGCAGCCTTAAAACATAACATCATTGAAAAGCAAGCTCTTGCTTTAGTGAAAGCGTTGAAATATTTCCGAGTATATATTCTGCATTCTCATATTCTTGATTATGTTCCTAACGCTGCTGTAAAGGATGTTTTAGTGCAAACAGATCCGGAAGGGAGACGAGGCAAATGGATTGCTGCCTTGTTGGAGTATGATGTGGAGATAAAACCTACAAAGCTTATCAAAGGACAAGGGTTGGCTAAGCTAATGGCTGAGTCGAATTTGCATGCCTTGGACATTAATCTCATTGTTGCTATGTCCAAGGAAAATGAGGAAAGTTCATCAGTTCAGGTATCAGAAATATTTGTGCTTTCTCCTTGGTATTCAGATATTATATATGTACTTCAAAATTTGTCACCACCGCCCGGCATGGCTAGAAACAAAAGTAGAACTCTGAAATTGAAGGCTGCTAATTTTTTTGTTTTGAATAATTCACTCTATTGGAAAGATCCCGGTGGTGTTTTGTTAAACTATTTGGTGGAAGAAGAAGCAAAGCAGGTTATGGAGGATTTTCATAGGGGAGATTGCGGGGGTCACCTTTTTTTTAAAACAACGGCCAACAAGATTTTGAGAGTGGGATATTATTGACTGACACTTTTTGCTGATGTGTATAAGACTGTCAAAAGCTGTCATGAATGTCAGATTTTTGAAGGGAGGCAGAAATTGCAGCCTTTGCCGCTTAAGCCCATTGAGGTTGGTGCTCCTTTTCAGCAATGGGGTTTGGATTTCATTGGTGAAATCCATCCTGCTTCTTCAGCTCAGCATAGGTGGATCCTAACAGCAACAGATTATTTCACGAAATGGATTGAAGCGATTCCCACCAGGCAAGCTACAGATTCGGTAATAATTTCATTCCTTGAGAATAATATTTTGTCTCGTTTTGGTTGCCCGAATAAGTTAATTACCGATAACGCAGCAGCTTTCAAATCAAAAAGGATGATTGAGTTTTGTGACAAGTATAAAATCACTTTGGGACACTCAACCGCTTATCATCCACAAGGCAATGGATTGGCGGAGTCTTCCAACAAATCTTTGGTCAACATTATTAAAAAGTTGCTGGAAATAAACAAGAAAAGTTGGCATAAGAAGTTAGTCAATGCACTTTGGGCAGACCGAGTGAGTAAGAAGAAATCCATTGGTATGTCCCCCTTTGAGTTAGTATATGGAGTTGACACGGTGTTTCCTACCTCTCTCGCAGTTCCAGTGGTCAAAATTATACAAGAAGCTGGCAGTGAAGATGATCATATGTAAAGAAGAATAAATCAAATGATCCATTTCCAGCAAACGAGAGAAGAAGTTTTCCAAAACAAATTCAAGCTGCAGGAGAGAATTAATAAAATATATGACAGAAAAGCAAAGGCGGACAAATTTCAATTGGAAGAAGTGGTGCTGAAATGGGATGCAAGAAATGAGGAAAAGGGTAAGCACGGTAAGTTCGAAAATCTCTGGAAAGGACCCTTTAAAATTGCTGCATATCGAGGTCAGAATGCTTTTCTTCTGAAAGAGATGAACGGGGAAGATTGTCCAGGAGGGCCGGTCAATGGTCAGCTGCTCAAGCGGTATCATTTCTGAGACGTTTTCTGCTATTTACATTGTCACTGTACATACCATTTATTTCAGTTTCATTGCAAGTGTGTGTTGTGATCTTGTCTTCAGTTTGGGGCCTGAACTGAACGCTATAATTCTGAAGATTGATTTCAGCTGTGGTTTGAGTTTGTCGAGTCAGGTTTTTCAGTCATTTTAGTTTCAAATTTGAGTCAGTTTGAGTCAAATTTTCAGTCAATAAATGAGTCAAGAGTCTTGTGTTGATTTGTCGAAGTTATGGACTCCATAGCCCAATGGACGAAGGCACTGCCTACTCTCCTAGAAATTTGTAGTTCTTGGCACCTCCAAGGAGCTACCATCCCCATTGGAGCCAATGTTAGAGTCGGTATCTTCATCCCTCCGTCAGAGATCAAAATCTCTTTTGTTGCATTTCATTTTAGGTGTCTCATTCAGTTTAGTCGGCTGCATTCCATTAGGAGCATGGATCATCTGACGGAAGGGTCTTGTCTTTCATATCCCTCATGTCATGTACCTTCTGGTCTTTTTCCGTTCATCAAAATCAATTTTAAAGCCATTACAGTCATGTTTGGCCTCCTGCTTGGAAAAGAGTCATTTTAGGGTTTTTTAGTCTCATTAGGTCTAGGGTTTCATTAATTTAGTCTTCAGAATGACTAATAATGTCAGCATGCACATGAGGGAGGTTCTAAATAGGTTTTCATCGCAAAAATTTCATCATCGTAATGCTTGATAATGATTCTTCTTCAAAACTCTGTTTTGAAGAAAAATCGTCAATGTCATCATTTGTAATAAATGTAATGTAATTTTCAAATTTTTTTCAGTTGTAAAGTTCTTCAGGCGCAGCCCTGGTCACCTTTGCCAAACCCCATGCCAGCTATCCCTGCAAAGACATACATGTGAGAGAAGAGCCCACCTCATTGACTCAATTGTAGGCTTGCCCACTTGCCATGGCATATTTTCAAGAGCAGTCATGCTATCAGTATTGTGAGATGATTTCTAGGATTCATCATCATCAGGAGTTAGCTCGGTTATTTGTGTTACATTTGCATGATGGTCAGGTAACTCTTGCTGACACCGGAAACCATCTCTCAAGCAACTGGAATACCGAATGTGGGTGAACAGTGGAACAAAAGACAGCAGGTGGACAGAGTGCATTATGAACCATACATCAGGCCTAGCGATGTGAGACAACTCAGCAGGGTGTTCCCATTCCGGTTCCTGAAGGAATCCTATGTGCCTTTGATGAAACTTATTATCAGATACTTCAGTTGTGAGGGTCGGTTCTCACGCCTCTATGCCTACCACATCAGGTTATTGACGCATTTCACTAGAGTGAGGATGATGAACATTCCTTATTTCATGTGCCGGAACATCGAGAGAATGACTACTCTTGTGCAGAAGAAGACTCCCGAGCAGCAGTACAACAGTATTTATCACTATGCACTCATCAAGATCGTGGTTGTACATCAGTTTGGATTGCAGGGTATTTCATGGGAGGATTTCATTTCCCATGACTTCTTCACAGCTCCTCAGGTTCCTCCGGAGGTTGTCCATGATGCAAGTGAACCTTCACATCAGCCTGAAGGTCACGAGACAGAGCCTATCAGTGTGCCAGTGTTTGTTACTTATCAGAGAGGCACGAGAGGATTATTTGCAGCAGCCCAACGAGTACTATCTCCACCCGGGGTGGAAGGGGTCTCGTTTCCATCATCAGCAGCACAGGTACAGGTACAGGATAGAGGTAAGAGGCCTATGCAGGATGAGGGCCCTTCAGGAGGCCAGGATACTGATTTCATATTGATTGATGAGGATTTGAGCTCTCCAAGCTCAAAGTTGAGAGAGGTCATTCAGGAACAGAAGGTGGATATTGACACATTGACCGTCAAGTTGAAGAGAGCCCAATGGATCATAAACTACCTGGATCAGTGGAACAAACAATTGGAGGATCAACAGACAATCATGGAGTTGCAAAACATCCGTGAGAATCGGCAAGCTGCCCAAAGAAGCCAAACCGAGATGACACCCATTGAGCGGGAGATTGAGGCTGATAGAGAGACTTGGCTCGAGAGGGTCAATATTCATCTTGAGAAGCTATTGGAGAAGGCAAACAAGGAAAATAACATGCTCAGGCACATGAAGAACCATTATTGGGCGCGAAATCATGTTTGAAAGGCGAGGATCAAAATCCTGAAAGAAAAGCTAAGGAGGGCACTAAAGCGTCGCAAAAGGCATGATAGACTCCAAATTTTGGCCGAAGCTTCTTTGGCCCAGCATAGTGCTTGATGGTGGGCATTCAGCCCAAATTTCAAGAAATTTGGGAAAAATTTTGTCAATTTTGAATTTTTGGGCCTAAACACAGATTTTCCTGCCCGACGCGTAGCGCCACTTGGTGCGCGCTTATAATTGGCAGCTCTTCTGGAGGAAAAATTTACATTTCTAGATTTTTAATCAAAATTTATGCATGCCTATGGATTACCTAAGGATTTTGACAAGTTTTGGGTTTCCTAAAGGGTTAAATACACCCTAAAAATGGCCTTTCTGCCACTTTTTGCACACACAGGAAGCAGTGTTGGGAGATTTGATTTTTGGAGGGGAAACTGGTAACCAAATCCAGAAATTCTACTTGGGTTGGAAAGTAGACAGGTAGGGTTTTCCAACGAGCTATCCTGCTCTCAATTTGGACTTCGGTAAGGCCCTCAAAATCAGCCTCAAACTTGTGTTATGCATAGAGATTTCAGGCGCGGCGCATAGGGAAATTTGGCCTAATTTTCACTCAGCAGCTCAGAATTTCGCCTAGTTTTGGCTAGTTTGACTTTTTCATGTAACTCTTGATGAAACTTGATGTAATTTCATGAATTTGATGTAATTTTGGCACATTTTTACTCATTCTAGTAGATTCATTCACCAAAAAGTGAAATGTAAGTGAATGAATCAGTTTCCTATCATATAGAGGCAAGTTGTTTCATTGCCTATTTTCCAGCTCCTAGTTTAGATATGGTTGAAACAGCTCCTAGAATGATGAGCTCGACCCATAGAGGCATGGGAATGAGTTAGGATTGTCTATATCATGTAGTTCTTCAGTCATTTTCAGGGTTGGACACTTGGGATTGCTTGGCACTTCATTGTACATTTCATCTCTGCACTTTTAGAAAAGGAATAGACCAGGGTTTGCAGCACTCTTTGGGATCCATGTCGCTCTTTGTTTTGATGGTGTTTTTCTCTATGTGATTGTAAGTTCATTGATGTTTATGTGTATCATTTTCCTTCTCCTTTCTTCTTAAATTAAACAAATGAGTGATAAAGGTGGAATTCATTAGCTTGCTTTGCTCTGCCTTCAGTTTTGTTTAATTTTCCATGTTTTCATCTGTTTGAAGAGGATTCTTGAAAGCTTCTTGCCCTTTTCAGCTCCTCACCGGTCTAAGCTATCCATTCATTCAATCCAAAGCATCAAAATAATTTCCTTCATTTCCCCAATCATAACTCTGCAAAAACTAGGCCTTATCCCCGGATCCAAAACTGCCTTTCCCTTTGCTTCCAACAAAAAAACCCCCAAAATCAAAACCAAACTCCTTTACTTATATACCTAGCCTAAAATCAGCTTTTATTTCAAGTCATCTCAAGCCCTATTGATTATCTTTGCTGAGATTGGCCCAGAGAGAGCCCTCTCCCGATCTGGTAGGGCTAGCTACCAAACTGAGCGTGGTTTGATGTTACCCTGAACTCTGCCTTCCTTCAGCCTGAGGTAGATTTAGGCAATAACAGCTTGAATGTGAAAATTTTGAAAAGAAGATTATTGACTTAATTCAGCAGCAAGGGTCTGATGCAGGAAAGAAATCCAACCTCCCTAAGATAGATAATTTTCACAAAGATATTTTATTTAAAGATTGGTAAATGCAGCTGAGACAAGCAGAGAAGGCAACGACAAGGGCATCAAATCTGACAAATTAAATCATCGAATCTATTAATGAATAGCTTTTAAAAGTTGAACTTATTAAAAAATCCACAGTCGAAGAACTCCCAGAGCTTAAACCATTAGAAGCACAGTGGAATGAAAGTACAGAGACGTAGGTGGAAACTATTAAAAAGATAAATAAGTTTGATCAAGAAAATTACTGGAATTTTCTGATCAAACCTTATCATCAGTGCCTAACTCTACAGTCATTAACTGATTCTACTCAGAAATTGTTGCCAACACTTCGAATGCAGTGTAAGTCAGATCCAATATTACACAACCAGCTCAGTTAAAGCCAATGGTAGATATTTTTCACCTCGGAGATAAAATGCGCAAACAAGATCGACCCACCTAAGCATGTTGTTATTTTTATTTCCTAGATTGTAGTTTAAGTTTACTTATTATGAGGATGGTTGTTTGAAACCTCCTCCAAATTTTATGTAATAACATATTTTAAACATATTTAGTTTAGTATTTAAACCCTTCTCATGCAATTAGAGAAGGGTCCAGAAATTTGTCAAAAAAAATTGCATAGAATGCACTTCTGTAAGTTTGTAAATGCCTTGATGAATTAATGGAACAAAATCTGTTATCTTTTGACAATGAAGTTGTTTAGCTGAAGTTTCACTATTGTACTCATTGAATTGCTTGAAAGTGAAGAGGAGCAGAAAACTATTGTCTATTTGAATGAGTATAACTTCGTGTATATGGTACTTTTACATGTTATATTAAGTTTTGCTTCTTAAATTAACAGTCATCTTTTTATATGTATTATATATTAGAGTTGTTATCATAAGTGAATGTTAAATGCACTTATGTACTGATATTTTTTTATGATTACTTATCTCATATATAATCAAGCATATAAATGTGATATATATTTTACAATCCTTTTGATAAAGCTATTTTGTCGAAAGAATTATTTGTACATAATTTTCATCTCTTTCAACTTTTGAATAATATTCCTTACCAATTGTTGGAAGATATATTTTTAGATCTCATTAAGGAATGAACACTCTCGGGTATATAGTAGAATAGATATTTTTAGTTAAATGCATACGATAGATTAAATCATTTCCAATTTGCATGTTATAAACAAAACACACCCTCATCATCCTTAGGGAAACTGGTCCCTTTATCCCAAGTCGGAGCCACTACACCAAACGGAAAAGGACTTTCTCTAAGGTCCAGACCGAGTGGTGTTCCCCCATGTTGTTGCAATGGAATTCTGAGGCTTCAACAGATAGGAAAGATATTTTTCATCGTCGTGAAAACAAGTATCACTTGTTCAAACATGGTATTGAGTACATTGTTAGAGCACATTGATAGAAACTAAACCTTTCACTTGTGAATGTCGAACAAATGAAGAGAATTTTTAACTCTAGCAAGAATTTTGTGTTTTTAATGGTCAAACAAAAGAATGATGTTGATAATGAAGCCTTTCACGGTTGTGATTCAAATTTGAAATCTGATTTAGTTGAGGTTGTTAGCCAATATGATGATATGTTTCAAGAGCCTAAGGGATTGCCTCCCAAAAGAGGAATCCAACATGAAATCCAATTGCAGCAAGATTGTCCTCTTCCTAACATTGGCATGTACAGGATGTCACTGATGGAAAATGAAAAAAATTAAAAATAAAATTCAAGATTTGTTGGACAAAGGGATCATCCGACCAAGTACTTTGCCATGCGAGTCACCTATTGTTTTCGTGCCAAATAAATATGGAATATGGCGCATGTGTGTGGACTTACATGCATTGAACAATATTATTGTAAATAAACGTTACTCACTTCCTAGAATTGATGATTTACTTGATCAACTGAAATATGTTGTGCATTTTACTAAACTGGACTTGAGGAGTGGCCATCATCAAATAAAAGTCGTTGAAGAAGACATGTGGAAGACAACATTCAAAACAAAGCAAGGTTTTTTTGAATGGTTGGTTATGCCCATTGGGATTTGTAATGCTCCTACTACTTTCATGCATGTGATGAATGATGTGTTAAGGCCTTTTCTAGATGAATTTGTGATAGTCTATTTAGATGAAATTTTAATTTTCAGCGAGTCCCGTGAATAACATGTCACGCATTTCAAAATAGTATTAGATGTCTTGAAAAAATAACAATTATTTTTAAAGATATCAAAATGTGAATTTTGGAAAACTTCTTTAGTCTATTTGGGTCATATTGTTGGACGAGGAGAGTTAAATATAGATCCCCCCAAGGTTGATGTAATTTTGAATTGGCCAAGGCCCAAAAAAATGACAGAGGTTAGAATTTTTTTGGGAGAAGCCCAATATTGGAGGAATTTTATTACTAACTTATCTTCTATCGCAGCTCCATTACATGCATTGACAAGTGTGAAGCAAGTCTTCTAGTGGCGAGGTAAGCAGCAAAAGGCATTTGATGCATTGAAGGAAAAAATCAGTTCAGGTCGTGTACTTTCACTTCTAGACTTGAGACAGCCATTTGAGATACAGACTAATGCAAGCGACTATACCATGGGCGCAATCCTAATGCAACATGGTATGCCAGTATGTTTTCATTCAGAAACTTTTAATGGTGCAGTGATTAACTGTCATACATATGACAAGGAATTGTATGCATTGGTGCAAAGTGTGAAAAAATGGAAACACTACTTGACAGGTAAAGAAACAATCATTCACACGGATCATCATACATTGCAATGCTTGCAATAAAAAAAAAGCTGCAGCAAGCAAGGCACTTTCGATCAATGGGTTTTCTTCAACAATTCCACTTGGTGATAAGGTATATGAAAGTTATCTATAACAAGGTTGTTGATATGATTTCTAGTCCAATTGTTAGTGCATTCATTATTCTTAATCATAATTATGTCATGCATGAGAGCTATGTTGAACAATAGGCTTTAGATAGTGATTTCAAAGATGTATATGCGACTTTGTGTCAAGGTAACCAAGTAGAGGATTTGGTTTATCATGTGCATGATAACTTGTTATACCATCTTGGAAAGCTTTGTATTCCACAGGGGGGAGAGTCAACATCATAAGAGAAGCGCATACTTCTCTTATTGCTGGCGATTTCAGTGTAGGTAATATGGTGGCACAATTACAGAGGTATTTCTATTGGCCTCGTATGCTTGAAAGTGTGTCATGATTTGTAAGAGGATGTTCATTATGTGATGTTAGTAAGACTAGAAATAGAAAGTTGGGATTGTATACACCACTTCCTGTACCTTTTCATCCATGGGAGAGTTTTTCAATGGACTTTGTAGGAGTTCTACCTATGTCTAGGAGAGATCATGATTATCTTTATGTATTTGTGGATAGGTTTATCAAAATGTATATTTTGATGCCTTTTAAAAATAAGGTTACAACTGAACAAACCATTCATTTATTATTTCAGAATGTATGGGTGAATTTTGGGTTTCCCACAACTATTGTTAGTGATCGAGATTCTCTCTTTGTTGGAAAATTTTGGTCAAGCTTGTGGGGGCTCATGGACACCAAATTGAAAAAAGTACAACATTTCATCTGCAAATAGAGGACCAAATAGATGTGGTGAATATGAAATTGATACATCTTCTTAGTGGTTATTTCAGCAAGCATCCTAAGTTGTGGGATGAATGTTTTCACTATATTTAGCATACTTACAACCAAGCCAAGCACTCTTCGATTCAAACATCGCCATTTGAGGAATGTTTGGGATACTTGCCTAAATATCCTTTAGATTTTATCTTTGGGAAAGATGTTCCTATTGATGGTCATAGTGACATAGACAAAGCTAAAATATTCATTGAACGAGTTCAATTAGTACATCAAACAGTTCAAGAACAATTGGAAAAGAGCCAACTCAAGTACAAGACAAGACATGATAAGCATCGTGTAGATCACAATTTCCAAGTGGGTGATGATTTTTTGCTTCACAATAGCAAAGAGAGACTCCAAGGAGAAGGTAAAATATGAAACCAATTCGATATGGTCCATTCAGAATTCTTGAAAAGATTGGTAATAATGCCTTCTGGTTGGATTTTCCTTCATACACACAAATTTATGCAGTTGTTAATGTTGAGAATCTAAGATTGTATGAGCCTTCTTTGATTGAAGATCAAGGAGAGAATGTTAACATAGTTGAATCCCGAAAATGATATCTGAATATTTCTCTCCTGAATATCTTGAAGAATTGCAGTAAGACATTATCCTTCACATAAAACAAGGACTTCAAACGAGGAAACATGGAATATCTTCATTTGGGGCTTAAGGGTACAAATCCAAGCAAAGCCAAATGGATTGAGATTGGAAGGGTGAGGGAAATGTACCCTCACATGTTTTTCAATTTAAAGTGATATTTTGGGGTCCAAAATCTTCCAGTGGGGAGGAATGTTCCAGTGGATCAATTTTATGCTCAAACTTCAAAGTTCTCAAAATGGAACAAAATATGTTCTCTTGCATAAATCTTGTCATTATGAATCCAGCGCAACTCGTTTCACAAAAAACTTGCTCCGTATGCTCCTGGAATTACATTTCATCCTCTTTTGGAAACATCTAAAAAAAATGGTTTTTGGATGATAGGGTTTCCCAGTCAGTAGTTTGTACTGTTGACGGGACTGTTTACCAATGTTTGTATAGTTGAATTATCTTATTGGTGTTAATATTTTGGGGTGTTGGGGTAGCATCGGATGTGCTCTAGCTCCTAAAATTTGTGGAGGGGCTAGAGTACATAAGATCTCCAAGACCTAGAATTTTGTTTTTGAAATTTCATCCTGTTTAAGAGATATTTAATTAATTAATATTTTTAATTAAGGACCCTAAGTCTAACTTAGGAAAATTAAAAGATTAAAGGTAACTAAATTAAACATGTAATGAGAATGACTTAAGTGACGCAGATCAAGCATATTCTAACCTCAGCCGTTGATTCAATACTAAATCATGGCTGATGAAGTTTCAACGAGGGAAGTATAAGAAGAGGGCTTGCGGTCAGTTGGAGGACACACGCACTAGTAGAGCATTGAAGCTAAGTTGGAATTCTAGGGCATGGTTTGCTAAGAATTTCAGAAGTGTTTCAGCTGCAGCGAGGGGCATTATTGGCAAGGGGGTTGGTCTAGTCCCAGGCCAAGAGTACCAGATCATCGCATAGGAAGCAGCAGCGATGAAGCAGCTACACAGAGCAGCCTAGAGCCCAGAAGGGGAAGCGTAGAGGCACCAGGAGGCCAGGAGGGTTGACGTAGACCCTTCCTAAGCAGCGTAGAGGCTGATGCAGGCTAGCAGGTTTGACATAGAGGGCTTCAGAGTAACACTTGGGGTTTTAAAGGCCGGAAAACGTTGAGTTCTGTAAATCCCATTTGAGGGTGTCAATTAGTCAGATTCTCTGTCTCCATAATAGAGGTATTGCTATCATTTTTATTTCTCTATCAGGTTAACCAGTTTGGTTCCCAGATATGTTGTACTTACAATCTGCTTAATAATAAAAACCCTCCAAAAGCTAGTAGCACCGGTTTTCCCGCATTCGATTTTTTCGGGGATAGTTTTCCGGAAAATCCTTGTGTCACTTTGTCATTGAGCATTTTATTCAGTTTAGATCTACATGTGTAGGTTGTTAATGTATTTAATTCGATGTTAATGCTGAAAATTTTAGATTAATAACTTATGTAAGTAGGAGAAGTAAATCAAGAATTTAATAGTAGGGTTTCTGTTTAAGTAAATTCATAAATTTTCACATTGTATCAGAGCGATTGTAGATCTAGTTGAATATTAAGCAAGAAGGTTGAAGACTTTGGGTTGCAGAAAGCAGCAGAGAAAGTAGTAGGAGAAACAGATAAACCGAAGAGGGCAGCGCAGCAACAGAGGGACGCAGAGGAAACAGAGCCACGTAGGGGCTGACGCGGAGACAGCGCAGAGTCTTGCAAAGGGACGCAAGAGCAGCCTGCACTAGGTAGTCACTGCGCAGAGGATGCGTTGAGCTAGTCTGCTCATGTAGAGGCCAGCCAGGGTGACGCAGTCTAGAATTTTTGTTGTGTAGAGTGCCATGAACTGGAAGCTGAGCTGCAAACCTTTAGCATTTGTTGGTGGGGTGAAGATTCTGTCAATGCAGAATTTTTCCTAAGCTAAGTTGACAAAGAGCAGGAGGAGAACAACTTATCAGAATATTTCCTGCCAAATAAATCTAAAGATCGATCGTAGGGTGATCAAAGAGAGATGATTCGTTGTTTTTGGTAGACTTCCAAGGGAGGGAGTCAGTTTTCAGATGGAGAAGAGGGTGCCTTTCTCACCAAGGACCCTAGATATGAATCTCTACCAAAGAGAGAAGGATCAGTTCCGACAAATTTTTGAGCATAAGGCGCCACATGGACTGTGTGATCATGATAGGTTGGAAAACCTTTCCAACTTTGCTATTTAGAAGTCCAGAATCCCGGTAGTCCTGTAGGCCTACAGTATACGGGAGCATGCAGAGAAAGTATTGGCTACACCAACTGATGCGGCTCTCCTCGCGAAGCACAATGAAGCAGTGGCACATGCCAAGTGCTTCATTATGGATGGGGTCAAATATCATGTGGTACCACACATAGACAAGAATATGACGGCTCATGAGATGTGGGAAGCTTTAACCAAATTGTATCAAGGGAATTCCATCCAAAGGAAGATGCTTGTGGAGAGCCAGCTAAGGTTATTCATGGTGTCCAAGGGAGAGGAAATTGATCTTTTCCTATCCAGACTACAGTTGATCCAGGATCAGCTGACTAGAATGGGATTCAAGGTGGATGATGATGTTATGGTGAGGACTACTCTCAATGTTGTCACAGAGGACTGGGAAACTTTTGGCCAAATTCTCTTGGGCAGAGTGGATCTTCCTAACTGGGAAAATATGTGGGCTATCCTCTAACAAGAGGAGATCCATCGAATGACCAAAAGGTAGTACAACACCAATTCGAGCAGGGTAAAGAAGGAGGAAGAGGAATATGTAGCCTTGGCATCAAAGAGGAAGAAAGAGAAAAAGAAGCATGATCTGTCAAAGGTCAAATGTTTCCAGTGTGACGAACTTGGAAATTTCATTAGCAATTGTCCTCAGAAGAAAAAGGAAAAGGAAGCTTCGAGTTCCAAGGTTGTTGTAGCAGACGATGGCCCTGATGATGACGTAGCCATGAGTTCTCACGAACCACAGAAGTGGGGCGATCTTGGTATGTAGAGAAACTACAAATGTGGTGGCGGGATCCTTGAGTAGCCCACCTCTTGGATCACATACAATCCACGGGAGCCTTAAGACGTCAGCAGGACAAGTGAAGTAGTGGGCATGGAATATCATGAATGGAGTAGAGGCAGATCTCACACGATGATGAGGGAGCAATGCATTGTACATATAGCATCAGCGTAGGGTATGCAGGACAGTTTTGTAGCAGTGCAGAGGCTTCAGGAGGATAGTGCATTGCAGCAGCACAAAGCAGGTCTTCTTATGCAGTGCACACCTGCAGTAGCGCAGTAGCCTTCAGAGGAAAGCGCAGAGCAGCAGCCTATCGAGATTCAGTGATGAGATGCAGCCCAACTGAATTTTCTGTCAAATATTAGGTAGGATTCCTTCATTTTCTTACTCTCAGCAACTGAGTTGTAGTGCAGCAGTTGGCAGCATGATGCAGCAATTTGAGAGGGAGTTGCAGTATGCATGTAGCAGTGGTGGTGTCAGTGTCATGGGAAGAAGTACAAAAGAGTAGCAATAGCGTAGTGATGAAGGGCAGTAGGCCAAGAATCAGCGCAGAGATCCATACCATAGATCATTGCATAAATTCGGGATGAAGTGTTTTGCTACAACACATTCTTCGCTAAGAGGGAGTGTTGAGATTTTGGGGTGTTGGGGTAGCATCGAATGTGCTCTAGCTCCCAAACTTTGTGGAGGGACTAGAGTACATAAGTTCTCAAAGAACTAGAAAGCGTTTTGGGAAATTTCATCCTGTTTAAGAGACATTTAATTAATTAATATTTTTAATTAAGGACCCTACGTCTAACTTAGGAAAATTAAAAGATTAAAGGTAATTAAATTAAACATGTGATGAGAATGACTTAAGTGTTGTGGATCAATCATATTCTAATATTAGCCGTTGATTAAAGATTAGATTATTTCCATTGAATTTTCAACGATGAAAGTATAAGAAGAGGGCTTGGGGTTAGTTGGAGGACACACACACTAGTAGAGCACTGAAGCTAAGCTGGAATTCTAGGGCCTGGTTTAATTCTAAGGTGTGGTTTGCTAAGAATTTCAAAATTGTTTCAGCTCCAGCGAGGGGCGTATTAGCAAGGGGGATGGTCTGGTCCTAGGCCAAGATTACAACAAAAGCAGAGAGGTAGGAGACCAGAGTAGTGCAGAGGAAGCAGCAGCTACGTAGAGAATCTTAGAGCCCAGCAGGGGTAGCACAGAGGCAGCAGGATGCTAGGAGGGCTAACGTAGTCCCATCCAGGGCAGTTCAGGGGCAGCATATCCCAGTCTGGGGTGACACATACCCTTCCTGAGCAGCGTAGAGTCTGACGCAGGACAGGTTGATGCGGAGGGCTTCAAAGCACCGTTGGGGTTTCTAGAGGCCGGAAAAGACTGAGTTCTATAAATCTCGTTTAAGGGTGTGAATCAGTCAAATTTTATATCCCTGTAATAGAGGTATTCCTGCCATTTTTATTTCTCTATCAAGTTAACCAGTTTGGTGCCCAGATCTATTTTACTTAGAATTTTCTTAATAATAAAAACCTTCTAGAAACTAGCAGCACATTTTTTCCCACATTGGGTTTTTCCGGGGACAATTGTCCAGAAAATCCTTGTGTGTCACTTTGTCATTGAACATGTTATTCAGTTTAGATCTGCATGTGTAGGTTTTTAATGTATTTACTTCGATGTTAATGCTAAAAATTTTAGATTAATAACTTATGTAAGTAGGAGATGTAAATCAAGAATTTAACTGTAGGGTTTATGTTTAAGTAAATTCAGAAATTTTCACAGTTGGGCTAATCAGGGCGTGACATTTGTCACTTGCTAATTGGTTTGATTTGGGGCAATGTTATTGGTTTTTTTATAGGCCAATGAGAGGCCGCCACATGCCCCAACTGAAGGTCACTCTGTGGCAACTCCCAGTTGGCTAAAATTTTTCTAAGGGTCAAGGTGAGGTCGGCAGGGGTCGAACCCGCAACCTCCCACCAACAAACCACCAAACTTACCACTATGCCAACGCTCAGTTCTTAACTATATATGTTTTGAAGTTATATTTAAAGGCATATGAAGGCATTTTTGGGGGTGGGTCAGGGCTAGCCCTAGCCCTGGTCACTGCGCCCATGGAAACAAGGGGTGGTACTAGGGGTCAAGGCTTAGCTCAGCCCTGCCTATTTTTAATTCAAAAAAAAATCAGCCATGCTAATATGACTTAAAAATTCGGTTTTAAGGCCTCATTGGGCATTTAAACGATCCCACAAATTGCGTTGGATGTTGGTGGAAAAATTTCCCCGTTAGCATTTTTTGGGGCAAAAATGTAGGGAAGTTTGCAGGAGGTTGAAATTGTAGGACGACTTACTGGAAAACTTGCGGGGACCATAATTTCTTCAGTTTTTGGCCGTTTTGGGAGCAAAAAGAAGCTAGACATTAATTTTTGACAGTTATGAAGCCATTGTAGAAATTAGTACAGCCATTTTAGGACTTTATATGTATTTAAAAACCATTGGAAGTTGGACCAGGAGATGTAGCCCAAGAGGGGTGAACTCCTTCATCAATTATTGTTGTGTTTACTGTTATGGTGATATTGTCTTGTATTTTCTAAAAAAACTCAGTTTAAATTTCATGTTTATATGTTTAATAATTTCATAAAAGAGGCTTAAAACCTAATTGAATCACTTGCAAAATTTCACAAACCTCAAGCAATTTTTAAATATGAATCATCGAAGAAATCTACCACTACGAGGTCTACTAGTAGTATTTTTTCTCTTTCATTAGAATATGACAATTAGAATAGCATATGTTGTTAAATTTGCAGAAGAGTGTTGGATTTTTCAATTTGTGCCATCATGAAAATAGTTATAAAGCATTGGAAGAGTTAGAGTCTACATAGTCAATTGCATTTTATTAGAAGCAACCATTTTATTTGACCCATATAGCACTCCACAATTCCTATACCAACTACATTGTATAATGACGATCTAAAAGTTATCATTTAGTAGAAAAGGGACTACAGGGATATACTATAGAATAAAATCCATTATGCAGCATCATAGAAGTCTCCTCAATGTATGGAAGAACAATAGTAACATGGTTAGAGTATATTCCACTAGAAATTTATGGAAGTAGCATCGAAAGAAATATAGAAGATTGAAGGTAAGAAGACATTCGAGTTGCAACATGAAGGCATAATTGGAACATTTCTCATCTTAAGGAAGGATTCCCATCATAGACATTATCTTCAAGGAAAGTTAAAGAAGCAGTTTGTTGGCAGTATGAAAGGAAGAGATATACATATCTCTAGAAAATGGCTCTTCATTAACAGTTAGATTCATATCTACAAATAATATTGAAGGAAGATCTGGATGTAGAAAATATTTGGAAGCGTAAGCATGATATGTTTTGATTGGTTTGGAAATTCAATAATCTTCCATATGATTATTCGATATTTAGTAGCATGACATAATGGAAAAACACATGGTGATACTAATCAACATCTAGTATGGGCTCTTGAAGAACCTAAGTAAGATAGTAATTATAACTTAAGAGGGAGCTAGAAGCACGGAGTGACTTGAAGGATCTTATAGTTTGAAATTTTGAAAGTAGCTTCACTTGTTTTGGTAATTTCGATGATGAGAAAATATGTTTAGATATTGTATGACTTACTGGAAGAATATATTGAAGAAGTGTGTACATTATAAAGGCAGGAAAGGCAAAAATTTGGTGTAGGAAGTCATGAGATAGTTTGTTAATCACTTATTGGTATCATGGATTCAATATTGATCTAGAAAAAGTTCACTTTCCTCAGATGGATAGAGGAAACTATAATTGGCTCTACATTGATTGGTTTGACAGATACTTTTGAAGACAAATATACTACTTATGGTTAGTGGAAATTGATATAAAAGGATGATGGAAAGAACCTTGTCATGAAGATAGATCGTGAAAAGGGTTCGGCTCCATAAAATGATTGACAGCCAGGAAGGTCGAAGCTTAGTATGCTATGATGATGCAAAATAAGAGCCCTACTATTATAACTAGATCTCCATGGAAGAATGGGTAGATGATGATTGATACAAGCTAAGGTTTGTGATTATGTCTCCCTAGTTGAGAGGGAGTGATGATGAACACTGAATTCTCCATGTGTCATGCACTAGGCCAAGACTAACAATTGTTAGTCTAGTGAAGGCACTAGTAGGGAGAATGGAGGATTGGATAAGTAGTTGGGACTGATACTTATTGAGAATTTTGAATCCAAGATAAAAGTAGTCATGTGGACTGATACTCTTTAAGGATAGTGGTATCACATGTTTTAATTTTGAAATAAAAATAAAAATAAAAACAGACAACAACAGTGTCAGTGGAAAAATTGTAATAAACAGGGAAAAGCGTTGATAATGGGAGTATCAACGTTATTTTAGTTTTGAAAGATTAAAAATGCACCGACAACGGGAGTGTCAGCGTTATCGTGTGTCTAAAAATGAGAAAAGGAAATTGCGCTGACAACCAGACTATCAGCGCAAAATAAATGAATTCAAATTTTTGCCTTATATTGCACTGACATAATCCACGCCAGTGAAGGATAAATCATTACTCAAACATGCTCTGATAATTTTGATGGTGAGATCACATGATGAATGGATCGTTTCCGCCACTGAGAGGTATGTGGGTTTGAAATTTCTTGAATGCATGATAAAATATTTTCTAATCCATTGTCAATTCGTTATCATAATGCATGGCTTGACACATTTTCAAATGAGTTACCTCATATAGAAATTTACTCGTATCACTTCTGATTGAATGCTGCTTATCTTATGCTAAATTCAAACGGTTTTTTGAGTGCTCACCGAAGATCAAGGATCGAATCTTGATCTTTTTTATGTGTGTATGTTTGACTGTGAAGGAAAATGAGAAAAATCAGAAAGTTGAATAGGAATGAACCTAAGGTGCCTGATCTTCTTGAATTCTACCCTGAAATCTAGCAACGATTTCAAGAAGCGTGATGGGAGGAATTTTTCAAGCAGTGTACATATTTTCATGATGAAGTGGCCAGAGAATTTTCTCAAGATTTCAATGGCTAGCAAGTGGTTGTTGGAGAAATTTCATTTCAGGTGACATAGGAAATGATTTCAGAGGTTGCATGTATTCCCACATATGGAGAAAAGGCCTTCAGAAACCATGTCTTAGCTAGTGTTGATGTACCTTTATTCTTTAAGGATGAATTTAAAGAATTGAATTAGACATCAGGGGTGCAGAGGTCGTGGTTAAAATATGAATGGCATTCTTTGTTGCGGATCACTCAGTCCTATTTAACCTATGAAGGGTGCTAAAATCATGTCAACTTGTATCATTTCCAATTTTTGGCTCATTTGGCAGGTCAGTTAAAAATCAACGCTTCTTATTTTCTGTTGGAAAGCTTAAATCACATGCCTTCTAGAGTCCGAGTTATAACAAATTCATCCTCTCATTTTATCTACCACAAGAGTCTAATAAAATTATTAATTGAGAGTCAATTAAGGAAAGTAGGGAGAACTTGGAAGAATTTTTTTGTTTTGGGGAGGGTTTCAACCTCAGCTTGCACAAGAAAGTTAGCCAAACACAAAACCCTGAAGCAGAGACTTCATCTCATAGTACCTCCTCTATACATACAATGAGTCGGAAAAAGATAGAAGTAGTTCCCCCTTTGGTTCCTCAGTTACCGAGGGTTTTTAGCAGAAAATATGATAGATTAAAGAAAACGAAGGATACCCCTCCTCCTATTGAAACCCTACCTACAGATAGCCAGTTGTTAGAGAATGATAAGGGGAAAATAATTGATCATGAAGTTGGATGGGCCTCATTTGAGAAGGAACCCACCTTGGATGAAATGTTTAAAGGTGGTGTTATCCTCCACAATGTCCCAAGGCTGAGAATGGAAATCGACGGAGGTAACCTCAAACCAACGTTTTAGATTTCCAGCTAGCCCTACCAAACTAGAGAGGGCTATCTCTATGATCATAGCCAATGTTTGACTAGAGGAAGAATGGATTTTAGGCTAGGTATGTTCAGCTCTATGGTTTTGAAAATTTATGGCTTTTGCTGGATCAGGAGGAGAGGTCAAGGAAAATAGGTCAGAGCCAAAAGATGACAGTTGCAGGGATACAAAGGGACATGGAAGATATTTTCAATGGAAATATAAGGTTGTCAATTCTAGTGTAGGGTGGAAGAGCATAGGATCAAAATGAGCATGAATAAACATGAATTCATTTATTAGAAGATTACTAACACAAACATGAATTTCCTACCAAAACAGAGCATGAGCATAAAGATTTTTGTTTAACATCTTATAGGAAAGTCACTGAAAAGCATAGATATGGAAATAAGATGAATCAAGCATTCATAAAAGTGAATTACAATAGAAAAAATATGCCACAAAATCATACCACATGAATCCTTATATATATGCTGCAACTAAACTTATATTTATGAAAATGTCAATTGTACATAAGACTCATTGATGTCCAACTTTGATTCTGAAATAAAACTAGATACAAATAGCCAAAAACCATCTTCTCCTCTCTGAGGCGTCGAATCCCTCAAGATAGTATTAGTTTACATGAATATCTCCAAAAAAACCTAAGACTAGGGAGGTTAAAACAATCACCTCCATTTAGCTTTTGACTAACCTAACCATCATAAATGAAACTCAAAATTACATCAAGATGACATTAACACACCTATTTACATTCATCTACCTCAGATCAACTCGAAACAAGGTGAATTACATCATGAAAATTCAAATCTGACTAAGAAAACTCGAAAAATTGACTAATAAGGAAAAGCGCAGTGCCAATAGTGAAAAGCGCAACATCAACAGACATAAGTGCAACACCATCTTGCAAAGGACTTTTGATTGCCTTCCTGAGCTCCAAATCTAGATATGAAGTTACCATTGGAATTATTAGGATGTCTAGTTGTCATTGGAAACCTCAAAGCAAGCAAAATGTCCTCTCCAAGGCTAATAAAAATACATTTTCCCAAGATCGCTTCAAAAGCGTAGTGCCTGGGTCAAAAGGTGGTAGAAAGTGACTTTTTCTCGATCCTTCTTTGCATGTCCCCAAGGAGGTCGAAGGTATAAGGATTTAGGGCTCGATTTGGTTGAACCTTTGCAAGATCAGCCTCGCAAACCCCGACAGCCGCCCATGGGGGATGAAAAGAAAGATGAGGGAATAGGAGATCCTATCAAAATATTGCTTAAGGAGGCCTTCAAAAAAAAAGGAACGCAATGATGGATAACTTTTCCCAGATCCTTCAACAACTGCCCACCGGTGGCGCATCTACATCCAACAGCCACTCTGGAGGCGTGACTTCCTTCAAGGTACAAGTAAACTTTGACATTCCCCTATTTTAGGGTCAAATAGATGTAGATGTCATAGATAGATGGTTGAATCTAATAGAAGGATATTTATTGGTTCATGACTTTTTCGACCGGGAGAATATTATTTTTTCACTCCTCAAAGCCACCCCCCATGTCAAGGACTGGTGGGAAACCTAATGTGAGAAAAAAGACGACACAAAACCCTCTTTGTTCTCAGTCCTACCAACTTGGAATTCTTTCCGAAACGCCATCAAGGAATAATACTATCCCGTGGGGAGCTATGAGGACAAGTACATACAATGGACCACGTTGTGGCAACAAAGGGATCAAGATGTGTATGAGCTGATGAATCTTTTCCATACCCTGCGCACAAATTTAGGTATCAAAGATTCGAAGAAACATTTGGTGCTAAAGTATTGAAGTTGTCTGCACAGATACATTCAGGAGGAAATGGAGTTCCTCGACATCTCCTTGCTTGGTACGGCGTACCATTATGCTGCCAAGATTGAGCATAAATTCAAACAGAAGACGCGAGACTTAGGATCTGCGAATCAAAAGCAATGGAAAGGGGCCCCCAAACCGCATAACAAAGGACAAAGCCAAGGCATGGCAGCCCAATACAACCTGCCAAAGCCACAAGCAAAGAACAACACCATGAAGACAAAGAAGGACATAGGAAAGTGGTGTGACTTCCATAAGAGCTCCACTCACAACACAAGTGAGTGTCGGGCCAAGCAGTCACTGGTGGCCGAGATAAGGGCTTCTGAATTAGATGCATGCTCCGACTTTGAATCAGAACCTGACAAGGGGAATGACAAAGGGAAGCAGATTATTGATGTGGAGCCCAACGCCACTGTTGCCACTGCGAATATCTAGAAGGAGGAACCAGAAGATCCAGAGGAGGAGGAGCGTCTCTTACACTCCTAGATGTGGGTAAAGGGTTCCCCACTACAGTTCATTATCGACAATGGGATCCAAAAGAACCTCATTTCAGCAGACGCCATGAAGCATTTGGGCTTGCCAACCACAGCACACCCATAGCCATACACCATCGGATGGCTTCACCAAGGACAAGATCTTCGCGTCAACCAGCAGTGTTGCCTTCCCTATAGCATCAAGACCTTATCTGATGATTTATTATGTGACATTTCTCCTCTTGATGTTTCTGATGTATTATTAGGCCAACCATACTTGGAAGCGACATGTTGTGTATGAGTCCTGGCCTCGTGATATTATTGTTACTTTGAGAAATAAGTTGTAGAGGATACCAAAGGTACCACCACCTGCCATTATCTCTTTGGTTACTGCAAAAAAATGCAGTAAGCTCATTTCCCAAACTAGGAAATTTGTTTTAATGATGAACTGCCCCCGGGGCAAGAAGAAGATTGTGGCCACAACCTCCTGACAGGGCTCCTCTGCACAACAACAACAAATGGACAAGGTTGTCGAGGAGTACGGGGACATCTTCACCTCACCCATAGGGGTTCCTCTGCACTGTCAGTTCAAGCACCCCATTGATCTGACCCCAAGTGCGCCGCTACCCAATGGATCGATCTATTGGCGCTTTGTTCTAGAGAATGATTAAATCAAGAGGCAGATTCAGGAGCTATTGCAGAAAGGTCAAATGCGCCAAAGTTCATCACCATGTGGGAGCCCGATCGTGTTGGTACAGAAGAAGGATTGGACTTGGAGACTCTGTATTGACTCTCAGGCATAGAACAAGATCACTGTCCAGAATAGGTACCCGATCCCACAAATTGATGACCTTCTGGACCAAGTCAAAGGGGCGAAATATTTTAGCAAGTTCGACTTGAATTTTGGGTATCACTAGGTACCAATCGAACCCTCGGATGTGTGGAATGTGGCCTTCAAAGCCAAGGAGGGCCTTTTCAAATGGTTGGTCATGCCTTTTGGGTTGACAAATGCTCTCGCAACCTTCATGAGGTTGATGGACGACATCTTGCGGACATTCACCAACTCATTTGTAGTGGTGTACTTGGATGAAATTATGATCTTCATCTAGACTTAGGAAGAGCACCTCCACCACATCCGACAAGTCCTCCAAACACTGCGGAAACACAATTTGTGTGCCAATTTGGAGAAGTGAACTTTTGGCATGACCCAAGTTCAATATCTGGGATACATTATTGATGAAAGGGGGGTGCATTTGGATCCAACCAAGATCCAAGTCATTCGGGATTGGCTAGCCCCAACCACTCTAACAGAGCTTCACAACTTTCTGGGTCTTTCTAATTTCTATCGTTGGTTCGTGTGGGGATTCTCTCATATCACCTAGCCCTTGGGTCAAGTCACCAAGGGAGGAGCAAAAGAAAAATTCTTTTGGTCTGAATCTCAACAGAAGGTGTTCATAGAATTGAAACATCGCCTCTATTCTGCCCCAGTGCTCGCATTACCAGACTTGCAACAACTATTTGAGATCGGGACAAATTCCTCTGACTATGCTATTGGGTCAGTTCTTACTCAACAGGGGCATCCAGTGGCATATCACAGTGAGAAATTTTCTGAAACAGTTCGCAAGTATCCCGCTTATGACAAAGAAATGTATTCCATTGTGAAGGCTTTCTGATAATGGAAGCACTACATTCTGGGGAAGGAAACAATCATCCACACAAACCACCGACCCCTTCATTTCATACATACACAAGCGAAGTTGTAGAACGATCACCATCAGAAGTGGTCCACATATCTGCAACAGTTTCATTTGAACATCAAGTACAATAAGGGTAACACCAATAATGTTTTAGACTGCCTCATCCGACCACCAATCGTGGCTCTAACCACCATTCTCAACTCTTGTGGGAACAAGACTTTTGATTGGTCGCTTCTCTACAAGAGTGATCCAAAATTTGGCCACACATACAAGGCACTCTTGGGGGGTACATAAGTTCCAAATTTTCACCTCCAAGATGCACTGTTATGTCACCTGGGACACCTTTGTGTTCCTTCAAGTAAGCGTGCCAAGATGATATGGGAAGCACATTACAGTCGAATCGCTGGGCATTTTGGGGTCGAGAAAATAGTAGTAGTACTACAGAATTATTTCTATTGGAAGAACCTTCGACAAGATGTCAGGAAGTACATCAGATCCTGCACTGCTTGCACCATTTCCAAACCAAACATCAAGAAGCAAGGCCTCTATACTCTGCTACCTACCCCTAGTTGACCTTGGGAATCCATCTGCATGGATTACATGTTGGGCCTTCCTTCTACTAAGCATGGAAATGACTGTGTTTTCTTGGTCGTCGACAGATTCTCAAAAATGGCAATAATGGTGGCCTGCAAGAAGAACATCACAGCATAAGCCACTGCTAAACTCTTCTTTTAACGAGTGTGGGTGCACTTTGGGATCCCACAATTTATCATATCATATTGGGACAACAAGTTCCTCAGCACCATTTCGCCAGCCTCTGGTCAATCCTGGACACCAAGCTCACCAAGTCCACAGCTTTCCATCCACAATTTGATGGCCAGATAGAGGTCGTCGACAGGATGATTGTACACATTATACGCATGTACAATTCAAACCATCCATGCACATGGGATGAGAGCCTCCCCTATCTACAACACAGTTATAATTGGGCTCCCCATAGCTCAACCGGCCACAGCCCCTTTCAGGTGGGCTTGGGATTCCAGCCGCTATGTCTCATTGATGTAGCCATGCCATTTGTGGCTACTCAGGCTGATTCAGCTCATGTCCAGTCTGAAGCTGACAAAGTGAACATCTTCATCGAGCACATTCAGCACATCCACCAATAGGTTCATGACATATTAGATAGAGCCAATGCTAAGTACAAGCAACGACATGATCAACATCAGGTGCCACACAACTTCCAGGTGGGCGACAAAGTGTGGCTACATTTGTAGAAGGAGCGACTCACTGGACCCCACTGCAAGCTTGTCTTGCTCCAATATGGGTCGTACACCATCACCAAGGTTATAGGGGAAAATGCCTTCGAGCTCAATATACCACCATTCCTTGGTTTGCACCCAATATTCAATGTGGACCGCCTTTGTCCCTACTTCCCACCTCTACTAGACACCTCTGACATTGCAGAACAACTCACACCAACAGAGTTAATCCCAGACTGCATGGAACAAGCCACCACAGATCGTATCATGGACATGCAAATCAAGAACACTCACCACCATAAGATCCAGCTGTATTGAGTCGTCAAAGTTGGCAAACTCCTGCACCAAGGCAAGTGGTTCACCAAGGACCAAGTTCAGTAGAAGTTTCCTCATCTCATGGAGGAACTCAACGCAATGGGGACCATTGCTTCCTAAGGGGGGAGGAATGATCCAGGTGGATATTGGTGGCCACCCGCCTATTCCACTTGGGCCCCCACCATTGTCTCTTTCAGTTTTTCAGTTTCGGCATAACTTACTATTTTTAGCAGTTTTTCGGGTCTTGAACTTCCGGAGCCGTTTTGAGGCCCTAAACGACGTTTTTTGGGCATCACGCCTTTGAAAAAATTGATTTCATTTTGGTATCAATATTTACGATTGGAAATTGTATTCCTTGGATAGATCTTTCTAATGATGTATCATGTGCGTCAAACGGAGATAGTATGCCAAAGTTATGACCCCGGGAAGTTGAAACACCAATTTACCCAAACAGGGCCCATAGTTTTGGCGTTTCATATCCTAGGGTTGAGTTTTTGGATTTTTATGGTTTTCCATTGTTTCTCTATAATAAATAGGCCCTCGAGCCTCATTGGAACACAGTTCAAAGGCCTGTAGCCACCACATCTCTTCTCAGATATAAGTTACCAGCGCCCTAGCTAATTTATTTCCATTCTATCGATAAGAAAATTCCAGTTCTTTGATATTAATGAAATGAAGTGTCATTTCCGTTTCATCTTTGTATTTATGGTTATATGTGTATTCTATTGCTTTCCTGCATAAATCCATATCACTTTTTGGCCTCTTTTTTGCAATTTTCTCCCAATCTGTTTGCTGACATGGCACAAAAAGTATATAGCTATGATGTGCAGGTAAAAATATATCCAATGATGTATATTTTTCCTCATTTGTACCTCTGAGGGAAAAGCGTAGCGCCAAGGCACCGCGCTTTTCGCTGAACTGGTTTTTCCTATGTAAGCCACAAACACCAAAAATTCAAAATTTTACAAAATTTCTTCAAAATTGGCCCAAAATTGTCCCATGAACCTAGGATTCGATGTTTAAATCAATGAGGGAGGCCTCAGCCAACAAATCAATTTTTTCCTTCTCCTTTTGCCTCATTAGGGTTTGCTTCAATTTCTTCTTTAATTGCTTGATTCTTATTTGGGAAATCGTATTCCTTATGTAGTAGTGCATGGCCATGTGCCTCTACATCTTGTTGTTCCTCTTAGCCCTCTTAAGAAGCTTCTCCAAGTGGAAATTGACCTTATCAAGCCAAAACTCCTTATGCTGATCAATTTCTGTTGCAATTAGGTCATCAATGTCTTCTTGACCTAATGGTGGAGATGGTTCTCTTTCCTGCTCGAGTGCCCTCTTGATTCTTGGTCTCCTTGATTTAACCTGCTCTTCTAGATCCTCTAACTTATCAATATCAACAATTTCCTTACCTTTGGCATCATCCTTCTCCAAATTTGATTTTGGATTGCGAAGAAAAAGTTGCTTAACTTGGAGATGTTTGTTTTCTTGCTGAAGGAATTTGATCATGAAGTCTACCTTGGAAAACTTGTCCTTTAGCTCTCTAATTTTAGCCTCTTTCTCCCATATGATCTGCTCAGATATTTTTACCTCCTCATGTACTTCTATATCTACCATATGAGTATCAAATTGTACCTGTGCTTCTTCATGTAATGGTGCCTCATGTGTTGGTGTATCTTCAACTGTTGTAGTAGTTTGAGCCCTTTCCATGCTAGCAGGAGAAAACATCGGCCTCTTACTTCTAGTGTAGGTCTTTGTCACATCAGCCTTAGGTGTCCTTGTGATAGGTTTTCTTGTGGAAGCCACCTCTTGCTGTCTTGGTGAAGTCAATGGTGTTGAGTGACTGCTTGACTGAGTTGGAGTAGGCAAGAGTGAAGTTGAATACATGAAACCATCCAAGACAAGTTTACATGTGCAAGTTGATGAGAAACAAGGACCTTCAACAAGCCATGATGGAAAAAGATAACATGTTATCTTCGCCTTTGTTATGTACCTTCTCTGCCATTTTGACAATTCTTTTGTAAATTAATGAGGTAATTTGAGAGCCTTTACACTGGTGAAATGCATCAATGGTCTCACACGATATTGATATAACCTAGTGAACCTACCCTCACATGTGAAATATTTCATTATCATTTTCATGAGACGGGCATACTTGTCCAACAAATTTCTGAATGGAAAAATATGTTTTGGAGCAGCTTTATATGGAGGTTTCAAAAACATTTTGTAGTTTTCAATGTCAAGGTATCTTTTCTTGAACCATAGTTCACCATTGTTTGGAATCCCTGTAGCTATGGAAATACCCTCTGCTGAAAGAGTGAACACAATCCCTGCAATGGTCACCTTAACTCTCCTTAGACCAGTGGAAAAAGTTCTTGTAAGCTTTTCATTGAAACTGAGTTCTTCAACCCTTTGGAAAAACGCAAGGCAACATGCATCTTGGAAAGATTTCTTAAGAAATGGTGTAGTCATGAAAACTTGTGCTGTAGTGGGCTCATACCTACTTATTTGACCTCCCTTATGTCTCCTCTGCTCTATAGTCTATGAATCCTAGTATACCCTAGCTCACTAGGAGGGTAAATTAGGGTTTTGTCTAGGGAGAAACCGGGGATTTTGAGAATTTTTAGAAATTGAGAGGAATGAATGGTGTTATCACTATAAAAAGTTTTTCCAAACTTGGATAGTTTATATTTGTTCCTAATTCATGGTCTTAGAATAGGGGTCAAATCATTTTTATGTTTTAAGAGTCTAAATCATAAGGTTAGAGTCTTATCTCCATCATCAAATAAGGTCCAACAATCTTGTTTCACACTTTAAAAGTCCCATGTCATATTTCGGAAATCATCTGTCTAGTCACTTTGAAAAAAAATTTGAATAAGCCATAAACCACGTTTTCGTAGCACAGACAGTGTTAAAAACTGCTTTTGCGCTACGAAAACGTTGGTCATTTCGTAGTGCAAAACCCTGAAAATACATTGCACGTGGTACGAAATCTGGGATTCGTAACCAATCCCGTCCAACTGTCAAATCCATCAAATTCCGTTAAATTTTCATGAGTAGGTGTCAGTCCACGAATCCTTTATCCCACATGCAACCATTCACAACCATCATGAGATTCGTTAGGGGTCATTTATCATCCGTCATTTTAAAATTTGAAATGGGATGGTTGTCCTTGGTTATATTCTCTCATGCAAAAACATTTGATGCATGTCTTTATTCGAATAACAAGCTCATGGTAAGCATAAGCCAAAGTTTTTGAACCAGTTATCAAGCGAGGCTGAACCATTAATCAAGCGAGCTATTTTCTTACAGGTTTTCTGAAGCTACAGGGATTCCAAGTGAAAGATGACAGAGGAAAAAAGAAACCACAAATCATACCATTCTTTGAGAACAGAACCCGAAGGTATAGAAGCTCTCGCTAAGGATAAATCAATTGAAGAAGCTTTCAAGAAAGTAGGATGCTGGAGATTCTGCGAAAAGCTTCAGGGAGGTCATAATCAAGTCGCGAAGGAATTTGTTATCAATTTCACAGGTTCAAATACAAAATTTGGATATTTAAACTTACCCATTTCTCCTGAAGTTGTTTCTTTAGTGACAAAGATTCCAAGAGGGGAAGAAAGGCGGTTCAAGAATTTCAGGTTTGAAATGGAACCTTGTAAAATATTTTTGAAGCCAGAGTTTGTGGATATAGATTTAACCAAAGCAGTGCCAAGGGGTTATGTCAAAGATACATATGCTAACCTGCTCTCCAATATTCAAATGTACTTCACTTGCGAAGGAAGATACCATAAGGTGTATTCTTACCACTTCAAACTCTTATTGCATTTCACTGGAATAATTTCTCTGGATTTACCTTTCTTTCTATTTCGGATTTTGGCCAAGATGGAAGATAAGGTGCAGATGAAAACTCAGGCATGTGAAACTTCATTATTTCATCATGGTCTTGTCAAATTAACAGTTTTTCATGAGCTTCAGAGGGTGAATAGAGAATGGTCAAGGTTTTTTTTTCTATGTGGATTTGGGGTGGAAACATATGGAACAGGTGTTAGCCCTAGGGCAAAATAAAAATCACCATCTAAAATCACTGACCCTACAGAAACAAGATCGAAGAGGTTTGTAGGGTTAAAGCCTAGAAAACAAGTGAAAGGGCTAGAGATTAAAACACCAGTAATTGTTCAAGAAACCCCTCAATCTGCACAAAAGAAGGCAACCAAAGGTAAGAAAGCAGTGTAGGAACAGTCAACCAGCAAATCAGCTCATAAAAGGTTGACTGGAAGACAAGTAGCAAGGGAAAAAGGAAAAACACTGGTTTCAGAAGAAGATCCAGGTTTAAATGGTAGCTTGAATGATATTTTACAAGCTATTGATATTGAGGAATCTCCTATAGTGCAGGCAGATTTTATAATTTTGGATGAAGGGAAATCTAAAAAGATCAAATCCTCCAAGAAACTAGATTGGATGTGGAATTAGAAAAAGCTGTAGAAATTTCAAAAGATTATGAGGAACCCATGGACCTTTCATCGCCTATGCTTGAGGATGACAGAAACAGATTTTTCCATACACAAAGAGAAAAGAGCACTTATGAAGGAATGAAAGAAAAACTAAGACTAGATAATCTTCAAATTTCTAGGCTTGAGAAGAAAGTAAGAGAACATGTGGTGGAGAATATAAATTTTGACAGAATTAAAGCTCTGTGGGAACTTGAAATAATTTCAAATCCTGAAAAAATCAGCAGTGAAGCTCAGTTTTTCACCTGGACCCTGCCTGCAATCAAAGAGGCCAGGTTTGTGAGAAGGGTAAATGTGAATTTAAGAGCTACTAATAGGAGGTTAAAGAGGCACATTGAGGATCTTTAAATACAATTCGCAAACTCTGACGAAAGTCAACTACAGCAGAATGTAAGACAGTAAGTCACAAATCCCTGATCCAATTTTGTTTTGGAAAGGTCATCACTTTTGGAAACCATGGAAAAGTTGACATATAGTGTTTTCAAAGTCCATTAGCATCAAAGTCCTCATTAAAGACTGTAGATATTCTCAAGGTTTAAATATGATGAAGAAACTATGTAAATATGGAGACACACAGCAGTTTCGTAGCGCACTGCGAAACTGCTATAGGTGACATACACAGCAATTTCGTAGCGCGCTAGGAAACTGATGAGGGTGTAGTTTTAAACATTTTGATAAGGTTCCAAGAGGTAAACACTAGGTTTTTGAAATTTTGATGCTGTCAGAAGATGGAAATCAGTCACCAATGAAGTTTCAGGTATTAAAACAAAGGAAATTTGATGTTAAGAGATGTGTTACAAATGCATAATTACTGCGCTACGAAAACAGTTGATATTTTCGTAGCACAGACAGATCAGATCTCTGCACACTCTTTCATGGACTCAATCTTGCGCAGGTGGATGGACATGGTTATGTGAAAGTGAAAACACATTTCATTTGTCTTAAAAGGTTCATTTTTGTCAGCCAAAGATTCAAGGAGCATAAATGAGGGTTAAAGCTATATTGCAGGAAACATGTTCCTACTTTTCAGGACAGATAAGGGATAAGTTAACAGATTGTAACAGCAAGATTATAGACATCATCAAGGTCGAAGATTAGAAGGATGCAGCTGTCAAACATAATATTTAATTTCTAGATAAGGTTGTTTTAGTCATAAGAAGAAGTTTTACTCCTAATTTCATTAGGACTCTATAACAGACAGTTAACTGTCACATGTAATTAATAGGCAGTTTTAGAGTAAATAGGTGTCAATATAAGATAGAATTCGAATTTCTTTGAAGATGGATCATAGAATCCAATGTTGTAATGACTCTATAAGAGAGATGAGGTCGAATTCCTCAAGGTTGGAAATTTTCATGAACAAGCAGACTATGTTTTTGTAAAAAACTGTGTGTTTTTATCATAATACAGATGTTGGCTCACTACTCAGGATTCAGAAAGGGTTTTTAATGTGTTATCTTCTTTTGGTTTTCTGTATCTATCTTTTTGCAGTGGTATAAACATATGTGACTTAAAAATCATTGGAAAATTCTCTAACTTCCTGCATATGTTTGTAAACTGTGTTTTGTTCACTCTGTTTTTGTTTCATTAATACACCTAAAAACTCTGAAATGCCCTGACTTCCATGATGAGCTGATGTTGATGTTTTGTGGGAAAATACCTAGACTCCATGGCCCAATAGATGTTTTTTTATCATTATTTCAACCAGTCATACACTTTTACACTATTTATTCCTAGAGTTAGTCATCTAATCCTTAATTCAAAATCTTAAACCTAGTGAGAGAGCCCTCTCAGGTTGAGGAGGCTAAGCCTAAACTAAAAGTCTGGTTTGAAATAGTTACACTGAGGTAGCCTGACCAGCAGCCTATCAGGTCCTATTTTGGTGATAACAAATTGGTTCTAGTGAGTCTAAATTCTTAGGAAAATTTAGAGAGGTAGGGATAGATGTTATGGGGTAGGAGGAAGTGAAATTTTAGGAAATGAATGAGGGAAAAGGGTACAAAAGGGAAAAACACAGCGCTAGCCTAGGAAAGTGGTAGTGTAGGCTAGGGTTTGAAGGAAACTGATGAAATCGAGGGATAGGGGTAAGGGAAAATTTTTAGGAAGTTACATGAAAGGTAGGGGAAGGTAAGTGAGCTTAAATGTGAGGGTTCTCAGCAAATTGATCAAATAGAATATGAAACCAAGAAAATGTAGCAAAACCCTAGGAGAGGGAATCTAAGCTTTCCAAGCATGCAATGAAGTCAAAAGAGGTAGATGAGGGACCCACTTACTTGTACTAATGTGTTGGAACCTGGAGGCCCTAAAAGCGGAGACTAGGATTAGACTTAGATATGCGTAACACCCTCTAGGATACAATAAGCCTAAAGGACTGAGGGGAAATCAACACCCTAGGCATGGGACATCCATTTGTACGGGGAAGGTACGTCGCCGCCTAAAACTCTAGGTTTCCAAATCTAGTAACACCCCTACAATTCTTAACCATAGCATAGTTTCACCCTTTCCGAATGACCGTTTCGAATGATCATTTAAAATGATGCTGGGAATGATTACCGTGTTCAAATAACAGTTACGTTCATAATGTTTCCACACTGCATATGCACATGCACCTGTCTATTCCCATATGCATCCGTATTGGGTAGTCGCACTTATAGAAGGATGGAAACCAAAAGTAGGGCAGAAGAGCTAGCCAAGCCAGGTCGATGTTGCCCACAGTTGGCTGCTCGTGCACTCACGAGCGATACACCAAAAAAAATCTAGTGCTATCATACTATATATATTGATCCCTTTTGCTCTTTATTTCATAATTGACCTATACCCTACTTGGATGGATGGATGGGGTCCAAGTGTGTCCCATGATATGCATGTATAAAAAGGCAAAACGTTCCAGAATTAAGCACCAAGGATGATTAGATTAGAAAGTGGGAAGATAAGATATCTGAAAAGAAGAAATCCTTATCAGAGATTCCACTGGTTGTGCGCAAAGATCTAATCACTAAAGTTTTCATGAAACCGCTGAAAATGAGAAATTTTCCTTCCTGCGAAAAAGTGCAACACTGTGAGTGAAAAGCGCAACGCAACATTGGAATCCTCTTTTCCAAGGAAAGAAATTGATCTCCAAGAGGTGTAAATATCCTATGGATGGAATGATGTCTTGTGAGAAAGAAAATGAGGAAAAATGATCTTTTTTTTCTTCTTATAGGCTATAATTCGATTTTCTTTCTTGGTGGTGATGTAGCCACACCATGTCTTTTCACAATTTGATTAGATAACTTGTGTACTGTAGCTTAGAATTTTTTTTACATATATTTACATTTTAATAGAGATCTAAATGAAATTTAGAAATCATTATTGATCACTTTTCCCTATCACTACTCCTTTTAACACTGAATTTGATGATGACATCACCTATTTTCATGATTTTTACAATCCGTCCTAATGATGACATTACATGGCAAGATAAGCTAAATAATGACCAAGATGACCAAGACACTCTTCCAAAGAATAATGACCTGACCATGATAAGATTTATTGACCATGAGAATGGAGGGAGTAATAATGACCTAGACACACCAACCAATGATCAAATTTTTATTTGAAAACCTTTTGAAACTATAAAAATTTAATCTTGGACCCTATCAACCATATGAAAGAGCATAATTTGATCACTGGTGACTGACAGGAATGACATACACTAACAAGTGGAAATAAACCACACACCAAGCCATGTAACAAGCTAATATTAAATATAAAATTAAAACAAAACCCTGAATTAGCCAAGGAGGTTATTAATGTGGATGAGACTCATCAAAGGGACCTGATCATAAACAAGGAGAATGCTACCAGTTCAAAAATACCAAAGAAAAACAAAGGATCAAAGAAAGAGTTTTTTGTTGAGGTTCAAAAGAGGAAGAGACAAAGGAGGACCAATATATATTTAGCTAGCTGGGTTTAACCACACAGTTTTTTTGGATCAATTTTGATCTTCAAACCGATAGCGTGCCTATCGACATTTTTACACAGGAAAAGGTGGATATGCGCAGACAGTTTCATTGTCAATGCATTTTTTTTGGAAAAAGGTTTAGAGAAAAGCACTGACAGTCAGCCCATCATCAAAATTGTCATGTTCTGGCTACAAAAGGATGACATTGGTATTGTCAGTTATTTCAGGAAAGGAAGCATGAAAGTTTAACATGTTCAGCAAAAGGCCATTTTGAAGGGGTGACAGAGCACAATTTTCTAGTGAAGGAGGCAGAAGATCGGTCAACATATTGGTCCCTGTTTTTAGCCAAATTTATAGCAAGCTGTTATGATGTAGATACAGATAGGATTAGAAATTTTTATATGCATGTATTTGAGATATATGATGTTATTTTTAGACTTTTTGATTAAATTTTTTCTATAAAAATGTTGTATTTTGTGATTTGTTCTATAAAGACAGCTTCTGAAGAATGAGAAAGGGTTGGAATTTTTGGCATAACTTTTGGTAAAACGTATGGATTTGGATATCAATACAAATTACTGTGTTCAATGTTATTTTCTCAGATTTATAGAGATTCTTGGGTGATGGGTTTCATGTATGTCTTATAGCGGTTTTCATATCTTATGTTTAGTCACCTTATCCATATGTCTTCTACATTTTCGAAATCAAGTTATTAAAATTGAACTTTGTTTTTCAACTCAGATTTACCATTTCCAAAGTGTTATATGTTTTCAGCTTAAATATCTTTAACAAAATTCACTAGTTGCTCTATTTTTGTTGTTTATCTCTATCTACTTCTATCATAGTTAAATGAGAAATTGTCTAAGAAATTTGTTGTTGCTTTGCCTTTTTATTTTGTTCATATAGTCTGTAAGCAGTAATTTGTTGTCAAGCGGACTCCATACCCAATGGTTTTTCCTGTCTTTTCTATACAAATGTTGTTTAAAACCAATAAGATCTAGTCGAATGTGCTAAGTACATAACCAGTCATATTTGACTGAGTTATAGAAGGGATCCCCCTTTGAATCAAAAGGGCTAGCTTTCGATTCAAAAGATTGGTCAGAGGTTACCTTAGAGTTTTTATCGCATCCAGAGTTTTCTCTAAGCGGTAACATTTTGGCATCGTTTTCAAGGAACGAAATATATATTATGCTCGAATGACTTGATTTCTTAAAATCAAATCTCTGATAACAAACAGGGATTTGATTATCAATGTTGGCTGCAAGTTTTTTTCTCTAGCGACTCCACTTTAAAAATTAGGTTGATCCTATAGGTGAAATTTTGGCTCATAAGGGGGTTTACAATCAGAGGAACCCTGATCTGAATCTACCACAAGTTTTTTCAAGTCCAGAAAGACTCTTCAGAAGAAAAGCTCCAGAAAAACCAAGTACGATCCATTTAGAAAGTTCTTATTCATTACCCAAAAAGTTTGAATCTATTGATGGTTTATAGTTTGATATAAAATTTGAAAAAACTTTACTTATATGTAAATCTGAAAGAAATATTTCAGGCATTGTTCTTGATCAAACCAGATTTAAAACCTTTATTTCTAGCTCTAACAGTCAAGAATTAGACCTACTACTGCAAGATCAAAAAATATGGTCTCAATTTTAAAAATTGGAGCAGATAGTTCATGAACTTCCGGTAGTTGCATCCAAGTCCCCAAATTTACCATTTCTCATTCCATCATTTTCTTCCTCAACTAGTCATTTTTTTTATGTGGGTATTCCTACTATTATTTCATCAATTGTCACAACAACAATCTCATTACCCTTGGCATATTATTTTCAAGTATATCTTGTCATTTCAACCTCATCTCATATAAGTATGGGTACTAGATATTCCCTTCTTAATATCCAGGGCTCATTACATGACCTTATTTTGAACTACAGACAATGCTTACTTCAAATTGATGGTACGAGACACTTCACATCTCAAAAACACATAGATAAGTTGAATGATTTCATTTATCTAGAAGAGGTAGATCATGAATATGTAAAGCTTAGGATTTTTGCACAAAGTATACCAGGGGATGTGAAGAGATGGTTTAGATCTTTACAAGTTGCAAGCATTGATAATTTTCAATATCTTGAACAACTCTTCCTCACCAGATGGGAACTATAGAAAAATACACTGCAGATATTAGTTGAATGCGAAAATCTAAAAAGGAACCCAGGGGAGTCAGTTCAAGAATTTACAGCAAGATTTAATAGAGTTTACAATTCAATCTCAGCTGAGATAAAACCCCCCTGGATTATCCCTGATGCACTATCCTGGTGGTTTTGATGTTGAATTATTCTATCAGCTCATAGAGAGGAATCCTTCCACCTTAGAGGCGATGTAGAGCAATGCTACTGGAGTATAAGAAAATTGTTTGGCTAATAAATCAATGATGAAGGTTGAGAGAAGAGTGGTATTCAAAGAAGAATCATCTTCATTACCGGATGTGAAATTTGATATTTGGTGTTGCATTTTAAGACAATGGAGAAGTTGGTTGACAAGCTAACACCCAAGAGTGAAACTCAACCTCAAGTCTGGAACCCAAATTTCAGGAGACCTCGAGGTTCTCAAAACCATAAAAGAGAACAAAAAGGTCTTGAAGATCAACAGGTTGTTAAACCTCCTTTTCTGGAAAGCTTTGTGGATGAAGATTTCACTGAATAAACATATCATCAGATTAGTTGTTTTGATGACAATTAAACACAAGTGTTTTCTACCAAGGAGGAACATGATGTTTTTGTTGGATCCTTAGGAGAAAAATATAGCATTCATATGTGTGATTCAGTAATTTACATGCATGGTTATAATAATGAAGTCATTTATTTTCATAAGCAGTACAACCTCATAGGCGGTATTATCCCTATTATGACTCCACCACAAAAAACAACAGCAGAGCAATAATTTGAACCAAGGAAGGAGATACTAAAAAGACCAGAGGAGCCTAGAAAGTATATTCCAAAAAGAGCAGAAGAAGATAAGAAGGAAGTGAAGGAATTGGAGAAAGCGTAGTCATAATTCAATCTGGAGAGTGAAATTAGTAAAATAAAAATTCCTATTCCTTTTGCTGAACTTTTAAGAAATGAGATGTATAGGAAAAGAGCTTTTTCAATGGTTAAAAATTTAAAAAATGATCACGTGAATATCAATTCATGGGATTATTTTAATCTAGATGACGATTCTCTTGAGTTTGTGTTGTGTATGCATGTAACTACTATAAATGATGATGTCCATCCATTTTATATGAGCTTGAATATTCAAGATATGATCCTTCATAATTCTATGTTGGATTTTGGTGCTTCACACAATTTGATGCCTAAGTCGGTCATGGACTACTCGAGACATCAAATTATTAGGCCCTATAAAGACTTATTCTTGTTTTATTTGTGGAAGGTTAATTGTTTAGGGCTAATAAAAGATATAGTTGTAACCTTGGCACAAATACCTGCAAAAAGTGTGATGATGGACATAGTGGTAGCATATATTCCAGTGAGATTCGATATGTTATTGTCTCGGTCTCGGGAAACAAGGCTAGGAGGAAAATTGCAAATAGATATGTCTTACACATCAATTCCACAGTTTGGTGAGTTAAAAATTTTATATAGAGAAGTCTATATGGCCTATATTATAAGCAGTAGAAATCATTCGGATAACCATCCCATTTATGCAATAGATACAGAGGTCAGATCTTGAATTTTCTTTAATGATTTTTATGTTGATGAAGAACTTTCATAATAGATTGAATGCAGTGTTCAACAAGAATAGGTTCAAACATTTTCAGATGAGGCCATATGGAATTTATATTTTGATGGTTCTACTTGTGAGAAGGGTTCCAGGGTAGGAATTTTGATTGTTCCACCAGACTGCATTAGTCAGCTATATCCATACAAATTGTATTTTTATTGCACAAATAATGTTGTTGAATACGAAGCTCTGATTATTAGGTTGAATCTGTTAAGAGACTGGAAAGTGAAAAAAGTATGTATTTTTGGAGATTCAAAGTTTATTTTGAATCAGGCCAAAGGCATATATCATACTAGGCACCCAAGGATGAGGGCTTACCAAAATGAGGTATGGAATATGTTTTCTAATTTCTTTTCAGAACATGAAATTTCTCTTGTTCCTAGGGAACTGCTTCCAGTGCATTTATAATTCCAATATACCAAAACAAAAAATATGAAAATCAATGTGAGACATAGACCTCACATCCCGTAAAATGCTAGACATTGGAAGGTATTTGAAGACGATCATAAAATCAGAATATTTCTAGAGAGGACTCGTGAGTTTCTTAACACTCCAATTGATAAATATGAGGATGAAACCATGGAGGAAAATCCTAAGTCTTCAGCCTTTTTAAATGTTATTGCTAGACATGATATCATTCAACTCGACAATAACATAATACCTAGAGGTTTAGCCCCTTTACTAAATTTGTTTGACTCAAATGATGTGGCTATCAAACCCAAAAAATTTCCAAGTAAGGGAGGAATCGAAGATTATAATATAGGGATAGAAGACCATCCAAAGGTGGTCAAAGTTTATAATACCTTGAAAACATAACAAAAATAGTAGTCTTTAGATTGGTTGAAGGAATTTTCAGATGTATTTTCCTAGAGGTATGAGGATCTAAATTATGATAAAATTACCATCCCGCACACTATTCCACTCAAAGAAAATGAAAATCCCTTCAAATAAAAATTAAGAAGAATCAATCCTAAGCTACTATCGTTAATTAAAGAAGAGGTTAAAAGGCCATTAGCTGCAAAAATCATTATCCCTTTACGATTTTCAAATTGGATAGCTAATTTTGACCCAGTGAGAAAAAAGAGTGGGGAAATCGAGCTTTACGTTGATTTCATAAATCTAAACAAGGGTTATTTGAAGGATAATTATCCTTTGCCCAATATGGACCACATTTTGCAGAAATTATTTGGGTCTGTAAGTATTTCTATGCTCGATGGGTTCCCTGGATACAATCAGACACTAGTTAATCCAAAAGACCTAGATAAGATGCCTTCACCACACCGTGGGGTACATTTATGTACTAAATGATGCCTTTTGGGCTCATGAATGTCGGGGCCACCTTCTAGAGAGCGATGGATATAACATTTGATGATGAAAGAGATAAGTTTGTTGTAATATATTTAGATGATATTACTATTTTTTCAAAGTCTAATTCTACTCGTTTAAAACATTTGAGGACAATTTTCACTAACTGCAGAAAATTTGGAGTTTCATTAAATCCGAAGAAGTCTCATTTTTCCACGAAGGAAGGGAATTTATTGGGCCATGCAGTCTCAAAATAATCCATTCATATTGATCCTAGCATAGTTACATCTATACAAAAAATTGAGCAGCCGAGAAACAAGAAAGAAGTTCAATCATTCCTGGGTAAGGTAAAAAATTTACGCAGATTTATTCCTAATTTTGTCGAGATTCTTAAGGCTATAAAAAATATGCTGAAGAAAGGAAATGAGATTAAATGGACTAATCAAGCTAAGTATCTTTTAATGATATTCAAAAATCCCTAGGTCGCGCTCCTTTACTCACTAGTCCTGATTTTTCTAAAGAATTGTAATATTTTCCTTTGCCTCTGAACACCATCTCTGGTGTCTTGCTTCAAAAAAATGCGGAGGGCCATGAACAACCCATTTATTTTTTTAGGAGAGCATTGAGAGATCTTGAACTGAAACATGACATAATGGATAAACATGCATGTGAATTTATTAAATCACTCAAATATTTCAGATTTTTCATACTTCATTCTCATACAATTGCCTATGTACCAGATGTTGTAGTGAAAATTATTTTAATTCAGTCTAACAGTAATTGTAGGAGGGGAAAATGGATTTCCAAGATTTTGTAATTCGATATAGAAATAAAACCTTCCAAACTAATAAAAGGACAAGGTTTAGCCAGATTCATGACCGAAACGAATGTTGAAACTTTTGGGATCAATTTGATTATGGAGTTATCAGGGAAAATAGAGGATGAATTAGTTGTTGCAATGGATGGTCATTTTAAATATTATTCATGGTATCATTATATTGTTTATATAATGCAAAATATGCAAGCTCCATCAAGAACAAATAAAACTCGAGTTAGATTTATAAAACTTATTTTTTATAAATATTATATCTTAGATGGTTATTTTCTTTGTAAATATACACAAGGTATTTTGTTGAATTGTTTACTTTCCAAACGAAGCCAAGCAAATGACGAAATAATTCCATGAGGGTGTATGCGGCAGTCACCATTATTGGAAACCTATTGCTGACAAAATGTTAAGATCGGGGTTTTATTGGCCTATAGTTCTTTCTGGTGTCCGTAAGGAAGATGCAACATGTCATAAATGTCAATTGTTTGAGGGAAAACCTAAGTTGATGTCTCTACCTTTAAATCCTTTTTTTGTGGAAGCACCATTTCAGCAATGGGGCCTTGATTTTATAAGAGAAATTCATCCAACATCTTCAGAAAAACATAAATGGATTTTGATCGGGACGAAATATTTTACCAAATGGATAGAGGCTCTCCCAAGTAGGAAAGCTACTGATCTCGTTGTCATACAGTTTTTAGAAAATATTTTTTCTAGATTTGGTAGTCCAAAAATAATAATAACTGATAATTCTCAATGTTTTAAATCTAAAAGACTCATAAAATTATGTGAATAATATCATATAAATCTTAGCCACTTTACAACATATTACCCTCAGGGAAATGGGTTTGTCGAGTCATCAAACAAAATCCTCATAATAATCATCAATAAATTATTATATGATAATAAGAAAGTATGGCATACAAAGCTCAAATTTTCCTTGTGGGCAGATAGGATCAGTACAAAGAGGTCAATTGGTACCACTCCTTTTCAGTTAGTATATGGTGTTGATGTAACTTTCCCAGTTTCAATTGAGATACCAATTACAAGAGCTAGGATAGGGGCCAAATTATCTTCAAAGAAGAACAAATCAGCTTATAGAGGTGCAGGAAAGTAGAGAAAGGGTATATGAACAGTCTCAAAGTTCCCAAGATCAAATGAAGAAATTATTTAACAAAAAGAAAAAGGAAGATGACGTAAAAAACCTAGACTTATTTTTGAAATGGGATAATCATACTGAAGATAAATACAAGCAAAGGAAGTTCGAAAATATTTGGAAAGTTCCATATAAAATTGCAGCTTTTTGTGGCAAGAATAGCTTTATTCTGGAACATTTGAAAGGAGAGTTACTGCCTAGAGGTCCAGTGAATGAGAATTTTCTGAAGCATTATGTCTCTTAAGGAATGACATTTCACTTTTTAATTGTATATATCCATTTTATTTGAAGTACTTGCACGTATGGATAAGCATTTTGAAGAACTTGAAGCACAAGGAGAAGGCCTTCTGATAAGTATTTATCGGAGAATAAAGTTGTTTTACCTCAGTTATGTTACTTTTCACCTCCAACAAAATTTGTAAAGAGTAGTTTTGAGAAATGATTTTCTTATTCAAAATCAGTCAAATTGTTGCTTTAAGGAAACTTATTGTAACAAATAGGCCTTTGGTCTATGGGGTTCTTGCTGCCATCCATGATCAATAGCATACCCATGGAGCCATTTGTTATTACATTTTTTAAGTTTGAAATTTAAAAAAAATGCTAACAATAACAGTGTCAGGGAAAATTTTGTAATAAATAGGTAAAAGCATTGATGATGGGAGTATCAACGTTATTGTAGTTTTGAAAGTTTAAAAATGCATTGACAATGAGAGTGTCAGCGTTATCGTGTGTTTGAAAATTAAAAAGGGAAATTGCGTTGACAACTAGGCTATCATTGCCAAAAGAAAGGAATTCAAATTTTGGTCTTATATTGCGTTGACATAATCCACGTCAGCGAAGGAGAAATCATTATTCAAACACGCCCTTATGATTTCGATGGAGAGATGACATGATGAATGCATCGTTTCCATTGTCAAGAGGTATGTGGGTTAGAAAATCTCATGATCGCATGATCAAATATTTTATAATCCGTTGTCAGTTTGTTATCATAATGCATGACTTGAAATGTTTTCAAATGATTTACCTCATATAGAAATTTACCCATATCACTTATGATTGAATGTTTGTTATCATATGCTAAATTCAGATGATTTTTTGAGTGCTCACCGGAGATCAAGGATCGAATATCGATATTTTTCTATGTGTCCTTTTGGTTGTGAAGGAAAATAGGAAAAAACAGAAAGATGAATAGGAATGAACCTAAGGTGCCTTATCTTCTTGAAATCTACCCTAAAATCCAGTAATGGTTTTGGGAAGCAGGATGGGATAAATTTTTCCAGCGGTGTATAGCTTTTCATGACAAAGTGACCAGAGCATTTGCTCAAGGTTTAAATGGCTAGCAAGTGGTTGTTGGGGGAATTTCCTTTCAAGTGAGAAAGGAATTGATTGTTGAGGTTATAGGTCTGTCCATAGATGGAGAAAAATCCTTCAAAAGGCATATATTAGCTGGTGTTGATGTAACTTTCTTCTTGAAGGATGAATTTAAGGAAGTGAATTGGAGATCAGGGGTGTAGAGGTCATGGTTAAAATATGAATTACATTGTTTGTTGCAGATCACCAAGTCCTATTTTACCTATGAAAGACTCTACAATTGTTTCAACCTGTATCATTTCCCAGTTTTTGCTCATTTGGAAAGTCAGTTGTTAATCAACGCTTTTTAAAAGCTTAAAGAACATGGATGCTAGAGTCCGAACAAGAACAAATGCATCCTCTCATTTTATCTACCACAAGGGAGTAATAAAATTAACAATTGAGATTCAATTAAGGAAATTCGAGAGAACTTGGGAGATTTTTTTTGTTTTGGGGAGGGTTTCAACCTCATCCTGCAAAACCAAAGAAAGGTAGGAAAAATGGAAGTAAGAATAAATATAGTCAAACACAAAACCCTGAAGTAGAGACTTCATCTCATAGGACCTCCTCTGTATAGACAAGGAGTTAAAAAAATATATAAGTAGTTCCCCTATAGTTCCTTAGTTACCTAGGGTTTATAGCAGAAAAGGTGATAGATTAAAAAAAATGAAGGAAACCCCTCCTCCTATTGAAACCCTGCCTACAGACAGCCAACTGATATAGAAATATAAGGGAAAAATAATTGAGCCTGAAGCTGGATATACCTCATTTGAGAAGGAAACCACCTTGGCTGAAATGTTTAAAGGTGGAAAGAAACCTCACACCGGGACATGGAACAAGCTAAGATTAAATATAAAATTAAAACAGAACCCTGAACTATCCAAGGAGGTTATAGTTGTGGATGAGACTCCTCATAGCGGCCTGATCAGAAACAAGGAGAAGGCTACTAGTTCAAAATTACCAAAGAAAAACAAAGGATCAAAGAAAGAGGTTTGTGTTGAGCATCAAAAGAGGAAGACACAAAGGAGGATGAATGTAGATATCCTTATAGAAGCATCTAGAACCCTTATCTAGTTGGTTTTACTCACACAGTTTTTATCTTCAAACCGACAACATGCCTATCAGCATTTTTTTCACAGGAAAAGGTGGATATGAGTTGACAGTTTCATTGTCAGTGCATTTTTTTTTGGACGGTTTAGAGAAAAGCACTGATAGTTGGCTCTTCATCAAAACTGTCATGTTCTCTCTACAAAAGGATGACAACATGATTGTCAGTGATTTAAGGAAAGGAAGCACAAAAGAAGAAACTATTCAACAAAAGGCCATTTTTGAAGGGGTGACAGAGCACAATTTTCCAGCAAAGGAGGCAGAATAACATTCAACATTTTTCTCCATGTTTTTAACTAGATTTATAGCATGTTGTTATGATGTATATACCGATAGGATTAGAAAGTTTTATATGCATGTATTTGAGATATACGTTGTTATTTTTAGACTTTGTGATTAAATTTTTGCTAGAAAAATGTTGTAAGTTATGATTTTTTCTATAAAGACAGTTTCTGAAGAATGAGAAAGGCTTGGAATTCTTCGCAAAACATTTGGTATAGCATATACATTTTTATATCAATATAAATTACTGTGTTTAGCATTATTTTCTCAGATTCACAGAGATTCTTGTGTGATGTGTTTCTTTTCTGTCTTCTAGTGTTTGTCATCTCTAATGTTTCGTAATCTTATCCGTATGTCTTCTACATTTTGGAAATCAATTTATTAAAACTAAACTCTTATTTTCGGCTCATATTTATGATTTCCAAAGTTTTATATGTTTTTGTCTTAAATATATTTGACAAAATTCATTAGTTGCTTTTTTTTTGGTGTTTACTCTATCTGATTCTATCACAGCTAAATGAGAAACTGTCTAAGAAAGTTGTTGCTACCTCATCTGTGTATTTTGTTCATATAGTATGTAAGCATTAATTTTTTGTCAATCGGACTCCATGCCCAATGGTTTTTCCTATATTTTCCATACCAATGTTGTTTAAAACCAATCAGATCTGGTTCAATGTGCTAAGTACATAACCCGTCAAATTTGACGGAGTTATAGAAGGGATCCCCCTTCGAATCAAAAGGGCTATATTTTGATTCAAAAGATTGGTTAGAGGTTACCTTAGAGTTTTTCCCGCAACCAAGGTTTTCTCTAAGTGATAATAGATAGTATAGGGTATCCAATATAAGATTATTCGAAGGGGACCGATGTTCTTTTAGGATTGAGAATCCAAGATAAGAATAGTCTTATAAGGACATACCTGGTGAACATCATGATGGAGTATGTTCCTTGAGAGGCGATGTGGGTGGTGTCCAAATGTATGCCTCCCACCATTGTATTATAATCGAGTGGAGACTTAGAGCTTGTTATTCAAGACCTTGCTATATTGTAGATTGACAATGTTGGTTATGATGTTGATGCTTGAAAATGCTTATCAATTTGAACTCCTCTTATGAGAATATTTCAATTTGAGAATATCCTTGTATTAGATTGTGTAATTATCAATACCTACCTAGTTAAGAGGGAGTCACTTGGAAAATGTAGCTAGGTTCGGTCTTCATAATTATCAATGTACTTGTATTATTCTAAATATCATGAAAAAGAAAAAGAAGAAAAATAATTTATTATTATTATTATTTCATTAGCCAATAATGTTCTTCATTCTTCTAGGTTTTATTGAGTTAAAATCATATTTTTCATGAGTCAATCTATTGTACTTGATTCAAGTTCCATTTGTACTTTTGAAAAAAAAAAAAAAATTATTTGGATCAAAATAGTCATTTTGGTCCCGATAAGACCAAGTCGATTTTTCCTGGACAAGTCGACCCTGGAAGGGACCTATTCGACCTCCTGGATGTGTATAAATATAGTGCAACTTGACCTCATTTAGATCATCGTCAACTTCGATTTATGTTCCAAGAAGAGAGAAATCAGCAAGAAACTCAACCAAGAAGAGCGAAAGTCAAGGGCGAGAGAGTGAAGGTCAAAGGAGAGAGAATTATACCACATGTGTGAATATTCTACCCTAATTTTTGTTGCATGTGCAAAGGTTCAGATCTGTTTCAAGGGCAAAAAAATTTCAGTAGTGTTGCAAGTTCGAAAATCATAGTTTGACCAAGATTTAAATAACTTTGACCATTGTTGACTTTTTTAGATTTGACTTGGTTGAGGAAGGTTTGAAGGAGGGTTGACTTGGGTCTTGTGGTAGGCATTGGTGTTGGTTTTTGGGTCTTTTATTTCTCATTTTGATATAGGAAGAGAAGAAGTGGTTGGGTTTTCCCCCTTATGGGATTTTTCCCTAGCTTGGAGCCTATATCTTGTTTTCATTTTATTTTAGTAATTGTTTGGTGAATATAACATAATAAAAGTAATAAGAAGCCAACATATCTTCATAAGCAATTAAAGTAAGAGAAATAAACCCTAAGCATCACATTCCCTCCTCACTAAGCATCACATCTGCTTGAAAAACACTTCTTTCATTATTAAAGAAGATCACTACTTCAAAAAGAGATTCATAGAGGCTCTTGAGGATGACATATTCAAAGTTAGTAGAAGTTGGATCCTCATACTCTCTAAGATCTAGGTTATTAGGTCTTTATCTTTTTACATTTAATTTTAAAACTAATTTATTAACCTAATACATTAATTTTAGTATATTAATATATTAGCTTATTGATAAATAAACCAAAAATCTATTAACAATTATTAATGCTACTATTTAATTATACAATAGTTTATTAACATATTTACTAATAAATCAAGGTGTGAATCAATACTTTTATACTAACTCATTGATAATATAATGTAATATCCCCAAATGGGGATTTTAACAATAGATACCATAAATAAACTTGAACAACAAAATAAAAATAAATAGACACACATCCAAAAAATAATACATTATGGATGTTGATAAAATCACTAAGAAAATTTATTATTCCACTGGAAATAGTACATCAACATGAAGGAATAGTGGAACCTGAGCTTACCAAGCAAGAAGAGCAAAACCCAAAAACGATCTATGGCCAAACTGATGAATGGCATTAGAAATCATGTAGATGGCTCGGCGAGAAGACTGTTGCAAATTGGCTACGACAAAACCGACCTCTCCAAAATCCACTGAAGCACTATGAGATTTCTGAGTGAAACCTTCTCAAGAGTATCGGGTTTCCATCCAACACTCGATAACACACCCGAGATTTTCATTCTTGGGGCTACCAATGAAGTAGAGAACCAAGTTCTCAAACCTCTCACATAAGAAAATGATCCAATCCAAGATATCCCTAAATGGCCTCCTTTTCTTTTATAGATCTCATGGATCCTTCTAGAGCCTTAGTTCATTATTATTTTAATCATGGAGCACTTTTCCCTCTTATTTTCTAGTTAAAATATTCCTTTTTAATGCTGGAAAGAGTAAATCAGTTGCCATGTCTCCTCAAGTCACTGAAACTCACCTCCAACCACTCCATCATGTAGGTCTTCTCATCCCGGTTCCAACGAGTTATTACAGTAAGGTCCTCAATCACGTGTTCCTCCTGGAATGCCACCTTAAGTGTAATTAATTGAGTTAAGCCCAAAAATAACTCATTTTTCCAAAAGTTGTCGGAATGCACCAAAACGAAAGGCAAATGGTGCGAATGATGGAACATATCAAATGAATGTCATCGGTCCTCATAGAAAATCCTCAGAAATCCTCCAAAAATCCCCTAGGCCCGCTGATGACACCAACCTGTATCCGTGACCTATCTGCTCCTAACTTTGGAAGTCCATCCTAACCCTGTGATAGACGACACCAAAACAAGGAACGTTAAAGACCTTCCGCCCCAATATTTCTTGCCCTCGAGTAATCCAAATATGTGAGCCACCCTGTTGGCCCGATGAAACTGAGTCCCAGATCCCATACAAACACCTGGGTGTTGCTATGCTCCTGTGTCAAGTCGCCCGGAACAGACTCCTCAATGTCGGGATCCCAAAATGATCTCTCATTGTACCTGACATCAATTGATCCTCTTGGATCCCAATGCCACCATGGTCAATCATTGCCCAAGTCCCATGGCTCAGAATGCACACTGCCTATGGCTATAGTTGCTACCCCATGAAGCGAAGTCCACCAACAAGCATCAATTCTCCATGGCTCTTGTTGTGTTGTACCACTAATTGTATATTCTACCCCACCAACTGTCAGCCAACTCATCACCTCTCTCCAATCCAAGTCCTAACTCAATCTCATGCTAACCTTGCTTTCCCAAAGTCAAGATGAAATACTAAAGAGCTATCGACCTGTGCCCCACTGCCAACTAGAAACTGTGGTATATGTCATGTCTACGAGTCCCTGCTTCGCTATGCTCCTGACTAAGAATATCGTACCATCAATACGATACCAACTCATGATCTCTCGCTAATCTATCCCGAAAGAAGAATCAAAGGTAGTGACACCTGCATACAGAACAAGACTGGTGTGAGGTCACCAATCCATATTCAACTCATGTTGCCCCGTCCCGTCTTCCGATTAGATCTGCCTTCAGAAGAAGGGCCATCTCTCTATAATGGGCAAAAATGGGCAAGATATGTGGCAAGCCCCATCGATGTAATCTTAGAGAGTGCTACTCCTTGAAATCACTGCAACGCTGCTAACTGCATGTGCATCTATATGCACCTCATCAGTGTGTCAGCCCAAAGATGTATGCTCCACCATCTCCAATAGCTCCTCCCTCTCCTGATCAGGAATGTCATGCTCCTGTTGTCTACTAGCCCCTGCATAAATATCCCATCAACCTCCAACATCTCCTGAGGACAAGTATTTGCAACTACTGCCACCTTGCAAGATTCTCGTACATATGTCTGCTCCTCACCAATGGCTGACCCTAAGGGTAGTCATACATCCATCACAGAATCAATGTGAGCCTCCATCTAGCTTTCCCCCAAAGGACTATCATGCATGATGTGCATAGCCTCCCCCTCAGCTGACTCATGCTCCACCATGGGCTACTCTCGTTAAATCATCACAAGGGAATCCTCATCTATGATATCTCCCATAGAGTCCCCTGACTGCTCACCCTGCACACTAGAATACAACTCTGTCCTACTATCATCAACTCCACATGACTGCAACCTCATATGACCCCATGGACTCATCCGAAGAAGAATCCTCATCCTAACATACAGAAGGAATGTCCTCCTGCTCTACCTCTGTCACCTCATATGCATCTCTCAAGCATGAGTGGTCAGGCCCCCAAGGTTCTTTGCAGATGAAGCAAATTTCCTTACTCCTCAACTCGTTCTTGCTGTCTGATCCTCCAAACTGGAGCAGCTCCTCCCTATTCAACTATCTCCTGAACAACCCAACGTTCTGCTCAACCAGCCCTTGAGCTCGCTCATAAGCAACAAGTGAGACCAACTGCTCTCTCCTCCAAGTTCTCAACAACCTAGTCTGCAACTCCCGACAAATGGCATCACAGTCTCTCATGCATGACGACAGGATGAACTATATGTGTGTTATGACTGCATCAGGATGATGTCTCCTAATGTTGAATAATCATTGGAACATCTATAGAATCAAGCCATCACACTCAAGATCAAACATGATGTCATATGTTCTGAATGTGGCCATACTTCCTAAAACCTCAAACTTCTTCCCAAAGGTCGAGCCTGCACTGTTTTCCAAATCTTGAAAATTCCCCACTACTAACTTGAAAATTTTCCTCATAACATCATCATTGAAAGGAGCTATAGGTGCAGTCAACTTCATAATGTTACTGAGGCATGATGCAACTGGAAGTTTGAACCCCTCACAAGGTTCTTCCAAAAACTTGGGTTGTATAAGAGCAAGCATGGCCCAAATCAGTTTCTTCCGTTCTAACTGGCTTACTTTGGAAAGGAGTTCATTAAGTTCATCAAGTTTGGAAAGAACTCTCCATGTGATTTTCATGTGGTTCAAATATGTTCCAAGTGCAAATAATTTGTGGCCTATCTCTTGCCCCTTCTGTGCATCCTTTTATTATTCTCTCTGAAGAATAGCATGGATCCCTCTTCAAAGAGATATGATGTTTTGTTTAGTTTTCAAAGCAGCTCCTCAACGAGCTCGACGAGTGGCTTCCAAAGCAGCTCCTCAATAGGTAATTTGATCTTGACCACATGCAATCGTCGCTTCTTTGAGGTTCCACTCAGCTCGTGAGAGGAATTACTATTCGTGGATTACTATCAGCCACTACCACCCCCTGATCCTTGCTTCAGCTCTATTCTCATTCTAAGAATCACTAGCCGTGACTACCTTCAACAAATTGACATGCATTCATATAAGGGTGTGAACTCCCCTGCCAACAAAGCTACTATGCATAAATTTCTTGCTCCTTTGGCGATCTATGCTACATGAAAACAATCGACTCATGCACATTCGATACACCTACTCGCACCATATCAAACCAATGCTCAATTTACACCAAATCTAACGAGGTCGTATTCTCACCACAAACCATATTTAAATTCATAGCTCTATCGCACCATGCACAACAACATAATGGCGGCTCCTCTACTTGGAAAGGTGGTTGGAAATTTGAGTGGAGTATTACACAACCTGGAATAAACTAATACCTTTGTCACTGGATTCAAAGTAAAGTTCGCCAATCCCTCCAATAAAGTGTCATGGACCCCCACAATTAAATTTGAATCAGTAGAATGGCTAAAAAAAATTCTCCAGAGTTGTCAAAATAAGAAAATGAGTTAAAGAATTAAGCATTATGTGAAATCACTGTAAATAATCATGAAAACCTAGAACCATAATAGCTGCAACTGAAACTGGAAACCCGCATCCTAAACCAAGACCAAGCTCTGATACCACTGTAATATCCCCAAATGGTAATTTTAACAATAGATACCAAAAACAAACTTGAACAGCAAAATAAACATAAACACACACAAAGCCAGCGAATAATACACAATGGATGTTGATAAAATCACTGAGCCATTTTATTAATCCACTGGAAATAGTACATCAACATGAAGGAATAGTGGAACCTAAGCTTGCCAAGCAAGCAGAGCAAAACCTAGAAAATATCTTTGGCCCAACTGATGAATGGCGTTGGAAATGATGTAGATGGCTCGGCGGGAAGACTACTGCAAATCGGCTACGGAAAAAATTACCTCTCCAAACTTCACTGAAGCACTGTGAGATTTCTAAGTGAAACCTCCTCAAGAGTATTGGGTTTTTGTCCAACACTCGATAAAACACTCAAGGGTTTCCGTCATAGGGCTACCAATGAAGTAGAAAACCAAGTTCTCAAACATCTCACATAAGAAAATGATCCAATCCAAGATATCCCGCCTCCTCCTTTTGTTTTATAGATCTCATGGATCCTTCTAGAGCCTTATTTCATTATTATTTTAATCATGTATCACTTTTCCCTATTATTTTCCAATTAAAATATTCATTTTTAATGTTGGAAAGAGTAAAACGGTTGCCATGTCTCCTCAAGTCATTCAAACTTAGTCCAACCAACCCATCATGTAGGTATTATTGTCCCAGTTCTAACGAGCTATTACACTAAGGTGTTTTATCATGTATTCCTCTTGGAATGCCACCTTGAGCATAATTAATTGAGTTAAGCCCAAAAATAGCTAATTTTTCAAAAAGTTGTCAGAATGCACCAGAACGAAAGGAAAACAATGTGAATGATGGAATATATCAAGAAAATGACATCGGTCCTCATAGAAACTCCACAGAACTCCTCCAAAAATCCCGTGGGCCTGATGATGACACAAACATGTATCTGTGACCTCTCTGCCCCTAACTCTGAAAGTGCATCCTAACCCTATGATAAGTGACACCAAAAAAAAGAATATTACATATAAAGTACATTTTTTTTTTAAATATTGATTATCTATAATATATTAATATATTATTTATATCTACATTATATTAGATTAATATTATACTATAATATATATATATATATATATATATATATATATATATATATATATATATATATATTAATATATTATATATTAGAATATGGTAATCTATACATTACATCTACAATATCATTAAATTAATTTTAGGCTATAACTATTTTTTTTTTCTAAATAAGTTTAATCTATTCATCAACAGAAACATAAATATGTACATCAGGAGTTAACCAGGGCTGGGCCTGAGGACGAGGCCTGTAGAGAAAAAATTCATAAGCTTAGCACTGCCCGCTGAGGGAAACCAGTGCATACATTGATCCATCAAAAAGAACCCACGCAGGGGCAATGTCTAAATCTAGAAAAAGCCTATAGATCTTTGACCAAAACCAGAAAAACACACATAGACATTTAGCATACTGAAGACAGTGCCATAGCAAAAAAACCTGGAACTGAGGAGGCTTACTCATCCGGTTCCTCTTCCTCGACCCTGCACCAAAACTCATCTGGTTCGCCATCAGAATTATAAAGGTCCGCAGTGGAGTGAATGACCTTTTCAGCAGCAGGGGTGCGCTGTCCATCGCCCGGAGGAGGCTGGTGCTAAGCGTTTGCAGTGTCACGGTCTTGAATTTCACTTTGCTGCTCATCCTGAATCATTTCAATATCAACATTCATGTCATTGCCATGGCTATCAGCTTCCTTGGTGATGGCTCTGTCCTGTTCAGGCATGTCTTCATCATTCGGCCCAAATTGACCATCCCGCCCTTCAGCAACGGGAGCCTCATCGTTAGGGGTCTCACGGAAAACAATGGTGACCGTGGCTGTAATGCGAGGGCGATTAAGCGCGCTTTGAAAATAGAATTTCCTGGTTTGAGAGTGTGCCGGAGCGTTCTGGCAATTGATGTTCCAGTGCTCAGACCGAAGAATTCGACCATGAGCAGCATGAGAGGTTCTGGCAGAGTCATGAAAGTCCATAGCAGAGGTACTGGAGGACGGGGAGGAGCGCCTGTACATTCTCCGGGAAGAGCCTCGACGGCACCTCATTCTGTGCCTTAGACGAGGCATGCTGTCAATCGGAGCAGGAGAGCTGGACGGATGCTGAGACCCAAGCTGAACGTTGGTCAAGTGAGAGAGCGGAGAATCGATGGGAACTCTGAGCAGATTCTCAAACCAATTCCCAGACTTACGCATGCAATTTCCAGCAATGGAGAAATGAAGATTGTCGCCAAGCTCAAGGCAACCATGAAGCCTTGTTCTCTTGCCGGTGACAGTGCGCTCGGAGGGAAGCCGCACTGTGGGCAAGCAATACACCGCTGAAGGCCTGGGGAAGCAGCTTCTGGCGTGCTCGTTCTCCATCCTGAATTCAAAAACCTCGAATTTATTGCCGTCCCACTGCATTAACCTCTCCATTAATGGAGTAATGACCAGATCTTGTTTAACCTGCGGAGAATAATCTCGAACTTCGTTATTAGAGTTGTGAACCGCGCCCATCATGGATTGACTTAAATGCCTCACGCATGAGTACAGACTCCATTGGACAGTTGCAGTGCCATGAGGCCAACTACTTGCCGGAGTGCCGTCTGGCCAACGACTTGTCGCAAAATCAATCACCCGCATCCGGGTTTTAGGCTATAACTATTAATTATGTTAATATATTAATAATTTATTAATGGTTTTTAATCTATATTATATCTTTATTTTTTATTTCTATATAGTATTAATTTTAATATAATTAGTTCTAATATATCCATTTCGTTCTTAAAAAATAGTCTAGTAGATTATTAGGGCAATAATTATAATATATTATTATTTAAATATTTTTCTTTCGTCTATTATATTTTTTAAATTTTAAGTTTTAGTTCATGGGGTCTTGGTTAAATAATGATGAGGCAGGCTATTATAGCACTCATCACAGGTTCAATTCCATTCCCGATCGGGGTGATGTATCTAGACATGTTGATGAAGATGGAAAAAAAAAAGAGAAAGGAAAGGTACTACCAAACTTACAAAAAAAAAACATTAACTTTTAGAGTTTATTTTGTGTTGACTTGATTTCTTCCTTATTTCCTTTTTATTTTGTATTATTTTCTCCCTCTCCTTCTTATCTCAACAATTTACATCTTGATGACAGGTCTTGTTCTAAACTCGAAACGTCGATTAAAAAATATCACTGTGGATAAAATTATGGAAGAAAATTCATCAAAATCAACCCTAATTTGTTTCCTTATTGATTTCTCAACAACTTCAACACTTATGACTAGTGATTTTGTCTCTATAACATGAGAAATCTTTCTTTTTTTCCTCAAATCCCACAATCTCATACCTCCAACATTAGAATTAGAACTCAATTACAGTTCGGTCACTATGAAACAATGATACCATCCTAATTGAACCAGGATAATTGTCAAATTTTGGAGGTGCATCAAGACTAAAAATAAAAGTGGCTAGTGGTCCTCTTGACTTGTGAAGGTGTGCTTCAATGATAGTGCCTTCTGCATTTCGATCTGGATTGGCCTTCAACTCTTGCAACCATGCAACCAACATGACCGTCTCTAGCAGTTCATCCACATTCTTGGCCAGTTAGGGAACTAACACACTTGAACAATAGGTACATGACTATCCCATTCCTCTAGCATTAATCCAAGAGAAGAGATTTCTTGTATGACTTTTTTTGGGTTTGATCTCTCCTTATCTATCTGCAAAAGCAAGAAAAATTCACATCGATAATATCATCATTCCTTTACCAAAAAATAGAAGGAATGCATGGTTATTATCACCGATCTTTATGACCCTTCTCATCAAAACCATGCACTAACCCTTGTTCACAAGTTGAACCATGGAAACCCTATTTGTCAGTATGATCATGCCACTAATTATTCATGTTTAGGGCCTCTTCCATGCACCTAGGGTTCATTACCATCAACATATAGATTCTTCATTCATACACCTAGGGAATATTAGGGCTTGCTTCAACCACACCAACAATGCTAGGTCTTGACATCAATGACAACTTTATCCAACAATCTCCAACTTTGTCGTTGGTGGAAACATACATGCATAACTCTTGTTGACGATGAGGCTAATTTTCCTTCCCTCCCCCTTTGAAATCAATGGAAAATGGGGAGTTCCCATGTCGACAGTTCTCCTTTGTCATCAAATATCCCCCCCTGAGTATCTGCTCCTTATTCTTCTTAGTATGGAGGATGTTAATTCAATGCTCCATCAAGTGATTTATTTCCTTGACCTATGCTCTGCATGACAATATGCATTTATTTTATTGAAAATTTCAAGCATGATCTTCCTCTTTCTAATAGGCATAACCTCAACATCAAAACTTGGAAGAACATGGTGTCGATATTTAATCAACAATAAGGATTAATGCCTTGAACATTAAAGGTACACTCAAAATGTTCCTTTTTTGGTTCAACATGCTTCCTTCTCCAAACTTTTGTGACTCTTTCTCCATGCATGGTTGGAAAATTTTTGGATTGTCTAGGAACCCAATTAAAGCTGCAATCTCAAGTTGTATGCCCAAACATTATTGCATTTGACGTATTCAGTTTTGGACTTGAATGAGGGAGCATAATTTTTGTTGATGAACACGTGAAACTATCTTCCTGCAACTTTACTTTTGGGGAATTGATAGGAGCCCTTATAGATGTCTTTGTCATATGCTCTGCAATATTTTTCCATGTGCCCGAAATTTGTACAAGAGTAACAATGACCAAAAAGTATAGTTTGATACCTCGAAGATCAGGATTTTCTTGGTACAATTGAAATTGTTTTTCCTTAATATTCTTTGATGATATTCATTGCTACTTACATTTTCTACTGCATCAACATATATTTTTGGAGCATAGGTTCTTCCAATGTTGTTTTGACTCCTTTCATTTCTTTTGCTAGAGCTGGGGGTATTAGCACAACTTTTAAGCCTCTCCACATTCTTGTTCTTTGATGCTTTATGGTTTGCATCACTTTTTCTAGAAGGCTCACCTGCATATCCAAGACAATATTTTTCAGGTGGTGATCTTTGACAACTTAAGATGTCATCCAAGACTTGAGAGCTATTCAAGTTCTTTTTTAGTTGATCAATCTTGTTTTATGGATGAATTCCTTCTACGGACTGAAGAAATCTCTCTAGACCTAGTGGCTTAATCTAGAAACAAATAAGACAAAACTGCTTTTCTTTCCTTAGAGAAGTTTAAAATATGGAAGAAAAACTTACTTGGAAACCAATGTAAACTCTCTTATTATCCTCGCTTGCATTATTTAGATCCAACTCCAAATGTTATAAGTGGCACCTGTAAATCATCCAAAACAAGAAAGAGAACCAAAACATACGAATATCATATACAAACAACTCTAAACAATAAGCCAATAATTCATTGTTCTACATATGCATAAATGAGACATAATGTATAGGAAAACAAGGCATTTTTGTATTAATAAAAGTAGGAAAATATTACAACCCTTGCTTGCCTTGACCTTGTAGTTCTCTCTCAGTTATCTTGTCCTTCCTTTACCACAATAGAAAGCCTTCAATTACACCTCAAGCATATGGATGGATTATGGAACTCTAGACCTAAATGAGCAGCATGAGGGCGTAACTAAAAGTATCCAAATGCCAACCTAGTCCTAATAGCAGGAAATCCATTTATAGAAGGAATGAGGAGGTTGTAGATCCATTAAACTAGGGTAAGATCCACTTTATAAGAGGATAAGCTCCATGGGGTAAGTGATAAGGCCTCATTTGTAGGAATTCGAGGAAATATTTAATAGAGAATGGAAACTTCCATGATAGAATCCTTTATAAGTAGAAGCTTCAAAATTATATTTAATTTTTTCCTCATTTCAAGGGTCATCGCACTTGTCGTGAAAGAAATTTGTGCTAACCAATGCTTTTCCCTTTTATGCAACCTGCAACAACACACTTACTAAACTAGGAAAGTGTGATGGGGACCTAAATTAGGGTTTTAGCCAATGTAATCCAAGATTATTGGAACTTCTAGAAAGGACATTCCTTTGGCTTTGTAGGGGATGATTGCAAAGTGTGAGATGATGATTGATCTGGGTTCAAGGTCATTTGGTTGAATGTGAAAAAATGGCATGTAACAAACTTGTTTCCTTATAGAAACAATCTCTTCTTTTAACTTCTCACGATCTTCCTCTTTCTTTGTAGTTGACTCTCCATTACTTCTTTTATTATATTAGCTTCTCTTACTTAGAATTTAAGGGAGATGAAATCTACTTAAAGTTTGATAATCTCTTCATTGTTTTCCTTTAGTTGGATTGACATTGTGAAGTATTTGACTGTTCGAACATATTTCAAAATGGATAACGTTGAGAGTTAAAAATCCTAGTGTGTTGGCTCATTTATGTTCAAGCTACCTACTCTGACCATTGATGTTATGTGTGTCATGAATTATGGGTGCATTGATTCATATGTTGGCGTTGATATTGAAGTCTAAGCATAGTCCATGGGAATACAAAAATTTTGAATGCATATATCTTTGTGTGTTGGAATGGATAGTTGATTTTCCTTGCATTGCGTCTCTGTACACTAGTCAAATGAATTCAAAACATTTTGAACGTCCCTGTGTGTAGTCTCCATGTGTAATTCCTGGTATGAGCGTTGAATGATGATTCTCTGTGTTGAAGCCAGTATGCAACCCATACGCTAGTTAGAAAGTTGTATTGTCTGATTATTATGAAGTTGTTGAAGTAATCTTGGAAGTATGTTGAAATTTTCCTATCTCCATGGGTAATTTCAGCAGCACTGGTACTTTGTGTGTTTGTTTGAGGTATAGTATTTTTAGTGTAGGTTTTAACACTATACAGAAATCACCTGCAAATAAATTGTTAAAGCAGAAAATAAAAAGTGGTGAGAGAATAAAACATAAAACAAATATACACGGAGATTTTCCCCTGGATCCCAAAACCGAGACTACTAGATTTATTTTTCATTATGTTCCTTTCAATGTTACAATACATATATATACATGTTGAAGCATTCGTAAACCCCAATCCATTAACCCTTGATTAGAATATAATAGTAGTTCCCTTGACCGAATCTACAAAATACCATGGATAGAAAACCATCATACCCAAAACCATGTGCAAAATCCCATGTACAGAACCATAGGTAGGTACGCCCACCTAATATAGGGTCCAAAAAAAATTCCTCAGGGTGTTGCCCTAGACCCCGTGTAGAGGGGCTACCACCCCACTACAATCCCCCCTATTTCGCTCAGCGCAACGAATAGGGAGAGACATCGCCCCCTGTTGCACCCAACGCAATGAACAAGGGGGTTATCGCCTCCCTGCGGGTGCGACTAGTTATGGATATAATATAACACACACCCAACATGCAAACTCTACGTTAATTCTTTGTTGAAGCTCTCCATTCAAATCTGATTTGAATATTTCGAGTAGTAAGTTCATTTAATCACCATTGAAATTTGTTGCGTAGAGTACAAGTAGTTTTTTGGAACTCTTAGATGCATAAACTTATGTGAATCACATTCATCCATGCGTATACAACTCTGTCTGTTGATTCTCTATGCATTGAGCAGTGGGAATGCATCATGGGAATGGTGCATTGAATGTGCACTACACTGCTCTTAGCATTCATTCAAGTTTCCATGTCGATTTATACAAAAAAATGCTTCAATTTATCGAATTTCAGCGATGATTTGTTTGAGTTAAATTAATTTGCGGTTCTAATATTGTGACATAATTGTTTTAATGAGGACATTAAATCACTTTTCTACATAATATTTGGTGTCTATGGTGGTGAAAAGGTTTTCAGCGCTAGTGGTTCAGACCTCATTTTACTGAGTAAATGATGTAAATTTCTCGAACAACTAGATATAGTACTCAGTGAACATGAATTTATGAAATGGGTTCATCGACATCATCAATAATTGGAATCATGTGTTGGAGTGAAGGATTCGTGATATGTGTTTAAGCTTGGTGATTTTTCTTTGAAATCTAAGGAAAATCCATGCTTCACCATTTCCTTTGATCCTCTATTCATTGTGAATGTTGGTTTGGGAGAGTTAGTTTTTGGGTACAAACTTGTGGCCCTTTAATAATTAAAGTGGCCCCTAATAGGGTGCACAAGGTATGACTTTGAATTCCAACTATAGCAAGGTAATTTTAAGCATCTCTTAACATAAGATTTCATTTGATGTATCTTGAGTGAGTTTTTCTTATGTGAAGTCACCAGTCATTTTCTCTATGTTGTAAAGTCTCTTATGGAAAGCAATTTTTGTGGTTTGTATTGAAAGGTGTTGATGGTGTGAAGGTAAATTTGAAAAAAAATTGGTCACCATTTTTTAAAATTGCAGTCGCCAGCAAAGTCTCACTCATGTTTTGGGCACATAGCGCTTGATTTTTTGGAGTTTCCCTTGGTAATTATTGCGAGGAAGTATAGCAAGCTCAAGCACCCAATTTTTTTGAATATCCTTCTTTTGTTGAGTTTGATTTATTGATAAAATGGATAAAATTGACACTTTGTTAGAGTTATTGAGAACTCTAATCAGGTCTACTGCTGAAATTATAGTAAAAATCAATAAGGACGCCCTTTTTTATATTCAAATCTATCTAGAAAATGCACAAGAAAAAAATGATTTTTTTCACCTTGAGTCACAACTACATCGAGAGGAATTACAACTTAGCCATCATTCCAAACTTATTTTATTTCAGAACAATCCCCTTTTTGAGTCTGAAGTTGACTCCCATCAACATGTAGAAGCTAATCAAGACAGTAGAGTTGAGGCTTATTGAAGAGAATATTTGCACGCAGATGCAGAAAATTGGTCTCCACTTCCCAAGCCCATCCATCATCAAACCTTGGGAATAGCTTGTCAACAACCAGAAAAGAATTGGTCTTGGATATGACAAGGAGGTTTCTCTTCACACTCCTGATTATTCTAATCCCATCCAGTTTCAAAATGTTGGGGTTTTGCATGATAGTTCATATTCACATGTTCCTCCTCCTCCATGACAACAGATTGTGAAATGTCAACATTGTAACAGAGTTGGCCATGTGAAAGATCATTTTTTTTATCTTCATCCATGCAAGCATTGTGGTCATCACATTCATTCCTCAAACAAATGCTTCAAAAATAAACCTCCTGCATGAACAAATATTCACCTTGGATGTATCACTTCTTGGAAATGGGCTTCAATAGCCAAGAATATGTTTCACTCATATCACAGGATTTGTTCTCGAGTTTTGAAAAGTATTGCAGTTGATTTTTCTCCATCTTCTCACCTTGTATCTGACAGGGGGGGAATTGATGGTCATCTACAAGTTTCAAAGATACATCAAGTGAGTCTGAGCCACAACTTGAACCTACTTTTGGAGCTTACAACCAGAGACAGCCATACCCAGATTCAGAGTTATAACCCCAGATACAAAATCCCCTAAGCATGGCTTTGTTTGGTGGCCTTCCTTAAACCACCACGGGTTGTAGACCTCCCTTTTTCAGGTTGAAGTTATCTCTCTCCAAAGCATTAGGGACATTTCCTCTAGCATAAGACTTCAACTTCTTTCCATATTTCAAAGAGTTCCGGGAATCGCACTAAGTGTTCAAACCACCGCAGGTTGAAGACCTCCATTTTTTCGAGTTGAAGGTATCCATCTTAAAAGCATTAAGGAGCACTTCCTATAGCATAACACTTTAGCTTCTTACAATATTTGGAAGAGTTTCGGGAACTGCACTAAGTGTTCCAGTGTTGGTGGTCATCCTTACACCACTGTTGGTTGAGACCTCTATTTCTCCCACCTTATGACATCATCTAGGAGAGAAAATTAAGATTATTTTTGGCATCCATTGTTGTATTTGGTATTAGAGCTCTCTTCTTGGAATCATATCACCCCTTCAGATTAAGGGGGGGATGTTGGACACCTAATCCGCTAAGGGTTATGGTGCGGAAGTTGAACAGTCAAAGGGAGTCCAAGAGACCTTGGAATATGAATCCAAGAGTCACACCAATGTATAATAAATGTGCATCTTGTGAATAATAAAGTATCTCACGATTATTTATCTTATCTGTTGCACTCTCCATGTGTGTGTTTAACAATTTTTGTTTTCCGAATTTTTTAGAGGTATTTATTTTATATGGAAAAATTGTTTGGACTTGTTGCTTTTTAAGTAACATGGAAATGGATTATAGTGGAAGTGATCTTGGGTGAAAGCGTGGAGTTGGGTTACACTTTTTGGCGAAAAGAGGGTGTTTTTTGGTGGAAAAAGGATGCTCGATCAAGCAGTTTTTAAGTGCTTGATCGAGTGTTTTAACAAACCTTTGATCGGGCTCCTGTGTAACCCCAGGTTAGGATCTCGATGGAGCCCTAAAGCTCAAACGAGACTTAAAGCTGGAAGTTTTAAAATTTATGTAAATATCAATAATGATATGCAAACTTTAAAATTTGTAAGTATTTGATAGTTTAAAAAAAACAAAGTAATTACTAATTACATTTAAATAGGCAATTAACAATGGTGTGGATTAATTTCTCATTACATTTCTAATGTTTTGGTGTATAGATTTGAAAAAATATTATATCCCACTTGCATTGCAATTGAAATTGTAATATTCTTATATTTATAATTTAGTAACCTAAAAATTAGTTTTTACTATGATTTAAATTTTCGATGTTTTTTTTTTCCTCGAGAAAAAAGCGTAATTTCATTACTGCAGGTGAGTACAAAATTACATAGTGAATCACATAAATGTTTGATAAAAGTAGACAAACCCAAGAGTTTGTAGGCAAACAGTTACAAAGAGAAAGAAAATCCTATGCAAAAACCAGAATCTGGCTTTTACCCCTTTCCATTTGGAATACATGCTGTTCATAAAATATACAGTTCTACTGCTATCTACTATTAGCAGTCCAACAAGAATCCATTCAGAAAAACTGCCGAAAAAAATATTTCAAATGTTCATCATGGAGCCAATCATAGCCCAAACAATCAAAATACCTTATGGAGGCACCAACAGATAAACCACATCATAAAAACTGTAATGAACCACCGCCCAGAGGAGATTCCAATGTCAATGTCTGTCAATTTAATGTGGTTCCAGCCCGCTACAGCAGCCCAACGAGCGAGAAATACCAAACAAAAAACAGTGATGTCGCAACCACCATCACATATATGTTGAGAAACGCTCACCCTGTGTAAGCAGCCCGTTGGCTTTTAAATGGCAGGCCTTTTAAATAGTTCCAACCCGCTGCAACAGCCCACCGAGCAAGAAAACCAAATAAAAAACAGTGATAAATCGCAACCATCATCACATAACTGTTGAGAAAACGCACACCATGAGTAAGCTTCATGTTGGCATTTAAATGGCAGGCCAACATAGGGAAACTGATGCCTCTCATTCAAATAAAGATGGATGAAAATATTCAGTGGTATCTCCATCCTTATGTTCTCTGATCCTCCAGATACCCATGGCCTGCTGAATCCCCCTCTTTGAAGCTCGATCAGCCTCATCATTATTTTCTCGATATATATGCTGACAGGAGAAAGATTCAAATGAAAGGAGGATCTCCCGAATAGAGCGAAACAGATTTTGTAAATGGTGTACTCTGCATTGCTGAATACCTTTGATCTAATTTGTCACATTCAATGAGTCCCCATAGAAATTAATCTTTTTGCAACCTTTCTCTGCAGCGAACATCAGAAGAATCTTGAGGCTCAGCAATTCTGCATAATTATTTGTTCCTTCCCCAAGCCCAACAGATATCTCAAACCAATGTGATTCAGAAAGAAACAGCAGAGCCCCTCCACCACAAACATTTTGCTGCATAGCCCCATCAAAAAAACCCCAAGGATTCCTCCTATCAATGTCCAACAACAGGACCTCCCTCTGGTTGGCAGCACGAACATGGATAGGAAAAGCAGAGTGCAGTCCTATAGACATGGCACCAATGATCTCTGGTGTACTGACCGCCCCATCAAATAGTAGGCGGTTACGAGCCAACCAACATCCCCAGATGACAAGGAGAGGCAGTGCTTTTAGTTTCTGCTCAGCATAAGACACCCACCATGAGTCCCATGCATGAGACACAGATAAGCCCTCCCATCTACATAGGAGACCCAATAACCTGGAACATTCCAGTCAAACCCCTTTAATGAAAGGATAGCTGAGGAATAGATGGTTAACTGATTCCTCATCAGAATTACATAGACAACACCAGCCAGGACCCTGAAAACATCTATGTTGCAGAACGTCCCAGGTGGGGACTTTATTTTCAAGGACACACCACATAAAGAGGCGATTCTTAGGAGGACAATTTAGTTTCCAGAGTTTCTTCCACCACCACCGCTCTTCACCCAAGACAGCCCCAGCACTAAGTTTTGTGTAGCCAGCCCGAGGAGAATAGATCCCTGAAGGATCAAAATCCCGTGCAATCTTATCCTCCCTCTCCTGAAGCAAAATATGAGCCTTTTTTAAAGTGCGGATGTGAACAGCCAATGCCCTCTCATCATGAGCATCCAGCCCCAAAGAAGAGGCCATAATCCAAGGCTGAATGCCCAGCCTTCTCCGAACCGGATCAGCAAGATGGGAGAGAAAGGTAATCCCCCTCTGCCTTAAGGCCTCAACCGTGCGCTTGGGAAGGAGGTGTTGTAGTTCGCTTCCCATCCAAGGATCCTCACCAACCCGAAGCTTCCTGCCACTACCCACATCCCAAGCCAGGCTTGTTTCCAGAATGTGAAAATATTTAACTAGAGCCTTCCAAATCACCGACCCACCCGTAAAGGATTTTCTTGGATTCCTTATCCAATCTACTATAGAAAAAGGAGAAATATATTTCTGTGTGATCACCTGTGTCCAAATACTGTCAACATTGATGAGCCTCCACCCACCCTTTGCTGCAAAAGCCTGAGCGAAGAGAAAATTATTTTTCAGTCCCCATCCTCCCAACCCTTTTGGGACAGCAATTTTCTCCCACCGAACCCAAGGGGTCACCAACGAGTCCTGTTTCCCACTCCAAAGAAATCTAAAGCAAATCCTCATGGCTGCCTCCAAAATACCCTTTGGAATCCAAGAGAGGGATAACCAATATACCGGGACAGCCTCCAAAACAGACTTAACTAAAGTCAAACGCCCAGCTCTAGACAGCCATTTATGACTCCAAACTTTTAAGTGCTTTTCCAGCTTTTCCAGCAACCAGCTCCAATCATGTTTCCTATAATCATTGGGTTTTAAATGGAACCCCAAATAATTCAGCCCATCATCCAAACCAGCAGAATTATAGGGAAAGATCCTCACAAACTCATGCCTCTCCTCTTCCCTCAGAAAATGAGAAGTGATGGAAGACTACCTAGCATTCACTTCCATTCTAGTGGCCTTGCTAAACAGGTCCAAAATCTCACCAATAGTATTCGCATATCGCACCGATCCAGAGAAAAAGATTAAAACATCATCAACCAAAAGTAGATGAGTGATGAAAAAATTAGGAGCAACCTGAATGCCCTTCAAGGAACCCTGTCTCTTGGCCTCGTGAAGAGCTCTGCTCAATCCCTCAGCAACCAATAAAAACAAAAGGGGAGAAAGGGGGCAGCCCTGGCGAAGACCCCTTTCAGCATGAAAAAAGGGAGATGTAGCCCCATTAAGCAAAACAGAGAAAGAGACAGTTGTAATACAACTCATAATCCATCTTATGAAACCAATGCCAAAGCCAAGGTGAGTCAGAAGCATACGAATATATAACCAAATTACCCAATCATATGCTTTGGAGAGATCTATTTTCAACACAGTCCCTTTGAGTTTCTTGGTCTTCATGCTGTGGATAGCCTCTTGAGAAGTTCTGATTGCTTCATGTATTTGACGACCTTCCAGAAAGCCAAATTGTTCACCAGAGATATGAGTAGACAGAATGCATTTGAGTCTTCTCGCAACCACCTTGGCTACAACTTTATAAATACAGTTGCACAAAGAGATAGGACGAAAATCAGCCAGAGAAAGAGGGTTATCCACTTTCGTAATTAAAGCTATGAAAGTAGAATTAAAACAAGAAGGAATCCTCCCTAAAATTTTGGTATCCTCCACTACTTTCAACAAGTCTTCCCCCAACACATCAAATAGAGCCAAGAAAAATTCGATCGACCATCCATCTGGCCCAGCACTTTTGTCTTTTTGGAAGCTATGAAGAACCTCCTTTAATTCCTTCTCAGAAACCTCAGCCATCAATGATCTGTTATCTGCCTCCTCCACAAATCTCGGAAAAAGTTGAGCAACTCTTATCACTTCCGCAAGAGATGCATGAGCTGGAGCCTTAAATAGAGCCTTGAAATTTTCAACCCCCAGCTTAGCTTTAGCCTCAAAAGTAGAATGCTCAATGCCCTGACCATCTCTTAAAATCCCGATAGTATTAGCCGCCTTCCGACCACGAGCATATGCATGAAAAAAAATTTGTATTATCATCCCCACATGCCAACCATGTGGCCCTACTTTTCAACCTCCAAGATTCCTCCTTATCCATAAGTAGGGAGTTCCTTCTTTTTTCAAGAGAAACAAGAGTATCTTTATCTACTTGAGATTGAAACCCCCCTCCAATCCCATCATAGATCAAGCGTAGTTCCTATTCCACCTGCTTCAAATCCATATCCTCCCTCTGTCTCTTAACAACCGACCAAACCTTCACAGCATCCTTGATACATTTAAAATTTTCAGCAAAATGATAAGCTGCAGAAAGAGTACTATCCGCCCTAAAAGGGATCCACCTAGAGAGAACAAGAGCTTTAAATGAATCATCCCTGAGCCAAATTTTATTAAACTTTAAAGGGCTAGGAGGCTGCCTAGGCCCAATATTAAACTCAAGAAAAATAGGAAAATGATCAGATACACCCCCACATCCAATCCACTGCCTAATTTGAAAAGGCCTATCCACAATCTGCTCAGCCACCAAGAAACGATCAAGTCTCTTCGCTACTCTTCCTTCAGCACATCTATTGTTCCTCCAGGTGGGTTTCATCTTTATGGGCTCAATATCGAGCAAAAGATTCTCCTCCAATTTTTGTGTGAAGTACCTAGTCAATAAATCATTTTGTGCATGAGGACCCCAGACCTCAGACTGGCCCAATGAAAAGTTCAGATCCCCTCCCAAAATCACCGAGTCCCCCTTGAGTAAAGAGTTACCCAGGAGTGAGTCCCAGAAAGGGATCCTATCTTGATATGGGCCATAAATATTAAAAATATTAAAAGCTTCACCTAGCTCCAACGCCAGAAATTTTAAACCCAGGACCGACTCCATACCCCAGAAGTTCAGTGGTTTGATAGTTCTTTAATTCCAGCCCACTGCCAAACCACCCGACCTCCCTCTAACATCTAGCGTCTCAAAAGTCCATCCCGGCATCCAACCTTCCAATCTAGCTTTGACCACAGTCCCTTCACCTAAAGTCTCTTGTAGCAGGATTATATCCGGATAGTCCAGAAGTATAATCCTCCGGAAAGCAGATTTCTTATGGGGACCTGCCAAGCCCCTGCAATTATAGGACATAATCTTCATTACGCACCAAGCTTCAGGGATTGGCTTGCTCTAAGCGCCCTCTCAATTTAAATCTGCCTCCCATCATGTACATCCATCATAGCTCTATCTTGAGCTCTCGCCAAAAAGGATATCCTACCCTTGCCCCGAGCTGCTAGGGATTTCCCCCTCCCGAACCCACCTGCACCTTTTTTAGCACTAGATCTCATATTATAACCAATGACCGAAGGAACAGAGTTTACCAAAGGAGCCAGCATCCCTTCACCTGGATCGAAAACAGTAGCCTTCTCTTGGGGAGATGGCAGAGGAATAAGAGTAGGAACATCGATAGGTAAAATTCCACAATCATCCTTCCAAACCAAGTCTGAAGTCGAAACCAAGTTAAGAGAAAAATTGATGATGGTGGAAAATGGGAAAGATCCCATGAGAGAAGATTTCAACAATGTTAACACTACCTTCAACATTCCATCATCCCTCAACCGGTAATCTGCTTCATAATGACGACTATGGATCTTCATAGCAGCTAACGAACCACAGTCAGAAGTCTGAGAGAGCGACTCCATCCAAGAATAATGACCAGCCTCCGCTCCCAACGCCTGGAATCCCAAATCAATCGGAATGCTAGAACCATTGGCAGCAGGGTTCGAAACACTTGAAAGGGTTTTAGTGGGCATTGGCTGCGTATTAGAAAGGCCAGAGCCAGCCCCCTTCGAGATTGGTTCCACCTCATAACGGCTAGACGACCGGCTTTTTGCATGTCGAGAGAAAAACCCACATTCGGAGGCAGGATGGCCATATGCATGGCACCGACGGCATCTGAAAGGAACATTTTCATAATCAAGTAGCTACTTAATGTAATAATGCCCCCACTGGAGATTCAGCAAGGCCTTCTCTAATGTTTATCATGACTAGTATTCTAGCAACACGCCTTTGCTTTGTCTTAATGAAAGAGAGATCAGCCTCTAGGAAGGCCCCAAGAGTATTGCCAATGCCTCGGAGATGTTCCTATGTCTAGTAATGAAGAGGCAGGCCAGATATACGAACCCACAATGGGACCGAGTCCACCCTCTCCCTACTTGCATCAAAAAGAGGGTGCCAAGGTTTTAGGAGCATTGGAGTATGGTCAAAAGCCCAGCAACGAAGCATCACCCATTGGATATGATCTGGATGCAGGAAGTTGAAAGCAAACCACCCCTTTGAGAGGGACACCACCTCAGGCACATATCCAATGGCAGCTTTCCAATTCGCTTCAGCCCATGCTAAAACTGTTTTCAGAACGAAAAACCTCCCCATAACCCTTCCTACCAGTGTCCTGCTAGCCATTTGAGAAACCTGCTCCTAGCCTATATCTTCACCTAAAACATAGTTATACTCTGCTCTTTTTACCTTTATCCATTTCTTTTTTTTGCCCCCCTTCTTCGTCTCTCCAGCCTCCCTTACTTTGCTTGAGCCCTTCTCTTTTGTGCCTTCAGAAACAGGTACCTCACACTGTTCTTCAAGGCTTATATGGTTTGGGACAGCTCTCAAACTCTCCCTGTCACTAAGACCTTCCACCCTTCTATTCGTGAGCACAGAAGGATCATGTTCCTTTTCATACTCTGATAAAATCACTCTTTGATAAACACCCACATCTAGATCCCTCTCTTCCGCATTCAAACATTGAATAAGCCCCTTCCCCTGCAAATCGAGACCCTTTACCAAGGGTGTTGCGCTCCCTCTGCCAGTCAAACCTCCTCCCGCCCTCCCATCTTGTCCGCCTTCAAAACCAAATGATGACAGCCTTCCTTCAATGGATAATAGGGGCTCCTCCTCTCCTTGAGAACGCAACCCTATCTGCACACAGTTACCGGCCTGCACATCGCTTGCAGAAACGCGCTGTCCCTGTGCATTCTCCCGCCCAGCGCCATTCTCAATCTAAAGACCAGTGTAAATTTTCGATGTTATAATTTAAATAATAAATTTATTATAAATATAATTTAAATAAAAAATTTGATTAAACATAGCTCCACGAGGTCTTGGATATACGGTGATCTGGTGCTCTATTAAGGCACTCATTGATGTGAAGTCACTGGTTCAATTCCCCGCCCCGATCAATGTGATATATTGGACATGATGAAGATGTAGTCCCACGAAGCTTACAAAAAAAATTGATTAAACATAAGAAATTTTGGTTTTTAAGCTTTTGTGGTTATCGTTTATTGCGGAATTTTTCGGATTATCCACAGTGTTAAGAAAAAATGGTCGACGTTTCGAATCCCAATGGGGATCCATCTTCAAGACAGGATTTTGAATGAAGAATGAAAGAAGAGCATAAGGTCAGGGTTAATATATAGATAAGGGGAGAAAATAGCCGACAAGGCCAACTAATTAATTAATAATTTATTTATTTTAACTAATAAATTTTAATTAATAATTTCTTTATAAATTTAATTAATTTAATAGTATTTTTTTATAATTCTATTAAAAAACTAACTAAAGTATAACTAATCTATCTTATTTTTATAAATTTAATTATTTTAATTTTAATAATTTTAATTTTAAATAGTTATAATAAATTTTTAATTAATTTTAATAAATAATAAAATGTTATTATAGTGAATTAAGGAGATTTAATAAATGTTACTAAAATCATAAAACCGAAAGTTCAAGTTGAATAATTATTTTAATTTATCTAATAACACAATTCATTCTTATTTTTGTTATTTTTAAATTTTAATAATAATAATAAAATTAATATTAACAAATATTTATGCCAAGAGTAAACAAATGTTAATAAATTAAGTTAAATTATTTATTATTATCACTAATTTTATAATTAAATTTTTATCTTAATCTCACATATTTAATTATTTTTAATAATAATTATTTTTAACTATAACAATAATTATTTTTAAAAACCTATAGATACTAATAATAAATCTTAATTAATTATTTTTTATTAATAAAAATAAAAATCAATTAATAATGATAATTATTAAAAGTAACTAATATGATTAGCTATAAAGTATCTGTTAAACCTTAATTATTAAAAACTATAGATACTAATAATAATTCTCAATTAATTAACTCTTATTATTAAAAATAAAAATTAATTAATAAGGAGAATTATTAAAAGTAACTGAACCCTACAAATTTATAGGAGGAGAGGCAAACCTGAGATACTATACCTTCAATACTATACCTTTGAAGAGGATGAACCCTGGAAGCACATTTGTCGAATTAGAGGCAGCCAACTGTCACTGATCTTGAATCCTCTATCTCTGTTAATGTTATGAGGGTGCTTTATAATCTCGAGGGCTTCCCTAATTTTTCTTCTGCGATAGTGTTCCTCCCTGGCTATGATTTTGGCATCTTCAGGACACAGGTGATGCTTAGTTTTCAGGGAGTGATCAGCAAGGGCCGAGGTGCGAGATCGTTCATGTTTGATATCAGCACCATGCTCTTTAAGACGCTTATGCATATTTTATTATTGATTTATATTAATATTTTAAGAAAAAATTATATTTTTAACTATTAAATCTATATTGTATATTTTTATAAAACATTTTTAGAAATCAATTAAAAAAATACACATTTTTAACTATTTAACTTTTAAATGTGCATTCTAATTTATATAATTTTATAAAATATTTATATAAATCAATAATAAAATATTTATTTCATATATATATATATATATATATATATATATATATATATATATATATATATATAGATATATATATATATATTATTTTTCGAATTTTGGCTTCTGTGATCCATCGTAAAATTGTATAGAATTCTCTCGATAATAATCACATTCAAATGAACTTTGTCAACGCCTTTCGAACCAACCAGTGTGGTTCATCATCAAGGACAGTCCTGATGATGAACCACACTAGTTGGTTCGAAACACGTCGAAAAAGTTCATTTGAATGTGATTATTACTGAAAAAATTATATACAAATATATATTATTATTATTATTCAATTTTAAGGTCACTCTAAGCCAGAAACCAAATTGGTGTATGAGAATTTTTATTTTTGTGACAATTGGTATATGAGACTTTTTGTTTATGGGACAAAAGACCCACCTCCTCTCAACAACTTGACTGCTATATCTACGAAAACATACATACTCTACAAAACCAACCTAATTAACACTCGTTTACACATATATTAACTAAGTTTTTATTAAAACAAACTCAACAATTTGACTGTTATATCTGATATCAAGCATGAACGATCTCGCACCTCGGCCCTTGCTGATCACTCCCTGAAAACTAAGCATCACCTGCGTCTTGAGGATGCCAAAATCATAGCCAGGGAGGAACACTATCGCAAAAGAAAAATTAGGGAAGCCCTCGAGATTATAAAGCACCCTCATAACATTAACAAAGATGGAGGATTCGAGATCAGTGACAGTTGACGGCCTCTAATTCGACAAATGTGCTCCGAGGGTTCATCCTCTTCAAAAGTATAGTATCAAAGGTATAGTATCTCAGGTTTGCCTCTCCTCCTATAAATTTGTAGGGTTCAGTTACTTTTAATAACTCTCCTTATTGATTAATTTTTATTTTTAATAATAAGAGTTAATTAATTGAGAATTATTATTAGTATCTATAGTTTTTAATAATTAGGGTTTGACTGATACTTAATAGCTAATTATATTAATTACTTTTAATAATTATCATTATTAATTGATTTTTATTTTTATTAATAAAAATTAATTAATTAAGATTTATTATTAGTATCTATAGGTTTTTAAAAATAATTATTGTTATAGTTAAAAATAATTAAATATGTGAGATTAAGATAAAAATTTAATTATAAAATTAATAATAATTACAAATAATTTAACTTAATTTATTAACATTTATTTACTCTTAAAATAAATATTTGTTAATATTAATTTTATTATTATTATTAAAATTTAAAAATAACAAAAATAAGAATAAATTATATTATTAGATAAATTAAAATAATTATTCAACTTTTTCAGGAACTTTCGGTTTTATAATTTTAGTAACATTTATTAAATCTCCTTAATTCACTATAATAATATTTTATTATTTATTAAAATTAATCAAAAATTTATTATAACTATTTAAAATTAAATTAATTAAATTTATAAAAATAAGATAGATTAGTTATACTTTAGTTAGGTTTTAGAATAGAATTATAAAAAATACTATTAAATTAATTAAATTTATAAATAAATTATTAATTAAATTTTATTAATTAAAATAAATAAATTATTAATTAATTAGTTGGTCTTGTCAGCTATTTTCTCCCCTTATCTATATTAGCCCCGACCTTCTGTTCTTCTTTCATTCTTCATTCAAAATCTTGTCCTGAAGATAGATCCCCATTAGAATTCGAAACATCGACCATTGTTTCTTAACACTGTGGATAATCCAAAAATTTCTGCAATAAGAAAAATTATCAATTTGATTTTAATAAATATTTGACGCTCTTGGAAATGTATATTTTATAAAATTCACTGAAGATTTAATAAACATGATTCCCTCAGTTATAATCACATCTATTAAAATCAAACTTATGTGTGTGTATGCGCGCGCGCAAAGTAATATCCACTTGTTCACGAAAAAAAGACTGCATTAATAATTAAGTTAGTATTAATAATTGTGAGTTATAATTGAATATAGTTGTAATGGATGTAATGATATATGTGGTTATAAGCCTCTCTCAACCTGTAAAATGTAATTGCACTCAATTATATTCTTACTCTCCACAAGTGTGAAGTATATATAAAAAATTTAACTCTTGTCTTAGGTTTGCAATATTTTATTTTTTAAATAATAAAAACGTAAGGAAATCATTAGTTCTAAAACATTATTTGACTAATTTGATTTTGAGTAATCTAGATTTAAATGTGCCTATGAAATTAGTTTTAAAATAATAATATTATAAGTTTTAGTTTAGTTTATTTTAGTTTGTTGTTTTTATTTATTTATTTATTTGATTTATTTTTATTGAAAATTTCTACATAAAAAAATTATAAAATGATTAAGTATAAAAATATGCTAAATTTAAAATCAAAACAATAAACAACGAGCCTTTATTTAACCATGTTAAGGGATCGATCAATCGATGGTTTCTTAAACCCTCGATCAATATATTTATAATTTGAATTTTGAATACTCGATTGAGCATTTTAAGCACTCGAGCGAGTTGTTGAGGGCCTAAAAAATAGAGTTTGAACTCCTCTTCTGCATATTTCTCTGCAACGCCATTTTATATCCTAGCGGACTCCAAGAAATTTTTTTCCTTAAGTGGCGGAGTTGATCATGTTGAATTCGTGAAGGAACCATTTATCCAATTGAATATGAGTTTGACATTTTTAATTCATATGATATTTTCTTCTAAGTTTTTTAAAGTTTCAAAGGGGCTGAATAAACCCCGATGGGGGTGAGGAACAATGAGGATGGTGTTCCTGAGGTAACGTGTGGGTGCATATGTTAAACATGTGGCCGCAGGTGGGCGGGCTAGCCTCCCCGCTCTTACATTACACCTTGAGTACGAGCAACCGTTACTATCAGCATGTGAGACTTCATGTAGCATTGGTCGCGAGGGTGGTGGGGATCGAGTGAATTTTATGGAGGGTGGTGAGGGTTGTTGCTGGTCATTCTACTTGTGTGCGAGCTATGGCATCTGGGGTGAGGGCTCTGTGAGGAGAGGTAGTAATTTTAGAGGTTTCCCTGTCTAGGAGAGGGGGAGGATTCAGCGTCAGCGTTGCCTCCCCCATTTTCGGGTGAGCATAATTATCAATTGTTGGATTGGTCTTCGACTCAGTGTGTTTGTAGCAGATACAGGTATAGTCCCCTGTTTTGAGTGGTGTTTTGCGGTGATTGTGTAATTTTGCACAGTTTCATTCCGGGATAGGTGGTCTTAAGGTTCCTCTGGAGCGGAAGTGTAATTGTGGACTTCCCTGGCTCGTTCATGGGCTTCTTTGATGCTAGCTAGAATCGAGGGAGTGAGTGTCGTGTGTTTTAGCTAGTGTTGCTCGCGCAAGACTATCTCAAGAAATGGGAAGGGGTTTGGAGGGCTACAAATGTTAGCTCTATGTTTTTCATGTCCATTGTGCGCTAGTGGGTGGTGACTAAGCTAGTGCGGGTGGTGCTTATTTCTGTGTGGGCAGCTTGAGAGGTGTCGGATGGCGGATCATCTGCTCGTTCCAGCAGTATTGGGAAGCAAGCCATGCACCTGGTTCCTCGTTCGGGGCACTCTTCCTCTCAGTCAAAGCTCAATTCGGGTAGCTCTAGGGGTGGCACGTCCTTGTCTTAGTTAGAGTTGGCGCCTGGCAGCGATGGCCCGAAGCAGGGTGGCAGGTGCGGTGGTCGTGCAAGTCATGCAGCAACAAGCAGCAGAGGTGGTGGTCGTTCGGGACATTCAGGGTGTGCAGGGTCTGTAACTCAGGTGTTCAGTATGGGGGCTCGGCGATGGGTCACGAAAGCCGCACCCCTCTAGGTCAGCGTGGGGGTTCGGCTCGTCATGGTGCTTCAAGGCGTTGGGTGTCGGTGCGTCATGGTGGTCGTGGACAACTGCAAGGATGTTGCGTTGAGAGATTTTGAGATTTGATACAGTCAGTTCTTGAATTCTTGGAGACCTCGGAGTTGGTTAGGTAGGAGGAGCATGATGAATTGATTTCTACTTTGAACAAAATGCATTACTACCAGTGTCATGTCTGGGAGAATGTTATGGTGGTCTGGCAAGGCCAGAATCTGTTATCTGAGAAAGTTAAGAAGATGGAGGCCTGGATGGCCCATTTCAATGAGCATGTCCAATGCTCCTTTCATCCTTCGTTGCCTCCTAGAACAGCTTCGGACAACCCAACTTCTATCACTTCTAATGATTAGCATGGATACGGGTGTTCTCTTTGTTTTGTCAATTTACTGGTGCCTATGGTCTCTAATGTTATGGAATGTGTCTCTTATTGTTTTTTTGTTTTTTTGTCTTATGCTGATGGCAATAGTCAACAAACTTGATCTGGGTGAGACTACCTGTGTTTTTCTACTTATGTACCTCTGTTTTTCTACTGATATACCTCTGTTTGGAAGCATGAATAAAATTTTGACTTACAAAAGGGGGGGGGGGGCTGAATAAAAAATCAATAACATAAAATATACGCAACAAACAAATTTCAAAAATACCAATATCTTTATTTACAAGTCCTCTTCAAAAGGGTCCTTTTGGTTTTAATTTATTTAAAGAGTTGAAAAAATCTTATGTGAACACATGTGTCTCCGAAATGCAATTGAAATATTACTTCGCCAACTTCAAAAAACAATAAAAATATAATTTTGCATTAAAAAAATATTTTTTTAATATGAAAAACTTAGTTCTCTCCGTGTAAACCGTGCTCATATATATATATATATTACACATTTTAGACTAAATTATGCTAAATGAACACACGCATACCTCTTAAGTTTTGTGAAAAATTTCCAAGACATATACCGCATTTAATGGAATATTGAAAGATTATACAACACTAAAAACTTTTGCAAAATTATCATTAGGACAATAACATAACTCTCCACATATTGTATTGTTACTCCGAATCAAAATTTACAATTATTATATGAAATTTTAAGGGCTGCAATTCCATAAAAGAGAAAAAATTTGAAATTCCATCCCACATTTGACCCAAAAATTTAACCCATGTTCATACTTTCACCCCTTTTCTCTTTTTCTCATAAGAAAAAAAAGAAACATATAAATCAAATCAAGTATTCTAAATTTTACATGAAATAAAAGATCACACGCCAATTATGACTAGGATATAGAAAAATAGGCTAAATGTATCTTTTGATTTTGTTTTTAATTATAAGGTGGGCATGCACTATGAACAATGAATCGCTTGCTACCTCTTCCACTATAAATTTTCTCAGATTTAACTAATCACGTTGCCACGATGAAAGGCCTTATTTCAAAATTAATTGTGTTGTTAGACATCAATAGACATAATAACACAACGAGCTTTACCACCTATATAGGTAAATATTCAGAATACATGTCTTACAATATGAAATAAAAATTGTAAATATGATATTTTCAATTGTGTCTCCTATTTTCTAATTTCCAAAACTTCTCTATTAAAAATAATAAAATAAATATTATTAGGCAAACCATAATAAGTACTTTATTATATTCGTTTGCAATATTTACTTGTGCAATTTTAAGGCTCATTACATAATATAGATATTTTTAAGAGGAATGAAATAAAAAATGTAAATATAATATTTTCAATTGTGAATCTTATTTCATAAGAAATAATAAAATAAATATTATTAGACAAACCAAAATAATTAATTTACTATATTCTCTTATATAGTAATATTTACTTTCGTAACCTAAAATCCTTATAAAGCCCAAAATTATATAACTCTATGTTAAAGTTGTATTAATGAGATGGATTAGTTAAATTTTTAAATGGATTGATGGATCCACAAGAGATGGACTAAATTTTTAAATGGATTGATGGATCCACTAGTTAAATTTTTAAATCAATTGATTGATAATCCTTAACCTGGTCGATGACAAAGATTGTAAAAGTGCGAGGAGAGAAATTTAGGGAGTTGTTGATGAATCTCTCAAAATTGACAACATAAAAATCTACAAAGTCCTAACTAAAAGGAAAAAAAGGCAATATATTCGTAAAAGACAAGAGAATCTCTTCCACCTCTCTAAGGTGGCTCCTACGAAATTCTGGAGGCAGATTCTAACTAGGAATACTAAAGATAATAATAAAATTACTTTACGCAACTGGAATTCCTATCTTAAAAAGCTTTAAGAATCTCCAAATGCCAGGGATTTTGAAACCATGTTCACAACGAAAGAATTTTTCTCATTACAAGACATTGATTTTGGGGTTAAACGCCTGGCAAATGGGAAAGCTAAAGAGATTGAAGGTTACCAGGCAAAAATCTTAAAAATTGGAGGTCTTGTCCTCGTGCCCCACATCCACAAGATTTTCAACCAAGCGGTCAAGCAAGGGTTCCCTAAACCTTGGACTCAGAGCCTCATTATCCCTATTTTTAAAAATGGGGATACAAATAACCCCTCTAATTATCGGACAATTATGATCAGCGCTCTCTTAGCCAAGTTATATGGTGTTATTTTGGAAAAGAAGTTGAACATTTGGCTTGAAATTGAAGGTAAGCGGGCTAAAGGCCAAGCAAGTTTTAGAAGGTAGCACTCAACAACGGACCACCTCGTTACGCTTAGGATCATTGTGGAGGAATGCCGCAATTATAAATCCAATCTTTTATGTTGCTTTGTGGACTTTAGAAAGGCTTTCGATATGGTTCCTAGAAACAACCTATGGAATAGATTAGAAGAGCTAAATGTTCCTTTTGAACTAAGAGTGGCTACTATAAGGTTATATGAGAATTTAATTGCCAAGTTAAAGAGAAATGAGGGGTGGTCGAAAGATATTAAGTGTAATATCAGAGTTAAACAAGGTTGTCCCCTCTCCCCTACCCTATTTGGAATTTACATCAACAAGCTAGAAGGTTGTTTAAAGGAAGCAGGATGTGCTGGAACGACCTTAGTTGGGATAGTCATCATCCTTCTTCTCTATGATGATGATATTGTTCTTCTCGCAAGGTGCCCATCTCATCTTGATAAGCAACTTAGACTTCTTAAGGATTTCTGCTCTACCATGGGTATGTTTGTTAATACTGACAAAACAAAAGTTATGATAATCAAATCCATGAAGGATACTTACGCTAATTTTATGTATGACAATAGTAACCTGGAGGAAGTGTCTTCTTACAAGCACTTAGGAATTGATATTCATCACAAGCTCAACTAGAACTATAGCATTCAGAAAAGGATTAATGGGGGTGGAAAACTTATTTTGGTCTTGAAAATAATTGTAAAATGGCAAACCTCGTAATGTGGGATAGAAAGAACTTCCTCTTTGAAACTTAGTCACTCATGTTATCTTATATGGATGTGAGGTTTGGGGTTGCAGCATCTCTAGAGAATCCTGGAGAAATATTGAGCAAATCCAGAAGTGTTTTATAACTTATAACCTTAAAATTAAAAACAATACACCCTATCCTATTCTTCTTATAGAAGTGGGTCTTTCCCCTATCGAGAGCCTAGGCATGACTAGGCTTCTGTTGTACAAGCACAAGCTCAATAGCATAGGAGACCATAGACTTCCTAATCTAGCTTTAAATTCCAGCCAAAACCACCTAAGGCTTAAACAAGGTTGGTATAAAGACACCAGGGCATGGTTAAACCATCGGGAGATCGACAAGAATGTTGCATTTCTAAACATTAATAACATTTAAAAAATTGTTACTTCTAAGTTCAAAGAAAGAATGTGGTGTGAGAAATATCTAGCAGCTAAAATAAAATTAAGATATTATAAGGAGGTCATCAACCCCACCCTAGAAGATCAAAAGTATCTATCAGTTTTAACTAGCTCAAAGAAGAAAATTAATATAGTCAAGATTAGAACGAACTCTCATGAGCTCCATAGTGAAATAGGTCGTTGGACAGTTCCTAAAACACCATGGATGGAAAGGATCTGCCATCTCTGTGAGAATATGAACATCGAGGATGAAAATCACTTCCTCTTAGAGTGTCCCACGTACAACCACATTAGAGCTCAATTTCATAATCTTTGTTGCAATACTGACCTTCCTAGCATTTTAAGATGTCAAAATTATAATGAGCTCGGGAGGCTTCTCTCCAAGTTTTTTGAGCATAGGAATAAAATCTTAAATCAAAATAAATACCTCTTTTCTTTGGGTCCGATAGACCAAAGATTGGTCTGAGTGGACGTTAACCACCATCATCATCATCATTTATCATATTTATCTTAAATATGCCAAGACTCATCATGAGGATCTAAACCTGCTTGTATTTATAATGTTTATCTTTCTCTTTTCTTGGTAGGTTTAGGATTATATTGTGACCCCATGGGCTCCTATATATAGAAAGAAGGTTTTGTCATTTGTATCATCCAAGAATTGTTTATTTATGTAATATAAAGGAGGTTGCCCCCTCAAAGTGGTTGATTTCTAAGGCATTGATCTCTCTTTTCTTCTATTTTCGGAGCTGGTTTCATAACATTTTGCATGAGAGCTTTGGATTCTAGGGTTTCACTGCTTCAAATAGGTCATCGTGGAATTTTCGCTATAAAAAATTTTCTACGAAGGTTCAGACGCAATAAAAAACATTTCCAAAGAAATCACGAGGAATTTCGTGTAAAAATTTCAAATCTTGGTTCACAATATTGTGAGAGATATGATCTGTGGAAATTAAGATTTTTGTCAGGCTCTTAAATTTCATCTAAAAGAGTTGACCTTGTGAAAATTGTCATAACTCTTTTTCTTAGCATTGGATTGGAATTCTGTAAAACATGACCAAAATGACACAGATTATAGTTTGTTGTATATCAATTTCAGAGCAAAAGAAGAAACAGTGACACGTGGCACGCCGTACAAGTTCATAAAATATTTTAACCATAATATTTTAATTTAATTTAATTTAATTAATTAATTAATTAATTTATTCTTTTATTTTTATTTTTTATTTTTCTGAATCGTTTTACATAATATACATATTTTACAATAAAATATTTTACTTAACTTCAACATAGATGATGGGTGGATTATTAGCAGATGTTGGATTCCTGCCCTTCATTCCTAGAAAAAAAATATTTCTTATTATTTATTATTATTATTATTTATATTTTATTTATTTATTTTTATTTTTATTTAATTATTTTTTATATTTTCTATTTATTTTTATTTTTATTTTTATTTTATTTATTTATTTATTTTTATTTTTATTTTTATTTATTTATTTATTTTTATTTATTTTTATTTTTATTTTATTTCATTTTATTTTTTGTTTTTTATTTTTTAATTCTCAATAAGTTAAATAGAATTAATTACCAACAAATATAACTGTTTTGATGAGTTTTGAATCACATAACATATAATTGTTAAAAATAAAATAAATATATAAATTCAAACTATAAATATTATTTAATTATTTTTAACATTTAATTTATTCGATAAAAATAAAAACAAATAAATCATTATTATTCTAAAAATAAATATATATAAATCGTAAACATTTATTTTATTCTTCAAAAACATATTAAATTAATAATGATTATTTTTATTAAATATAAATATATAAAATTCAAATTATAAACATTAATCATTTGATTTATTATTTATAAAATAAATAAACTATTTTTTATTTTGATTTGAGTCAAACTTGTCGTTATTTTACAAATGACTAGTTGGAGCTTTACTATTTATGATCAGATTTTCCATCTTGTCCTGATCATGAACCACACTCACTGGTTCCAAACACGTGGAACAAATCTATTTTGATGTGATTTTCACCGAAACATTTTAATCACAAAGTAAGGGAACATATTTTATTTATGCTTGAGATTGTTTACATTACAATGTTTTTTGTTTTTCAATAATATAATTTTAGGCACTTTCCATCAAAAGTATCATTCATGATATTGTTTTATTTATCTATCTATATAAATGCTGATAGGAACCACACTGACTGGTTCCAAACACATCGACCAAATCTATTTTGATGTGATTTTCACCGAAACATTTTAATCACAAAATAAGGAAACATATTTTATTTATGCTTGTGTCTACATTAAAATGTTTTTTGTTTTTCAATAATATAATTTTAGGCACTTTCCCTCGAAAGTATCATTCATGATATTGTTTTATTTATCTATCTATATAAACGCTAATAGACTATTTTAGGGTAAAATATTTTGTTTAGTATAATACTAAAATATTTAATTATAAAACATATTGAAATATTTTTCAAATATTGTATATGAATTTTATATTAAAAATAAAATAATTAAATATTAATTTTATTTTTAATATATTATTCTTTTATATATATATATATATATATATATATATATGTGTGAAATTGGAAATTTCTCAGATACCAAATGCAATGCACCATCGATCGATGAGGATGGCCAATGACGCCGGATGATTTTTGCATCATGATTCATGATGCCTCATGAATTCATATTTTAACACTGGAGATACCCTACTCCAAGAACTCTAAATAATGTGGTTTTGTTCATGGTTGTCATCGGCATTTGGTTCTAACGATCGATTGATATGCTTCCACTCCGATAACGATCGATTGATATGCTTCCACTCCGATATGCTTCATTTGGTTTTAAACTGATTATGAAATATAAAAGTTTATACCATTCCACTCCGTTAATCATTAGTTCTACCAAAACTGATTATGAAATCTAAAAGTTTATACAATAGCAGAACCGGGCCGATTGCATGGAATATATGAAAATGTTGAATTCACATTTCATTTTCGGGATCTTAGTTGTGTATACATGCTCTATATATGGAATTCACATTTTCATTTCAAGGTTGCAAGAAATTTGTAGCAGGTTTCTTAATGTTTAATTTGTTCTTTCATGACAGGAAACATCATTGCCGAGATACTCTTCTTAGTTCTCGTAAGAGTTTTTTTTTCCTTTCATGATAAAACTTATTGATATTTTTCAAGTATAAAGTTCAATTGATATAAAAGTAAGCTATTTAATATTCATATTGAAATATTTTGTAGTCAAATAGTTTTTTTTAATTTTAGTTTATATAATTTTTGAAATTATATGTCAACTTTGTGTGAAGTATAAATGGTATTATATGTAGACTTCATACCAAGTTTTGACTTCATTAATGTTTCTAATTAAAATTAATTATGGAATGTATCTTATATCATTTTTTTTCTCATTAAAAGAATCTAAAAATTAGATATACTTATAATTCCATACCATACTTTTGAGAGATCAATCCTTATTCACTCATATATATATATATATATATATATATATATATATATATATATATATATATCCTTTGAAAAAACACATTTTCAATTCTCCTTTAACATCTCCCTTAATCTTGTTTCATGATATAGTTAGCGAGATGTTCTTACTTTATCGTACTCTTATGTAACTTTTCACAATTTTTTACCCTACAGTACTTAACTTTTTTTTAAACAATGGGGATAATAAGAGTGTAGCAAAGCCCCTCCCCATGATTTTAAATGATTTTCTTTATGTAGGTGATACATCCCTTGTGTTATGAGTGTCTAATGAACCCCTTCCAGTGGTCCTTCCATGCACAAATTTAATACTTGGTTATGGCCTCCCCTCAATTTCATTCAGGATTGAGTTATAGTATGAATGGATTCCTATACATGCATTCCTTGAATTTTATCTTAAGGAATGGCTGTGAACATACATGCATTCTAAGTGAAGTTATAACATGGGAAGATAGAATTGTGACACCTCACCCCTTCCCATGTAAACTATCAGAGAATAAGCAATTGTAATTAGGGGTGAAAATATAATGGTGGTAAGTTGTTATTTGATGTGGTGAGGGTCACTAACCCTCCCTACTGCCTCTACCAATGGCATCATTCGCTCGTGGGGCCCTACAACTCCTAGCTAAGGAAAACAAAAATATTTTGCTACCTTGGCCTTTAGGAATCGTTTTCGGTGGCTCTCCTACACGTATTTCTATGTATGTTTCATTTGCAAGCTTATCTCATTATATTTCTCTCTTTTCCCTTTCTATGACGGATATATCACTCCTAAATATCTACATTTGACAATAATATTTTTCGAGGGTTTCCACTTGATGGCATATGACTTATCGTTCTTAATTTGTATTCTATCATAAATATTATGGTTTTTATCACTAGCTTCGAAAAACCCATAGAGATTTTGGTATTTTATTTCGTCTTGGTGAAACCTTCATACTTTTGGGGTTTCTCCTTCACCCTTGAGTGGTGATTTAAATAAACAAATTTGGGCCACAACTAGATAATTTGGTAGAGAATGTGTTATTCATGTTTGGTTCTTTTGCAACCACCTTTGTGCCTTTTAAACCCTAGGAAATATGAATATTTTCCTATATCTTTTTACAATACTTGTTTTTGTTCTGCCCTTGAACCTATGTCCCACTTCCCCGGGGTTGACTTCTAAGTCCTTACAGTGAATTTCTTCTCTGTGGTTACTATATTTCAATTTTTTATCACGCAAGTAACAATATTTTATTCATATAATGATTATTTTTTTACCATTCCCCTCCTATCGTTTTTCATTGATTGTTGTACTCACAATGTTAACATTTGTAAGAGGGTGGAGGTATCAAACCTCTGTTCTACCGTCCTCAAGTTTTTTTGTTTGTGGGTTTAATATCATGCTAATGCTTTTGTTAACACTTTATTCAATTTTAATATCATATTATCTCACAATTAAGAGGTTTAACCATTATGATTTCTCATGGGTTAGCACTGGACCAAACTAGAGTTTTTTTCTAGCGTCAAGCTTTAGGGGCTTGCTTCTAAATAATTTTAGGTTTTTCTAAAAATCATGCTTCCTTTATCCATAGTTTTTTGTTAAATTTTTTAATTCAGAATGGATGATATATGAATAATAAAACTGGCCTTGGTTGAGGCTTGCCTTTCTACTATGCAGGTAAATATTTTTGTTTACCCCTTTTCAAGTTTCGTCCAGGTTTACTGACCTCCACGTTATTAATTCCTAATCAATTATACTCACTATCCTTTCCCATCAAATGTAATTGTTTAAGATGCCTAATGATAAACATAACTGACACCATCTTAGAATTTATTAAACATTCATATCAATACCTTAAAATTTATGTTCTCATTTCGAATTTATGAATTTTTCTTTGGATTATTTTTGTGTAAAATAGAAATTAGATTTGTTTCTATTGATTTGTAGTTTTGCACATGAGGTCACTGCATGCTCTATTTATGATTACACACTTACTGTAATTGGGTAATTTCCATATATATATATTTATATATATAGTTGTGTGTGTGTGTGGGTGGGGCAGGGGGTACCTTGAGGATTTGTCTTTAGAAAATATATTTTCTTTGAACTTATGACATGTATATTGAAACTAGTCTTAAGTGTAGAAAGAAAATTTCCACACTCTTGGATCCCGAGTTTTACTCATTTGGAGCTTTATGAAGGACTTGTCATGCAAGAATGACTACATGATGGTTAAAGAAAAGCTTAAAAACAACTCTTAAGTTTCCTAAAATTTATTCCTAATCCGTAGTAACCCTATCAAAATAGTTGCATACTTGACTCTATATATATATATATATATATATATATATATATGAATTATCCCTTACGGAAACATACTTAAGATAAAAATTTCCTCTCTCCTAGGTGCTCATAGTTTTGGTACAGGTTTCCCTTTGATATGATTTCTAGAATGAATTCCTTCCTTATCATACAATAGGCACATGTTAACCTTAGTTTCTCTTGTAAAAATTCATTTCCATAACGTTTATTGTTACATGACTAATCATCTTTCCTTAATAGTCAGAGGTTTACATTTATAAATACTTGCAACTACTTCTATCCTACGCTTAAGTTAAGAAAAATAGAACTTGGCATATTTTAAACTCAACTTTACATGGTACTAGCTCACTGACATATCTGAATATCTAAAAATACAATATGACTTTTCATTCTCCTCCCAACTGATGAATCAAAGTTTCAACAGTTTCCCTGAAGTTCTGGATTCCTTTCCTGTCAAGAAATAAATCAGAAGCCTATAATAGTTTCACTTCATCAATCACTAACAATATCATCCTAATTCTTGATAAACACTTTTTCTACACAAGTCCAGTCTATTGTAACCCTAGGAACAACCTCTTGCTGAGCTGAGGCCTATGCCTACGACATCTATTCAAAATAAGTAAAATTGTTTCCTTTTTTAACTGTAAAATTTATTATCTATAGATGTTTCTTTAAAATGCAATGTAATCTATGGTCTTGAATAAAATGACAAAACCCTTTAATATGGTGAGGTTGTATATGAGTATAGCTTACTGAATTTTCCGTATGGAAAGAAAGAATAATGAGAAAAAGATTCAATGAAGAGAACTGAAACATAATCCTTTACACAAAATCTTAGTTGAAATAATGGAATGTAAGAAGGTGACATGATGAAAAATGTGGAGCACATTTTAAGTTTTAAATAAAATCTACAGAAACTTTTTTCTATTATCAAAGCATCAATAAATTTATTAATGAAAAAAAACAAACATCTTCATTACACATTTTTCCATGGTCGAATGAAATATAAAATAACTTATAGAGGTAGAATAACATGATATAATCTACACACATACGGAATCATCTAAAAGAAATTATTGATTCTCCATGAAAAAATTGTGCATTACACAATTTTTTTTTTATCTCCAGGACGAAAATCAGAACACCAAAATTCTCGAGCTTGTATATAAAAAATGATGGTCGTAGTGGTCTCCAGTTGCATAGGATTTATAGTGACAGTCTGGCGTGTAACTGTTGGTCTCGGTGTAAGTTGATGAAACCCCTCCCTATTTGGTGGAACACTGTTAAAATATTTTGTGAAGAAAGGACGGTCGTTAACACCCATGTTATGGTTTTACGGTTGAATTTTGGTCTCTAGAGAGGTGGACAGGTTGATAAAAATAAATCTTTAATATGAAAACTATATTATTAATTAAATAGATTACACACATTTATACATGAATTAGTCTCAAGATAGGAAATCTATCTTGGACGTACAATAAGTTGGTTGAGGGAATATCTCAACCTCACACCAAATAAGGAAACTAGTTTTAGCTAACCTAGGAAATAGGAACAGACTCTATTCATAGAGAGTCACAACTGGACAAGTAGGAATTACACATTCTAACACACCCCCTTAATGACTACTTGTCTCGATATCACTTCGTAAAATCTAGTTGTGATCAAACATAACAAAGAATATACCGACGCCCATATAAAGTAGAAAATTCATCCATTTTAATGTGGCTGGTATTGCCACCGCTGCATCGCTTAGTCTCAGAGGATGCCTCTTCTTATATTATGAATACTGTTCATTATCACGTGATAAAATTGCATCTATCTCTTCCAACGGTTTTATCGGATGACTCAGAACTACTCTTATTTCATCGGGTCTGCTTCTGCACTGCACCATTGCTGCTGCTCAAAGGTAACACGGTTGCATCAGTTTAGCTCATTAATTATTAGATTTGGTTTTCTAAAGGACATACCGACATCAAGAAATGGTTTCTGGCTGACCATGAACCTGTAGTTACAAAGTGGTTTTGAGATTACCACGAACTTTTACAGGGATACACATGCCTTTATAAGGCTTACATACTCCATCTTTACCAGGTACATAAAATGACCACTACAAAACCATCCTAGACTTGTAGCTTACCATGTAATCGAGTGACTCATTACAAATATTATCAATTTATTCCAGTATCTCTGCTTCATTCACATTAAATCTAGATTATCTCATCATAGTAATTGTTGCCGCCATTATTCATTTATTTTTTGCATCTTTAGTAAATACCATCAGTAATTTATATTGGATTTTCATATTCATACAAGTGTGATTTGCTAGAGTAGCCAATTCTAACAACATCACCACCCATTGAGTTGGCTAAACTCAATAATTTTGTTTATGAATAATCCAAAAAATACTTACCATACGAGCAATTTTCACACATTTCTGTAGGTAATTAGCAGTCACGCCCTGATCATCGGACCTGCTAGAGCTCAATTCCTCCACGTGTTTACCCTTGTCAAACGACACGTAAGCATTCTCCTTCTCACTTTGCTCCAGATTCAACCTATCTTTTACGTGCGGGGGTTTAAATGCACCATCGGCCTCTGCGTTGTGGCCTCGGACCACCTGGGACCATGCGCCCTTGCTACCGCCCTTGGAACCCTTTTTCCTCTGCGGATGGATTTCATTGCTGATGTGGTTGTTATTAATAATGCTGCAGTTCTTGTTTTCAACAGCAGGATGATCCACGGCCGGAGACTCCATGGCCGTGGCCATGTGACCAGCAGAAAATCTTTTATCCCTAATGTCTTCACAAAATTCTTATTATCACTCTTCCTACTACTCACTGTCAAAATTTCCCAAAAAAAAAAAATACTCAGCGAAAACTTCGGTTTTAAATGTACCTCAGACAAAATTTCAATCTGCAAAACTTTCACCTTTCACCATTCACGTTTTCATATGGCTTTGACGTTTTCATAACAATGATATTATTCATGCTTGAATTAAAAACATGCTTTCACCTTAACTTCAAGCTTTCAGCGATGGAGAAAAAGTATAGTCTGAGGGATTTGCGCGTGCAGGTAACCCAAAAAAAAACTTAAATACCAAACAAAAAACGCGACCAGCAAAGACACAATACGCTGGCAGGAAATCTTAATCCGGCAGATGCACGAACCTGTGCAAACTCCACGCGACCTTCGCGCTGGCAGAGATGGCGAAGGGGGGCAACGGTGTCAAATTCCCACGGGAATGCAATTAAGAAGCACAAAACAACGCTGCAAAACAACTTAACAGCAAACACCACCGTGGTAAAAAGAGCAGAGATTGACTGCTGTGTATACACCAACGCACAAAACAAAGGAATTGTTGGAGCCTTCACACTGGAAACGAAATGCTGGAGCCTTCACGCTGGAAACTTCACACAGGTCGGGCGCATTTAGTTTCACACTGCGCACACTCTAATGGCAGATTCATTCACTGCCCGCGAAGAGGAGAGAGGCGCAGACAAATGCAAAGGGAAGAACGACGAAGGATGAAGGCGAGCCGAGGAGCAGAAAGCTGTTGCGGCCAGTGCTCTATCTGTTGGATTCAAGTAGCCTGGATGGCGTCGCGTTGCAGAGAAGCAAACGGGGCTGTTGTGCTGCCGAAACCCGAATCGATCTGCATTGTGGTCGGTTCAAATATTTGAGCTGGCGTAGCTTCTCTGGTTCAGAAATGGCGGACTAAAGTGGTAGTGGTAGTGTACCCGGGGATCTGGAGTTCGAATCTCGTTGGGGGTGAAAGGTGAAAGTTTTGCAGATTGAAATTTTGTCTGAGGTACATTTAAAACCGAAGTTTTCACTGAGTATTTTTTTTTTTGGGGGAAATTTTGACGGTGAGTAGTAAGAAGAGTGATAATAAGAATTTTGTGAAGATGAATAAGGGATAAAAGATTTTCTGCTGGTCACATGGCCACGGCCATGGAGTCTCCGGCCGTGGATCATCCTGCTGTTGAAAACAAGAACTACAACATTATTAATAACAACCACATCATCAATGAAATCCATCCGCAGAGGAAAAAGGGTTCCAAGGGCTGTAGCAAGGGTGCATGGTCCCAGGTGGTCCGAGGCCACAACGCAGAGGCCGATGGTGCATTTAAACCCCCGCACGTAAAAGATAGGTCGAATCTGGAGCAAATTGAGAAGGAGAATGCTGACGTGTCGTTTGACAAGGGTAAACACGTGGTGGAATTGAGCTCTAGCAGGTCCGATGATCAGGGCGTGACTGCTAATTACCTACAGAAATGTGTGAAAATCGCTCGTATGGTAAGTATTTTTTGGATTATTCATAAACAAAATTATTGAGTTTAGCCAACTCAATGGGTGGTGATGTTGTTAGAATTGGCTACTCTAGCAAATCACACTTGTATGAATATGAAAATCCAATATAAATTATAATTGATGGATAATGACACTAAAGATGCCAAAAATAAATGAGGTAATGAAGCAGCAACAATTACTATGATGAAGATCAATCTAGTTTGTGTGAATTTTTTATGAGTTTCCTGGAATAGACTCAATAGCATGTTGTATAATGAGTCACTCAGTTGCATGGTAAGCAAGTCTAGGATGGTTTTGTAGTGGTCATTTTATGTACCTGGTAATTCCAAGATATGGAGTATGTAAGCCTTATAAAGGCATGTGTATCCCCGTAAAAGTTCGTGGTAATCTCAAAACCACTTTGTAACTACAGGTTCATGGTCAGCCAGAAACCATTTTGCAGTGTCAGTTTGTGGTCAGCTAGAAACCACGTATAATAGTGAAGCAGACTGGAAACAGTTCTGTGTCAGTGTTTGCCACTGAAGGAAGAGCATGGTTACGGGTCATCCGATAAAACCCCGATGAAAGAAGAGCATGGTTACGGGTCATCCGATAAAACCCACGTTGGAGGGGGATATGTGGATACAGGTACATGTATGCAGTGATAATGGTTGACAGAACCATGTATACGAAGGACATCCTACGAGACCAGCGGTTGCAGCGGTTGGTACCCATGCATTCTGGTGGATGGTTGCTCCTTTATATGGACGTCGACATATTCTTTGTTATGTTTGATCAGAACTAGATTTTGCGAAGTGATATCAGACAAGTAGTCATTAAGGGGGTGTATTAGAATGTGTAATTACTACTTGCAACTGGGGCTAGGACTTTCCTCAGAAAAACAACTCCGTCTCAGCCTAGGCTACTCAGACGAGTGCCAGGACAACTACTCAGATATTCCCTCAACCAACTCAGAGTTTCCAGACGTCCAAGATAGGAATCTATTCGAGACTAATAAATAAAACTTTAATATGCAAAACTATATTATTAATTAAATAGATTACACACATTTATACATGAATTAGTCTCAAGATAGGAAATCTATCTTGGAAGTACAATAAGTTGGTTGAGGGAATATCTCAACCTCACACCAAATAAGGAAACTAGTTTTAGCTAACCTAGGAAATAGGAACAGACTCTATTCATAGAGAGTCACAACTGGACAAGTAGGAATTACACATTCTAACAGATAACAAGACTGAAAGGTTTGTTTTCTATGAGATTTGTGTACAACCTTTGAGTACTTAGATATATAACCTACCCCAGTCTGAAAAACGAGATCCATGGCTCATGTGCCAACTCGAACCCAACGCCCTATACTGAGGGGCCGTGGCAGGAAGAAGAAAGGAAAGAAGACAGAGGGCCAATCCAGTTAACCCGATGATAATCTGAGAGGCAGAAAGCTGTAATATCCCCAACGGAAAATAGACAGTAATACACAAAAATACAAACAAGCAACTATATAGAACAAAATGCCGGAACTAGAATATGGAGCAAGTACACAGAAAATACCAGAACGCTAAGCCATTTTATTAATTCTGAGAATACATGTATGGGTACAATAGATAATCAGAATAAGTGCACCTATCCTTGCACGAGGCAAGTGAAGAACCTTCTCAGAATAGGAAATGGCTACAATAGAGGCTGCGTCCTAGCTGCTAGAGAAATCTACCGTAGAATGCTGCTGCTGGAATGAACTGAAGCTAGGGGCAGATCCCCTTGCCGGAATGAGCTGAAAATCGGCAGACCACCTGAACTCACCACCCCGGACAAAACCCAGAAACCATATACAAAACGGACCACCTCCGAAAATCACCCCCAGAAACCCTCCTCCTAGAAAAACGCTGTCTCTCCCAGCACAGCGCAGAGGCTCAAGAAGAACGCTGGAAAAGAGCCACAAATCCCTTTGTAAAACTCTCCAACTGAATGGTCAATCCCTCCAAGCTGAAAATACGCTGAGGACTCCACGAAAATCCCCACAACCGAGCTGTACCAACACCAACTGCGTCCTCCCTCCTGGACTGCGCAGTCACCCTATGAGACCCAGCTCCTCAAAAATGTCCACCAAAATTCCCCCCGCAAATCAATCGCCGAAACTCAAGGAATACTCGCCGAGCAGCACTCGAAGTCCCCGGGCCAAGGGCAAGATTCTCCGACCGAGACACTCGCCCGCACTAAACAAGAGCAGATCGACTAAACATCCTACAGGTCGGCGTGTACGTAAGCCCAGCTCACAATATCATCAACATATCAATAATGCCAAATGGAGTGAAACCTCCACCTTTTATAGTGCTAGCTCCCTCAAAACCGTAACTGCGTCCTTGAGTTCCTCTTTGACCTGCGCAGTTACCTTAGGAGCCTACGTGAGGCCTCTCTCATGTGTGTGTGGACCCGCAAGGCTTTCCCCTTTAAGTTACAACGTTCATCTACTAGGAAGCACTTTATTTTATTAAAGTGAGTTGACCCCCTCTTTCTCACTTTATTTATTAATTTAACTATAGTCGGCAAAACTATACAAAAATCAAATATTCCAATTAGCGGTGCTAATTAGGAATATTACAGTCTCCCGCGGCAAAACGTTGCTTGTCCTCAAGCAACCGAAGTGATGGATGCTGTAAAGTCTGCTCGCTCTCCCAAGTGGCATCCTCATCCGGAAAAACCTGCTCTTTGTCCTCAAGAAACGCTCGACAAAGTGCTCCCTCTAGCCGATGCTCCCCCACTAACACCGCAAAATGTGCCTCGGTCCCACCTCCGAACCCTCTCTCGCTCCTGCATCACCCGGATACGAAGGGATATCTCAATGCCAGGATCCCAAACTGGCCTCTCACAGTACCAGTCGACCAATAATCCCCCCGGATCCCATCGCCACCATGGCCAATAATCGCCCAAGTCCCACGGCTCGGACTGTGCACTGCCTCTGGCTATGAATAATGCTCTAAGAGGTGGAGACCACCAATAAGCATCAATGCTCCTGGGCTCCTGCTGCGTTGTACCTGTAGCTGCATATGCTACCCCTCCAACTGCATACCAACTCATCACCTCTCTCCAATCCAAGTCATGACTCAATCCCATGCTGATCCTGATCCCCTGAAATTGGGAAGGAGTCCTGAAGTAACGACAACTGGTGCCCTCCTGCCGACTGGGATCTGTAACATCTACTATGTCCAAGGGCCCCTGCTCCACTGTGCTCCCTACGAAGAATACCGTACCATCAAGAGGGTACCAACTCATGATCTCCCGCCAGTCCATCTTGGAGGAAGCATCCGATGTAGCAACAACAACTGCATGTGGAACATGCCTGGAAGGTTGCCGCCAACCCGTAATCATCTCCCACTACCAAACTATCACATCTACCTCCAACATCTCCAGAGGATATGGATCTGTAGTTGCTGTCACGGTACTCAGTGTCTGTGCATCTGGCTGCTCCACCTCAAAGGATGACCCCAATGCTAGCCACATATCCATCATAGGCTCAATGTGGGCACCCATCTGGACCTCACCCAAGGAAATGTCATGCCTGATGTCCATAGTATCCTCCTCTGCTGACTCAGGCTCCATCATGTGCTACTCTAGCTGAAGCGTCACAAGTGACTCATCACCCAAAGTATCTCCTATACAGTCCCCTGACTGCTCACCCTGCACACTGTAATACGGCTGCAATCTACTGTCATCATACCTGCATGACTGCTCTTGCTCCACAGAAGCAACCTCAACTGATCCTATGGACTCATATGAAAGAGAGTCCTCACCCTGGCATACAGAAGGAATGCCCTCTTGTTCTACCTCCGCCACCTCATCTGCATTGAATATGCCATCCACCCTCTCGATGAAGTGTCGATACAATGTCTGGAGTCCCGACGCATGTTGGGATGCTACCTCTGCTGAACCCAATATCCTCTGCTCATGCATGATCTCAACATGCCCTGCGGGCAAAATGATGCATGTCTCCCTCATGACCTGCTCCCCAAGCGTAGGCTCAGCAATGACTAATGTGCCACCACTGCAGAGGATCATCTCATCCCCTAAACTGTGGCTGTCAACTAGCGTACTGACCCCGTGCCACCGCTGAGAAGTCTCTCGCCTAGTGTGCTGAGGGCCATCCCAATGTCGTGGGTGTGCCTCACGGACCCTGCTGCTCATGCCCAAAGTGCCAAAGGACAACAACAAAATTAGTTGTGCCCATGAGTGATGTAGAAGAGTGTCGGATGTGTGAGTCCCCACAAATACCATCAAGTATCGCTCCTCTGTCTCCTCATCGATCCTGGGTGAAATACCCCCAAAGGTAAGCCTAGTGTCCCTGTCTGTGAGTCTCCCTGGATGCAATACTCTAAGACCCTGCTGTGCCGCGCCGTACGCCCTCGCAAGCCACCGGTCATCCATGTACTCCTCAACATGCCACTGCACACTAAGGCATACCCCTGAATACTGCTGGATACCCCATGCTACTGCTGTACCACCCTGTATTGTCTCGTGCCCTGACTGTGTCCAGGAATCTATCACTCCCCGCGTGCTCTCAATGTGGTGTAGGGCACTCCTACTCCACAATGCAGTCCCACACACTACGGTACACCACCATGTAGCTCCATGTCCACCAGTAGTCCACTGATCACTGCTAGAGGCTTCCACACATCCATGGATGTGATGTCCTAGAGCTGTGCCTCTACATATCTGACTACCACCAATCGGTATTGTCATGTCCACCGTCACATCACTATACCCGCCGACAAATGGATCATCACTGCAAATCCTCCTCGAGGGGTCCGAGAAGTGAATCTCCCTATGGGTCAGTAGTGTTACCACCACTGCTCGGCTCCGCTGTGTCCTCTGTGCCCCACACAAAGGTGAAGAATCCTCGGCCCCATACAAGGTGCCATCTGGTGGCCTGCCAATGCCACCTCCTCCGACAAGCTCCTGCCAAGGTGTGCTGACCACCCCGTGATCCCGTGTATGAATGTCATGCCAAGACAACCTAGGGAGTCTACCCATAAACTGGTTGGCCACTGGAGCTGACCGAAACTGCACATGCTCTACTACTAGGCCAACTGTACTCTCCAAGACATAGTCAGCCGACCTGCCTGGGAAACGATAGGTGATCCCACCTGGATCCCAATGCCAATCTGGGGTTCCTGTACTCCCCATGCATAGAAAATCCTGCTGAGCTACACTCGGATCCATCACTATCTCCATAGCCCGCTCCACCGAGTACCAACTCAAAATCTCTCGCCATCCAACCTCAACATGTGGATGTTGTACCCTGTGCAACTCTGATCGTCTCATATCGCTATCCAAGTCAACATATGAGATCTGACTAGGTGGCTCTGCCTCTCTTCCTCCAACGGGGAGAGATGACCCAACAACACTGCTAGTCCCATCCATGCATGCCTGAAGGGGAATGATCTGACGCTCCAACGTGCCCTCTGATTGTACCATAAGGGAATCTAGTCGTTCCCCAATGCGGACCAACTTGGCCGCCGACTTGGCACAAGTCACTCTCATACCCTCCAGCTCCTGGTCCTGCAACAAAATGGCCTCCCGTACTGACGCGGCCTTCCCTCTCAAAGCTCGAAGGTCCGTCCGAAGTCGATGATACCGCTGCCTGCGACCATCATCCAATACCTCTGTATCTCCTAGTGCCTCATCGATAGTGGATACATCTCCTGATACCTCACCCATCTGTCGTGTGCTGCTACCACCCGAAGACTCGGACATGGCTCTAGTCATCACCTCAATGGATGGCTCTACTGGGGTAGGCTCTACCTTCTCCACTACGATATCAACCGACACGGTCAAGGAGGTCTCTAATGATGGTGAGTCCCGTGTCACACTAGGTGTATCCTCGAACTCCCTGCAATCCTGTGTGTCCTCATCCTCCAAGTGCGAGGTAACCATTTTAATGGTTTTCCTCTCCGATACTCGGTCAAGCTGGAAAGAGGTATCCAACTTGTCCACCCAAGCTTTTTCTGAGCGCTTGGATGACCCGTCAAATGTCGGTAGATGGAATCTGTCCACTGTGCGCTGTAAGCCCCCATCATGTGAGCGCCTGTTCCCTCTGTGAAAGTTGTGAGGTCTACTATCACGCTGGAGCTGAACATAATCTCTGAACGAGAGAGCCTCCATGAACTCCTGCCCGTATGCCTGGTACTCTGCAAAATAGTCACCCATGTGGCCCGGCTCCGGCTCTCGCTGTGCTCCTGCCCCTATGTCTTCATCCAGGAAAGTGGGCATGGTAGGACGTGTGGGTGTATGTGATGCCATATGCTGAGTGGCATCATGCTCCGGCAAATGGTGGGATGCGCCTGATCCCTCACCAATCTGAAAACTAACCTCTAACGCAGTGAGTCTCTGTGACACATCCTGCATGTGTCGGAGCACCTCTCTAAATCTCCTCTCATCATCATCACCTGCCATCGGCTCTTTCTGCTATGTGTCTACAGGCTCCTCAGAAACTGCACGGCTGCTGCAAAACCATACTGCTGCTCAACTTCGACCTCCGATTTACCCACTGAAAACTACTCAGAAAATTTCATCAAAAAAACCCAGAAAATGTTTCTTCTAATTCCAACCTTCAAAATTTGACCCTTTATATTTTGGCCCTTTTTCCAAGTTCGTTTTTGGTACTGCAACTGCTATTGCTCTCCAAAATTCCAGCAAACCTCTGTATGATCTCTTTTCCGATGTCATAGACCACAGGCTGAGCCAGAATTATGCTTTGATACCACTGTAATATCCCCAACGGGAAATAGACAGTAATACACAAAAATACAAACAAGCAACTATATAGAACAAAATGCCGGAACTAGAATATGGAGCAAGTACACATAAAATACCAGAACGCTAAGCCATTTTATTAATTCTGAGAATACATGTATGGGTACAATAGATAATCAGAATAAGTGCACCTATCCTTGCACGAGGCAAGTGAAGAACCCTCTCAGAATAGGAAATGGCTACAATAGAGGCTGTGTCCTAGCTGCTGGAGAAATCTGCCGTAGAATGCTGCTGCTGGAATGAACTGAAGCTAGGGGCTGATCCCCTTGTCGGAATGAGCTGAAAATTGGCAGACCACCTGAACTCACCACCCCGGACAAAACCCAGAAACCATATACAAAACGGACCACCTCCAAAAATCACCCCCAGAAACCCTCCTCCTAGAAAAACACTGTCTCTCCCAGCACAGCGCAGAGGCTCAAGAAGAACGCTGGAAAAGAGCCACAAATCCCTCTGCAAAACTCTCCAACTGAATGGTCAATCCCTCCAAGCTGAAAATACGCTGAGGACTCCACGAAAATCCCCACAACCGAGCTGTACCAACACCAACTGCGTCCTCCCTCCTGGACTGCGCAGTCACCCTATGAGACCCAACTCCTCTGCAAAACGTCCACCAAAATCTCCTGCAAATCAACCGCTGAAACTGAAGGAATACCTTGCCCGAGTAGGCACTCGAAGTCCCCCGGGGCCAAGGGCGAGATCTCCGACCGGAGACACTCAGTTCGCACTAAACAGTGCTGCAGACCGACTAAACAACCGGCGTGCTGAAGTAGACAGAAGTCTAGCTCACAATATCATCAACATATCAATAATACCAAATGGAGTGAAACCCCCCACCTTTTATAGTGCTAGCTCCCCTCAAACCCTAACTGCGTCCTTGAGTTCCTCCTATGCCTGCGCAGTTACCTCTAGAGTCTACGTGAGGCCTCTCTCATGTAAAGTGTGGACCCCCAAGGCTTTCCTTTAAGTTACAACGTTACTCTACTAGGAAGCACTTTATTTTATTAAAGTGAGTTGACCCCCTCTTTCTCACTTTTATTTATTAATTTAACTATAGGCGGCAAAACTATATAAAAATGAAATATTCCAATTAGCGGTGCTAATTAGGAATATTACAAAAGCCTACTCTGAGTATCATCAATGATGCTGCAAAATTATATCACGAAAGCATAGCCAAGGAAATAAGAAGATTGATTCCGGAATGAGAGGCAGACCTGAACCGCCAAGCTGGTTCAATGGAAATTGATGTTGATGATTGAAAAATCTTGGTGCCCAATCCTGGGCATACTCGAGGCCGCGTAACACAATTCAAACATACCTTAATTCCTTTTTTACTTGAGCTAATTCCAGAGTGTGTACATGTTCTACTGCAATAAATTTCAACGTCCTCCTTAAATATTGAACCTTAGATTCTTTACTTTGAATTAAGGCTTGAATGGTGGTGTTATCTTATTGATTTATATCAAGCTTGATAATTAATTTCTTATAATATTCATTCTGAGTATGAAGAGCTTTACAATTTTCCTTTTCAAGTTTCATCTCATCTATCACTTTTGGTAGAAGTTCTTATGCCTTGCCTACTACTTAGGAGGTGTTACTGAGATCATTGTAAATAAACTCTTTGATTTTCCTGTGCATATTTTCTTTTTTTTTGGTAATGGAGTGTGTTTGATATTAAAAGAAAGGTTGACAGTTCTAAAATACACAATAGAAGAAATGGATTGGGAGACTAGGCGAGTGAAAGACAATTTCAACTGGTTCCTTTTGAGATCCATGGCTAAGACGAGATTGGTATGATGGAGAGATTTTGGTTGAGATTCCAATTCTGTCATGACATTACTCTTCACCTAAGAATTTTTTTCTTCAATTTGTTGATACCTATCCTTTAAAATATTCAAGGAAGATTATTCCTCCTCATTGGGGATTGGAGGTGAGGGTGCACACCTTCTTCCTCTCAATTGAAGCTAGAATCCAACCACACTTGAAGGCATCTCTGTCAGTTGTGAAATTTTTTCTTCTCCTCCCTGTTTTTTTTTCTTTCTTGTCGGTTTGAGAAATTTCCCCATCAATGTCCACGATATCTACAACACTTCTCTTGCATCCCTTTTATATAGCCATAGGGGCTTCCACATCCACACCTTGTTGTGTGTCCACTATACCTCGATTTGATTATATTTCTATATCTGGCCTTACTTCATGAATGTATGTGGCGCATGATATTTATAACCTCATTTTAGAAATTATTTTCTGTGGATCATACTTCCATTTCTATACCTGTGAAAATTTCATGTCCTACAACATCTTCTCAATATTTTATGTAGCTTGTTTGTTATTTACAAAGTAGGGGCCTACAATTCTTGGGAACTTGAATAAAATAAACTTTTTGGTTGGAAAAAATTGGACTTGATCCACATTCAAACTCTGGATGATGAACTCTAACGAAAAAATCCTCATTGGCACATAAATAAGAACCTTATACGGTGGGGTATGTGTACTGTACAACCTGTTGTTTAGATGTTTTTGAAGAAAGTACCCCTCACCAACCTTCAGATTTCTACTCAACTATACAAAATATTGAACCTATGGTAGATTTCTGGAAGCATATGTGCTATTTATAATTTTGTACACTATTGAAATGAAAGAAAAAATATAGTAGGAGAAACCTTCGTTAGTTTATTTTCATCTGACCATGTGAGACCAATTCACCATTGTCTATTTCTTCTTGCTTGAATCAACAATATTTAGACATATATCCATGAAATGTTCTGCATGTGTATATAGAAAGAGGTAAAACATCAAAGAGGAGAACCTAAAACATCCAAAAGTGCTAGAATTGAGGATCTATAGTTTAATGCAACGCTCCCAATAATTGGGAATATCTAACATAAAATTAGGTGGAATCATTAAATGGAAAATCCAAAAGGCTTGAAAATCAATTACTGAGGTATCATATCTTCCCAAAAAACCCATAATCACAGACATGATTGACTTACATTCTCAGAAAAATAGAAAAATAATTTATAGGGAACTCTGTAGACTCTGGTGGAAGCACAACATTTGGAGGTAAAATGAGACTAAAAAGTTTAATTTTATTATCTGTTGAAAGGCTTTGATACATAGACTAAAGGAATTCATTAGTGAATTTCATATAATTATTTGACTATGGGAAATCTAAACCTCAACCGATTAGTGAGAAGGAGACTTGAAAAAACAATTCATCCATTGAATCCATGACATAAAACTTCCGAGGAAACAAAGAGGAGGCAAAATAACTGATAAATTCAGGGAAAGGGTATGTATGGGGGATAATTGCAGCACCAAGACTACATTTTATTACCCACCGAGAGGTTTCTTTCTTTGTTTGACTCACCAACAAATTTTGATCAACTTCTATTAAATTAAAGTGGAAAACGAGATTGAAAATGTACCTTTTCCATGCCCATTAAATCTATATCAGTGGAAGACATGGATAAAGAAACTTTTTTAGCCATTTTGAATTCTATTGTTTGAAACAAAAGAAGGTAACCAAGTGATTTTAGCACCTGGAACCTTCAAGGGTGGTCAATGGAGGAATCGTTGCAATTAGAACTGGAAACTTGAGCATAAGTAGTAAATAAAATAGGTGGAATGGGAAAAGAAGGGTATATTTTAATGATAAGTCAGGAAAATTTGGAATTTATGTCAATATAGACAAAAACGTATAGAAAAATCACATGAATGGATGACTTTGTGGATGACGTGAAAATGATGTAGGTAGGGATGTGATGTGGATGGATGATTTGGACGAATAAATGCTTTCTTGTTGTTGCCAATAGAACCCATAGAACCCACTTAATGTCGTCGGTGGAACCGTGGGTGGTAAGCAGAGTCATTGTAGAGTCATCGATCTTCCCAATGGCTACTTCTCGAAAGCACCCCTCGGGGGACCTACGTGTCATATTGTGTGTTTATTATGTGTCATCGAACATTGCTTTGGGCATGGCTTGATTTGACTCAACGTGGTGTACTTTGAAATTCACACACTTTTTAATCCTCCCACCACAATATGAATGCGTAGGATGGCCCACACGTTTAAATACAAATAAATATTCACAAAGGCTTTGAGCATCCAACATCAGGCCTATAACAAAAATATAAAATCTTTACCATATACGAGTTTAAGGAATGCCATACTCATATTTCTTTGATCTTTTTACTTTTTTTCCTATGCTTTTTTTTTTTTTGAAATATATATATATATATATATATATGAATTAAAAAATAGAATGTATACAATCCTCATAACTTTGATGGTAAGAGCAAATTTTATCATCCCCCTTTCCTAAAATGGAGGAATTCATTTTTCCGTTTTTGTGCTTTTTCTTGGACCATAAGTGATTCTGAGTAAGTGTTTCTTGTTTATTTGTTGGATGTTGTTTCTTGGACCATAAGTGATTCTGAGTGAGTGTTTCATGTTTATTTGTTGAGAGTCTAACGAAGGTTCTTATTATATTTTCAAACTAAAAAATAAGAGAAATAATATTCTATTCATAACAATATATTAAAGTAGCTGATTCTTAATGTGTAAGGAGTCTAACACCTCAGGTGGTTGCTCTTATTATATTTCCAAATACACGAGTAATATTTCATTCATTCCAATATATTAACATTTACATCCATTAATTCACTTCATTCTTCGATGATAACCAATAATATTAACAAATAAATATAAATAATGATGTATGCACAAACAATTGCACCAAAGTATCACAAACCAACATGAATATTTCAGTCAATAACATAATCTTGTTGATAACTTCTTTGTCATTCATTCCAATATATTAACATTTACATCCATTAATCCACTTCATTCTTCGATGACAACTAATAATATTGACAAGTAAACATAAACAATGGTGTATGCACAAACAATTGCACCAAAGTATCACAAACCAATATATATATTAATGACATGAATATTTTAGTCAAAAACATAATCTTGTTGATAACTTCTGTGCTGGAATAGTTAATATTTAATTACTATTTTAAAAGATGCATTCCCTAAATTCAAATTCAAATTCAAAATAGAAAAAGTTACACAACTCACTCATACTAAGCCATACTATAACTCTTTTTTTTAGGTGAGATAGACCAAAGATTGGTATAATTTTTTGATAATATATTTATTTTTCCTATTATAAAATAATAATAATTTATTATTTTGTTATATAAATGACTTATAACTTCTTTTGGAGTAAAAACTCCAAACGAAGATATTTATTTTTGCTACTACTAAATAATAATAAAATATTGTTTTGTTATATAAATATCTTATAAGTCTTTTTTGAAAACTCCAAACTAATTCAATACAAAAGACCTGGGTGGCAAAGGTATCTCGAAACTAATGAAAAGGAAAGCTTCCCTCAATTAAACCATTGAATTATGAAAATACTCAATTAAATAAACATAACCCACAAAGCAAAGCAACTTGAGCTCAATTATTTTCTATTTAAAATATTTATTTTTCCTATTACAAAATAATAATAACATGTCAATTAATAATATAAATATCTTATAACACTTTGGTTAAAACTCAAACTAATTCAATTTAAAAACCATGACCTTCAAAGGTATCTGGTACATAAATTAAACAAATGAGTTATGAAAATATTCGATTAAACATAACCCACAGAGAAGACTAACCAGGCTGAGATCAATTAAACCATTAAATTATCCGATTGGTATGGTGCCGAATTATGTTTTGGAAGATTATTAAGAACAAATCGATAGGACGGTTATCTGGATCTTTGTTGGCAGTATATGGCATGGAATGCAGTTTGTATCACCCAATGACCTTCTTATGAGTACCGTTAAGGGCACTGGGGCCACGCAATTGTGTTCATCTGCTTTATTCCCAACAAGAAATACAGGGTATGTATAATATTGGGTTCATGGTGTTCATTTACTTAGACTTAATGATGAACAGTGTAAGCATAATATTGGGTTCATTGTGTTTATTTACTTAGTTTTAATCATGAATTTCAATGTGGTTGGAAATGTAGACTAAAATAATGTGATAAGGTGTGAAATAAGTTATTTGAAGTATAGTATTGATTAATGTAATATTAAATGTTGGAAATAATACGTAAAATAAATTATTTTAAGTATAGTATTGACTAATGTAACATTAAGTGATAACATCTCTATGTAATAAGCTATAGAAAACTTATTGGAAATTAAATCCAAATGTAAACAGAACAGAAGAAGGATAGAAATTCAAATTTTTGATTTGACGGGAGCAGCGAAGTTTTGATCTATTTTTTTACACTCAACCGCACAGTAAATTTTTGGGTTTGAATACCTGCAGTAGCAACTTGACCGCAACAATCTATTGATCCATCAAATCATGGTCTGCACCACGTTACCTCCCACCTACCTGTATTTGAAAAAGGAGCGCGAAAGGACAAAATTTGAATTTTGATTTTTAAAGTTTTATGTCATAGAATTTTATAATGTAATAGATAGTAGTATTGTAAGTGTGCAGAGAGAGAGAGAGAGAGAAGACAGAAAGACAAAGCAGAAAACAGAGAAAAACAAGAGCGTTGTGTTTTGGAGCAGCTACAGGAAACTCTGTGTGTTGCTGCAACTGTTCTGGGTATTACCGCAACTGTTTCTGTGAGTTGCCCCAACTGGAACTGGGTGTTGCCGCAACTGACACTGTGTGTGAAGTAGATACAGGAAGCTGTGTGTGTTGCCGCAACTGGACTGTGTGTTGCCGTAAAGGAGATTGTGTTTTCCGCAACAGAAGACTGGCTGTTGCCACAACAGAAAAACTGTGTGAAAGCAACAAATGACAAACACAGTGATGAATATTTTGATGAATCCAGGACTGTAGTTCTGATGAAATATGGTATTTTGTAATAGTTTTCAAGTTTAATGAAATAGAAAGTTTTACCCCATCTCTCTGTCCACATCTCTATCATTCTTAATCTTTGTGTTTGAGTTGACGAATATTATTTCCTCTTTGTGTTCGAAATATTCAGAAATTTCCAACATGGTATCAGAGCTAGTCCAAGCTCTTTGAAGGTGTCAAAGAAGCTGAAGTAAGGATTTTTTTGTTGCAACAATTTCTCTAGCAGTGTGAATGCTGAGCTAAAATCCAAGATATTTCTCAAAATAGAATTTGTGTTACTATTTGAAGATAGTCAGTTTATTTAAAAATCACAGTCACGATTTAAAGCATAGTTCAGAGTGCTAGGCATGGCAGGAGCCAGCACAAGCATGTGTATTGGAAATTCTCAGCTCCCACAGTTCAATGGGAAGAATTATGATTATTGAGCAATCACCATGAGAGCCATGTTTGCCTCTCAAGACTTATGGGAACTTGTTGAGGATGGTTTTGAAGAACCAATAGATAAAAATGAGTTTAATGCCTTAACACAGGCAGAGAAGGACTTGTTAAAGAGAAATAAAAATTACTCTAAAGCCCTCTTCTATCTCTATCAAGCAGTACATGAGAGTGTGTTTCCAAGGATAGCAATAGCTAAGAGATCAAAGGAAGCATGGGATACTCTCAAGTCAGCCTATCAAGGAATGAAGAAAGTGAAGACATCAATACTACAATTAATGAGAAGAGATTTTGAAACTCTCTGTATGAAAGAGATTGGTAACATAGACTCATTCTTCACACATGTGATTGGAATGGTCACACAGATAAGGTCTCATGGAGAGACACTTGAAGAAAGAATGATTGTGGAGAAAGTGTTGAGGAACTTACCCTCAAGGTTTGATGTTATTGTTACCACCATATAAGAGACTAAAGATCTCTCAAAGTTCACAGTAGATGAACTTCATGCATCACTGATGACTCAGGAATAGAGATTGGGAAGATCAGTAAACCCATCTCTAGAGCATGCCTTTAATACCGAGATGCCTTTTGGAAAGAGGTCAAGGCAGAGGAAGAGGAAGAGGCAGAAGCCAAAATAGAGAAGAGAGAAACATCTCTTCACATTCACATGGAAGGAGCGACAGTCAGAATCAAAGTCACGACCAATGCAGCAGCCAGCAAGGTGGACACCAACATGCTGAAGGACAAAGGTATGACAAATCCAATGTCCAATCTCATTATTGCAAAAAATATGGGCACTATGCCAATGAGTGTAGGAAAAAGCAAAATGACATGAATAATAGGCAGAACACTAATGTAGCAAGAGAAGAAAAGAACCCAAAGAATGTGCTGTTAACATGTAACGTAGCACAAGATAGACAGGATGATGTATGGTTCTTAGATTCAGGCTGCAGTAATCACATGACTGGAAACATAGCAATGTTTGCCAATCTTGATGAAGAAGTTAAATTAGAGGTAACAATAGGAAGAGATACTAAGATTTTTGTCAAGGGAAAAGGCAGAGTTAGTATCCATGCAAGAAATGGTGAGTAGAAATTTGTGCCAGATGTGTACTATGTTCCTGGCTTGAGGTGTAATCTTTTGAGCATTGGGCAACTCATAAACAAAGGTTACAATGTAGTTTTTAAAAATGATGTGTGCACAATAATGGACATACCTCTAAGAAAGAAGATTATTGTTGAAATACAAATGACCAACAATAGAATGTTTCCACTCAAACTTAATACTAATTTGAAGGAAAAAGAAAAAAATGTAGCAGCTGTAACTCAAGAGTTCTTTCAGAAGGAAGTGAAAGATGAGAATTGGTTATGGCACTTAAGATTTGGACATCTAAATTTCGGAGGTCTGAATTTGATGCATAGAAAAGGAATGGTAAGAGGACTACCATTGATTGAGAAACCGAACAACCTATCTGAAGGTTGCATCTTGGGAAAACAACACAGAGAAAAATTTCCATCAGGAAAGAGCATAAGGGCAAAAACACCCTTAGAAATTATTCATTTAGATTTATGTGGGCCGATGCAAACAACATCAGTTTCAGGCAGAAATTACATGCTAACCTTCATTGATGATTTCACAAGGAAAGTATGGGCTTATTTCTTGAAATATAAAAGTGAAGCCTTTGAAAAAAATTTCCATTTTAAAGCTCTAGTAGAAAAACAGAGTGGGCAGCATATCAAAGTTCTTAGAACTAATAGAGGAGGTGAGTACATCTCAAAATAATTTCTGCATTTTTGCAGAGAAAATGGCATACATAAACAGTTTACTACAAGATACACATCGCAACAAAATGGTGTTGCTGAAAGGAAGAATCGAACCATAATGGAAATGATGAGAAGTATGCTAAAGGAAAAACATTTTCCAAATGAGTATTGGGCAGAAGCTACAAATTGTGCTGTGTATATTTTAAATAGATATCCAACAAAATCTGTAATGAACAGAGTTCTAGAAGAAGCATGGAGTGGTAGAAAAGAAGGAGTCACCCACATGAGAGTTTTTGGGTGTGTGGCTTATACACACATTCCAGAATAGTTGAAAAAGAAGTTGGAAAGTAAGGGGGAGAAGTGCATTTTCCTTGGATATTGGGAAGAATCTAAGGGATATATATTATATAACCCATCCACAAATAAATTTGTTATAAGCAGAGATGTGCAATTCATTGAAGAAGAAGCATGGGATGGAAGCATTGAGAAAATAGTCAATGTTAAAAGCTGTTTGTCTCATTATGAAGATGAGGAAGATATGGTTGAAAATAATACCTCATCAGTAGCACAACCTCCACCAACACAAGGACAGTAAGGGACACCTCAAGCAAGAGTAAGAACACCCTTAAGAAGTAATGAGAGTGCTTCTCCAAGCACACCAAATGGAGCAGATCTGAGTTCTACTTCAAGCACAAGTACATCTAATGAAAGAGGAACAAGATTCAGAAATTTAAATGAAATTTATAAGAAAGAGATTGAAAATAAAGTTATGAATTCTTTATTTTCTTTGTATTTTGATGTTTATGATCCTATTCATTTTGAGGAAGCTATAAAAGATAGAAAATGGATAGAAGCCATGGATGAAGAAATTAAAGCAATAGAGAAGAACAAAACATGGGATTTGGTTGAACTCTCAAAAGGTAAGGAAGTCATTGGAGTTAAATGGGTCTACAAGACCAAAAGTAATGCTGAAGGTAAGATTGAAAGACACAAGGCCAGACTTTTTGTCAAAGGTTATACGCAGCAACATGGAAGAGATTATGAGGAAAATTTTGCACTAGTTGCAAGAATGGAAACAATGAGAGCAGTGTTGTCTATAGCGGCACAACACAAATGGAAGGTTCATCAAATGGATGTAAAATCAGTATTCCTAAATGGAGTATCGATGGAAGAGGTTTATGTTGAACAACCTCTAGGCTATGAAAAAAAGGGCCAAGAACACAAAGTTTTCAGATTGAAGAAAACTCTTTATGGGATGAAACAAGCACCAAGAGCATGGTACAGTATGATAGATTCCTATCTACTGGAAAATGGTTTTGAAAAGTGTGAAGGAGAACCCACACTATACATCAAAGAAAATGATGGTAAGATGTTGATTGTTGTTTTATATGTTGATGATGTGATCTTCACAGGTAATGATGATTACCTCATTGAAAATTTTAAAAAGATCATGAAAGAAGAATATGAGATGACTGATATGGGCTTGCTAAAATACTTCCTAGGAATAGAACTAGAGCAAAATGAAAATAAGATTTTTATTTCTCAAGCTAACTATGTAAATGATGTTTTGGAAAGATTTAACATGCAAGATTGCAAGGTAGAAATAACACCCACAGTAATGGGATTGAAACTCAGCAAAGAGGATAGCAGCAAGGATTTTGATCCTAGCTTTCACAAGAGCATAGTTGACAGCCTCATGTATTTGACTGCAACTAGGTCTGATATAATGCATGTTGTTAGTTTAATTTCCAGATTCATGGAGAGGCCAAAAGAAGCACATTGGCAGGCAGCAAAGCGGATTTTGAGGTATGTGAAAGGAACTAAAAAACTTGGGATTTTATATACTACTTCAGAAAATTCAAAATTAATCGCTTATACTGACAGTGAATGGGCTGGAAGTATTGATGACCAGAAAATTACTTTTGGTTATGTTTTCATATGGGTTCAGGAGCCATTTCATGGGCTTCTAAGAAACAACCTATTGGAGCATTATCTACAACAGAGGAAGAGTATGTGGCAGCTACAACAGCAGTATGTCAAGCAATGTGGATGAGACAGATGCTGAGAAGTTTGTGTCATGAACAAGTAAAGGGCACTGTGATTTATTGTGACAATAGCTCAGCAATAGCATTGTCAAAGAATTATGTATTTCACAAGAGAACGAAACACATTGATACCAAATATCACTACATCTGGGAGATAGTGAACAATGGTGAAATTATTTTGAAACATTGCAGAACAGAGGAGCAGTTTGCAGATATTTTGACAAAACCATTGCGGAAGAAAAGTTTCAATTATTTAAGCAAATGTCTGGGTATGGAAGAAAATCCAACAGTTGAAATTAAGGGGGAGTGTTGGAAATTAATTCCAACTGCAAACAGAACAAAAGAAGGACAAAAATTCAAATTTTTGATTTGACGGGAGCAACGAAGTTTTGATCTATTTTTTTACACTCAACCGCACATTAAATTTCTGGGTTTGAATCCCTGCATTAGCAACCTAGCCGTAGCCATCTACTAATCTATCAAATCGTGGTCTGCACCATGTTACCTCCCACCTACCTGTATTTGAAAAAGGAGCGCGAAAGGACTGAATTTGAATTTTGAATTTTAAAGTTTTATGTCATAGAATTTTATAATGTAATAGATAGTAGTATTGTAAGTGTGCAGAGAGAGAGAGAAGATAGAGAGACAGAGCTGAAAACAGAGAAAAACAGGAGCGTTGTGTTTTGGAGCAGCTACAGGAAACTTTGTGTGTTGTCGCAATTGTTCTGGGTATTGCCGCAACTGTTTCTGTGAGTTGCCGCAACTGAAACTGGGTGTTGTCGCAACTGACGCTGTGTGTGAAGCAGCTATAGGAAGCTTTGTGTGTTGCCACAACTAGACTGTGTGTTACCGCAAAGGAGACTGTGTGTTGCCGCAACAGAAGACTGGGTGTTGCCGCAACATAAAAACTCTGTGAAAGCAGCAAATGAAAAACACAGTGAGAAATATTTTGATGAATTCAGAACTGTAGTTCTGATAAAATATTGTATTTGTAATAATTTTCAAGTTTAATGAAATAGAAAGTTTTACTCCATCTCTCTGTCCACATCTCTATCATTTTTAATCTGTGTGTTTGAGTTGAGGAATATTATTTCCTTTGTGTGTTCGAAATATTCAGAAATTTCTAACAAAACCTCACGGTCAATTAATTTAGATGATGGTAATGAGTTTATGAATGGTGGTGGATGAAACAGGTGAAGATATTTGGCTATTCCCACTTTTTTTGGAATGGTAGTCATGGTATCGCCGTTGGCACTATGGATTTATTTGCGCCATCTTCTCCATCTACATGTAAGGTCTCCTTTGTCAGTTATGGTAAATCTCTCTACTTCCTCTTTTCCAAAACCAATTTTGAGTGGCCATTGTTAATGGTTTGAGAATATATTTCCTTTAAAGAGACTTATTTTCAAAACATATCTATATATAAAATAGAGTTTGTAACTAAATCTATGACATCATTATTTTTATTATAAATATAAAATAATATTACGATATGTCAAAAGCAAATACACCTCCCAATCTATAAACAAATACACATCCAAATCTATAAAAGTAGATAGTTTCAAAAGTGAGAAAAAATTGTTTATATTTTAATTGACCAGAAGCGTAACTTCGATGGTGTGCAGAGGTTGGTGATTAAGACGAAAAGCGTACAGTATATGCCATTTTATTATAAATATAAAATAATATTACGATCTCTCAAAAAAATTACACTCTTACATTGTATATGATTGAATCTCATTAAAAATAAATCACTCTATCCAAATCTATAAAAGTAGATAGCTTCAAAAGTGAAAAAATAATGTTTATATTTGAAGTGACTCGAAGTGTGATTTCGACCAAATCTATAAAAGTAGATAGTTTCAAAAGTGAAAAAAAAATGTATATATTTGAAGTGACCCGAAGGTGATTAAGACGAAAATCCTAAAGTATATGCCATTTATGTAAGTTCAATAATACATAATAAAAGATGATAAATATATTTGCACCAGAATTATAAACATTCACCTTTTCGGGTTATTGGATAAACAATTTTCTGTGTAATGGGTGAATAACAAAATAGGTAAATATTCAGAATACATGTCTTAGAACATCATTAAACGTGACTTTAAGGTATTTTTAACGCCAAAGAAATAAAAACTGTAAATATAATAACTTTAAGGTATTTTTAACGTGAATGAAATAAAAACGGTAAATATAATATTTTTAATTGTGTAACTTATTCTATAATTTCCAAAAGTTCTCAATAAGAAAGAATAAAATAAATATTATTAGGCAAATCAAGGTAACTTATTATATTCTCTTATCTGCAATATTTACCTTTGCAACCTAAAATCCTTATAAAATCCAAAACTAGGTAAGGCTATGTTAACTCTGTATTTTTTTTTTTTACATATAGTGAATTGGTAATTTTTTAGAGTAATCTAGGGAGACTCAGGATCAATCTTCATGGTTGTCAATATAACACCAGGATATATCCAACAGTCTGCAAGTCAGATATACCAGTTCTTATGATTCAGCAAGAGCCAAAACCACTCTAGAAAGGGGAGCCTACTCCTTGAGCCAAGATCATAGCAAGCCACATACTCAATGAGATTTGAACTGGGGTCTCTTGAGTTTCACCCAAAAATACTTTCAGTCAAACCACACATCACTGTATTAATGAGATGGACTAGTTAAAAAGATAAACCTTTTAAATTTTTAAATAGATTGATGGATCCACAGGACCAAATGGGTCTAGAAGTGTGCTCGGAGCATTGATTATTTTTTAATGTTATTTACAAAAACTGGAAGAAAAAGAACCACAGTGATACATCGTCTCCTCCTCCACAAAAGAAGGTACAGGAGGATAAAATGAATGCAAGGGAAAAAGGATTTTGTGGGAAGTCAAAAGCTGATAGTGCTCCAGATGCTCCTCCTTCTTAATTAAAAATTTTGAATGTTATTTGCTTCATCTGTCGTACTGTTTGACATTATTGAGTGTAGAATTTCTTAACCAGAAGATATTATTGAGTGTAGAATTTCTTAACAGAATATATGTGTGGATTTTTGTTTGGGTTTTAACGCCTTTCACCTTCAAGGTGGATAAAATATAGTTATTTTAATTTAATGAATGTTCTAATGAGGTTTATGGAGTTGTGCGAGTATAGTTATTGCAAATAAGGCTTACAAAAGATTATGCCTCCTAGCAAGTTCTTTCTCACTAATAAAAGTGGGAGTATATATATATATAGACAAGAACATTGTAAAAGATGTATTTATAACTAATTTTAATCCGAGCTTTGTACCATTACAGAAGTAGGTAGTTGAGGTATCTTTTTCTTCTTCTTTTTGGCTTAGAGGGTCACTATTGGGATTCCTTGAAAATAATATCTAAATAACAATTGTGTTCTTTCTCTAAATATTTTTATTGGGTATCATACAAGCGGTATAAGTGGTGTTTCTAGATTTGAGAGGTTTGGGGTTTCATGTGAGTGGATGCTCACACAAAACGATGTATTCAAAGTTTGATTTTTTGATGTACATCATAATAAAAACAAGTTTTGTTTCTTTTTCCACTTTAAATTACTATGTACATTTTTTATGTGAATAGTGTCTTGCTATTTTTTAATTGTATTAGATTGAATAATGTGTTAAATAAGTGTAAAAATTGTAAAATACTAGTTCATCCCCCCTCCCAATATCATCTAAGAGATCATTTATGAGGTCACACTTCTATGCTCACTGTGGTGGGGAATATGAATTTTCTCTAACTTGTTCATTTGTTTTAGAATTATGATCGTGAGTGAATGAAGAATCTTCATCTGAAAGAATTACATCTAGAAGTGGGTGAGGTTGTGCAAGGAGTTCCTCTAAAGCTGCATGTAGAGGATCCTCCTCAAATTTTTCAATCCTATCAATAAAGAGTTATTCTTTCGCAAGATCTAATAACCTATATCGTTTGATGCCATCTGAGTATCTAAGGTACATGCACACACTACTATGTGGCTCTAAAGCCTTTAGCTTATCCAATAGAAGTCAAGCCCATGTTCACAATCCAAGAATTCAAAAGGGGTTGACTCGCACTTTCTTAGTGCACCAAACCTCATAAGGAGTTTCCCCCTTCATGCATTTGTGTGGTATTCTATTCTAGATGTAACTAGCATAATTTATTGGTTCAACCCATAACTTCGAAGGTATTGACCTTGCTTGTAACATGAAGTTGGCCATTTCTTTTGTTGTCTCACTCTTCCTTTTTGCCAGATCATTTTGTTGTAAAGTGTATAACTCTATGTGTTGTAACTAAATACTTGCATATCAAGAAAGTTTTTCCATGGCTTTGTTTATGTACTCCCACCGCATTATCTATGTGCAATATTTTTATTAATTTTCCTCAATTTTCTAAGTGTGATTTGAATTCCTTGAAACATGCCAACACCTATGACATGGAATTATCATAATAAAACAAAGCATAGCCTAAATAGTCATCTATAAATATGAGAACATACCTCCCCTCACTTATAGATGGTTGGGGAAAATGTCTAATACTATCACTTGTAGAAGCTCGAGGATTGGTGATGACGTCATTGCCTTTCCTTTCTAAAAAATTTCCCCTAGATATTTTCCCATAATGCATCCATGAGAAACTCCTTCAGAAAATTGAATGTTGGGAAACCTTATAACCATTCCTTCTCTATTCAACTGTTGGAGGTACCTGTAATTCAAATTCCAAAATATTTCGTGTGTAATGCACTCTCTTGGCTTGGATTCATTTGCAACTAGTGACAATGCTATAAATCATCAATATATAGGGGGTCTCCCTGATATGAATTCCCAACTAGACCTCACATCATTTGGAGTATGAGCCTCATCCAAGAAATAGGTCTCGTTGAAATAATATTAAATTTTTGTCTTGGCTGCAATAAAAACATAAAATATTATGCATATAATTTCGAGATAAGAAACGTGTAAGCCTTGTGAAATATTCATTGGCAATGTGTATGAAGGCTACGTCATCGGCGAAAAACTGAAAGTGAGTCTTTAGAATAAAAGTAATAGTATTATAATAATCAAGACACACACATATATTTAAAATAATAGTTAATTATCTTGAAAAATAGTTTACAAAGAAACAACATTCCTGAAATCAAGAGGCACAAAATTCAAAGATGTATACTAGAGAAAATGAAATAGTTCGTATTCCTTAGTATGTATAAACAAAAAAATACACTAGAAACAATGAAATAATAGCACTACAACATTCACGATATATGAAGGAAAGTGCATTGGCTACAGAGTTTCAAATCATTAGGTGAAAGCTCCAAGATACACAATTACAATGATATATTACTAGCTCCAATAGTGGAATGTTAAGCCACCACTTTCTCCTAAAAAAAATGATATTCTCTCCTAAAAAAGAATGAGAAGCCAAGGTGAAAACTCATTTCATTGAGCTATGATGGTTTATTTGTAGCAAATGAGATGATTCTTCACCTCCCATTTTACTCATGACCTCCCTCATGACTCTTGTACTTCCTAGTGACTTTCCACGTTCCATATGTCACACTTGAGGTTCCACACATTTTAATTTTTCTCATTTTCAGAAATACAAAAATACATTCCAAAACATTCGGGAAAATACAATGAGAAGATAAGAATTACACTTTGAGAAGCCATAATTTGGTGATTATGACATGATAATTCATCGTAGTGTATTAATTCCAAGCTATTCTATTTGATACTATGTCTTATTTTCCTTCATGATAGATCTTGCTTCTATTTCATCTTCACCCTCCAAAAGGGGTTGTTCATAGTGTTAGAGTCTTCCATGTCATCTTGGTCTCCAACCATCTGTCATAGTTAAAATTTGACTTATGTCCTTGTAAGATTATTCCTATTTGTTTCACCTCAATAAGTGTCTTATTATATCTTCTCCTTGATGAAATTCTTCAACACTGTCTTTCTATGCTAGGATAATAACACCTGGAAGTGTAGTTCACTCATGAAAATACAATATTAGTCCTGAAATCGCCTAGTCTACCATGTTTTCTCATGTAAAATGTTGACTGTGATGGGACTGTGTGCAAGGGATGAGAGAAAGACCTTCTTGGGCATAATTCATAGGATCAAGAGGTAAGAAATGAAGGAATTGGAACTAGCGATGCACAAAGTGCAATGGAAAGGAGGAAAGAGGTAGGTTTATGTGCATTGTGCAAGTTTTGTAGGCAAAGATGGAATACTTTCTCACTGTTAATGTGTAGTGCATAATGCTTCGAAGATATGTCTAGGAATTGCACATTTCAACATTGCAAGGGATGAAGGATGGCCCTACTTCTCACTCATAGAAATACATGATGTGTGGACATCAGTTGGAAAATGAGTCCATATCTTTGAGATCGAGAAATTTTGAAACCCTAGCAACAAGAATAAGAATACTAACATCATCGCACAAACATTCCAACAACACAATCCTAGAGACTACATTCCTAATGCTGCAAAAATGAAGGAGAAAGAATTAGATGATTTAGGTCAATCTCATGAACTTTTAGAAATTTTGTCTTCTTATAATCCTGGGATAATTGATAGTGGGATGTCAAACCATATGGATTCCTCATGAGAATCCTTTTTGTTCATGGAAACATGTTCTGGTCCAACCCATACTATTGGGAGAAAATACCCCTATATAAGTACATGGGAAAGGAAGAGTAGATACAGAGAATTATTTCTTTTAGGACCTATTGCATCTCCCATAACTCTCCATAAACCTACTTCGAGTCTACCAAACAATGGATTTCAAGATAGAAAAGCATCTAGAATTTACACCTGAAACTACTACCATCTTTTAGATGACATATGATTCTATAATTGTTGTAGGTAAAGCAAATCATTCCACAAGGATGTGTTATTTTTCAAAATTTAGTTATGATTCTTCTTTGGTTATGTTACTAACACATGCAAACCAAGAGAGTGCATTATGGAATGAAATATTTAGACATTAGAATTACAAATACCTCCAACAACTCAATAGAGAAGGAATCATTAAAAAATTTCCATGTCCGCATTACGGGAAGTCATCTAAAGGAAAATTTGTATAAAGGAAAGGAAATGAAGGCATCATCTATCATCCAGCTTGTGGACATATACATTTTTGGATCTCTTCCCGAGCCATCTATGAGTAAGGTGAGGTTTGTTCTTACATTTATAGATGATTGGTCACACTATACTTGGGTATATTTATTAAATCTATGTTAGAAGTATTTTCATGTTTCAAAGTGTTTAAATATGTGCAAACAATTAGGCAAGAAAGGCATATAAATATTTCACATAAACAATGGGGGGAATGTCTGCATAAGAAATGGAAACACTTTGTCCAGAAGAAGGTATTCATTTAAAACACACAATGTTGTATACTCTAGAAACTTGACATGGAAGAAAGGAAGAATAGGATACTAAAATAAATGGCCAACTACATGTTACATTCATGGTCATTACCTTCAAGTTATGGGCTTAATCAATCAAATATTTTTCTTACATCTATGCCATAATACCACACAAATCCATGAAGGGGGTAACTCTTTATAATGCCAAGTGCAGTAAGAAACCGAAAGTAACACACCTTCATATCCTCAGATCACAAGAATGGGCTTGAAATATATTATATTGCATCTATCCTTTGATCAGAAGTCATGTGAATCTTGTCTTGATATTTGTTAATTGTGTTAGATTGAATGATAGGTTAAGTAAATATAAAAATTTTAAAATACTAGCTCATCCCCCCTCTCAATATCATCTAAGCTATCCTTTATGACCTCCTCCTTTGGTTTGAAATTTTTATCTAAAAGCCATGAAGACACTCCATCACAAATACTGACATCTAGAAGTGGGGGAGGTTGTGCAACGAGTTCCTATAGAGCTACATCTCAAGGATCTTCTTCAAAATTTACACTCCTCTCAATAAAGAGTCACTATGTCTAAAGATCTAATAAATTATACATTTTGATTCGATGTGAGTATCCAAGGTACATGCACACCCTACTATGTGGCTATAAATCCTTTCACTTGTCCAATGGAATTCAGGCCCATGCTCACACTCCACTGATACAAAAGGGGGTGACTTCCGCTTTCTTACTGCACCTAACCTCATAAAGAGTTTCCCCATTCATGTATTTGTGTGGTACTCTATTATATATGCATGTATTTGTGTGGTAGTCTATTATATATGTAAGAAAATTAATTGATTGCTTCAACCCATATCTTAGAAGGTAATGACCTTGCATGTAACATGTAGTTGTCCATTTATTTTGTTGTCTTATTATTCCTTGCTATCACATTGTCTTGCTACAAAGTGTACAAATCTGTGTTGTGACATGATACTTTCATATCAACAAAGCCTTTCCGTGGGTTTTATTACACACTCCCCCACATTATGTTTGTCTAATATTTTTATGCCTTTTCCTAGTTATTTTTCATGTGCTTTGAATTCACCAAAACATGCAAGGACCTTTGACGTGGATTTAATAAATTAAAACCAAGTATAGCCTAACCAATCATCTATAAATGTAAGAACGTACCTCACCTTACTCATAAATGGTTGGGGAAAATGGATAGTAATATCACTTGCATAAGCTCAAGGGTTGATGATGCCTTTGTTTCCTTTCCTTTCTCGAAATGTTCCCCTATATTTTTTCCCATAATGCATCCATGACAAACGACTTCCGAAAATTGAATGTTGGGAAACTGTAGAGCCATTCCTTCTCTATTGAGCTATGGTAAGCACCTGTAATTCAACTTCCAGAATCTTTCATGCCACAATGCACTCTCTTGGTTTGCATTGTTTAAGCGAAATCATGCCAACTAAGTTACATTCTAAAAGGCTCAGGATGTATATAAATTTTTAAAACAAATAATCCTAGGTGTGATGTCTAATCCTTGTCATTTTATCTGCAACAAAATTTCATTCTCTAACGCATGAACTTGGACAAATATAAAGACAACCTATTCTAACATTGTTACCGATGAAATAGGTAACCTGACCTCAAAACGGGAACTCTAGCCCAAAAAGACTCAAAAAACATGAAAAAACACCCCCCCAAAAAAAAAAAAGTGTATTCCAGAATGCACTTGGTTTTTTTTTGAAGGTCAAATTTCAACATTTTATAAAATTATGCTAAAAACAAAATTGTTTCTTGAAAAAAGGATTGAAAAAACACCCTCAAAACAAAACGAGTTGATGCTAGAATAACAAAAAGAAAAAATTGTGTCATATTTTTGACTTTTTAAAAATAGAAATAACATTTTTTAATTTTTAAAATTCAAACATTAAAAAAAACCTGAAATTTAAGAAAAAAATAAAATTTAAAAAATAAAAACATTTTAAAGCTTCAAATTTAAAAATATATAGGAATAAAAAAATAAAAATAAAAACAAAATACAAATTTTAATTCAAACATTCAAAAAAACCTAAAATTTAAGAAAAAAAATAGAAAAAAAAAATTAAAGATTAAAATTTCAAAATATATAGAAATAAAAAAATAAAAATAAAAAACAAAATAAAAATATTGAATTAAAAAAAAAAGTTAAAAAAAGAAAGAAATTATAAAAAATAAAATATGGAAATTAAATTAAAAAAAGAAAATGAAAATGTTTATTTAAAAGAAATAAATAAATAAATTTAAAGAAATATATATTAAAAATAAAAAATAAAAAATTATTGAAATTAAAAGTAAAAAAATGAAAAATTAATTAAAAATAAAAAATGAAAAATAAAATACAATAAAAATATTAAATTTAAAAAAATATATATTAAAGAAACAAATAGATTTAAAAAAAAATATTAAATTTAAATTATAAAAAGATAAAAAGTATTATATATATATATATATATGAACTTAAATTAAAAATATATATATTGGATTTTATTAAATTTAAAAAAAATGTTAATATTAAAATAACAAATTAAATTTAAAAAAAAATATTAAATTTTAATAAATAAATGAATAAACAAATAAATTTTGAAATAAAAAATAAATTTTAAATATAAAAGGGAAAAAAAAAATATTGTTAAAATAAAAGGTACAAAAACTTTAAAAATCAATTAAAATTGAAAAATTGAAAAAAAAAAATTAAAAAAAAATATATTAAATAAAAAATGAAATAAAAAACAAATTAATTTGAAAATATTAAGTTTAATTCAAAAAAAAAAAATCTAATTTTAAATACACAATTTTAATTGAAATAAAAAAATATAAAAATTTAATGTAGTTAAAAAAATAATAATAAAAGATTAAAAAATTAAAAAAAGTATTAAATTCAAATAAATTAAAAAAAATACAAAATTTACTAACTTTTAAAAAATTAAATGAAAAAACTAAACATAAAATTTAATAATAAAAAAAAAAATGAAAAAAAAATCAATTAAATTAAAAAAAAAATACAAAATTTAATTAAAATTATTAACAAAATTTAGAAAAAATAAAATTAAAAAAAATAAAATATATATATATATATTAAAAAAAAAAAAAATTATAACAAATTAAATTTCAAATATAAAAATTAAATTAAAAAAAAAAATTAAATCTTTTGAATTAAAAAAAAAAAAAAATTTGAAAAGAAAAAAAAATAAATAAAATTTTTTGATGATGGTGGCGCCGCCAATCGCTCTCCCGCCCAGGTGGCGGCGGAGGCCGGCCGCTGGGCGAGAGGCCAATTCCGGGAATCACCCTCAGGCCGATTCCGGGAATTGCCCTCCTACGATGGGAGGCTGATTCCGGGAGTCGCCCTCCGGCGGCAGGAGGCCGATTCCGGGAATCGCCCTCCCGCGGCGGGAGGTCGATTCCGGAATTGCCCTCCCACGATGGGAGGCTGATTCCGGGAATTGCCCTCCCACCAATCGCCCTCAGGCCGATTCCGGGAGTCGCCCTCCTGCGATGGGAGGCCGATTCCGGGAATCGCCCTCCAGCAGTGGGAGGCCGATTCCGGAATTGCCCTCCTGTGACAGGAGGCCGATTCCGGGAATTGCCCTCCCGCCGCGGGAGGGCGATTCCTGGAATCGGCCTCCTGCCGCCGGAGGGTGATTCTCGGAATCGGCCTCCCGCCTAGGTGGCAGCGGAGGCCGGCCGCTGGGCGGGCGGGGGGCTGCATGCCTCCCGCCATGAGAGGACGATTCCCGGAATCGGCCTCCCGCCTAGGTGGCGGCGGAGGCCGGCTGCTGGGCGGGTAGGGGGCTGCATGCAGCCTCCCCGCCCGCCCAGCGGCTGGCCTTCACCGCCAGCTGGGTGTGAGGCCGATTGGTGGCACCTCCACGATCAAAAAATTGTTTTTATTTTTTTATTTTTTATGTTTTTATTTTATTTTGTTTTTTTTTAATATTTTTTTATTTTTATTTTTTTTTTAAATTCAAAAAATTTAATTTTTTTTTTTTTTTTTTTAAATTCAAATTTAATTTGTTTTAATTTTTTTGTTTTTTTTTTTAATTTTGTTTTAAATTTAATATTTTAGATTAATTATTTTTTTAAAATTTAAAATTTATTTATTAAATTTATTAAATTTTAATTTAATTTAATTTTTTTTTAATCTTTTAGTTTATTTAGTTTTTCATTTTTAAAATTTATAAATTGGATATTTGTTTTTTAATTATTTGCACGTGGTTTTTTTCATTTTTTTGTTTTTTAATGATAGTTTTTTTTTAATTTTAATTCTTTTATTTTAATTTTCTTTTTCAATTTTATTTATTATTATTATTATTATTATTTTTTTTAAATTTTTAAATTTGTATTTTTTCTTCTTCTTATTATTATTTTTTAATTTAAATTTTTAAATTTAATTTTTCCTTTTTTGTATTTTATTTTTTTATCTAAATTTTAATTTTGCAATTTAAATTATTTTTAAATTTTCTATTTTATTTTTATTTTTAATTATATGGGTTTTTTTAATAACTTAGCAAAAATGTTTTTGATGTTTTTTTTTTTTTTGGGTTAGTTTTTGTTTTTTTTTCAAATTTTGTCATTTCTTTTGATATAATTTTCGAATATTTTTGTTTTTTTGTTTGTTTTTTTTATTGGTTTTTGTTTAATTTTTTTTAATTTTTACGAGTTAATTTTGTTTTTTTTTAAACACTTTTTATTGGTTTTTTTATTGTTTATATATATATATATATATATATATATATATATATATATATATATATATATATATATATATATATATATATATTTATCTAAGTTTTGTGTTTTATTACAAACATGGAAATCACCACTCTAAAAAAAAAGGTTGATGCTGCATAAATACGTTTCAAAATTAGCATGAAAATCACCACTCTATAAAAAAAAAAAGTTGATGTCGCATCAATACATTTCAAAATTAGCATGAAAATCACTAAAATTTTAAAACAAATATTCATACTTCATAAATAAAAATATTAGTGTAAAAAATGTGCTAAAAAAAAAAAAAGGTGATTCTGCATCACCACTTTTCAAAATCAGGTGCTTTTTATGCTACCAAAAAAAAGTAGGTAACAGTGTGGTTACCTATTTCATCGGTAACACTGTTTTCTCAAATAACAAAATGAAAGTAAACTTTTTTAATAGTAATGAAAATATTTTAACACAAAACAACTAAAAGGATTTTAATTATTATCTTCAAATACTAAACTCATATTCAAGATTTGGATGGTTTTTAAAGGGACATGATACCAACTATTTTCAATTCCATAGTTAAAAGAAAAACCAAAATCAAAGGAAACATTCAAAATACAATAAAACAATAAAGAGAAGATATCATGGAATGAACATTGCAATTATAAAAAATATGTTTACCTATACACTAGTGTTTTGTCCAACATTCCTAAAACTTTTTATTGCCCAAAATAACAATGAGGTGAAATAGTCACAACATTGAAAACCATAGGAATCACTACTAGAAACATTTCCAAAGTTGATGGCTTAGGTGCCTAAAGGATCTTGAATAAAAAATCAATCATATCCAAAATTTTCTCTGCATTGTCTCCCCATCATTTTCTAAATCCGATTTTCGATAACCTACCCACACTATAGTCAAGTAACAATCAAATGAATGCATTTCCATTTTTTTATCCTTGATATCTATAATTTTTTACTCTCATTTGTTTCAAGACCATATTAATTCATATTTAAATCCTTCATCTCATGAGAAGGTATCAATCATGTAGGAAATCCAAAAAATTGACCTTAATGAGGTCCTCAAATAATTCCTACAGTATCAATATTTTTCTTGATGTGATATCTTAGGTAGAAAAAAGAACATATCTGCAAAAGAAAAATCCATATATTAATTGTGTTCAAACTCTATATATGGTGTATATTCTTAGGAAAAGTTTTAGTATGTTCCTCTTCCTTTTCCAAAGCATACTATAAATTGGTTGAACCCTCTATCCTTTCATTCAACATCAAATTTTGCAAGATAAATGCCATATATTATTCTTTCCCATTTCTCAACATGCTACAAATGATAAATTGGAATTCACATAAAACCAAGAGAAAACCCTTTTTATAACAAAAGAAATAATAATTGAATAGTGTCTCTAATAAAACATCACACCTCATAAATTACTTTTCCACATTCTTAGGCTAAAGTTAAGATTCTTTGAACCATATTTAGGTCATAGTTAATGGGATATTAATATTTTTACCCTAATCATCAAGCTAACTAACATATAACAAAAAAAAATCAACATATAACATACTCATAAACAACATATAACATAATCATCAATTTTAACTAACATAAAACGACAACAAGTTACTCATATAACATAATCGTCATATTTATGACCACAAACAACAAGTTACTATCCTTCATGACTAGCTGACAAAGGTAAATATGATCACACTGATTAACTAACATATATCATGCATGTAATGAAAACAACGATAAAATGACAAGAATATGTATAAGTAACCCTATTTATTATAAAATTCCATTAATTAACAGACTTGCATAATGAACATATAACAATATTTGATGATCTTCTCTCACCAGAATTTTAGTGTCGCAACTTTACTTTGATGATCTTCATCTCATGTTCTCTCTTAGCCAACATATTAGCATCGTATCTTATTGACAACATCATGATGACCTTAAATGCATACAATGACCTTATGCACAACAAACTCAACCAAAAAAATTCGAACATGACCATATACACCCACTTGACATGTATAACTAACCATGAATGAACAATGCATGTTCAACATATGACATCACAGAAGAAAGCATACATGGATAACCCTGAATCATGACCAATATGTAACTCTAGCATAAGAAAGAAATGGATGTACAATATGTAACTCTAGCATAAGAAAGTAATGGATGTACAATATGTAACTCTAGCATAAGAAAGCAATGGATGTACAATATGTAACAATATTTAAGCAAACGCACACAAACAATACACAAGCATGAGAAACACATAACGAGCCATACACTCATGAAAAAATGTTGAAAACAACACCATCAAACTTCACATGGTGACGTCACTACAACCATGATTAACACCATGAAAATGAAACAAGCACACATAGGCCACAAGCATACTAAACACATATGCAATCAACATAAATGCATGATCAACACACTTCCCATCGAATCTAAGGGTTGAACCATGCTCTCATACCACTCTATGACACTCTCTTCCCACATCTACCCAAGTAACCGGCTAACCAGGGTAAACATTGGATAAGGGGCTATTATAATGAGATTGAACCTCCTAGGTGACCTTAAGGAAGCAGAACCGACAGAACACAATATAAACATCTTGTACATCATCAATGACACCCGTAGGAGCTAACCCAACCTTTCAGGCTTCTTAACGCTAGGTCACATAGACATTTTTACCTCTTTAAGGCATAACAGTAGGCATAAAATTGCATACCAATGACCAAGATGTTAGATATTCACAGGCATAACACTACATGCGAGTGGCCAGGGTGCAAAATGCTCACTTTTGTGCCAACGACCCAAGGATTTGAGCCACCTTTTTAGGAATAGAGCCCAGTGCCCTACACAAGAATTCATTGAAAGTTTAGTGATGATAAATAATAACGGGACAATGATACAGAAGAAATCACATCAATAAGAACTCATCTAGACCCCTCCTAGCCATGAAAAGCATCTTGCCAACCATGTCACAAACATGAAAGCTACAAGTATAGATGATCTAGGTGTATATTCATGGCCACTCACCTATTTTACTTAGACCCCCACCACTATTTCTTTAATTTTTTCAGTTTCCTTAATTGTAGCACAATTTAATATTTTTGGTAGTTTTTCATGTCTTAAGCTTCTGAAACTGTTTTGAGGCCCTAAACGACGTTTTTTGGGAAAATAGGGGCCAACATGTGTCTTTGACCAATGTTGGCCACTCAATAGTTGACTACTTGGATAAATCTGTCTCACAAGGTGGTGTGAACATCAAATGAGATCGTATTCCAAAGTTACGACCTAGGGAAGTTGATGTACCAATTTACCCAAACGGGGCCCATAGTTTTGGAACTTCATCTCAGAGTGTTAGCGTTTTAGATGTTTAGGGTTTTCCATTGTTTCGTAATAATAAATAGGTGTTCAGGCCTCATTGTAACACAATTCATAGGCATGCAGCCACCACATCTCTTCTCAAAGATAAGCTACCATCGCTTGAGCTATTTTATTTCCATTTTGTATATGAGAAAATGTTAGCTATTTTATATTAATGAAATGAAGTTTTATACATGTTGCATCTCTCTCTTTATGCTTATTTCTATATTTTATTGCATTCCTACATAAGTCGGGATCAATAAAAAACAAAACAGAGAAAATGGGTCTCATACTTATCTAAGAATCACTAAGAATCATTACTCCCCTGCATCATTAAATTCCATACTATATATTTGACCGTAGATGCATTATGTATTTATTTACAAGTAAAAACATGGAGAAAGCCATATATCATCACTTTCAACATACGTGTTTATAACCAGGATAATAATAACACAAATATAGTGGATACAACAAAAAAGGAATCTGCATAATAACCATCACATCTATATATCAAACACCAAAGGAATGAGCTTATCATTTATGAATATAAAAACCAACCTGATATGGGACTTCCTTATTCCACCCAACCATATATTCGTAGAGCCAAATATCTCTTCACCTAATCACCCCCGTGCCATATTCCAAGCATTATTTTGTGACTCATAACCAACAAAAAGGAACCAAACAAGAATGAATTCTACTAGAGTTCTTCACCTACACTAGGAGGAATTTTCTTGTCTCCTAGTATCGCAAGATTTACCATAATCCACAATTTGAATGAGGTATCACTAGGCCCTAAACCGAGATATACTCTATAGGATTTACCGTACATCCCATCCTTGGACTGCTAGGCCAAATCAGAGAGCACCCACCTCTCAGGCTTTACCACAATCCATCCTGAATCACTAGGACTTAAACTAAGGCAAACCACCTCTATGCTTTTTGGTATATCCCATCATTCAGGTCAAGGATTCCTATTCCCACTAAGGCACACAATGTGGATTTACCCCAACCCACTGTTCGGTTTAGGGGTTACTAGGTGAGTGGATTTACTGTGATCCACAGTCTGGTTTAGGGACCACATGGCCATGTGGTTTTCATTTCGGATATCCACCCCACATAGCTTCAAATCCATCTGGAAATCCAGCTCAATTGAAGTATGAAAAAATCATCTCATCAAATCTATATAGAAATGGCAAGGCTAGGGTGAAAAACAATGTCACAGCTGGAAAAACCCATGCCATGATAGAAAAGAACCACATGCAATACCATGCATGCCATATCTAGCAAGGAAAACATTCATGCAAATCAATACCTGCCAAAAATCATGTTGTAGTTGCTTGATTCATTCTCCTCCTTTATTTCTTCCTCCGTCTTCTTGCTTTCTTACCTTTTTGGGTCCAATTCCAAAATTCTCCAAGAAACTCTAAGTGTACAAGAGTGAGAGAAAGAGAGAGAGAAAAATGAGACAGCTCCAAAGCTGAACAAAAAAATGTTACCAACTGATCCTCAGAAGCCTTTATATTAATGAGGCCTATATTTTCTTCATTTTCAATCATTTTCCTCCTCACATGCAAATTGTAACCTTTCATCTCCATTTTCTAATAATTTCCATTATTTTTCATAAATACATGTGCCAAATACACCACTTTGTCTTTCCAAAGCTTTTTCTTTTTCTTTTCCAATTTCCATCCATAATAAACCAAATGAACACCCACTAGGATACTTTTCTCAAAATTCAGCTTGAGATAAGTGTCCCATCAACCATGGTTATTATTTTTAACTTTTATTACATGAAATTTTCACTAGGGTTACATGTTCCTATGCGTGTTCTTGTTCATGTTCAATAGTTGTATCTATTTTGACAAAATCATCACTATCATGCCATAAAAATGTATTATTCATTTTAGTACATTCATCTGCATTATTATGAAGTCCCCATCCCTACTCACTAGCAATCTATGACATTTGGGATCAAACAACTTGTATGTTTTTTTTCATCGCAATAACCAATAAATTTGAACTTAGTTAACTTTGCATCAAGTTTTCTTATTTCATCTTTTGGAATATCAGTAAATGCCTTCCAACCAAAAGCCCTTAAGTGACTCACTTTTGGTTTATACCCATAAAATTATTCAAAATCTGTTTTAAGCTCTAAACTTTTGGTTAGACTCCTATTTTTCAAATAAGAAACAATGTTAATGGATTCAGCCCAAAAACCATTAGAAATATTTTTACCTTGAAGCGTACTACATGCACATTCTACTAGTGTTTTGTTTCAACTCTTAGCAACTCCATTTTGTTGAGATGTATGTGGCACTATAAATTAATGTATAATCCTATTTCTTTTACAATATTGATTAAATTCCCTTGATTTATATTCTCCCCCTGATAAAATATGATAATTTTGATGCAATTTCCAGTTTTATTTTGCACAATACTCTTGAACTCTTTAAAGTACTAAAAAAAATCACTCTTCTTTCTTATAAATAGACCCATGTATACCTAGATCTGTCATCAACAAAATTAAAAAAATACCATGCTCCACCAAGATATCTAGTTTACATACGCCCACATACATCAGTATGAACTAGTTCGAGTATTTTCCTCTTCCTTTTTTCTTTATGTATAGGAAATTCCTCCCTATGTTACTTACCAAGTACACATGCTTCACATTCAACATGATAATTATTCATAACAGGAAGACCTTCAACCATTGTTTTCTTATGAAGAAACATTAAATCCTTGTGATTTATATGCCCGTATATTTGATTCCATAACTCTATTGTTGAAATTGTTGTAGATGAAAATTATTGATGACGTGTTCTGGTCACATCCAAATTATACAAGCCTCCAACTATGGTACATGTGGAAATAAACTGGTAGTGATCTTGAATATCTTTCACAACACACTGTGATTTAACAAATTCCAAAATCAACTATTTATCAGCAATAGTAGAAACATAAATTAAATTCCTTTTTATACTAGGAACATACATCACATTATGTAATTTCCTCTCTTTTCCATCAGGAAAATTCACACCTATTACTCCATAACCTTGAACTTTAAGTGATATGTTATCTTCTATATAAACATATGATGCATCAATGTTTTCATAATATTCATCAAAGCAATCCTTATTACAAGCCAAATGGAGTGATGCACCAGAATTAATCAAGCAAGAATTCACATCATTAGTTTCGATATGAAATGCAGCATAGAAAACAAACAATTTAATATTTTTCAATCCATCACTCATTGAGGTGTCTCTGTCCACAAAATTTCCATTATGCCTTATGTTTCTTTGTGTGGACTCATTAAATTTTATTTTATAGCAATATTTATAGTGATGACTGGTTTTCCATAATAATAACAATCACCATTTCTCTTATTATGAGTTGGAAATTTAGATTATGTCATACCTTTCTGTGGTGCTTGAAAATTGCCTCCTTTGTTCTTGTCCCATTGTCTGCCTTTGTATGATTGTTTACCCTTGGCTACCAACGCCAAATATGAACTACTATAACCCAAATTAAATCTCTTCATGACTTCCTCCTCTTGTAGAATAATTCTTGTCAATTCATGAAATGTTGGGGGCTTCTCTCTACCTCAGAGACTTCAATTTTTTTTTTGATAATCTTGCAATATGCCATTTAATGTGATGGTGACCAATTCAGTACTAGACACATTTTCACCAATATATTCTAGATTAACATTTAAATCTTTGACATGCAATATCAAATTGCTTATATTTTCATGTGCTTCCATTTTCAGAGATAAAATATTAGTCTTGAAAAAAAAGAGCCGGTTTGTATTTTGTGTTTCATACAAACCCGTGAGCATATCCCATTTCTCCTTGGATGTTTCACAATCTTTGATGTGAGGAAGAATATTGTCATTTACAGAGATATGCAAAAAAACCTTTTCTTTCTTCTCCTTTTCTCCCAATTTTGAACAAAAGCTGCAACAATGGGTTTGGGCTCATCCCCTCTCACAATGGACCACAAATTATAACCCTCTAAAATTGTAAGAAACTTAAATTTACAATTCACATAATTTTCTCAATCATCTTTGGTGGACTCATTCGAATAAGTATCAACATCATGACCAAAAATATTTGTCCAATAAAAAAAATGCAACCAAATCTAAAGTCAAATACACCCAAATTCACAAGATCCAAAGTGATCACACAAAGAAAAATAATAAAATTTCATTTATGGAATTATCTTATGATAAACATTACACCAAAATCACCTTTACCATACCTAAAATTCCTATTTTAATAATATTTTAAAAACCTGATTTGTTCTTAAAACAAAAATCACAATAACCACCACAATTTTAATATTACCCACCATAACAAAAATGACAATTCCTTTTTCATTTTTTAAACTCCTTTCACCAATTAAAAAAAAAAAAAGTATTAATCCTCTTATCTCTCCACGTGCAATTTCTTTTCCAAAAATTCAATATTTATAACACCATTACCATAAATATGGTTAATAAACTTCATGTCACAAAAAAAATGAGAGCACAAGTTTCATTACTTGGAAAATTAAAAAAGAGTGGACTATTCCACATGGTAAATAAACACTCACAAATAATAAGTAACGATGAATTACGAAACAAATTCTCCTTAATTTACCTTCAGATGAAGATGACAGCTGGCGGGTTTTTTCAAATGGAAGTAACTGCAGTCTTTCCTTCACCATTAATTCACTTAACTGGATATAGCACAATCTTTCACCGCCCACACAGGGCAAACAATCTGGCACAATCTTTCTTACCCTTAGCCAGTAACAAAATAAGATATACAATGGTTTCTTTAAAGAATCACCTCCACACATCTCTCACACAACAAGATAATACAACTCACTACATGCTGATGCGCCCAACCTCGACTGCAACTTTTAGACATCCCGAAGGCTTTAGTTATTCTGACTTGCAGTCTCCCTTTCCATCTTTAATTGCCTCTCCTTTTGTTTCAGGTGCTCCCTATATTCAGATAGATATTTCTGCAACCTCTTCAATTCACTTTATAACATATTCAACTCTGTCATGACATTGGTCAACTCATCAGTTAGGTCCTATAAATTGGGTCATACAACAATTATATAAAAATGGTTTTTCTATCTTCTGTAACAAATCTGCATTTTCCTCCTTGTGGGCTGCAACTTCTTGATTTCTTTCCAACCATTCATTAGGGAAGATGTCTTTATCCTTTTCCACCTGAGCTAATTTTGGAGTTTGTACATGTTCTACTGCATGAAGTTTTAGCGTCGTCCTTAAAGATTGAATATTAGATTATCTACTTTGAATTAAGGCTTGAATGGTTGTCTTATCTTCTTGATTTACATCAAGTTTAATAATAAATTTCTTATACTCTTCATTCTGAGTATGAAGACCTTTGGAATTTTCTTTTTCAAGTTTCATCTCATCTATCACTTTTCTCAGAAGTGCTTATGCCTTACTTGATCCTAAGGAGGTTTTATTGAAATCATTGTAAATCAACTCTTTGATTTTCCTATGCATATTTATTTTTTCTGGTAATGCAGTGTGCTTGGTATTAATAGAAAGGTTGACAGTTTAAAAAAAAAGGGTTGGGATACTAGGTGAGTGAAAGACAATTTCAACTAGTTTCTCTCAAGATCCATGGCTGAGACGAGCTTGGAATGATGGACATATATTGATTGAGATTCCAATTGCGTCATGGAATTACTCTTCACCTTATGATTTTTTTCTTCAATTTGTTGATATATATCGTTTAAAATATTCAAGGAAGATTGCTTCTCCTCATTGGTGATTGGATATGAGGGTGCACACCTTCTTCCTCCCATTTAAACCTGGAATCCAGCCTCACTTGAAGGCCTTTTTGTTAGTTGTGAAAGGTTTCCTTCTCCTCGATTTTTTTTTCTTTTCTGTTTGAGAACTTTCCCATCAATGTTTGTGATATCTGCAACACTTCCCTTCAATCCCTTTTATATAGGCATAAGGGACTCCCTATCTACACCTTGTTTTGTCTCCACCATACCGTGATTTTCTTATTTTATATCTCTAGTATTACTTCATGAACATATGGGGCACATGATATTTCTAACTTCATTTTGGAAATTATTTGGTGTGGATCATATTTCCATTTTTATCCCTGCTAAAAATTTATCTCCTACAACATATTCTCAATATTCTTCTCTGTAGCTTGTCCATTATTTAAAATGAATGGGCCTACATTTCTTGTCAACATGAATAAAAAACATTTTTGGTTGGCACAAAGTGGACTTCATCCACATTAAAACTCTGGATGATGAACTCTAATGCAAAAATCCTCATTGGAACAAAAATAGGAAGCTTATATGGTGCGATATTTGTACTACACAATCTTGTGTCTAGATGTTTTTGAACAAAATACCTATCACAAACCTTCAGGTTTCTGCTCAACTATAACAAATATTCAGTCTCCATCATAATTCTAGAAGCATATGTGTTATTTATAATTTTTTACGCTACTGAAATGAAGGAAAAAATAGAGTAGGGGAAACTTTGTTATTTTATTTGCATATGACCATGTTAGACCAATTCAGCATTGTATATTTCTTCTTTCTTGTATCAAAAATATTTAGACATAAATCTATGAGTTGTTCTACATGTGTATATAGAAAGAGGTAAACCATCAAAGAGGGGAACCTAAAACATCAAAAAATGATGCAATTGAGGAGCTACAGGTTAATGGAATGCTCTCGATAAGTGGGAATATGCAACACAAAATTAGGTGGCATCATCAAATAGAAAATCCCCAAGGCTTGATAATCAATAACTGAGGTATCATATCTTCCCAAAAAACCCATAATCAAAGACATGATTGACTTGACATTCTCAGACAAATAAGCTATAGAGAACTCTACAGACTCCGATGGAAGCACAACATTTGGAGTTAAAATGTGACAAAATAGTTTGTTTTGATTATCTGTTGAAAGGCTTTGATACATAGAATAAAGGATTCTTTAGTGAATTTCGTATAATTATTTGACTATGGGAAATCTAAACCCCGACCGATTAGTAAGGAGGAGACTTGAAAAAATATTTCACCCATTCAATTCATGACATAAAACTTCCGAGGAAATAAAGAAGAGATAATGTTGGAATTATACTCCCAACCACCGCCATGAATAAGCAGTGGCGCAACCCACAATTTCATAAAAAAATTTGTAGACAAGGAAAGCAGCAGATCCAAGAGCCCCGAAGGCGTTTTCACGCAACCACAACAAACAGAGTACCCGAGCCAACCTTTGATTTTATTGTTCTGAACCACCACATTGACTTACCTTTGCCCGCAATGCGCAAATCGTAAGTCTTTTGATTTACCATTTAAGACATTCACCATATGTTATTTCACCGTCGATGTGATATCTCGCAGTACCTACCTTAACGTTACCGCATAAGCCAAAACCTTGTTTTGCACCTTATTTCCTTTGTATTACCTTTACTGCACTTTCCAATATTTAAGATGCATCGCAAAGATCACTTCACATCGTTTACCACTTACCTTTTCACACCTGCAAGTAATGTTGTTTGTTTTGCGATGCGATATTACTGCCGCATATAGCCATTGCACATCGTGCCCATAACATTTTAAGTTTATCGTTTAAGCGCCCGCAGGCTAGTTTGAATTCTATTGTTTGAAACAAAAGAAGGTAACCAAGTGATTTTTGTCTCTGGAATATTCAAGGGTATTCGGCGAGGAATCGTTGCAATTATAATTGGATACTTGAGGGAAAGTAATAAAGAAAATAAGTGAAATTGGAAAAAAAAGTGGCTCTTTTAATGATAAAGCAGAGAAAAATGGAAGTTATGGAAATATAGACAAAAATTTACAGAAGAATGACATGAATGGATGAAATTTTGGATGGCATGCAAATGACGTAGGTAGGGATGTGAGCTAGCTGGATGATGTGGACGAATAACATGCTTTCTTGTTGCCACTGATATAAGCCATAGAACCCACTTACCATCGTTGGTGGAACCTTAAGTGGTAAGTGGTTTCATTGTGGAGTGGTGTTGGTATGGATCATAGTCATCGATATTCCCAATGGCTGGTTCTCAAAAACACGGCTCGGGAACACTACGTTTCATAATGCTCGTCTATTATGTGTCATTGAACTCTCCTTTGGGCATGGCTAGATTAATGCGCTTTGAAATTTGCACACTTTTTAATCCTCCCACCACTTTATGAATGTGCATGATTTCCCACACTTTTAAATACACGTAAATATTCACAAAGACTATGATCCTGTAACATAAACCTTAGAACAAAAATATAAAATATTTACCATATATGAATTGAGGAATGCCATACTCATATTTCATTCCTCTTTTTGCTTCTTCTCCTTTGATTTTTTTTTTTGTGAAATATGTATATATTAATTTTTTTTCTTTTTGCAATTTTCACTTTTGAAATATTCAAAGAACTAAAAAATAAAATGTCTACAACGCTCTCTTTATTTCCTACTAGTACCTTTTATTTGAGTTCATATTTCCTTGATCTCAAGAAATGTTATTTTTAAATCATCCTCACATATGGAATTGAACTCCAATCATGATAACTTTGGGGGTAAGAGAAAATTTGATCATCCCACTTTCCCAAAATGGAGGAATTCAATTTTCTATTTTTGTTTTTTTTCTTGGACCATAAGTGAATATGAGTGAGTGTTTCAAGTTTATTTTTTGGGAGTGTAACTATTCAAGTGGAGGGTCTTATTATATTTCCCAATAAAAGGATAAGAGAAATAATGACGGCAACAAAACTGAAAGTCGACCCCTAAGGAGAGTTCGTCCGCTCCTGTAATTCTGGCAGCATTTCCCCTCAGTTTACTTGGCTTACCTCCACGTGGTCTTCTTTCTCTTTCTCTGAATTTTATTTATATATTCCAGGGAAATTGACAAATAAAAAAATACTCTGCGGACCTTGAAATTAAACTATATCTCCACACTTTACTCTAATAGCCCGATACCTTTCGAATAACTAACTTTTTAATAGACCTTTGGTTTTGGCCCCACATATATAATTGATGGCCCAATAAAATGCTTGCACCGTACCTGAGTTAACCTTCACGCATCTTTCTCACATGACCATCGTCCGATGGCTCCCCTCCAGATCGACGGTGCTCAACAATATCGCGTGGCCTCCCTGGTCAAAAGTTAATGTGCGATGGCAATGCGAAAAGGCGGTTTTGGAACTTCGCCCAATGCCACGTGTCGAATACTCTATGGAATCGCTCGCAATTGGAGAATACTGCTTGCTCCACAAGAGCGGTGCGATATGGGCAGGTGGGTTTCGCAAATCCACTTCCGGTTTTGGAATAGTGTTAACTAGGGTTCAAGCCAGGTTACGCTATCCTCTTATTTATTAACTCACGTTTAATCCTCGATCAGGGTTCCAATAGAAAACAATTCTGTCTCGGGAATTCTACTATTTAAATAGTGTTCACGACCATGATTTCTCTACACAGGCCTTGCCTGCGGGTGGGATTAACTCAACAGGGTTTGTTCGAATAATTTTGAGAGAAACAATAAACAGAGGGATGCAGAATCCATACAATAGTTCAAATCAATAATTGTATCTGCACAGAGTTCAATCACCTCACAATTAAACAATTTCTTCACAATTAAGGATTCGAAACAACTCTATGGCCAACACGCACTGAAATTATTTAACTGGAAGCAATTGTGAACACACAGCTTTTATTGCAGAAATCTCTCTTCTTTTTTTCCTCCTCTCTTCTTCCTTTCCCTTATATCCGAAGAATACAAATTATATACATTACAATGCGTCTCTTCGGTTCCTCTGTGAGGACCGTTTTAGAAAATCAAAAGCCTAATTACAATAATTCAACTAACTAAAACATGACAGATGGACTAACTGAACTATTCAACTTCTACAACTCTAACTAATCTAAATGATACAGTCAGCTAAGGTATTGACACCTAGCTGTTACAATTTAAATGTTTTCGAACCCTCCTAGCCACAACATGTGGACAAAACCTCCTACATTGTTGGCTAGTGTATAATGCTCCTGCATCAGACTCCCAACGGAAATTTTCTTCATGTGCTCCTATCCATGAGCTCTTCCACTGATCTGCCTATCCTCTGCAACATTCCTTCATTCATCCAAGTGGCATCCTCCTCTGGCTTGTCCTTCCATTTGATTAAGTACTGAAAGTACTCTTGTCCTCTGGTCTTCCTAAACACTCTTTTATCCAATATCTTCTATGGTTGCAATGGTTACGCTGGAGGTAGCTTCTCTTTCCACTCAATCTGTCCCTTGTTTGCTGATCTTTCTCCTGCACCATAATCTTCATACTTGTACAAATTTGCAACATTGAAAATGGGAGATATTCCAACATCAGAAGGTAATTCAATCTCATAATCATTTGCAGAAAAATTTCTAGGTATCTTGCATGGCCCATCTTTTTGAACTTCAACTTGTTATACTGCTTCTTTGGGAATCTCTCCTTTCTCAAGTGTGCCAAAACCAGATCTCCTACTTCAAAATGAACTTCTTTTCTGCTCAAGTCTGCTCTGCCCTTGTATTTGATGCTGCTGCCTTGTAGTTGTTGCTTCACTTGTTCATGTATGGCCTAGATCTCTGAAGCAAATTCCTCACCATCAGCACTTCTCAGTTCTGCCTTTCCCAGGTTTCTTAACTTTTATATTCCTCTGGGGTGCATTCCATAAATAATATGGAATGGAATTTTCCCTGTGCTTCTGTTTGGTGAGTCATCATATGAATATTATTCCTGGGGAAAAATATGATCCCACTGCTTGGGATGCTCTCCTGCAAGACTTCTCAACAAATTTCCCAGAATCTTATTCACTACCTCAGTTTGTCCATCAGTCTGGGGATGATAAGCTGAGTTGAAACTCAGTTTGGTGCCAAGTTTCTTCCATAGTGTCCTCCAAAAATGGCCCACAAATCTGGTGTCTCTGTCTGAAACAATACTCTTGGGCAACCCATGCAACCTAACAACTTCTTTGAAAAACAAGTTAGCAACATGGGTGGCATCATGGAATAAAATGTGCCATTTTGGAGAATCTTTCCACCACAACAAAGACTGCATCATTCCCTCTCTGAGTCTTGGGCAATCCTATAACAAAATCCATACTCACTATGTCCCAAGGCCTATCTGGAATAGGCAAGGGAGTGTACAATCCTGCGTTCTGGCTCCTTCCTTTGGCATATTGACAGATTTTTCAATTCTTCACAAAATTATCCACTTCTGCTCTCATCTTGGGCCAGTAATAGAAGTGACTCAGCTGCTCATAAGTTTTATCAGTACCAAAGTGTCCAACAAGTCCACCACTATGCTTCTCCTTGATCAAATTTTCTCTCATGGAACATTTTGGTACACACAGTTGGTTTCTCTTGAATAACAAGTCTTCCTGCAAGAAATAATCTAGCCACTAGCTTCTATCTGTTAGAACAGGGTTACAACATGCCTCAAATGCTTCCTTAAAATCTGAATCTGTTTTGTACAATTCTTTGAGAAAATCAAATCCTACAACTTCAAAATTAGTTTCTTGAACAAGCATGTGCCTCCTACTCAAAGCATCAGCTACTTTATTTTCTTGGCCACTTATGTGTTTCAAAACAAAGTTAAAACCTTGGAGATACTCAACCCATTTGGCATGCTTATGATTCAACTTGGGTTGCTGTACAATATACTGCAAAGCATGATTATCAGAATATAGTACAAACTCTTTTGACATCAATCAATGTCTCCACTTTTTCAATGCCTGAACAATTGCATAGAATTCCTTCTCATAAGAGGAATAATTTATTCTAGTGTCATTTAGCTTCTCACTGAAATAGGCTACAGGCCTATCATCCTGACTCAGCATAGCTCCAATGGCCTCTCCACTGGCATCACAGTTCACTTGAAATGGTTTATTAAAATCAGGCAGAATCAAAACAGGCTTCTCAGTTATCTTTTGCTTCAAAATTTTAAAGTTTCTTTCTGCTTCAGCAGTCCACTTAAATGGTTGTTTGCTCTTCTTTATTGTCTCAATTATCGGAGCATTGATCTTAATGAAGTTTCTTATAAACTTTCTGTAAAAACTAGCAAGTCCATGGAAACTTCTTACCTCAAAAACATTCCTGGGTGAAGGCCACTCCACAATTGCCTTAACCTTTTCTGGGTCCATCTTCAATCCTTCTGTAGAAATAAAAAATCCCAAATACACCAACTCTTCTTTCATGAATGAGCATTTTTTTAAATTTATCAGTAGTTTCTCTTGGTGCAACTTTTTCAAGACATGATTAAGATGCCTTAAATGTTCTTCTTTAGTTCTGCTGAAAACTAATATATCATCCAGATACACTATCAAAAATTTACCAATGAATTATTTCAATACTTCATTCATAAGTCTCATGAAAGTGCTAGGTGCATTTGACAACCCAAAATGCATTGCCATCCATTCATACAGTCCTTCATTTGTTTTAAAGGCAGTTTTCCAGTCATCACCCTCTCTTATTCTAATCTGATGATATCCACTTTTCAAATGTATCTTTGAAAAATATTTAGCACCACTCAAGCAGTCCATTAAGTCCTCAACTCTGGGAAAAGGGAATCTGTACCTGATTGTGATCTTATTGATTGCTCTGGAATCAGTACGCATCCTCCAGCCTCCATCTTTCTTATGTTTCTTTGAGCTCCATGCTTTTGTCTTACATGGACTCCAACTCTGCAGTCAGTCCCTTGTCCACCAATTACATTAGCATCTCTTGACCACCTCATTTTGTGGGTATTAGATAAAGCTACATATTTGGCAGATTTGAACCAGGGATAAAATCTATCTGATGGCTGATCTTCCTCACAGGTGGCAGCTCATCAGGTAAATCATCCACAACAATGTCACAATATTTGTCTAACATCTCTTGGATTTCTACTGGCAAATAAGAAATATTTGTAGAAGTAAGAACTACCTTAGGTTTGCAAACTAAAGCAAAGCTCACCTCTTCTTCTTCTATCTGCTGCAGATATTCCTTCCCGCTCAAAAACAAGGTCTTCGGATCAATCACTCTGCTGGATGGCTCTCCTTCTTCCATGGGTATCAATGTATGATGTATCCCATCCTTGAAGAACTTGTAAGTTTTCTTCTTGCTGTCATGCACTGCTGCTCTGTCAAACTGCCAAGGCCTACCTAGTAGTATGTGACACACATTCATGGGCATTACATCACACAGGACCTTATCTTTGTATTTGCCCATTTGCAGCTCTATCTCACAATGTTCTTTTACAACCAGCTAGTGCCCTTTATGCAACCAGGACACCCTGTAGGGAGTTGGATGCTCCCTTTTCTTCAGCTTCAACTTTTCTATCACCTTAGTGGAAACTAGATTGTTTTTGCTACCACTATCAATGACTAGCTGGAAGCATTTCCCTTGGACTTTGCATATGCTCCTAAACAAAGTCTTCCTTTGTGCAGGCTCAGTGGCCTCTTTGGTTTGCTTCAACAGGACCTTGTTAACCACCAAGGAATCTCCCCTCTCTGGTAGAATTTCTTCTTCAATTTCTGCCTCCTCTTTGGCCTGGGCAACAACAACATTTCTTGGACCAGCACCCACATTCTTTGGACACTCATAGTGCTTATGTCCCACTTGCTGACATCTATAGCACCTCAATTCTCTACCTGTGCCTTTGTCTCTGCCTCCTCTTCCTTTTCCTCTATAAGAATCTCTTCTGCCTCTTACATCATCCTCTGTAGATGCATTCAGAGGTGAGCTACTGTTAGCTCCATCCCTCAGTGGAGCAGGCTTTCCTCTACCACCCTGACTTCCCTTTCCTTGGAAAGTACCTCTCTTCTTGGTAGATTGTTTCCTCAAGAGTTTCTCCTCTGCTTTCAAGGCCATCTGGTAGGCCTCTTCCACTGTCTTAGGAGACAGGAGACCAATCTCATCTTGGATCTCCAGCTTGAGACCATTCACATATCTAGCAGTCTTCTCTGGTGTGTCCTGAAATTTCCCATCTCTTATGCTTACTCTGTAGAATTCCTCTGTGTATTCTTTTACTGTCAGCAACCTCTGTCTCAGGTTCTGCATTTGCCTATACAATGTCAGCTGATAATCACTAGGAAAGAATTTACCTTTTAATTTATCCATCATTCTGGTCCAACTTTTGATAGGTTGCTTGCCAACTCTCCTCCTTTCTGCCTGCACTCCATCCCACCAAAGTGCAGCATGTCCTTTCAGCTTTGTCACTGCAAACTTGACCTTTTTATCTTCACTTATTTCTTCATAGTCGAAGCACTTGTTCATTTCATTAATCCAGTCCACCAGCTCCTCTAGATTCAGTCCCCCTGCATAACTCGACACTTCAATTCTGGGCTTAACTGCAGACCCTAGAACAGTTATGAGGAGCCTCATGTCAGGAGGAATTTCAACATTTTCTTCTGCTTCTTCTGTTTCAGGTTCACTGATGTCTTCAGGATCTCTGGGTTGTCTTCGCTCCATGGTATCCATTCTGGCCTTGACCCTCTGCAACATCCCCAACACCTCTGCGTTGGCAACACATCTCCTTCTGCCAGCACCTCTACCAACTCGGATCGCCATGTCAGCTCTCAGCAAAAACAACTCAAAAACAACAGCTCTGATACCACAAATGACGGCAACAAAACTGAAAGTCAGCCCCTAAGGAGAGCTGGTCCGCTCCTGTAATTCTGGCAGCATTTCCCCTCAGTTTACTTGGTTTGCCTCCACGTGCTCTTCTTTCTCTTTCTCTGAATTTTATTTATCTATTCCAGGGAAATTGACAAATAAAAAAATACTCTGTGAACCTTGAAATTAAACTATATCTCCACACTTTACTCTAATAGCTCGATACCTTTTGAATAACTGAATTTTTAATAGACCTTTGGTTCCGGCCCCACATATATAATCGATGGCCCAATCAAATGCTCGCACCGTACCTGAGTTAACCTTCGCGCATCTTTCTCACACGACCACCGTCCGATGGCTCCCCTCCAGATCGACGACGCTCAACAATATCGCGCGGCCTCCTTGGTCGAAAGTTAACGTGCGATGGCAAAGCGAAAAGGTGGTTTTGGAACTTCGCCCAATGCCATGTGTCGAATACTCTATGGAATCGCTCGTAATTGGAGAATACCGCTTGCTCCACAAGAGCGGTGCAATATGGGCAGGCGGGTTTCGCAAATCCACTTCCAGTTTTGGAATAGTGTTAACCAGGGTTCAAGCCGGGTTACACTATCCTCTTATTTATTAACTCACGTCTAATCCTCGGTCAGGGTTCCGATAGCAAACAATTCTGTCTCGGGAATTCTACTATTTAAACAGTGTTCACGACCATGGTTTCTCTACACCGGCCTCGCCTGTGGGTGGGATTAACTCACCAGGGTTTGTTTGAATAATTTTGAGAGAAAAAATAAACAGAGGGATGAAAAATCCATATAATAGTTCAACTCAATAATTATATTTGCACAGAGTTCAATCGCCTCACAATTAAACAATTTCTTCACAATTAAGGATTCGAAACAACTCTATGGCCAACGTGCACTGAAATTATTTAACTGGAAGCAATTGTGAACACACAGTTTTTATTGCAGAAATCTCTCTTCTTTTTTTCCTCCTCTCTTCTTCCTTTCCCTTACATCCGAAGAATACAAATTATATACATTACAATGCGTCTCTTCGGTTCCTCTGTGAGGACCGTTTTAGAAAATCAAAAGCCTAATTACAATAATTCAACTAACTGAAACATGACAGATGGACTAACTGAAATATTCGACTTCTACAACTCTGACTAATCTAAATGATATAGTTAGCTGAGGTATTGACACCTAGCTGTTACAATTTAAATGTTTTCGAACCCTCCTAGCCAAAACATGTGGACAAAACCTCCTACATTGCTGGCTAGTGTCTAATGCCCCTGCATCAAATAATATTCCATTCATAACAATATATAAAAATAGCTTATTCTTAGTGTGTTAGGAGTCTAAATATTCCAAATGCACCAGTAATATTTCATTCATTACAATATATTAACATTTACATCCATTAATCCACTTTATTCTTGGATCATAACCAATAATATTGACAAATAAATATAAATGATGATATATGCACAAACAATTGCACCAAAGTATCACAAATCAACATATATATTAATGGCGTGAATATTTCGAGCTTGTTGATAAATATTTTTCTCAAAACGCCCTACTCTTGTTGATAACTTCTTTGCTCAAAACTTCCTATGTTTCTGTGAACACTTCATATTTGAATTCCCTAACAGCTAATTTCTCATCATTCTTTATATATATTTTTTGTAAGCAATTTTCCTATCTACATTTAAGCTTCTTGCCCCTTGAAAATAAGTGACCTGTTTAGGAAAAGTAAGATTTTTCTAACAAAATACATAGCTCTTCACAAGTTATCAAAAAAAACATATATATTCATTTTTTTATTTTTTATTATAAATCATACTATTTTTTTAATCTAGTTAATATTTAATTATTTTTTTAAAACATGCGTACCCTAAATTTAAATTCAAAATAGAGAAAATTTCACAGCTCATTCCTACTGCAATGTTTAACACAATCATATTATATGTTTTACATTTATATAAATAAAATTCAACCTTTAAAATGAAAAACATTATAAATATATAATTTTTTTTAATTAAAATAGTTATTTTCTATTATAAAATAATAATAAATTATTATTTTGTTATATAAATATTTTATATTTTTTGAAAACTCCAAATTAAGATAATTATTTTTCCTACTAAAAAATAATAATAAATTATTTTTTTGGTTATATAAATATCTTATAACTTTTTCTAAAACTCCAAACTAATTCAATACAAGAAAAAAAAGTGAGTGACAAAGGTACCAGGAAACTAATGAAAAGGAAAGCTTACCCCAATTAAACCATTGAATTATGAAAATATTCAATTAAACAAAACATAACCCACAAAACAAAGCAACATAAGCTCAATTAATTTCTATTTAAAATATTTATTTTTCCTATTACAAAATAACAATAAAATGTCAATTAGTAATATAAATATTTTATAACCCTCTTTTGTGAAGACTCAAACTAATTCAATTTAAAAACCATGCCCTGCAAAGGTATCTGGTACATAAATTAAACAATAGAGTTATGAAAACAATTGAGTTATGAAAATATTCAATTAAACACAACCGACAGAGAAGACTAACCAGACTTGCATCAATAAAGCCATTAAATTATAAAAATGGAAGTATAAGCCATTAAATTATAAAAGTGGAATTATAATGGACTAAAAATGGAATCAAAATCACGTCCTGGCTGAGGTCAAATTTCAGGGAGGCCTCCCCCATGAAAAGCCAACGTCCGTAATTTTAAGCAATCATAAGTAAATTCCTCGGAGAGACCGAATGCAATGCATCATCGGTGAGATGGCAAATGGCAATGTAGCATGAATCACGATGCCTCAGGGATTCATATTTAACGCTGCAGATATCGAACTCCAAGAACTATAAATAATCTGGTTTTGTTCACTTCTGTTTCACTAGTGATTGATGTCCCATAGGTTTTAAGTTATAGTCAAGTTAGAGAGCAAATTGGTGTATAAAATTTTTGGTTTATGAGAAAAGAGATATTATTATTATTATTATTATCTAATTTTAAAGTCACCATTATATTAAATTGGTAGACACTAAATTGATGTATAAAACTTTTTGTTTATAGAACAAAACCTACCTCCACACAATTGGTTGTAAGTTTACTTAAACTTACCTACTCTACCTTCTAATTTTAAACATGTAAATGTGACACTCCTGTTGTGAAATGTGATAAATACGTCAATGTCAAATTTCTGTTGGAAAAAATATGAGAAGCTTAAAAGAAACAAGGGAAATGATTTTCCCTCAATACACACTTTACATAGAATGCGGAAATATCTTTTAAAACAAAGACAACAAAGTTGGGCATAAAAATATACAGAGCCACAGAGAGACAAAACTAGACATTTTTATTTTATTTTATTTCATTGTTCTACTTATTCTCCTTACAAACATATGAAAAGCAACCTGCTTAATACAAAATTTCGGAGGTGAAAATTAAATGCCAATTCAATGCTTTGAACAGACAGATAACTGCAAAAACGTCCTTATGTTGTGTTTGGCTTTTCTTCACAAAAACAGCGCACCGAGCCTTGTTCGCCGGACTTGAAATCCTTCAAGTTTCAGCTTGGAAACCACATCGCATCCATGGCAGTGCCGCATATCGTATTTCGGCGATGACAAGTCTTACCTGGGCGCTATCCGCCTGAGCTTGCGCAATGCAATGTGTGCATGTTGCAACATTTAACATTTCGCATGACAAAACTTTTAACTTGGCGCAATAACAAGAAAATGTAAAGAGTGGCGATTGTGAAATGCAATGGTTATATCGCATCGCAACAAACAACAAATAACTACGAAGTGTTAAGAATAAAACATAACGATCGATGATTGTAATGTGCGATGACGATGTCGCATCACACCATCGCAAGGTTTGAGACAGAGCACAAAAAGGTAAGTGCTAAAGTTTGCGACGTGCTAAACCACGGGCAATGCAAAAAGACATGGGTAAAGGAAAAATATGAAAACAAAGGTTTGTTTGTGGATTTGGTAATGCGTTAAGGTTGGATGGGTCCCACTGATATCACATCGGCGTAGTTTTATGATTTGGAAATTCGTTAAGCAAAAAGGCTAAGGGTTTATGAAGTATGCAGTGCGGGCAAGAGATAGGTGATACGGCGGGAAATAATTTAAACAAGGAGATGGCGAGACAGTGTTTTCTGTACATTACAGAAATTGCTTGAAGTGAGTAGCTTGCGGATTTTCTTGTACTTCTCTGCAAAAAACATTTAATTAATGTATGGCTGCTACCAGTTTATTCAAGGCGGTGGTTGGGAGTAATTTCCAACAATTTCAGGGCAACCTCATCCATGAAAAACTGACTTCCATAATTTCAATCAATCTTAAGTAAATTTCTCAAACAGACTGAATGCTGCAATGCATCATCGATGAAATGAAAAATGATGGCGGAAAATTTATGTAGCATGAATCATGATGCCTCAGGAATTCATATTTATCCCTGAAGATATCCAACTCCAAGAACTATAAATATTTTGTTTTTGTTCATGGTTGCAATCGGCATTTACTTCTGTTGATGCTTCACTAGTGCTTGATCTACCCATCGATTCATATTCTTCCACTCCATTAATCGTTCGTTCTACCAAAGTGATCACTGAAGCCAAACACTTATACAAGTGTAGAAGATAGTAAAATTTTTAATGTACATTTCCTTTTCGGGATCTTCGGTGCGTATACACGCTCTATCGAATTTAATTTACTGGTTCTAAGATGTTTGTTTCAATTTTATTAATATTTAATTTGTTCTTTCATGACAGGAAACATCACTTAGTTCCTTAATGTTTAAAGTATTAATTCTTATGCTTTATTAATTTCTTGGTTTATAATATTAATATTTATCCCTTGGGTTCACCAATTCCTTTGGTTTATAATATTAAACCCTTGGGTTTATTAGTTCTTTTGGTTTATAATATTAATAAGCCCTTCGGTTTATTAATCTCTTGAGTTTAAATTATTAATTCTTAGGGTTTATTCATTTCTTAGGTTTTGAGTTTAAGATATTAGTTATTAGGGTTTACTAATCCCTTGAGTTTCCTAATTCTTCGGGTTGGTAATATTAGGTGTTAAATATTAGTCATACACTTTAATATTAATGCACGGTCCAATGTCACATTATGAAAAACATTGTCTCTATATGAAAATCAACCATGGGTTGTCATTGCTAATCATAGTTAGTCATAGTCAATCAAGGTCTTCCATGGTCTAATGTCACATTGTGACAAAGATTATCTCAATATGAAAATCAACCATGGCAAACCATGGTCATTCTTCGTCCAATGTCGCATTATGACAATAATTGTCTCAATGTTTAAGTCAAACATGCTCAACCATGTTTATTTTATGGTTTGTAGTATTTATCTAAAGGTTTTTACATACCTGAGGTTTATAATATTAATCTCTTAGGTTTAATATCATTCCCTTAAGTTTATAATATTAATAATCATGTGAGTTTATCAAACCTTTTCGTTTAAGATATTAATTTGCAAGCTTTATTAATCTCTTATGTTTTTCATATTGATCCCTTTGCATTATTTATCCCTTAGGTTTTTAATATTTATCCATTGGGTTCACCAATTCCTTTGGTTTATGGCATAAAACCCTTTGGTTTATTAGTATTTTTCGTTTATAATATTAAACCACACTTAGGGCCTTAGAATCTCTTGAGTTAAAAATATTAATTCTTAGGGTTTATTAATTCCTTAGGGTTTTTAGTTAAAATATTAATTCTTAGGGTTTTTTAATCTCTTGTGTTTTTAATATTGATTCATTGACCTTATTGACACTTATGTCTTTAATATTTATCCCTTGGGTTCACCAATTCCTTTGGTTTGTAATATCAAACCCTTGGCTTGATTAGTTCTTTTTGTTTATAATATTAATAATCCCTTGGGTTTATCAATCTCTTGAGTGTAAAATATTAATTCTTAGTGTTTACTAATCTCTTGAGTTTAAAGTATTAACTATTAAGGTTTATTAATTTCTTGGTTTATAATATTAATATTTATCCCTTGGGTTCACCAATTACTTTGGTTTATATTATTGAACCTTTGGGTTTATTGCTTCTTTTGGTTTATAATATTAATAATTTCTTGGATTTATTAATCTATTTAATTTAAAATATTAATTATTAGGGTTTATTAATTTCTTAGGTTTTTTAGTTTAAAAACTTTATTCTTAGGGTTTAGGAATCTTTTTTTTTTTTTTTAATATTGATCCCTTGGCCTTATTAGTCCTATATGTTTTTAATATTTATCGCTTGGGTTCACTGATTCCTTTGGTTTATAATATTAAACCCTTACATTTATTCGTTCTTTTGGTTTATAATATTAATAATCCCTTGGGTTTATCACTCTTTTGAGTTTAAAATATTGATTAAATTATGGTTTTAATATCGTAGGTTTTTGAGTTTAAAATATTAATTCTTGGGGTTTGTTAATTTCTTCTCATTTTAATATTAATCCCTTGGCCTTATTGATCCCTTGGGTTTATTATGTTTTTGGGTTTTTAATATCAATCCATTGGGTTTATTAATCTTTTATATTTTTAATTCAATCGGTTTATAATATTAACGATCCCTAAAGTTGATTATTCTCTTCGTTTTATAATATTAATAATCATGTGAGTTTATCATTTATTTGTATTTAAAATATCAATTCCTAAGCTTCGTTAATCTCTTCACATTTGAATATGGATCCCTTGGGCTTCTTGATCTCTTAGCTTTTTAATATTTTTCCCTTGGGTTCACCAATTCCTTGGGTTTATAATATTAGACCCTTGGGGTTATTAGTTCTATTGGAGTATAATATTAATAATCCATTCGTATATATGTAAGAGATATATACTTATTATAAATAGTAATAAAATACTAGTATTATGTTACATTTTAATTTTAGTATAGTTTGAGTTATAACTATTAATGTATTGAAAAAATTTAATAATATTTTATTATCAAATAATAAAATATTATATATTTTAATATATATATATATATATATATATAGTTTATATTATTAATATATTACAAGTAGATATATAAGATATATTTGTAATTATATTAATAAATATATAATGATTATTTTGGTAAAATACATGTGGTGGGTGGTGGATATAGGCATATCGGCGTATATCAAGCACATTAGTGAATGTGGTTGTAAATATATTTCATATACACCTATCGACGTATATCAACCACATTGCTAAATGTGATTGTGCTATTTTACTGGTTCCAAGATGTTTGTTTCAATTTTACTAATTTGTTCTTTCATGGCATGCAACATCACTGCCCTGATACTCTTCTCAGTTCCTTTGTGAGTTTTCTCCAACTTATGTAGTCATTTAATGAGGAAACATATTGATGCATATATAATTCCTATTTGTTTCCCTAACTTTATGATCTAATTAGTATTGTGAAGAATTACGTTCTGGAAGATTATTAACAAAAAATGATAGAATAGTTCTCTGCATTTCTATATGTTTCCAAGATTTTGAACTGCTTACTTTCTACATGGTATGGCATTCCGTTTGTATCACCCAATAACCTTATTATGAGCACGGTTAACAGAACTAGGGCTATCATAGAACTGTTCTACGCAATTGTGTTCATCTGCTATATTTGCGACAAGAAATACAGGGTAAGTATAATATTGGGTTCATGATGGTCATTTACTTAGTCGTAGTCTGAATGATCAACCACAAGAAATACTGGGTAAGTATAATATTGGGTTCATTATGTTTATTTACTTGGTTTAAATCATGAATCTCAGTGTGATTGTTTTTTTAGTTTCAATCATGTATCTTAGTGTGGTTGGAAATGTAGACTCTAAAATAATGTGATAATGTGTGAAATAAATTATTTTAAGTATAGTATTAATTAAGTGTCTAAAAAAACATGTAAAATAAGTATAGTATTGATTAATGTAACATTAAGTGATAACGTCTGTGTGTAATAAGCTATATAGCACCTCAAGGTCAGTTAATTTAGATGATGGTAATCAATTTGTGAATGGTGGTGGATGAAATAAGTGAAAATTTAGATGATGGTAATGAGTTTGTGGATGGTGTTGGATGAAATAGGTGAAGATATTTGGCATTCTAGTAGCTATTCCCACTCTTTTTGGAATGGTAGTTATGGTATCGTTGTTGGCATTCCACAGAAAAATGAGAAGGTTTTATTTGAGCCATTTTCTCTATCTGCATGTACATATATCCTCTGTCAGTAGATATTTGGAGTGTTTGAATTGCATTTTTTGATGATCGAAATGGATTCAGCACCATCAAAATCCATCAGGACACCCAAAATACTGAAGTTTAACAAATGTAACACTTATATTCAAAAAAAATTGTTAGAATTTTTCATAATCTTACTTGAATTTATGGGTTACTCTGTGGGTTTTTTATACTACAACATTTAAATAACACAAATCAAGATTTCACCTCCAAAAAATAGCAGTAAAAACAACTCCTTTTATTATTTTCAATGCTGATTTCAAAGCTATTTTATTATTTTCAATGCTGAGTTCAAAGCTCCTTTAACATTGAGGACTGCTTTGAGTTGAATATAGCAGAATAATTATTTTAATCTATTAAGGCAGTTCTATTTCACTCTATTTTATAACAAAAGTTTCATCCAACACATGAAAAAATGAAAAATTTGTTCATTCACTGATGATCCTTATAGGTGACAGTCACAACACACAGGCTAGAAATGCATGGTAGCTCTGTAATTCCTATTTACCAAAATCATGCTCTTTACTTCCTCTTTACCAAAACAAATTTTGAGTGGGCATCGTTTGAGTAGGCTTAATGGATTGAGAATATATTTCTTTTACTTATGTTTATATATATATATAAAGTAGACTTTGTAACTAAATCTATCACATCATTATTCATATTATAAATATAAAATAATATTACGATCTCTCAAAAATAATTACATAGTTACATTCATGTATGTTTATATATATATATATATATATATATATATATATATATATATATAAAGTAGACTTTGTAACTAAATCTATCACATCATTATTCATATTATAAATATAAAATAATATTACGATCTCTCAAAAATAATTACATAGTTACATTCATGTATATAATTTAATCTCATTAAAAATAAATCATTCTAACCAAATCTATAAAAGTAGATATTTTTAGAAGTGAAAAAAAATTGTTTATGTTTGAAGTGACCCGAAGCGTGATTTCGATGGTGTACAGAGGTTGGTGATTAAGATGAAAAGCGTAAAGTATATGTCATTCTTCCTATCTCTCTTTGTCTTCATATTTGGCCTCTTGGGAAACGATCCATTCATTTATGTAAATATATGATAGATGATAAATATATTTGCACCAGAATTATAAACATTCACCTTTTGGTGTTATTGGATAAACAAGTTTCCATTAGGGGAATTTTGAGGTCTAAAATGGGCCTCCTAAGAAAAATGTACAACCAAAATGAACTTTATAAGAACCAATATGATTCAAGATGATGATTTCAACCATGGGGGATGATTCACCATTTTTTATGTAAAATATTAAAGATATTAAAAAATAATAAAATAATAAAACTATTTTTTCAACTTGTATTTTCAACTTATCTCCCAAAGGTTTTACTCAAATTTCGAGCAGGAATACTTATTGGATCTAAAATTTAATTCCTCATCCAAGGAGTACCCATGTTGCATATTTTCTATGGACCTAGCTATAGGAAAAATAATAAATACAAAAAAAAAGAGATTGTAATCATGTTTTCATGTATTTCTCATTTTTCATGTAGCAGGGTGCATCGAAAGTATGCAACATGGGTACTCCTTAGATGAGGAATTAAATTTTACATCCAACGAGTACTCTTGCTTGAAATTTGAGTAAAAAATTTCGCAGATAAGTTGAAAATACGATTTGAAAAAATATTTTTTTCATTTTTCCCTCTAAAATTTGATGATGTAATCAAATCTTATTTTATTATTTCCACTATTATTTTATAATTCCCTTAGGAGGCCCATTTTAGAGCTAAAAATTCCCTTAATTTTGTTCCATGGATGAATAACAAAAAAATGTAAATATTAAGATTAAAGGTCTTAGAACATCATTAGGCATGACTCATTATAACTTAATTTTAAGATGAACGAAATAAAAATTGTAGATATAATATTTTCAATTGTGTGTCTTATTCTCTAATTTCAAAAAGTTCTCTAAAAGAAAGAATATAAAATAAATATTATTAGGGAAACCAAGGTAAGTACTTTATTATATTCCCTTACCTGCAATATTTACCTTTACAACCAAAAATCCTTATAAAACCAGAATCTAGGTAACTCTATTTAGATAAAAGTACCAAATCAGTGTGGAAGTGTGCTTAGAGCATTAAAGTTGATTCAGTATGTTCTTTACAAAGACTGGAAGAAGAAGAACCACATTGACACATCGTATCATTCTCCATAAAAGGAATCAAAGGTACATGATGATAAAATGAATGCAATGGAAAAACAAATTTTATCAATAGTCAAAAGCGGATAGTGATCCTAATACTCCTAAATCGTAATGGATTATGAAGCACTACCCTTACAGAACATATTAGCTTCATCTATCATACCATTTGACATTATTGAGTGTAAAACTTCTTAACATAAGATATATGGATCTTTGTTTGGATTTTAATGCTTTTCATCTTTAAGGTGGTTGAAACGTAATTATTTTAATGCAATGAAATTTTTACTAAGGTTTTTGGAGTTGTGTTAAGATATAAATTGTAAACATGAACTACGATCAGCGATAGTCCCTCTAAGGATTGAAATATTTATGATTCATCTATTAACAGTGTATTAACAGTCTAAACGAGTAGTTTGAAATGAATTCAACTTAGGAAAATTGTAACACCTTGTTTTATTTAATCCTTGGTAAACAAACTTGTTATGAAACATTTGGAATATGCAACAAATAAGGATTTTCATTAACACTAATTTTATACATAATATTTTTTATTTTCAATAAGGGAAATAATATTAATAAATTAGCTTGGGTAAAAGAAGAAAGTAACTGGTTGGTAAATAATTCTAAGAACCAAGGTAAAGAGGAGGGAGACAGTTCTGACAGTTACCTTCCAAAAATAATTTAGAGGAAAATCAAAAGGCGGAAGGGGATTATGTGTAGAAGGAACTAGGAAGTGAAAGCAACATAAGTTTGTTGTGAGTTTTCCAGAGCTGGGAGGAAAACCAGTGGAGCTCAACAATTCCCAAGTGAAGTAGATACTAGATCTTAATCCTGAGGTCTCACTTCTTGTATCAGAAAACTCTGAACCTGGTGTGGAGGCAGGGGGGAGCAGAGGAAGTAATTGCCTCACTTAAGGTTGGGAGGATATCAGTTACTGAAAGGATACTTCTGGAAATAGGTATTTATATCTGCTGGGTCTTATGAATGTAATCATAATTTCCATACTACATTATATTTATGTTAATTGTTATTAGTAGTATTTCTCCATGATTAACTTTCCTGAATAATAAATCGAGGCAAGAATGTAACGAACAAAATACTGTAAATCCATATATGTGAGCATTAAAACTCTTTAGTTAAACGGTTTTACAGTATGCTTTATTATGCAAGCTAGTAATGCATATTTATGTTAAAATACTAGTTTAATGGTTAGGAGAAAGTGAATTGATAAATCCTACAATAGATGATTGTAAAACTTGTATAAATTCAGAAGTACCAATTAGTAAAATTATGGGTTTACCTTGCGGGGAAAAATAGTAAAACCTTTGATCTTAGATTCTGCACAGAACACTCAAGAAATAATATATAGGAATCTAAACAGGGCCATTAAGGTTTGACCTGTGGGTTTAGAACCTAAACCCCAAGAAACAGGGTCCGAGATCATGGTCACTTGAGCGGCACCTAAGGCCAAGAGGGATTAGCATAAAAATATAGAAAAATTATATTGCACAAACATAGGGTCCCATATTAGTAAGGAAACAAGAAAATATTCCAAAATTCGTTATCCATTACCAGCGGAACCATTAGAGCCAAAAGAATATAAATATATTTAATCCAAATTATGCACAATAGAAAAAATTAACTTGGCAAACAAGAAAAAATGTCTCAGTCTTCGACCTTCATTCAAAATAGAATAATATGGACATATTATATCGGTGGCATATCTAACCGAGAATTTAACTAGACAGTTTGAGGAAGAAAACCTCTAAATAAAATCGAATCACTTTTAGAAAATTGAGGATCTTCCATTGTGGATCTAAGAGAACATAATACATTCATCAAAGGAAAGAAACTGTTTGTTTCTTCCTATCATTGAAACAAAACTACACTAGCTAATGACTAGAGGGCCACGCCCTGAACAAGACCCTGCTCAATTCTTGAAATTATCACGGTCGAAGAAGAAATGCCGCCATGCCTTCAAACCCTTGTCTGTGTAGGTGACAAAATGGTGGCGATGACCATTACCCATTGGGAAAACTATCTATAATTCTCTACAGTGCTTGTGAAGAACTATGAAACTGAACTTACATGTAAAGAAGAGTCATTGGAGTTCAAGATGCTAGCTACTAAGGAAGCGAAAAATATAGCTCTGCAACACAAGATAACCTCGACAAGAGGACCCAAGAAGTAGTTAAACCCCATGGAAGTAATGACAAACCTAGACAAGAATTCAACTGTGTAAAAATTAGCTTGCCAAAACAGCTGAAGAAAAACCATACCTGTTTCGAAGAGCCGATGCTCTGAATCTACCTTGTGACCAAATACTTATGCCAAACAAAAACATTGAATATGTCCCTGCGGGGTTAAGGCATTCTTGTCAAAGTTTGCATGTTAAAAGAAATTGAAACCTGAAATTGAAAAGCCAATTATAGGAAGGAGGTTACCTGTAAATACTATGTGGGGTGTTCCGAATGGTGAATGAGCTATTGTTGGCAGAAAACTAAAGTGAATCATAGAGAAGAACACCAAAGAAGAACCTATAGGAAGGCAAGACCAACCCAGCTATAGAGCCGAGACGCAAAGCTGAGAGGACCAAGAAAATGAGACTCTAGTGGTAGGGTAGGGAGGGTTGTTACCCTAACAACCCCTCCCATGCTCTACGTTGTAAATATTAGCTTGGAAAGTATCGATGAATGAGATGGTGCCAAGGACAGCAAGAAGGAAGGTCGAAAAGTGGAGAGCCTTGGAGGAGGATGGCAGGTGACCAATAAATTCACTCACCAGAATTGTAATGTCAGGCAGGCTTATTCGAGATTGGATATTAATAGCCAAAGTACCAAACGAATCCATAGTACCATATAAACTATATGACCAAATATTAAATGTACCATTATCCTTATGAATGATTATACCAATCATGATTGCGACATAATTTCAATATTATTCATTTCGCAACCATAGAAGCATAGGAAAAAGGGTTGCAATGCCTGAGCTGAGTCGGATAGACCTCTGATTTTTTTATTTTAATAATGAGCTCATGATTGATAATGAAGGGAAGTCTAAACCTTTGTATAATTGCACCAGATATTAAAAATATGATTATGTCATATATATATATATATATATATATATATATATATATATATATATACAGAAGGCATGCTTAGTAATATTTAAAGATATGAAATAGAAAAGGTAAGAATCCATGTAGTCACAGTTAAAGAAATTATTGGATATAGTAATAAGGTAATTTTTTTTTTATATAGTAGGATGAATGGATGTTACAAGTGGAATCAGAGCGTGGTTACACGTTGGGGCCAGTTTGGGCCAAAACAATATCATAAAAAAGATGATTTTGAATTTGGTTTTTTCTGTATATAAAGTTTAATGTTGGAATGGTGTATAGTACAGGAAAAAATCATCACTAAGTCGTCATGAGTAGAGGATCTAGCCAACAGAAACACAGAAACACCGGGGAAACCCATCATATGACCAACCCTGAGGTCAGTTCGGAAAAGTGGGTGTAGTTAAGTGTAGAGCAACACCATCAAATGAGAAGAATGTTAGAAGCGCAGCAACGACAAAGAAATAGGCTTATTTATATTGTGCAACAACTATAGACTGAGATGCTCAAAGTACGCAATGACAATGAAAGGTTGATGAGAGAGTAGGAAAGGATATTAAAAAGTATATCAAATAGACATAATCAACCTAGTAGGCAACCTATCCTCAATAGGAATACTTAGGAAGATGGAGAACAACACCAAACACTGCATGATAAATTTGAAGGCATCCAAACGCCAAGAAGTAATAAATTTCAAACATACAATGAGGCTGAATCGGGAAATTTTCTAGAACAACAAGAGTGGAAGAAACAGAAAGTGGAATTTCAAGGTGAATTATAGAAGATTAAGCCACCCACCTTTGATAGAGAGATTGAATAAATGACAGAATCCTGGATAATAAACATGAATAAGTACTTCCAGTTGTATGAATATAACAGTATGTTGAAAGATCGTTTGGCCATTTACCAACTGCGGGAGAAGGCGACATTGTGGTGGGAGGAGGTGAAGAATGTGCATGGAGTGGAAGATCAAAATGTAACTTGGGATGATTTTCCACAATATTTCAAAGATGAGTATTTGACTTAACATTTTTATGATGAAAAATCCCGAGATTTTCATGATCTCAAACTGGGGAAAATGTCTATGGATGAATTTGTGATGAAATTTACTTCATTATTACGATATATGCCTTATCTGCATGATGAGAAGGAAAAATTGCAATGATTTATAAGTAGTTTTCCATTGCATATGAAGGAAAGGATTGAGTTCGTGAACCTGAAAACTATGGATTAAGCGATAAGGAAAGCACGAATTTGATATCAGAAATCCAAAGCTAAAGGTGAAACTGGAAAAACCCGGCTGCCCCAAAAGGGATAGAAGAGTTTTATTAGTAGCAAAAATAACATATTTGGAAATTACAAAAATTGTGCAAGGAAACCACTGAATAAACAAAACGGAAAGAGTCAAGCAAAAAACAAGTGGATTGGTGAGGAGCGACATAGTGAAGCCTCTAGCAGACCCAACATTGGACACTCCCAAAAACCTCTGTTGAAATGTTGGGGTTGTGGTGAGGCACACTATTTCAAAAAATTCCCTCTCAGAGGAAGAATGAGGTTGCAGCAAATCTGCAAGAGGCATTGGCTGTAGTGGACGTAGCTCATAATATACCCAGAATCAATGCAGCTCTGGAAGATAGGAAAGCAGACAACCATGATTGAGTTAAAAGGTAAGCTACAAACCGAATCTGTTTCTATTTTAGTTGACCCTGGGGCTAGCTTGAGCTACATACACCCCCGTGTAGTTGAAAACTAGAAATTACAGAATCATAAATTTAAAAACCCATGGTTAGTTTAATTGGCTACAGGGGCAAGAAGATAGGCCAAGGTACCAAGCTGTTAATTGATTATTGGGGACCAACACATAACTGTAGAACTCAACATCCTACTCCTGGGATCATATGATATTTTACTGGGGATAGACTAGATGGAGAAACGCTGGTCATTAGTAGACTACAAAGATAAAATCATTTATTCTAAATAAAATGAAAGAACTCGTCAAGAACTGCAGGGTATTAAAAAGCCCTTATAGTTATGACCTATAACAACATCTCAGCAAATAAAATTCATAAGAAAAGTACGTGAGCACTACACAATTCAGGTGGGATTCACCAACTCTAAATATAATACCCTTATGCTAGGGGATATACCTATTGTACAATAATTCCAAGATGTATTTCCTCCAGAAATCCCCAGACTTTCACCAAAGAGGGACATATATTTTACAATAGAACTAATACCTGGAGAGCACTTGTGCCCCAAGATCCTTACTGTTAGCCCCTTATGAATTCCTTGACAATGCAAGCAAGGGGCTAGATTGTTTTGTGAGCCTTCAAGGAAGGCATTTCCCTTGAAAACACATCATCCTTGAAGCCCTCCTAGATTCCCTGCCTTTGACTGTTTCACCCCTACTGTACTGATGTCCATGAGCCTTGCTGAATGATAAATTTTGCTCAAAAAGGCCTTTTCGCCCCTTGTATCCCTTTTAGAATGCTTCATTTCACCCCTTTTTTCCCTTTTGTCAAAGTCCCCTTTGTTTCCCCTAAATTTCCTCTTACTCTCCTAAATCTTCCCAAAATCCCCATGAAATCCCTCCCTTATCCTGTGTTCCCTCAAATCTCCCCTTTTTCCTCCTATCGTTACCCTTCCCAGCCTTAAATTTCATTGAAAATGGGCTAAAACCCACTTTTAAACATTATAACAGGGCTTAGCCCCTTTCCCGCCAGCCCCTTTCAACCACTTCCCCGACCATACCCCTTAGAACCTTATAATAAACAATGTTAACGTTCAATATAAAGGCCCCACTGTGTTAAACCACTTCCCCTTTCCACAACCCGCCATGCATTGCAATAAACTTTATTATAAAGTTTATTATTTATAAACCCCGCCGCTTATAAATCGCAATCGAAAATCTATTTCAATCTCATGTTTTATGTTGATTGTTCTGATCACTCATCACAAATATTTGTGATGCGATTGATCGCGTCGCAAATATTTGCGATGTGATTGATCCCCTTCCGCTCCGATCGCCCGATCGCACAATCCTCCGATTGATCGCAGTCCACCCCTCCGATCCTCCGATCACCATTCCTTTCTCGATCTCCAGATCGCAAGTATTTCCCCGATTGCATCGCAACAATTTGAATGCACGTTGCGATTGCCTCCTCTCCTGATCTCCTATTGCGATTGGCATACCCGGTCCCACCACTTTATACCTCCGCCATTTGTATAAATAACCCTTGTTTCCTTGTAAAGTTCAAAATTTCATTTATTTTATTAATACAAAGGTTTTTCGCCGATCGCAATCAGAACTTAGTAATGAGCCATTTCTTTGTTCCCTCCGATTTGTGATACTCCGAAGCAATCCCCACCGTCCATTTCTCCACTGAATCCAATAGCTATCGCTCGTCTCCGCCAATCGCAATCGAAAGTTCTGTTGTGTGTCACCCCTATCCCCCCTCCGATTGCGATCCCCCGATCCATTTCTCCGCCATTGATCTTCCCTCTAGATCCAATGGTCCTAAGCTCATCGCTCTCCCTGTCCCAATCACAATCGGAAACTTATACAGTGTGTTCCCCTTGCTCCTCCCGATTGCGATGCTCCGAGTTGATCCTAACCATCCATTGGATCTATGATCTAACGGTCAAGAGTTGATTGCCCACCACCTCCGGCGGGTCCCACCATGTAAAATCTTTTCTGCGCATGTTCATAACAATTTCGCCCCTTTCTTTGTATTTTCATTTCTTGACCAAAGTCTCATGTTTTCATTAAAGTATCATGTTTCATTCTATTTCATATGGTCGTCCCTCTGATTGATCTCCGTCATTGATCTTCGCTCCTGGACCATGATCTAACGGTATGTGCTGCATTCCACCACGAAACCCTATTGTTCATAATTTCCACCATTTCGTTGCATTTGGTCACCATTATTTAGTGAAAGGCCACCATTCCTCTGTCGCCGCGCTACCATTTCATCCACCCTCCCATTGCATTGTTTTTCTTGGTCCAGATTGCGTGTTCCGCAGGGTACAGAGGTGAAAACGTCGCTATAAATACACAGTATGGATGCAACAGCAAGGTTTTCACTGGCAGAGGTGCAGAATTTAATGTATGATAGTTTTATCTACATCAGTAGAATGTTTTTCCCAAGAAAGGACAGGTTTCCCATATTGTTTTCAGTCAATATCGTGTTCTTGAAGAAAGTTCTGCCCTAAGTACAGTCCTGAGCAGTCAAAGCATTTGTTTCACCAGTATGGCACACCATTCCGCCATTTATTTACCATTTGGGTACCAGAGAGTACAGCAAAACATAAATGCATCAAAGACCTAAATGGAGTAAATGAAGCCTGACGAAGACCATTTTTTCCTCCAAAGTGCCAGAGATTAATGCTCAGAGTTAAAACAGAATGGGTTTCGGCCCTCTTCATCTCCTGAGTGTTAATATTGCATTTAGTTCCTTACCTACCTCCTCTGCTTCTCTTATACTATAAAACTCAGGAAGAAATTATTGTAAAGGTTGTTGATTGGATATCAGAGAACTGCAAGATTTTTCTATGAGATATAGTTCTGTGTAAAGTTGTAAGATAGGTTGAAGAAAAATGTATTCAGGCTGAATGTTCAAGCTGTGGGCAATGTTGTACTTGACTGGTGTTGTTTTTAATATGACAAGCACATTTCTTTGGATCCCGATCTAAAGAAACTGGTGATGTTTTCCTATCTCTGCATTTTATTTCATTCCATTTCAGTTCTTCAGGCTTGCATCAGAAACCTGGCATAGGATTTTCCCTTGTTAGGCACCCTATGCTTCTACTCTCCTTGCCTTAATGTTTTCTGCTAAATGTGTTATCTGAGAATTAGTTCAGTTAATTTAACCAGTGTAGTGGATGTTATTTCCTGCTAGCTGATGTATGAGTTAAATGAATCTGCCTCTTAGATGTTCTTGTTAGAGTTTAATTAATGAGTTGAGAACACTAGGGGGTTTAGAGCTCTGTCTCTGCCTCACTAGTATATTTCCATTTCAATTAAACTTTCCAAGTTCCCTCAAGTTGCCTATGATTATGTCCAAGCAGGTCTGGAGTTAAATGACCTCTGTCCTGATCTATAGACAAAATTGGATGGTTTTACTCTTTTCACTTTCAATCCTTAATGTTCCATGCCACACAATCAATTTAGGATCCAATGCTTTAGATTACTAGCCCAACTGAAAGCTTGCACATTGAACAGCAAGTAAACCCTTTCCTGACTCCATTTTCCAATGTCCTTGATGTTCTCTGAAGTTATCTACCTTTGCCTAAAATCTTCTTTGCCTTGCCTTTTCTTATATTGAATCCTTCATTCCTGAGTCCCAACAACCAAATCAAACAACTCAAACAAACAACCCTTGTGCCTATAACTAGCCTAACATCTTAAACACTGAGCTTTAAAGTCATACACCTATGACATATCATAGAGAGATCCCTCTCTAGGCCCAGGAGGGCTAGATCCTGAGGTCTGAAAGTGGTATGATGTTGTCTCATCTTTTAGTCTTGCCAATCTGGCCAAAACATGGGAAACCCCAACATAATGGCGACTCCACTGGGGAAATAGACCACTTTGCCTTTAGATTGGCATCTCATTGCTGATGGTGGATAGCAGCCTGCTTCAGATAGTCAAATTCATCCACCTGGCGACTCCACACTCCATAACCCTCAAAGACTCCACTGGAGGAAGAACCTGAAAGATGGCCAGATCTCATAGAAGGATAGAACATACGGGTTGGATTTGGTTTAAATAATTCATTGTTTTTGTCTATCACTATGTTCTATCGTACTTCAAGCCTAATAAAGTGTACAAGGATGAGACCCATAATGAGTATAGGAAAGATCTCAAGCCTCAGTCTTCAGACCACAAGCAGACATGTACTCTCGTGAAGAACCTGGTGGAACAAGAAGCTCATGTTGTATCTCCCACCCTTAAAGAAGCTTCAAGCAGCCATGAGCCCATTGTTACACCACCTACACCTACAAAGGTCATAGAAAGATATAAGCCTCTAGTTTTACCTCTTATCTTCCAACCCCTTCCTTCAGAGCTTATAAACCAACTGCCTCACTTTGATGGAAAAAATAAAGGGGCCACTGCCGAAGAACATGTTCAAAACCTTGAGGATTTACTTGAATTGTATGAAATAGAAGAAGATGATGTGTGCATTATAATGTTTGCCTTGTCATTACAAGGAAGTGTCAAGAGTTGGTTCAAGGACCTTCCAGTGGCAAGAATTTTCAGCTTTCATCAATTTTCTCAAGTTTTCCTTGATAGGTGGGCAGCCCCAAGAAATGTTCTTCTCATCCTAGAAGAATATCAGAATTTGAGAAGGCAGCCAGGAGAGACAGTACAAGAATTTTCAGCCAGGTTTAATAAGGTATACGATGCGATACCTTCTGATATAAAACCACCTCTAGGATGGGCCCTAGTGGATTATCCGAGTTCTTTTGACCCCGAGGTGGAATTCCATATAAGAGAAAGAGAACCTTCGAGCCTGGAGGAAATGAAATAGGTAGCAATTACTGTCGAATACAACATAAAGTGTAGGGAGGAAAGATTAAAGGCAGCAAATAAAGACCAGGCAGAGCAAATAGCGCAGATCTCTTTAGAGAACAAGCAGGAAAGATTGATAGAGACTGCCAACACCCTGCTGAACATAGAAGAGGAAGAATATGAGGCCGAAACCAGAAATGATGATTGGAAAATACCTGCTCCTTGTCCTCAAGAAAGGAAAAACAGATCACTGCAAGACATGAATTACACGCAAATCATGTATAATGAACAAGATTGTAAGTTGGAAAATGAACTTGCAGATTATTTTGAATAAAGACTCACTGAAAGTCCTAAAGACTTGATGGGTGACAATGCTTGTAATTATGATTTCTCTGATGTTGATCTGTCTGATGATAATTTTTTCCAAGGGGAAACTGAGCTTGCAGAGCTATCATCAGTAGATTCATGGGAGGAAGATTATGACCATCAACTTCAAAAAAATGATGAGTCAATGCGGGCCATCTATGATACTGATGAAGAAAGCGTTGAAAGCACGATAGCAGACGAAGATTCATTGAATATTCTCTCTGATTTATATCCAAACATCAGTTTTACTTTCCAAGAGGACAGAAGCCAGCAGCTCTTCAGCACAGAGGACAAGGAGGAAAGGGTTGAAGAAAATCTTGAGCGGAATGAATATCCCGAGGCTTATCCCGAAAGGATTAAGGTAATCAAAGAAACCCCTGCTCAATAATATGTTAATTTTTTCACAGAGTTCAGTCCGTTTTAGTAGAACCAGCCTGCGTTACTAGAGGACAGCACTGTCGAGTATAATGAGCCCTCTAGCTTAGGCTACAGTGGAGATGAGCGAGACCTTATTTCTCACATACATCTTTGTCTTGATCCAGCGGAAGAAGAGATATTCCTGGTTGACGCTCATCTGCCAAATACTCCCAACCAGGAAGAGGAGGAGTGTGATTACGAAGGCCTCACTGCGGATGCAGTGATTGAAACTACCCAGGATGTAGACAGCCTACCAGTCATGGGAGGTTTTGAGGAAAAAGGTTTACATCATGTTTTTGTTGATCCTGTGGCAGAATATATGGAGGCCCTGATTGGCTTAGTTCCTCGAGCATTGATCTTATGCAAGAGCCATACATATCAGAAGTGGTCACTACTGATGGTGACCTCAGTTTTGAAGAACCACATGCAGAGCACCCTGTGGTTATCTCTAACAGGAAGTCAGTGCTCATATCCTTTTTTGTTACTGCTTGACTGGCTGCATTGGCATTATTGTATCACCTAGAATATCAGAGATTTCCAGTTAGAGTAGGGTAGGTAGGAAGTCTGAAATAAAGCTCAGTGTGTGAGCATGTAGTTAGTTGTTTAAATTTCTGCAAAGTCCAGCAAGTCAGACAGTCTAATCCTGGCTCGAATGTTTTTCAATATCTGTCTTAGAATGTAGAGAAGAAATATGCTGGACAGTCTAATCCCCACAGATATTAGATTAGGTAGAGAAACATATGAGATCAATAGTTTAATTTGGTCTCATGGAGTAATAAGGGTAGATTTAAAATAGTTTTATTTGTTGTTATAAAAATAAATGATGTAAAGGTTCTGCAAGTCAAAATGCACCCAGAAGAAAATGTTAGGACTATAGTGTGGGTAGGTAGTTGTTTGGGAGAAATTTTACTGCTGATGTGATGTCTTCATAATTTGTGGCAGTTGATCAAAGAAGAAAGATGGCTTAAGCAGCAGGGATCTGGCCTACACCAAAGATCAATTTCTGAATTCTTGACTCCTTCAAGAAGAATTCATCCCCATGTGGAGCCATTGTTAGCCCCTTATGGATTCCTTGACAATGCAAGCAAGGGGCTAGATTGTTTTGTGAGCCTTCAAGGAATGCATTTCCCTTGAAAACACATCATCCTTGAAGCCCTCCTAGATTCCCTACCATTGACTATTTCACCCCTGCTGTACTGATGTCCATGAGCCTTGCTAAATGATAAATTTTGCTCAAAAAGGCCTTTTCGCCCCTTGTATCCCTTACAGAATGCTTTGTTTCACCCCTTTTTTCCCTTTTGTGAAAGTCCCCTTTGTTTCCCCTAAATTTCCTCTAACTCTCCTAAATCTTCCCAAAATCCCCATGAAATCCCTCCCTTATCCTATGTTCCCTCAAATCTCCCCTTTTTCCTCCTATCGTTACCCTTCCCAGCCTTAAATTTCATTGAAAATGGGCTAAAACCCACTTTTAAACATTATAACAGGGCTTAGCCCCTTTCCCGCCAGCCCCTTTCAACCACTTCCCCGACCATACCCCTTAGAACCTTATAATAAACAATGTTAACGTTTATTATAAAGGCCCCACTGTGTTAAAACACTTCCCCTTTCCACACCCCGCCATGCATTGCAATAAACTTTATTATAAATTTTATTATTTATAAACACCGCTGCTTATAAATCGCAATCGCAAATCTATTTCAATCGCATGTTTTATGTTGATTGTTCTAATCACTCATCACAAATATTTGCGATGCGATTGATCATGTCGCAAATATTTGCGATGCGATTGATCCCCTTCCGCTCCGATCGCCCGATCGCACAATCCTCTGATTGATCGTAGTCTGCCCCTCCAGTCCTCCGATCGCCACTCCTTTCCCGATCTCCTGATCACAAGTATTTCCCTGATCGCATCGCAACACTTTGAATGCGCATTGCAATTGCCTCCTATCCTGATCTCTGATTTTGATTGGCTTACCCGGTCCCACCACTTTATACCTCTACCATTTATATAAATAACCCTTGTTTCCTTTGTAAAGTTCAAAATTTCATTTATTTTATTAATACAAAGGTTTTCCGCCGATCGCAATCAGAACTTAGTAATGAGCCATTTCTTTTTTCCCTCTGATTTGCGATACTCCAAAGAAATCCCCACCATCCATTTCTCCGCTGAATCCAATGGCTATCGCTCATCTCCGCCAATCGCAATCGGAAGTTCTGTTGTGTGTCACCCCTGTCCCCCCTCCGATTGCGATCCCCCGATCCATTTCTCCTCCGTTGATCTTCCCTCCAGATCCAACGGTCCTAAGTTCATCGCTCTCCCTGTCCCAATCGCAATCGGAAACTTATACAGTGTGTTCCCCTTGCGCCTCCCGATTGCGATGCTCCGAGTTGATCCTGACCGTCCATTGGATCTAAGATCTAACGGTCAAGAGTTGATCGCCCACCACCTCCGGCGGGTCCCACCATGTACCATCTTTTTCGCGCATTTTAATAACAATTTCGCCCCTTTCTTTGTATTTTCATTTCTTGACCAAAGTCTCATGTTTTCATTAAAGTCTCGTGTTTCATTCTATTTCATATGGTCGTCCCTCCGATTGATCTCCGCCGTTTATCTTCGCTCTCGGACCATGATCTAACGGTCTGCGCTGCATTCCACCACGAAACCCTATTGTTCATAATTTCCACCATTTCGTTGCATTTAGTCACCATTATTCAGTGAAAGGCCACCATTCCGCCGCCGCCGCGCTACCATTTTATCCACCCTCCCATTGCATTGTTTTTCTTGGTCCAGATTGTGTGTTCCGCAGGGTACAGAGGTGAAAACGCCACCATAAATACATAGTATGGATGAAACAGCAAGGTTTTCACTGGCAGAGGTGCAGAATTTAATGTATGACAATTTTCTCTACATCAGCAGAATGTTTTTCCCAGGAAAGGACAGGTTTCCCATATTGTTTTCAGTCCATATCGTGTTCTTGAAGAAATTTCCGCCCTAAGTACAGTCTCGAGCAGTCAAAGCATTTGTTTCACCAGTATGGCACACCATTCCGCCATTTATTTACCATTTGGGTACCACAGAGTACAGCAAAACAGAAATGCATCAAAGACCTAAATGGAGTAAATGAAGCCCGACGAATACCAATTTTTCCTCCAAAGTGCCAGAGATTAATGCACAGAGTTAAAATAGAATGGGTTTCGGCCCTCTTCATATCTTGAGTGTTAATATTTCATTTAGTTCCTTACCTACCTCCTCTACTTCTCTTCTACTATAAAACTCAGGAAGAAATTATTGTAAAGGTTGTTGATTGGATATCAGAGAACTGCAAGCTTTTTTTGTGAGATATAGTTCTGTGTAAAGTTGTAAGATAGGTTGAAGAAAAATGTATTCAGGCTGAATGTTCAAGCTGTGGGAAATGTTGTACTTGAATGGTGTTGTTTTTAATATGACAAGCACATTTCTTTGGATCCTGATCTAAAGCAGCTGGTGATGTTTTCCTATCTATGTGTTTTATTTCATTCCATTTCAGTTCTTCAGGCTTGCATCAGAAACCTGGCATAGGATTTTCCCTTGTTAGGCACTCTATGCTTCTGCTCTCCTTGCCTTAATGTTTTCTGCTAAATGTGTTATCTGAGAATTAGTTCAGTTAATTTAACCAGTGTAGTGAATGTTATTGCCTGCTAGCTGATGTATGAGTTAAATGAATCTTCTTCTTAGATGTTCTTGTTAGAGTTTAATTAATGAGTTGAGAACACTGGGGGGTTTAGAGCTCTGTCTCTGCCTCACTAGGATCTTTCCATTTCAATTAAACTTTCCAAGTTCGCTCAAGTTTCCTCTGATTATGTCCAAGCAGGTCTGGAGTTAAATGACCTCTGTCCTGATCTATAGACAGAACTGGATGGTTTTCCTCTTTTCACTTTCAATCCTTAATTTTCCATGCCACACAATGAATTTAGGATCCAATGCTTTAGATGACTAGCCCAATTGAAAGATTTCACATTAAATAGCAAGTAAACCCTTTCTTGACTCCATTGCCCAATGGCCTTGATGTTCTCTGAAGTTATCTACCTTTTCCTAAAATCTTCTTTGCCTTGCCTTGTCTTATATTGAATCCTTCATTCCTGAGTCCCAACAACCAAATCAAAGAACTCAAACAAACAACCCTTGTGCCTATAACTAGCCTAACATCTTAAACATTGAGCTTTAAAGTCATACACCTATGACATATCATAGAGAGATCCCTCTCTGGGCCCAGGAGGGCTAGATCCTGAGGTCTGAAAGTGGTATGATGTTGTCTCATCTTTTGCTCTTGCCAATCTAGCCAAAACATGGGAACCCCCAACACTTACAAGATGAGTATACCTGAATTAATGGAGTTGAAGATGAACTGCAAGATTTGATGGATAAAGGCTACATTTTTCCTAGTGTGTCCCTATGGGGAGCACCCGTACTGTTTTTGAAAAACAAAGATGACACTATGCACATATGTATGGATTATCAACAACCCAACAAGTTTACTTTCAAAAATAAATACCCACTACCGCGTATAGATGACTTGTTCGACCAAGTCAAATGGGTGAAAATGTTTTCCAAATTTGACTTAAGGTTAGGTTACCACTAGATCCAAATTAAGGACGAAGATATAAGAAAAAAAACATTTTGTACGTGGTACAGACATTATGAGTTTGTGGTATTGCCCTTTTGGTTAACAATTGCACCATCAACCTTTATGAGCTTAATGCATGAAATTTTCCACCCATAGATAAATTAATTTTGATTTTTATTGATGATATATAAATTTACTCCAGAAATATAGAAGAGCATAAGGAGCATCTACGCATTGTGTTGAAAATATTAACGGAACATCATCTCTATGCTAAATTTAGTAAGTGTGAATTCTTTAAGGAACGGATCCAATACTTGGGGCATGTGATTTCTGCTGAAGGGATTGTTGTGCACCCGAAAAAGATAAAAGAAATCATGCAATGAAGGGTCCTAGAGAACGTAGGTGACATACGTTCATTTATGGGTTTAGCTTGTTACTACAGACGATTCATCAATGGATTCTCCAAAATTTTCTTTCCCTTCACTTCCCTACAGCGGAAGGGGCGACCCTTCAAATGGACTCAAGAACGTCAAAAAAGTTTTGAGTTATTAAAAGAGCTATTAACTATTGCCCCTATTCCAAAGGTAGCATATCCAAATAAAGAGTTTGATGTTTGTACTTATGCATGTAAGGAGGGTGTGGGAGTAGTCTTGACTCAAGAAGGGAAAGGCATAGCATATGAATCTAAGAAGTTAAAGGATCATGACTAGAGGTACTTAGCTTATGATCTGGAATCAATGGCGGTGGTGCACGCCTTATAGATATGAAGACACTATCTGCTAGGAAATAGGTTTATACTGAGAACTGATCACAATAGCTTAACTAGCTATTTTAGGCAAGCTATCATAGGACATCCAGGATATCATAAAATGTTAACTACAATTAGAAAAGATTGTTCTCGGCCTAGAATGTAGAAAGACATTGTAGAGTATTTAAATAAATGTTTGGAATTTCAACAGATTAAGGTTGAGCATCAGCTTCCCGCATGATTGCTTCATCCCATTCCTATGCCAGAATGGAAATGGGAAGTCATTTCTCTTGACTTCATCATTGGGCTACCCAAAAATAGAAAGTAGAATGACTCAATTATGGTGGTAGTTGATAGAATCAGTAAGATGGCACATTTCATTCCCGTCCAGTCTACTTACAACATGGTGCAAATTTTTGACATATTCATGAGAGAGTTTTTTAGACTACATGGCATCCCTCGGATTGTTATCTCAGATCACGATGTGAAATTCACTTCAGCATTCTCGAAGATGTTATTTAGTGGCTTGGGGACGTAAATACAATTTATTACTTCTTATCATCTGAAAAAGGATGGGCAGACAGAAAGGGTGAATCAAAGTCTAGAAGACATGATACACATGTATGTAATGCAAAAACCAACGAAATGGGAGGAATATTTACACTTAGTTGAGTTTTCTTAAAACAACGGGAATCAAGAGTCCATCAATATGAGCCCCTTTGAAGCATTGTAATGAAGACAATGTCAGACTCCTTTAAACTAGAGTAGTCTAGACAATAATATGATGCCTGTGCTAGATATTCTAGAAGAAATGGAGTGAGAAGTAAAGAATATCTGGCAGAACTTGAAGGCTGCACAAGACTGGAAAAAGGTGTATGCTGATAGGAAAAGAACTTTTCAAGGGTTCGTAGTAGGAGATCATGTTTATGGGGGGGTTAAACCAAAGAAGAGCACATTAACATGGAATGCTTATGCCAAATTGGCTGCTAGGTATTGCAGACCATTCATTGCAGACCAATGTTTCAATAAAGCAAATTACATTAATAAATTACCTTCGGTAAAAGAAGAAAGTAATTTATTGGTAAATAATTCCAAGAACCAGAGCAAAGAGGAGGGAGATAGTTCTGAAAATTACCTTCCAAAATTTTTTTAGAGGAAAATCCTAAGGAGGAAGGGGGTTCTATGTAGAAGGAACTAGGAAGTGATAGAAAAAGAAGTTTGATGTGAGTTGTCCAGAGCTGGGAGGAGAAACAGTGGAGCTCAAGGATTCCCAAGTGAAGTAGATATTGGATCTTAAGCCCGAGGTCTCACTTCTTGTCTCAGAAAACTCTGAGCCTGGTGCGGAGCCAGGGGGGAACAGAGGACATAATTTCCTCGCTCAAGGTTGGGAGGATATATGTTACTAAAATGATACTTCTGGAAATAGGTATTGATATTTGTTGTGTCTTATTGACACAATCAGAATTTCCATACTGCATTATATTTATGTTAACTATTATTAGTAGGATTTCTGCATGATTAACTTTCCTGAATACTAAATCGGGGCAAGAATGTAATAAAAATAATACTTTAAATCCATATATGTAAGCATTAAAACTCTATAGTTAAATGTTTTTATAGTATGCTTTATTATGCAAGCTAGTAATGCAAATTTATGTTAAAATACTAGTTTAATGGTTAGGAGAAAGTCCAGTGGTAAATCATACAATAGATGATTGTAAAACTTGCATAAATTTAGAAATACCAATTAGTAAAATTTCGGGTTGAACTTGCGGGGAAAAATAGTAAAAACCTTTTATCCTATATTTTGAACAGAAGACTCATGAAATAATATACAGGCATCTAAACAGGGCGATGTGTTAGGTAAACATGACTCAGGGTAGAGTCAATGTTGACTAGGGTAAATAGTAGTGGTTTTGGGGCACATGGTATTGTGTACCCATGGTTTTGGCCCATGGTATTGCATGTAATGGAGCCTATAAGAGGCTGGGAATACTTCATTGTAATGTAGGCCTGGAGGTGAGTGGTGAAGGCTCACTTGGCCGGATTGGCAAGGTTTTTTGGCCAATGGTTAATGAATTTTCATTGGTTGGCTTTTTCCCCGGATTTGGGGTTTTCCCGGATAAAAAATTGTGTTTATGTTTATGATTTGTTGTTGGGTTCTTTATGTTTATTTCTCTCAGTAAATTCTTTATTATTACTTCCGTAATTTTTAACAACTGGTATTGGAGCTATGAAGATCTGAAATCTGGAATGAGCTGCCAAGTTTAGTGATTTTGCTATATCTATAGTTTGCTGCTACTGCGTGAAATTTTCTCCTGGATAGATATACGTAAAAAGACAAATCTATGTGTGAAGGCGTTAGATCTATATCTAGATCTGAATAGATCTGCATGTGAACATGATCGTGCATAGATATATGTAAGAGGAGGAGGATGGGTCTACGTAAAATCTGGTTCGATCTGCTTATGAATATGTCAGATCTGATTAGATCTATTGTAATTGAAAAAGAAAAATGATGGATGAAATCATGTGGAAAAGATCGAACTTGTGAGGATTGAGATCATTGTTGGCAATGAAGATGCTGCTAAATTGCTCTGGTTGTCAGACGCTACTGCAGTTGTTGACATTGGAGAAATCGATGCATAATTTGATCATTGATCAGATATGTGCTCAGATGTACATGGTTGGATCCAAATCGATTAGACGGATTCAATGTGAATATGTTACATAAGAGAAAGGCCCCACGATATCGAAGCCTGCATCAGAACGAATTGGAGTCTGCAAGAAGAGAAAAGTTGGAGAGCTTTGTAAGGCAACGAGCATGGAAAGCAAGGAGCCAGTGAACAAAAATTTTTGTTCTGAGAGAGCTCTTATGTTCATTGTGGATGCTATCGAGCAGCTCAAGATAGGAAGGAAAATGGAAGCTGGCAAAGCTTAAGCGTTGGCGTCAAAGCGTAGGTGTGGGCATTATAGCGCAGTCGTGGCAATAAAATGAAGGTAGTGATGACGGGAGAATCGCCGAGGAACAAAGTGATGTTGCACAGAGAAGGACAAAGATCACTACAGGGATCTAGAATTAGAAAGGAGAATCAACAGGCGGTCCAAGTCAAAATCCATAGAGAACAATTCGAGACACAGACACTTCAAGTCTAGATCGAGGTCGCCCTATGACAGTAGGAAGAAAGAAATTTGTCGCGTCAAAGAGAGGGCGCAGAGGGGGCATTAGAAAGAAGCTCAAGATGTCACTTTCTAGTGGCGGCCACAATAAAATACGCAGAAAACACTGGTGCCAAGATCCATTCTTGCTTCCAAATGTATATTTTGTGGAGATAACAAAGCTAGTCATTGGAGGTGGAAAACGTTGAGTTGGTGGAGTGTTCGTAGAATCGTCTTGTTGGTGTGGACTCCTTGATGGTGGAGGAGAAATACTGTGTGCCGAGGCTATAAAAGGCTCATTCTCTTGCATTCTTTTTGGGTTGCAGGCCTGCTTAAATCTGTGCAACTTGTGAGCTTTGAAAAAGAGTTTTTTATTATCAGGTTTCGCGACGGCCATGTCAAAATTGTGGTCGATGGTGGAAAAGAGCAGCTTCACCAAGCAACCAAGCAGATAATTAGAATGGACCAGCAAAATCATAGAGGGTAGGTTCATGAACAACTATGATGTCCTCTTCGGAGAGGACATCATGTATGAATGTAGAAAATGAGAGAGGATATGAGCACGTGGATTAATTAAAAATTGATGAACCATGTATTTGAAGAGAATTCCTAGAAGACTGG